>CM042143.1:7130246-7157746 GCA_023376005.1 Doryteuthis pealeii | reverse complement strand
GGTAGGCCTAAAACCATAAATGGTAGGCCTAAAACCATAATAGGCCTAAAACCATGGTGGTAGGCCTAAAAAAGGCCGGTAGCCTAAAACCATTAGGCCTAAAAACCATAATAGGTCTAAAACCATGGTAGGCCTAAAACCATAATAGGCCTAAAATGGTAGGCCTAAAATGCCATAATAGGCCTAAAACCATGGTAGGCCTAAAACCATAATAGGCCTAAAACCATGGTAGGTAGGTAGGCCTAATAGGTAGGCCTAAACCATAATAGGCCTAAAATCATGGTAGGCCTAAAACCAATAGGCCTAAAATCATGGTAGGCCTAAACCATAATAGGCCTAAAACCATGGTAGGCCTAAAACCATAATAGGTCTAAAACCATGGTAGGCCTAAAACCATAATAGGCCTAAAACATAGGCCAAACCATAATAGGCCTAAAATCATTGTAGGCCTAAAGCCATAATAGGCCTAAAACCATGGTAGGCCTAAAACCATAATAGGTCTAAAACCATGGTAGGCCTAAAACCATGGTAGGCCTAAAACCATAATAGGCCTTAAAACCATAATAGGCCTAAAATCATGGTAGGCCTAAAACCATAATAGGCCTAAAACTATGGTAGGCCTAAAACCAATAGGCCTAAAATCATGGTAGGCCTAAAACCATAATGGGCCTTAAATCATAGGGTGACCATAATAGGCCTAAAAAAATAGGCCTAAAACCAGGCCTAAAACCATGGTAGGCCTAAAACATGGTAGGCCTAAAACCATAATAGGCCTAAAATCATGGTAGGCCTAAAACCATAATAGGCCTAAAACTATGGTAGGCCTAAAACCATAATAGGCCTAAAATCATGGTAGGCCTAAAACCATAATAGGTCTAAAACCATGGTAGGCCTAAGACCATAATAGGCCTAAAACCATAATAGGCCTAACACCATAGTAGGCCTAAAACCATGCTCCAGGTCATAGAGCCAAATCCAGTGAGTAGCCCTCAAAGAGTATCAGGCAAGCTAGTCATCTCATAATCTAGTGTGGTCTGTCACCATAATCTCAGCAAAAGCATCCAGAGCTGATGAATTGTGCCTAACATCAATAAAATATTGCAAAACTTTTGACTCACCCTATTGATATTAAGAGAAACTAGTAAAAAATAAAAAACGCGATGTAAAAATAGATTTTTGAAACCTATTGCCTGAGAGGTGGAGAAAAAATTCAATGTCAGCGAGTTTGTACCCTAAGTAAATAAAATCATCAAATTCATTAAAGGATTAAAAAATAAAACAATTTGAAATGTAAACTTTAAATATGTATTAAAATAAAACAAACTATATATAGATATATAATACCAGTCGTGTATTTATTAAAACTTGTTTTAAAAAACAATGAGGACTGTCTAATGTTGCATGTTCAAATTTTGAGTGTATTTATTCTATGTTATGACAATTTTGTGTAATGTGATGTAAGCAGTGATGTAGTTTTTGTTACAGACAAAAAGCGAAAACGAATCTCCATTATTAATAGATATCAGTTTCTTTTCATGCTTGTCTTCAATAAAACTATTTCAGCAATTGTCATGATGGATGATTTTTCACTATAAAATTCTGTATCCATATCCATCATTATTTTATTATCTCAATTCAATCTTGGGAAAGTGAAGTTGCTAAGTACAAGTTTTCTTTAAGTTGATACATAAAACTCATCAGAGAATATTACAAACATTATTCTTTATATTTTCTCAGACTTTTCAAAATCATTCCCTTTATGACTGTAGTTTCTCACACACACAACACAAACACATTCATATACAAACACACACTCACGCACACACCATAAAAGAAGAATATTTGACGTCATATTTCAAACCGTCTACCTTTCCAGCGTTTCTCTTTAAATTTCAAATTTTGAACTGATTGATAAACAAGGACTATCACAGTCTTCCTCATTATTATGTGATAAACATTTTTTTACTCTTCCTTATATCAACAAAAGCCCTGAAGAAGATCTACTCAACAGATCGAAACACCTGCAGTGTCGGCTAATAAACTTACCACTCATTTTATTTAAACCTGTGTTTTTTCCAATTTCTCACTATACTACATACCATCGGATTCACTTTCATTTCTCTTCACATTCATATATATACAGGGTGGACCTCACGTGGTGTAATGGTTAGCACGCTCGCTTTGCAAACTATTGTTAGTGAGTTCAATTCTCATTGGGAGCCCCATACTTCTGGCCTTGTGCCATATTTAAGCTAAGCTTAGTAAATAACTATATATAGGGTGAACTATAATGATGAGACACATTTTAAATGCTATTTTCTCAGATTATAAAAAACGACACTAAGTACTAAATATATTTATTACATAACTGATACACAGGAGTTTTACATGTAATCTAAGATTTGAATATTACATTAAGTTTTTATTACTTTCAGGTATTGATTTTGCTGATCCTCATAATGCCGTGGAGTCCAAAATCTCATTTTGAGATTCAGGGATATCCATTGGCCATCCAGATCACCTGATCTAACCCAGTGGAGTATTTTCTGTGGGGTTAGTTGAAAGATTAGTTATATGCAGGTAGGTCACACATGACAGCAGAACTGAAAGAAAGCATCTGTAGAGAGATAACAGCTATTCCAGTTGATATGCTCAACCACACTTTACATGATATGAGAAATCGAGCTCTCAAATGTTTTCGTCATGATGGTGACCATCTCAAGGACATAATATTCAAATTTTAGATCATATGTAAATCCCCTGTGTACCTGTACTCTGTGTCACTTTTGTAATCTGAGAAAATAGCATTTAAAAAGTGTCCATCATTATGGTCCACCCTGTATAACAGTCATATTAATGGTTACAAATTTAATTCCACTAATATCTTATTTGGTTTCCTCAGACTTTTTACAAAAGAAATGGGAAAGATTTGCCAAAATTTCTTTGTATTATTATAATTTTTTAAATAGACTCTCTTATATATGTCTATACTATTAAAGGCATTGGGGGTAAGATGTTGTATTTAGAGTAAGGAGGATATATTCTACTGTACATATATATATATATCATCCACAGACACCGTGTTTTGACATTTCATGTCTTTTCAGTGTGGCTAGACACAGCAATTACCTCCAATCTGGAGCGAAACCCAACTGACTTTTCATCAGCCCAATTTGTTAATCTCTCAGCCATTTGACAGCTGCCATTTAGTGTTTAAACTATTAAATACATACATTTGTTTATAAATTATTTTACGATCACCAGAGAGATCCAGTCAGTAAACAACAGACAATCATTCTTATATTATATATATATATATATTCCTTTTTATCTCCTGCAATTTTAAAGTGCTCAATATGATATTATATCTCCCAGTCTAGATTACGACTGTATGTTCCATGGCATTTGGGATTTTCAAATACATTGTATCTATCTACTTCTCTCTCTCTCTCTCTCTCTCTATATATATATATATATATATATTATATATTGTAGGGCCGGGTTAGCTCAGTCGGTAGAGCTTCTAGTTCGATACCGGTCCTCGCCGACTCAGTGTATGAGTAGCACAGGGATCTGTGTGGTAAAGTAAGGAGCTGATGGTAGATGTGGCGCTTCACCT
The DNA here is from genome assembly GCA_023376005.1 of Doryteuthis pealeii. Lineage (NCBI taxonomy): Eukaryota > Metazoa > Mollusca > Cephalopoda > Myopsida > Loliginidae > Doryteuthis > Doryteuthis pealeii. The sequence continues at coordinate 7,154,127 of CM042143.1, read as the reverse complement.
CAGACGCTAAGATAATCTCCTTGGTCTAGCGCTAGTGAAAAGGGGATAGACTCCCTCGCTTATTGGCTGATACCGACATTAGGCCGCCCTGACAACTCATATATATATATAATATATATGGATAGAGAGATAGATAGATAAAGAGAGAGAGAATAAATACATCTTGTGTGGTAGACCATTGTTAATGATCTCAGTTCTCACTGGGTGCCTCATACTTTTGGCCTTGTGCCAATATAAGCAAGCTTAGTAGATGAGAATTCTCTACTTTGAAAACATAAATTTGTTTGATATTAATCATTCAAATTTTTGACAAAGTTAAGAATTTGTTTTGTTTTTTTTTCAAGATTTTTAAAAACTTTAAACACTTTTTTAATAAAGTGTAAATTGAAAACTTATTTATCATTGTACAACTTTAACAGGATTTTTATCTCGAAAATCAAATAAATACTAAACTTGAAACTTTTCAGTATATGAAATTATTTTAGTTAAAATTTCAAAATGCTACAAGCTCAATATTTTTACCATTTTCAAAATAGTTCAAATATTATTAGCTTTTTTTTTTCTAATGTCTCTTTTCCTTGGGCAATTTTTGTTCTTTCTTTATGGAAACTTTTTGGAATTTCAAAATTTATTTAGTTTATTTACTGTGGAAGAAGTGTAATGTCATATAAGTCATTGATTAGTCACTGATAACTGTAAGTGACAAGTATTTGGAATAAAAATGTTATGACAACTTTTTTTTATTTTTACTTAGTTTAATAAAAAAAAAAAAAACAATATAAAAAAATAAAACTGTTTTTTTTCCTTTAAATATATTCTTTTAACCAAATGACAATTATTTTCTGTACATACTTAATTACAAAAACTTTCATTCCATCTTCTTAATTGACCCAAAGTTTCTCTTTATCAATCACATTTATCCAGCATTATTTAAGATCAAATTTCAACAACTACTAACTGTGCCTTTAGGGACTTAAAACATCTTCTTTCTTTTTTATTGATCCAGCATTATACGTTGAATATTTGAGGTAAAATCTTAACAACTCAGTTTGAAAATACAATTTCATTAAATGAAATCTATTTCATTTCTATTTACTTGGGTAAATCAAAAGTTTTGCAATGCTAATTTGTGACATGCATATCATGTGACCAAAGCAATGGAAGGTACTCATTATGGTTAGTAATATCGTGATAGTTAGTCAACTGACAATTTTTTGAATTGCTTCATCTCAGTGTGTTGAAATCTTAAATGTTTCTATATTTGTAGGTTCAAATTGGGCTATAAGATTGCGAAAGCAATTTTTGTTGCGCAAAAGGTGAAAGTGTAGTTGCTCAATACAGTTAGTAGATGGTTCAAGAAATTTTGCTCAGGATGCAATGATTGATGACAAATGATGACAAATTGACAATGAGGCAAATCATGGATTTCATGCAACAAAACATTGAGATAAATTAGCAAGTGGCACATTTTCATCTCACAGTCCAGTGTGTCTCATCTTCATGACCTTCAAAATATCTAGTCACTCTAGTAGTTTTTTTTATTCATTAGTAATACTAGAAAATATCACTGAAGATTTTTATTGAATAAGAAAAATATTGTGCTTGTTTACTTTTCTTTAATCAAATTTATTTCTATTTATGGATATTCTATTTTGTCTTAATATTAATTTGACTATAAATGGAAATATTTAAAAGGAATTGGGTTGTTGTTTTATTGTGTGATTAAATCAGATTCTAAATATTGGTTTGTATTTTGTTTGATTATGCAGATCATCTTGATCAGTGATATGATTGGCTTTATTTCTGAGATTTATAATAACCTTCAGGTTATTATCCATCTTTAATTATAAATTAATTTTCAAGAGATCTTAATCTTTCTTCAATGTATTTTTTGTATATTGTTTTTCAATATTATTTACTATAATATATATATATATAAAGACTCCGGTGAAAGACCATCAGTATAGGCTAGTATGAAAATTCACAAGAAGTAAAATAATAATAATAATAATAATAATAATAAATAATAATAATAATAATAATAATAATGAAAAGTAATCCAGTGGAAATTGTCTCAGAAACTAAATTTTGACCATACAACAAAATGGTATTTGAATTAACCAAAACCCATTCTTAAGAATGAAATGCATAAAATTCTCTGGAATTTTGAGATACAGATGGATCACCTTATCTCAGCTAGAAGACCAGACCTAGTATTAATTGATAAGAGAACTTCTCAAATGGTTGATTTTTCAGGGGAAAGGTGAAAGAAAACGAAAAAAAAAACAAAATTGAAAAAACTGTGGAATATGAGTGTGAATGTGATACCAATTGTAGTTGGTGCACTTGGAACTGTCTACAAGAGATTAAAAAACAGACTTGAGGAATTGGAAATCAGAGGAAGAATTGAGACAATCCAGACAACAGCAATGTTAAGATTGGCAAATAGACAGTAGAGTCCTAGAGACCTGGGAAACTTGTTGTCACTCAAACTCCTGTGAAAGACCATCAGCTGATGCTGGTGGGAAAAACTCACAAGGAGTAAAATAATCACAAACAATTTTTCAAGTTTAAAATTTTAAAACCACTCAAGCATTTGGCTTTCAGCATTTGTTTCTATGATGAATTATCTCAACAAATTCTGTTACCATTTCAACAATGAAGTTGAAACATATACTAATAAATTGTTAATTTCAACAACCCATTTCTCATTTTCAGTCATATTTTAACCATGCCACATATACACACACACACACACACACACACACATACACACACACACACACACACACACACATATATATATATATATATATATGGTATTTGTGGAAAAAGTGACTTACCAGTGAAAATGGTCACAATGGTTAGTTGATTCAAGTTTCACAATGATAAGGCAGCGATATAACAAATATAAAGTGCTCTATACGTTAGTAGAGCAAATTTATTATCATAAAGGTACACAGTAATAACCTACTCGAGTTTTACCATAAGGATCTTCAGGGTTAAATCCACTGGATTAATCAAGATATTGATTAATTGCAGTCGATTTCACGTGTGTTTTTTTTATCACGAAAAAACATACATGTGAAATCATCATCATTAACTTTTAACATTTGTTTTTAATCTTCAAAAAAAAAATCTGTAACACATGGACAGTTGACATGATGTGTTGACAGGGTTTGGGGATTTTTCATTCTTAGTGTAGCGTTAGTTTGTATTCGCCTGGTGGAGTTGTCTGCCCCTTTTAGTTTGTTGGTGCCCGCTAGGGCACCATAGTATTTAAGCGCCAGGTTCAAACCCTTTTGCTCTCTTTTTCCTGTTTCAGTAACTACGAGCCACATGGGGTAGATTTTATCTAACCCCTCTCGTTGGGGCTCCGCCCCCTTACATTACTGTAAGTTATTTACAGCATGGACTATTCCTAGTCTCATGTCTGTACTTTTATATGTTAGAATGTACCATTCATGAATGTGTCTTTATCTTTATTTGTGTACCCCTTTTTATATGTACTCTTTTACTATGTACGTTGTATCTACTGTTATCCATGTGCTGTGAACCTTCGTCGGAGTTATTTGTATGCAAAGTATCTAATAACTTTGAACCTTCCTTATACTAGTTTTCATTCTATAGTTGTTAACCAATGCTAAAGATTTCATATATATATATATCAAACTGGGCTATAAAGATAGATATATATATGTGTGTGTGTGGAGAAATTTTTTTTAAGAAAACAAACACAGGATGTCATGAACAATGGAAATTCTTTATGTCGATACTTAAGTATTTCAGTTTTGTAAAAATTAAAAACCTTCTTCAGGACATTGAATATTTGTATGAGTAAAAGATGAAAGATGTTCAGTGTATGTTGAATGTGTGATAAAAGGTTATTTACCGTTATTTACATGGCGTTTTTATATGAAAGCCGATGACGTGATCATTGCATGTGAAAGTGAAAATTGATGATCAGAAACCATTGCATGTCAAACGTGAATTGTCCACGAGTAAATGTTAAATAACGTTATGACGTATTTCATATGAATATTAATGTGTAGAAATGAGAAAATTGTTAATTGATAAAATGTTTAGCACACACATACACATATATATATATAGGCAAACAATATATATATATATATATATATATATATATATATATATCATAGATAATATGGGTGCTATATTTATAAGTAAACAGTGCTTAATATCATTGATAGAGCATTTATATCAAAGTTAAGTTAGTGTGGACATGGAGTCAACAATGCCTGGTTACTGACAGTTTCTCGCCTATGTGATCTTCAGACTAAGTATTGGTCTGAAGATCGCATAGAGAAGAAACTGCCAACTAGGTGCCAGTGATTCCATGTCCATGCTACTTTAACTTATATATCTATATCTATCTATCTATCTATATATATATATATATATGTATATATGTATTTTAATATAGGTCTCAAGTTTCACCATGAGGATCTTCATGGTGAAACTCAAGTAGGTTATCACTTGGACCTATATTAAAATGAATTTGCTCTACTAACGTATTGAACACTTTTCTATTTGTTATATTACTGTCTTACCTTTATAAACTTCACATCAACCACCATGACCATATTCACCGGTAAGTCATCTTTTCCATAATATATATATATATATATATATATATATATATATATATATATATATATGCTATTGTTCCATAACTAGAAAAATGAAAGTTATGAATTCATGCCTTCACTCAGGGTTTTACATTTTTCTTTGGATAATTTTTCTTGATCAGATATGAGTCATAAAAAAAACTGCTGGAGAAAAAACAAACAAAAAAAGCAACAAACAAACAAAAGCAACTATGACAAACAAAACAAACAAAAAAGCAACTATAACAACAACATATCATTATTATTTGATAAAAAATATTTTTGTAAAGAATTTATTTGACACATTCAATAAAAGATTTGTGCTTTTCAGAAAAATTAATAAATTATTAAAAAAAGTGACCTGGGTAGAATTTGAACTCGGCTCACTGGTTCCATTTTCCATGCTGTTAAGTCTCATGCCAGCCACATCTCCATTAGTTTATAACCAGGAACAAAATCACACATCTGAAAAAAAAAAAACCACCACCATTAAAAAAAAAAACTCACTTAGAAAGAAAGTCAGATGAGATATGAAGACTCTTGAATGATTTATACAAACCCTAAAGCAGTAAAAAAAAATCTGTAAACTTTTTGGTGCAATAATATTTTCCAAATTATATGATTTGAAAATTTTCTTTGGACATTGATGTTTTCTTGAGAGTCCCTTGATCAGATGTGAGTCATACAAGAAACTGATGGAGAAAAAACAAAACAAACAAAAAAACAAACAAAAGAAATCAACCACAACAACAAAAACACTAACCAAAGATATTGTTTACATCTTTGTTGATGAAGAAGTGAAATTTAATTAAAACTTATTCCCAATGTTGATTTTATTTGATTGTTTTCTTTGATTTCTTTTTCTTTATTCTTCGAGGAGCCTCACTTTGGGATGGAGCCAGTGAACACTGTAGCTTGTATTTTAAATTGAGACAGTGTTGAACTTAAGAAATACCAGTGTCTTTTAGGTTATGTTAAATTCCAACCTGATCTACACTGTCTCTTTCAACCATTTTGTTTTATCATTTTTCTTTTTTTTTTTCTTTTTTCGTTTTTGTGCAGAAAACACAGAATAAAAGATTTTTGTAAAAAATTTATTTTATAAATTCAAATAAAATGTTGAAATTAAAAAAAGAAAAAGATTGTGATTTTACAATAAACAATTTAAAAAGGAGTTTTCTCTTATACTTTATTAAAGTTTCTTTATGTTTTTTTTAAAAACATTTATTCATTTATTGTAGTTTATTTCATTTCAATTTACTTGTTAAAGTCAAAAACATTCTTCAAAATGAAATGATACCACGTGCATCTTTGATGCTAATAATGAAATTTTAAATTCACCAAAATTTGTTCTTCAAATTTTGTTGAAGTTGTTAAGTAAAGAATTGAAAAGTTAAAAAGCTTCACAGTTTATTCGTAGATTAGGAAACTTAATCTTCTTTAATCTAATCCATTTCATTTCTAATCTATTTCATTTTATTATTCTTTTCTATGCTTTTCAACACTGGTGTGTCCATAAGTTAGAGTCCTTAAAAGAATGTTGTCTATAAGTTTATCCTTACTTCTCAGCAGTGCCCAGCATGTCTTGTTCATCTTACTTAGATGGTTTGTGTGATGGGAGGTAAGTGGTCATACAGCAGCTGTTTTGTAGGTTTGCTTCCAAAAATTTGTACAAAAGAGCACACAGAATCTTTGCATAGTTCCCATCTAGATTTTTCTCCAAGTGTCTTATTAGGGTTTACATGCATCCATACCGCCAGTGTTGGCCAACCTACAAAAATTGGCATTCACCAGCTCTGTGAGGACACTGGATGCCATGCTGGGGAGTTGTTAAAAGTGATGGTTGATAGGGACAGATAGTGAGAGAAAATCAAAGAAATCTGTGTCATTGGCACAAAATGATAAGAATAATGATGATGATTCTCAACTGATATATAATAAGTAAAGTAAAGTTGGTGGAATGGCCTATTGTTGGTATCGGCCAGACAGCGAGGGAGTCTATCCCCTTTTTGCTAGCACTAGACCAGGGAGATTATTTTTGCTGAGTTGGAGTGTCACACCTATCGTCAGCTCCCCACTTTACTGCACATAGGCTGAGTTGGTGGGGACCAGTATTGAACCAGGAAATGATTCCTAGGCAAGGTGCTCTACCAACTGACCTAAACCGACCGACCCAATTGCAAAGTATAATTGTACATATCTTACAAATGTGTATTTATAAATCTTTTTTCGTCAATTTCATCTGTTTAATTTCTTATGTCAATAACGAGAATTCATGCCTTAGATGCGTGTGTGACATTCTAAGGTTTTAAACATTTCATTACTTTTTATACCAATCAAATTAAAATGACTATTCTAATCATTATTTCATTCACAGCCTTGAGGCTACTGTTTGCCTTTTGCATCAACATCCTAATTTCATTAACTTATTATCTGGTTAGCATTCTGTAATAAACTAACAAGTTTGATTAATTTGATGTGATAGCTTATTAAACATGGAAGAGAAAAGAATGAAGATAGAAAAAAAGAAATTAATTACATAGAAACGCATCTGCTTTTGACTTTCTAATGCGTAAGTGTTTGTTATATTCTGAATTCAAACTAAAGTCGCTTCTCAGACAAATTTTGAAAGAATTCACATAAAAAGGAAAGTATTTTATTTCTATCAAAATGTCCTTGTTAATTTATTTCAATAGAAATAGATGATATAAAAGTTAGTCAACTATTTCTCTGAATGTTTGAGATGAGCCTTGATAATTAGTATTATTTGTATTCGGACTATTGTCCTCATCTTCATTGTTATCTGTACAACGTTTTGGCTGATATGCCCTCCGGCCTTTTTCAGGTATTTCAATATGAGTCTAGGTAAAAAAATCATACTTAAGTGAATAGGTAGATATTCTAGCCAAAATAAGACATTATGTTTATAAATTCCCAAAATTCACACTCAATTATCCAATTGGACACATGGCCTAGTGGATAAAGGAGTTAGGTTAAGATAGTTCTAGTGACAGTTATCTCTAGATTTCAGGTTCAATTTTGATCAAGGGCAGCAGTAGCATGGAATAATAATTAACAGCTTAACACTTCTACCCCAGCTATGGTTGAGTGGAATGAGAACAGGATACCCCTGTGAACTGAATAAAGGGTTAGGTTCAAAGTTTGATGATGGCTCCCAATTATGACAAGAAAGTTCCCGAGTCCAAAAAGAAGGTTTCTAGTCCGAAAAGAAGGTTCCTGAATCCGACAAGAAATACCTGAAGAAGGCCGGAGGGCATATTGGCCAAAATGAAGATGAGGACAATAGTCCAAATAACGCAGATAATATTAAAGTTAGCCAAGCAAAGTTGTCAATATTAAAGATCTAAAATTATTTTGATATAGATTTTTGTAGGGTACCTGCCTCTTGGGGCAGAGGTCCAGTGGCTTTGGCCCTGGATCTTACTAGCTAACATCGTTGATCCCAGGGTGCTATCCCCCAGGCAACACCTGCCCCTTTGGTTTATTGTCCATTGCCTTTGCACCCACCACCCATGAGTCATGGCTTGTGGGTGGTCTTACATTAATAGGGCCTTGTGCCTAACCCATACACGTGGGGTACATGGTAAATATCTATTTTTGTAGGGTAATGTCACTTCTTTTTTTTTTACTTCTCTCTGTTAATTTATTATTAATTAATGTTCTTGTTAATTTATTTCTATAGAAATAGATAATATAAAAGTCAAACACAGATATTAATGCAATGTTCTCAATATAAAGATCTAAAATTATTTTGATAAAGATTTTTGTAGGGTAATGTCACCCCTTATTTTTTTATTTCTCTGGTTTTAAATAAAAACAAAGGGGAATAATTTTTTTATTAAATTATCAAATATTGCATTTAATTTTTTTAAATGATGGTAGCAAGGAATTTTATATGTGAAAGATTTTTTTTTAAAATTCATAATAATCATTTGAAAGATAATCTTTTAAATTGCTTCAAAATTTCTAAAGTTTTTCATCTTGTCAATGAAAATTGCAGGGTTTCTGTTAATACAATCGAGGATCAACATTCATTGAATAGGAGGAAAATTATTTGAAGTTTCTGACTGCAAATAAAATAAAAATCTGCAGAATTGGTCATCTTATTATTTTTGAATGTTGAAATCTTCTTCTTTCTGTTGACAATATGCAGATAAAGTTGACATTGGAATGGAATTGGAACTGGAGCTCATGACAAAAGCTTTGATTTCCTCGCAGACTCTTCAGAACCCTTGAATATCATGGCAGCACCGAAACCAAAAAAGTTGGCGGTCATGCTTGACCTATATTTGATGAAGAGAATTACAAGACATCTGTCATAATGCTGATTAGATATGAAATCTGACACTACAGGGAACTTGAAACTAGGAAAACAAGAGTGTGTAATCCTACCAGTGAAATATACGTTTTCTTGGGGTGGAGAACAATTCTTTCTTTTATTGATGCATCTTCTTACTCGAGATTTTCTACCTAAACACAATTCTTTAAATATCACACTTACATCAGAAATGGATAGAATGGAATGTTGCTTTAAAGAATTTCATTTCTCTTTGGATTTCTGGTTTGGTTTGGTTTGTTTTGTTTTACGGCATATCAACCTCAGTGGTCATTTAATGCCGATAAAGTTTTGAAATAAATCAATTCTTAATGGATAATACAATTTTTTTATAAATACATTTTTCTATTTAACCCATAGATGGGACCCTAACAGGTACTACCACTCGGGTCAGAGTGGACCAGGGAGCAATGGTGATGAAGGGGTGCTCCACATTCACCAAACCTCCAGAACTGGAACCTCACCATCAGATAGTGTTTAACGTCATTCCAGGACATGTAGACCCGCAGCCACCGCCTTTTAGCACCCATATGATAAAAAGGGGTTGGGGCTTGCCATGAGGGCAATAGGGTTGGGGCAATCATATAGGTGCTAGGACTTGACATGACCAGCCGATTGATCGGAGGGGGGCCTCTCAGACCGCCCATCTAGCCCAAGATAGGGCCAACGTGGAGTATTGCATGTCATGAACTGCTCATCCACCTGGGCTCTATCCTTAAGCATCACGGATCACCAGCCATGGCCAATAGGTGGACCCATTGGGGGAGTCTTACCCTTCTGCAGAGGTGCAGTCGGTGCATTCTAACGCCCCAGCCGACAGGGCGGATTTCTCTTTGGATGTTTTTGTGAATTTGTTTTTTTATATCTTAGTTTGCTTACTTTATAAAGCATAACATTTATAATCATGGGAAATAGAATCAGTGACCAAGTTCAATTACTGGATGAGGCTGTTTGCATTTCACTTCATGTTAAAAAGTTAAAGGTATGAATCCATCTCTACTTCCCTTAACTATGGGTAAATAGTAGAGCAGACATGGTTCTTTAGATTAAGCAACCAGTCTTGGAGAAGGGAAACTCTGAATTCAAACCAGCTTTATTTCACTCAAATGTTGACCTTTTCCATGGGGAAGGGGTTGGGTAATACTTTTAATGATATTGATCTTGATAAATATTATTTTTAAGAAGCTTTTATTTTTAAAATTTGTTTGTTAAAATCTGTTGATAAAAATCATTTGAAAGATAATCTTTTGAATTGTCTAAAAATTTCTGTTATTGAATTCATCTTTTCAATGAGTTTTCCAGGTTTTCTATTATACATTCAGGAATCAACTTTGACTGAATGGGGTGAACATTCTTTGAAGTTTCTAAGTGCAAATAAGATTAATATTTTCATCATCTCTGTTGTGTTGTCAGCTGTCAGTTTCTTGCCTATGCAATTTAAAAACCAAGTTTGGTTTGAAAATCACATAGACGAGAAACTGAGACAGAATAGGAGGTGTTAATGAGGGGTTCTTACTTGTTTTCTCTTGTATAATTTATAGATTTAGAGAAAAGTAATTTAACTATTGATAATTTTTTTTATATTAAATTTTGATTAAATTTTAATCATTTTATATTTGAATTTAATTGTCTTTATGCATTTTTCACATTTTCAAGTCTTTTTATTGTATGTGAAAAACACACATAGATACATGCGGATACATTTTGTATGTGTGTATGCCATTTTCATAAAAAATAGAATTAAATGTTGGCCGCCATCTTCTCTGGTGGGCTCTGCTGTTGGGCTTCTTCTGGGGGCTGTTTCTCTGGGTGGATTTCTTTGGGCTGATTCTACTTCTTGTTTGGGCTGGGTGTCTGCACATTCTTGTTTGTTAATTAATAACAAAGACTTATTGTTTTTCTATGTAAAACTGTGTGGATTGAGAAGTGACATCTTCAAAGATGTTTTTTTCTCAACAAGTAACTGGTCACAACTAAACTAAAAACCTGATTTTTGTCTTACGCTTCTACTGGAATGTTTTTTGCTGGGGTCAAGTGGATGTCACCACAAGTCAATAATAACCACAATGGTTAAGGTAATTTTTCAACTCAACCCCCGTTATTTTGAGTCTAACAAATTCTGATTCAAAAATATCTAGCTACAGTACTTACATAATTTATAGGCTATCCATGAATTATGTAACACAATTACCTATCACCATTGACTTTATGTTTTCACTAATCTAACTTATATTTATGTGTGTGTGTGTGTGTGTGTGTGTGTGTGTGTGTGTGTGTGTGTGCATGTGTGTGTGTGTGTTTATACTTAGGCCTTGTTTAATTCCATATCATCTGATCATCCAACAGTGTGACAATATCATAGAATTAGTCATCTTGAATAATTTTCATTCAAAGGAGAAATCAAAAAGAACAACAAAATATAAAAAATAACAGCCAAATAACAAGTGTATATGAACTGATGAAGTATAAATGTTTAAGACTCAATAAATATTGATTGATTTTTCTCTCTTTCTTCATTTCTTTTTTAATTTTTCTTTTTTGATTATTTTTGTTTTGATTATTTTCTTTATATTCTATTGTCTTTTATTTCTTTCTTTTCTACTTATTTCTTCACATTTTATATTTCTCTTTAATTTTGGATTTTAAAAAATCTTCATTCTTTTTTAAATTTTTCTTAATTTGTATTTTGTTTTTTCTTTTTTTTATTTTCTTGCAATTCTTTTTGTTTTCTTTATCACTTCTTATTTTTCCTTTTTCTGTTATTTTTGATTTTCTCTCTTTTTTTTATCTTTCTTTTTTTCAAATATTTATTTTTGTTTTTCACTTGTTTGTCCTTTCTTTTCTTTTTCTATGTTTATTTCTGTTTTTTTTTCTTTCTTTTTTTCTTTCTTTTTTTTCTGTCTTTCCATTTTGTTTCCTTTCTTTTTTCCTATCTTTATTTTTGTTTACCTTTTCTTTTTATCTTTCTTTCTCAATTGACTTATAAAAAAAACAAAATAGTTTAGTAGAATTGCAATTTAATACTTAACCAGTATAAAAATTATTACTAATTCTGAATGTACAAAATCTTTGAAATAAAGAGAAATCAATAAAGATTAAAGAAATAACATAAGCAAAATAAATGAACAAATAAATATTTATTCTTATAAAAAAGAAAGCCTCCTCCTCCTCCTCCAAAATTAAGAAAATACCCAAATAAATTGTTTATACTTATTTATTTATTTATAATTCCTTGAGACAAACTAATTTAGATGTTTTTATTCTATTTTTAATGTTTTATTGTTATTTTTGTTGCCTTTAAGCAGTAAAAATATATAAAAATATCTACAAAAAGGGACAAAATTGTTTTAGCTCTAGAATTTCTGAAAATTGATTCTGTCATGGCTGCTAAGATCCCAGTTACCATTTCCCAAAGTTTACTTCCCAACATCAATGATTTTTTTTTCTCTCTTTCAAAATTAATTATTGTCTTTGGTTTTGAAAATGTTTGAAGAATTTAATTAAAATCAAGTTGAAACACTTATGTAGCCATTTTATTTATTTATACTCCTTTAAAATTAAAAAACAATTATTCAAAAAATTAAATAAAAGCATATTACGTCACCTTCATGCAGTATTTTTAAACATAGTATAGTATATTTTTAAATTTAATTAGATTAAACAATATGGATAAAAAGTGCACGGTAGAATAAGTTAGAAAATATTTTAATGAAATTTCTTCTTCCAAATTCGTCTCCTAAGTTTAATGTATTTTTCTTTTTACAGTTTTTCTTGGGCTATTATCCTTGCTGGTTGTTGAAGTGGATTTTAAAATAAAATAATTAAATTAATTAAATTAATTATCTTTAACTTCAACCCATTCTCACTTCTTTGTCCATGACAATGTCTTGGATTTTAGAGTTTTATCACAGACATACGATAGCCATGGAAGTGGAACGATTACAGATGAAAGAGCAGACACTTCCAAGCCAAAGATGGCAGCCAAGATGGCAGCCAAGAGGCAATTTTCTTGAGAGTAAAACATTTAATATCTGATCTATTTAAAGAGAAAACATTGAATTTATCTAAGAATAAAGAATGTTAAATGTCAAATTTAAATGTATCTTCTATGATTATAATTTAGTGAAAACATCCAGAATTAATTAAACAGTATACATCTTTTATTTATTAATTAATGTTAAAATATATAGTTGCAGGAAAGTATGATTATGTAGTGCGATAGTTTATACAGGGAAAAAGGCAACTGATATCACAGAGCTAAAATGCAAAAGAACATCCTGTCTAGTTAAATTCAGGTTGGTTGGTTGGTTGGCTGGTTGGTTTTATTTTACAGTAAATCAATCCTTTTCAAGTTATTTCATGGTGAATCAAGTCATTTTGATAAACAAAGTACTCAGGTTTCTTACAGTACCTGCTGTTGGTCATCCAATTAAATATTGAACAGGCCAGATATGACACTAAACTGCAGATGATGGTGAGCTCCAGTTCTAGAGATCTTTACATTTAGGAATCATTGGTTTAGCTCACTTGGTAGATTGTCTGACTAGGAACCACAAAGTTCCATGTTTAATACTGGCCCTCGCCAACTCAGCGAATGAGTAGTACAGGGATCTGTGCAGTAAAGTGAGGGGCTGATGGTAGATGTGGTGCTCCACCTCAAATGCAAAACAATCTCCTTGGTCTAGTGCTAGTGAAAAGGGGATAGACTCCCTCGCTGTCTGGCTGATACTGACTTTAGGCTACCCAGACGACTTTACTTACAGAATTGATTAATGAATTTTGATAACCATAAGACTTAAAATAAATAAACTGGCATTTTATTATGAGTTGATTTATTTATTTTTACTATGATGAGTCAAAAGTCTTGCAATATTTTGATAACTTGTGGTACAATTGGCAATTCCTGATCCTTTTTTACTGTTGCACCTATCTTTGCAGAGAGGTCAAGAGTGCTTGGTGACTGACAGTTTCACACTTATGTGATCATCAGTTAGACACATGGCACAATGGATATAAGGTTGAGTCAATACAAAGAATTTTATTAACTAAACCCTGACAATCATTTCTAGCCGCAGGTTCTGCCAAGGTTGTGAATATGATGAAGCACACTAGACTGTGAGATTCTGAGCTTACCTGATACTCTCATAGTGCTACACACCCTATTTACCTTTATGACTTGGAATACAGCCTCTGGAATCCATGGTTTAGGCCTACTTGACCTAACTATTATCAAGGTTCTTAAATCTAAGTGAAATTTCTTCAACCATGTGGTTTCTGTACTGTGATCCATTGTACCTTCATCTTTTGCACAACAAATATTTTTGGTTGTTATGGCCCAGTTTAAACTCAACCGTTCACACAAGGAATGTTTGCTTTGGAAACATGTGGCACAATTTTGCTGCTTTGAATACTTTTGCTGAAGTTGTAAAGGTGATGAAAGATACTAGACTGTGAGATGCCAAGCTTGCCTGATACTCTCAGAGTGCTACTCACTCAATTTGCTTCTATGGCTAGGAGTTCAGCTTTGTAATCCATAGTTTTAGGCCTACCTAACCTTGCCTGATCATCGAGGTTCTTGCAGCCTAAGCAGAATTTCTTGAACTCTCTGGTTATTTTATTGTAATCAACTGCACCTTCACCTTTCGCACAACAAATCTTTTTGGTTGTTTCCATGGTTTCATGGTGCAGTTTGAACTCATAAAGCATAACTTACTAAATTAGACTATGTTGAACATTAATCTGTTCAGCTTTCAAATTATACACATAGTGAAACAAAGCATAATATGTCAGCACACTAGCTACCATAATACTACCAATCACAGTGGATACCTACAATGGCTTGAGATGTTTTGGTCACGTGATATATGCACCACAAACTAGTATGTACCAATGCAAAACTTTTGAATCACCCTAGTATTATTAGTCATTACAAAGTTTATATTTTAGCTATTCAAGCAATAATATAGTTTTCTCTATTTATAAATAAAGAGCACTCAATATCAGTTATAGAGCCTATAAGCTAGGATAATGTAGACAGAGAGGTCAACAGTGCTTGGTGACTGACAGTTTCAAAACTCTGTGATCATTAGACCAAGGGATTGCATAGGCAAGAAAGTGTCAGTCACCAAGAACTGTTGTGTCTATCTTAACTTATATATACATATATATGTGCTTTAAAGATGTCTGCAAGAGGGACATGAAGACATCAACACATGGGAGGCTTATGCAGAAGAGCGTACGACCTGGTGCCTCCTCATCAAACAAGGAATGAAAAGGAGTGAAAAAGAGAGGAAAGAAGCCACTGAAGAAAAGAGAGCCATAAAGAAGGTGAGACAACAGTTTCTCCAGCAAGCATCACCATTTGTTTGCAATCACTGCACCAGAGATTGCCATCCAAAAATCGGTCTGTTCAGCCACTCACACAGTAGCAGATAAATTTCTTTTTTCTTTTTTAAAGTGAACACTATGCCATCGTCTTTATTAGACAAAAGGATGCCAACAATATATATATATATATATATATACATATATATATATAAGGATATCTACTGAGTCAGACGAACCTACTATTAGTTTCGCATAAAGCTCTTCAGGGCTAAAATCTGACTCAGATTTTAGCCCTGAAGAGCTTTATGCGAAACTAATAGTAGGTTCGTCTGACTCAGTAGATATCCTTATTACTTGGCTCTACTTAGGTATCGAGCACTTTTTACAAATTAGCTTCTCCTAGCGGTTATATGAATATATATATATCTTATATACATATATATACATATAAATTGTTTTTTCTTTTGGCCAAATACTATACCAATAGATTATTTTTTGTTGGTACGAATATCTTGGTCTTTTCTTTTTTTCAAAAATTTTTTTCTTCCTGGTTGATGTTTGGTAGTATATTTTTACAATCAAACTCTCTGCCGGGTTTTTTCTCTCCGCAAGGATCTACTAACACGCTTGGTATATTAATATATATATATATATATATATATATATATATATGTGTGTATGTGTGTGTGTGTGCAAGTGTGTATATTTATATATATATCTTATTATAATGGAGATTGTGTGTTTTTCTGTCTGTAACTGAAACTATATTACTACTCAAGTCACAATTCCTTTAGTTATTTACGTCACATTCTCCATGATTCTATTTCTATTTAAACCTCAATTAATAATAAAACTGTTTGACATTATTAATACTGTTGGCCTTACCTAAATACTAATAACATGCCATTGTATTTATATATACAACAAAATACCAGTTTTCAGTGTAAACGTAAAGCTAATTTGCATATTGATATTAAAAAAATTGATTTTAATAAAATGTGCTTGTATTATTGATTTCTAATTGTTTGGTTTTATCTTAATGAATATGAGTAAAAATCTCTTCAATAAATCCTAAAAGAAATTCATTAACAAAAGAAATAACTGTAATTTTATTCTTTACTTCCTATTTTAACTAAATAGTTAAATTAGGAAATTTAGCATTGAAAAACGGAGTGATGAAAGAGTAAGTTTCAGTTGTTCTATTTTCCGATTATACCCCCTCCGTTTCAAATCTTTTTATTTGAATTCTTAATTAGTTTCATTAGCCTTTCTGATTTAATCTAATATTTTATTACATTTAAACTTAAATACTTGCACCCGGAGGGTGCATATATTTGCTAGTCAATATAATATAGATAATGAAAGAGAATGAAAGTGAGTAAAAGAAAGAGAAAAGGAGAAAGAAAAAAATCTGTCTATTTAATTAGATTTTATTGGCTGTGATTTCTAATCATTTCAATCTTATGATATTGTTGGACAAATCTCTAAAATCATAATTTATGGGGGGGGGGGGACATTTCTCCCTGAATTTCAGCATATTTTATTATTAGTCTTGAAATTTTGAGTGAGAAATGACAGGACAAATAAATAAGAATATTGCACTAATTATGCAATGTTGTTGACCTGTCTCAACACTTGATTTTGTTTCTTAGTTTAATGGCATAACAACCTTTGTGGGTTATTTAATGCCAAAACCAACTTTGTAGAAGAACACTATTTAACCCGCAGCTGTCGGGGGATGAGGGGTTCATACATTTCCCAAGGGTATTAGTCCAAAAGTAAATATAATAGCACTACTGGAGTTTGCTTACTTGTAATAAGTAATTGAGTTAACTCTCCTATTTTATGATTACCTCCCCTTTGAAGAACTCTCTTGTGAATACTAGACTATATAAACTCTCAGCAAGTGTATCAATTATTCTAAGTAGAATAAAGCTTTTCAAAGTCTATCAGTGTTATTGTTTGTCATTACATTACTACAATGTGTAGTCCAGCTTGTTGACCTCTATGCCATGTGGAACAGTCTTAATTTTTAGATCCCATTATATGCCACACAATAGGGGCGGGTTAGCTCAGTTGGTAGAGCGTTCGGCTAGAAACCACAAGGTTCCTAGTTCGATAACAGCCCTCGCCTACTCAGCGTATGAGTAGCACAGGGATCTGTGTGGTAAAGTAAGGAGCTGATGGTAGGTGTAGCGCTCCACCTCAGACACAAAGACAATCTCCTTGGTCTAGCGCTAGTGAAAGGGGGATAGACTCCCTCGCTGATTAGCTGATACCGACTTTAGGCGACCCCGACAACGACATGCCACATGGTTTTGAATATGTTCATATTAAATGAAGACAAATATAGAAGGAACTCCTCTTGAAAACAGAAACTTATATTAAGAGATTTTAGCATAGTCTGGCACAAGGTTATAAATGAGAGGGATCTAATGAGAACTAAATTCCACTGGAGATTTACTTTATTCTCTTGAAGGGAATATGTCTTCCTGTCATCTTGAATGTATGATCATCATAAATACTGTCACATGTCCAAATGTGTCATCTTTTGAGTCCAACTTAACATCATAGTACTAATAGAGAATAGTAACAAGGTTCGATAGGAGTTTTCTGTGATGCATTTATGGAAAATGACAGAAATTAACGATACAAAAATGTTAGTGCAATACAACATCCCTCCAAGAAGAAAAGGAATTGTACATTAAAGAATTTTTACTTTTCAAAAAAAAAAGCATAGAGGCAGGCAGGGGTCTAGTGGGGTACTCTCTAGAAAAGAGAATTTTATTTACACTATTTTGAAGTGACAGAATTTCTTCTTGAGAATTTAGAAATTTGTAAAGATATTGTCTTGTTTATTCTTTATTTCACTTCTCTAGAATTTTGATTTCTAATTCTTCTTGTCCATTTTATTAGTTAGATTATCCTTTAAAAGCTTGAAAAGCAAACATGAAGTCCTTTGTAAACACGGTGTCCCTAAAGTATAAGCTGAAAAATTATTTCTAAAAAGATATATTTTCCTTTCAATTTTCAATTCAAACTTTATTAGTTGGTTTTAAAATTATTTATTGAATTTTTCCGGACGTAAAAAAAAATATTTCTACAAAGTTGAAAATAATGTTTAAAAATAATTTAATTTGATGAATAACTTCTGAAAATGTAATTAATGTAATTAAAATTATCATCATTATGATCATCATCATCATCATGTCAAATCAGTAGCACAGATATCTATAACAATCTCTCGCCAACTGCCTCTATCATTCATTGTTCTCAGGAGGTCTTCTGTGCAGCATCCAGTATTCACGCAGAGCTTGTCTATATAGGTCTTTACTGGATGGCCCACACTGGCATGTCCATGTACTGGTTTCAATAAGAACACGTAGCTTATGAGTTTGTCCTTTCATCTTCAGCAGCATCCAGTATGTCTTATTTGTCTCTTGTTTAATACGGAGCAAGTGGTTGTACAGCTGATTCCTTGTAGGATGTTATTTCCATGATTTGTTAAAGATGACATGCAGGATTCTTGTGCAGTTTATTCTCTAAGTGATTCATTAAGGTCTAAGTAGTGAAACCATACAGTAGCACTGATACAACTATGACTATTTGGAAGAATTTGTCACTTTAACTTTAAATCTGATGATGCAATAATTATCTGGTTTTAAAGGTTTTAAAAATCAAAGTATTTTTACTGCAATATTTTTCCTATTCTATTTGAGCCATTTTCTCTGTAGATCATGAGATGTAACCCCTTTTTCAGCTGGGTATATTGAGTTGAAAAATGTCTAAGGACCATTGGTCACCTAGCATTTAAAAAAGCCGTTACGGCTTTGGTATTATGACTTAACATTGTAAAATATACAACTTAATAAATTTTCTTATGGAAAATAATGTGGCAGGTTCATTTTGGTTGCAATATCAATAACCTGCAGTTTGATGGGAAATTTCAAAACAGATTATTTGCCAAGAAAATAAACAGCTTTTTCCCTGAAAATGTACAATTCATTTGCCTTTGCGGGAGGAGACTGCAATACACCACACAACACACACACACACACACACACACACACACACACACACATATATATATATATATATATATATATACATGTAGAATTAAACAAAAGGCACATCTCCTGTTTAACAGTTTTATTTTTATCTCACATCCTAAAATGCCTATAACACCTTTCTCACCAATTCTTCTCCTTCCAGCCTCTACATTAATATAATTTTTTTTTTTTTAACTGGAATACATCACCCGTGATAATGGCATTTCGAAGTGCCAAAAGTACTCGGGAACTGAACTTTGGTGGACTTATCCACCAATTCCACCCAAACATTAAAAAGTTGGCCAGAAAATTAGAAAAGATAAAAAATAAAATTGTTAAACAGGAGATGTGCCTTTTGTTTAATTCTACATGTATAAATGAAAGAATGCTGCCCAAATACACACATATATATATATATATATATAATATATATATATATATATGAGTGTGTGTGTGTGTGTGTGTGTGTGCATACACTCATATAAGCACTCAGTAGCCACCACATTTCAATTTATAAAAAATAATCACGTCCTTTTGTTTAAAAGGCAATTACTATCAGTGGGCATCATTTGTGCATTTGGAGTTCTTGATGCACCTTGTGTATAAAATGGTGCTTGTTTAATTGCAAAACAATATTGGAATTGCAAAATCAGTCAGTACAACAAATATAATCCAAGCCTAAAATAAAATTGTCTTTATGATTAATTTCATTATATAGTGTGAATACACAAACACACATACCCACACACACATACACACACACACACACACATATATATATATATATATATATATATATATATATATATATATATCAAGAGAGAGATAGAGAGAGGCAGACAGACAGAGACAGTGACCTTTGTCAATCTATATATCTGTGTATGAAGTTGCATATATATATATACAAGTAAAGTCGTCGGGGCGGCCTAAAGTCAGTATCAGCCAGTCAGCGAGGGAGTCTATCCCCTTTCCAATAGTACTAGACCAAGGAGATTGTTTTTAGCATCTGAGGTGGAGCGCCACACCTACCATAAACTCCTTACTTTACTGCACAGATCCCTGTGCTACTCATACGCTGAGTTGACGAGGACCGGTATCAAGCTAGGAACCTTGTGGTTTCTAACCAAACGCTCTACCGACTGAGCTAACCTTGTTTACAGATTTGAGTTCTCTGGTGACTGTAAAAAATTCCGCATAGGGATGTATCAATTAATTGTTCACTTCAGACTGACGGCCGCAAATAGCCACAAGGGTAAGAGACTTGGCAGACGAAAATTCTGTCAGGTTTTGATCCCGGCTAGAGGTAGCTGTTTAAAAAAGTCAAGCCACACTGATGAGAAGTTAACTTCAAAAACACTTGTCTGTGGATGACATATATATATATATATATATATATATATATATATATTATATATATATATATATGGGAGTTCAAATGTGGGATGAGTGACTTGCATTTCTCGTAGCACTAATACCCTAGAGAAGAGTATGAATCCCACTATTCTAGTAAGGAAGACTGGGCTCTATAACCTTAGTATGGAAACCAGTCTAGGAGAAAGAAAACCCTCAACACAAACCTGTTAATCTTTGTTTAAAAATTGACCTCATGTTGCATCCTGGTCATACGAAAGGAGTTAGCTAAATAAACACAAACACACACATAAATACACATACATATATATATGTGCTTAATTGAAGTTATACCTAATTTGAAATTTAATTAGTTATAATTAAATGAATTAGGCATGCATATTGGTTTAAATGTAAGGTGTAAACAAATTGAGAAAAAGTCAATCTGTGTATGTACATTTCAGCCTATTAGGCCTCATCAGCAGAGTTATAGACAGGGCAGTGCTTTGTGCATGATTCGGAACCCTACCTGCCTAGCTGACAGGCGGGGACTCTAACCATTATACTAGCTGGCTTATTCAATTTTCTCATTTATTTTAAACTGATATATATATTGCACTTTTTGGTTGACTTAAAGCACGACAGTATGAAGTGGACAAACAATCTGTTTGAGATGGCGAAAAAAATTGTCGGCTATCTCCATCTCAAACAGATTGTTTGTCCACTTCATATCTATGCGTGTGTGTGTATTTATTCAGATACATCAAGACATATATAAGCACAAAACACATGCTCACACACACACACACATATATATATATGATATTTACATTCATACATATATGTATGAGGTAATCCCAAAAGTAAGGTCTCCAAAGCACTGGGGATGCCGGGAAACCGTTTGTGTGGCTATTGGCAACAATGTTGTGTTTATTTGGCATGCACCTACGTCTGCGTGTGCCTTGCTGCCATGCTCAGTTTTGACTTGGCAGTAATTTCTGATTGAGCTCCTGATTGACATTACCGCCAAGTTCATACAGTTATTTGGTTTTAAAATGCAAAAGGTAAAAACGACTGAAATTCATCGCCAATTTACGGAAGTGTATGGCGAGTCATGCATGGGTGACAAAAACGTCTGCAAGAGGTGTAGGGAGTTTGCAACTATGCTGATGTTCAAAGCTTCCTCAATTAACTGGTATGACATGGCATAAAAAACTGCCAATGTGCCTGCAAAACGCATCTACCGAAATGGCTATTTTGTGGAAAAATAGATGCATGTTGAAATTCTAAAGTGATGTAATCAATCAATTAACAACAAAGTAAATATATATGCACATTAAATATCATCAGGGCTTGGTTTTTGAGCAAAAATGATAGATTTGATTTATATTCATGAAGATAATTAAAAAATAAAATTTAAATGATAACAGCATGGATTTTTTTTTTTCATTTAATATTTTAGATAGTAGACATTAAAATTTCTTTTCAGAATAGCTGGATCAATGCAAGGTCTATTTTTTTACATAGGGATTTAAATGGGGCATCCCACAAGGATTCAACTCATGATTCAGTAATAATGGATCTGTGGGACTAACTTTAAAAATCCTCCTCTACCCAGGCGATGCCAGGTAGCCGCTCCTAGTCGCTAATAAATGATAAACGTTTCTGTGATGTCTAAATATTTTGGAGAACTTACCTTTGGTATTACCCTTATATGTATGTATGTATGTATGTGTGTGTGTATGTATGTGTGTATGTTTGTGTGTATGTGTGTGTGTCTAACTGGCCATAAGTTAATGAATCCAATCAAATCACTCAGTTACACAATTTTACTCCCTCCCTATTTCCATTCCCTTATTTTATTTATTTCTTTAATGATTCCAAAATAAATTCCTGGGGCAAGAAATATACAAATCAATACTGATTACATAGTTGCTTGGTTCACATGCTGATTTCATTTTTCACCTTCACTCATATTCTTAAGTCATGCCATTCTTTTTTTTGTTCTTCATTATTTCAATATTTGGCATTTGATACAAGGAACATCGATAGAATATTTAGTTTAGCTTGATAGGTAGAGTATCCGCCTAGGTTCAGGTTTTGATACTGGCCCTTGCCAGTTCTGTGAAATGCACAGCTTGGATGTGTGCAGTAAAGTGGGGTGCCCATGCTATAGTGACTATCTAATGAACAGGTTTATATAGATTAGTGTTTATAGTGACTATCTAATGAAATATTTTATATAGATTAGTGTCTATAGTGACTATCTAATGAAATATTTTATATAGATTAGTGCTTATAGTGACTATCTAATGAAATGTTTTATGTAGATTAGTGTCTATAGTGACTATCTAATGAAATGTTTTATATAGATTAGTGTCTCTAGTGACTATCTAATTAAATATTTTATATAGATTAGTGTCTATAGTGACTATCTAATGAAATATTTTATATAGATTAGTGCTTATAGTGACTATCTGACTATCAATGAAATATTTTATATAGATTAGTGCTTATAGTGACTATCTAATGAAATGTTTTATGTAGATTAGTGTTTATAGTGACTATCTAATGAAAAGTTTTATGCAGATTAGTATCTATAGTGACTATTTAATGAACAGGGTCTATTGTGACAATCTAATGAACTGGTGAATGTTAGGTGAAGCACTCCACCTCAGATACTAAAACAAGTGAAAATGCGATAGACTCTATCACTGTCTGGCTGATACCGACAATAGGCCTCTGTGCCAACTTTACTTACTTTCATAGGGTTCTGTCAGATTTTTCTACTGTGTGATGCACGTGATCTTACCATTTTTTCTCAGATTCCATCACTTACAATCATGGTTTGGATTGGCTCACACCATGCATTTGCTAGCCATATTGACTGTCCCTTTAGAATACACCGACTGCCCCTCTGCAGAGAAGTAAGACTTACCCAATAGTGCTACCAGTTGACTGGTGGATAGAGAGGCCCACTCTGATCAATTGATTGGTCACATGAAGCCCTAGCACCTATATTCTTATTCCAACCCTATTGCCCTTATGGTAAGCCTAACCGTTTTTATTATATATGTGCTAGAAGGTGGTGGCTGAAGGTCTTAATATCCTGGGTATGATGTTAAACTCTATCTGATGATGAAATTCCAATTCTGGAGCTTTGGGGA
>CM042143.1:7123890-7130146 GCA_023376005.1 Doryteuthis pealeii | reverse complement strand
GCGGCTGCGATGAATCTATTTTACCCCAGCCACTGCCTGAATATTACAGGACTGTAAAACCTCAAGGGTAGGGGAGGAGAGGAGCAAGGGAGAGCCAATGGTTGGTAGGGAGTAGGCTCACAGATCTGAATGCCAGCCGCAGTAAATATAAACTGACTGTATCATCTCTTCCTGGACCATGAAACTCATCTCAGAGTGATGCGAGCCATAGTATGTGCCTGGTTATTGGTAACAGTGGGACACTTTCTGTGTACCACACGCACACACACATAATATTATGCATTTGCATCATACTGCATAGTGCATTACATGCATATAGGTATGTAAAACTGTAGTTGTATTATACATGTAAAAATGTTTTATGTATTCTCTCTCTCTCTCTCTCCTCTCTCTCTCTCTCCTCCTCTAAATAATAAAAATCTGTATGTCTATTTTTGTTCACAGACATTATAATATTATATAGTACATATCCAAGTGTATCAATGCATTAGCTATTTACATGTATGTGTGTGCATGCTACATATATCAAAAAAACATAGGATTGTGTGGTGTGTGTGTGAATATGTGTGTATAACATATCTATTATACTGTATGATACTATATGTTGGTTTGAGGTGTGTGGGTGTAATGGTCTAAGACATCGGAAATGACTTGTCACCTTGAGTTCAAATGCTGGATTGAGGCGTTGTTTGCATTTCATATTAGCGCTAATACCTTTGGGTAAACTTGGGTAGCGCTTTAACTTGGTATGGCAACCAGTCTAGGAGAAGACAAACTCTGAATTCAAACCTGTTAAACTCCACTTGATTGACCTTGTGTCACATACTGCTCAAGTAAAGGAGTTGGTATATATACATGTATATGTAAGAATCTGCCTTGCTGACTATGAAGATAGTAATAGATGTGTGACTTGAAGACGAAGAAGCTAAAGAGAGTAGTCATCTACCTATGAAGTAGATCCATTGTGTTCATCATGAGAAAAAACAGTTGATGTGTTCAGTATTATGTAATGGGAAACACACAATTTGTGAGAGATCCTTTCTCCATAGAGTGAACTACCTGATTGGTTGATGAATGTCACATGAGAGGAAACAAAACTGACAGCACAAGCACAAGATTTGACCCTGATGGGTTTATTACTTTAAGAGTTTGCCCAGAGAAAATCAGGGATGATGGAAAATAAATTCTAGTGTCAGAATTTATTGTTTAACAAATATTCTAACCTTTTTCAATACCGGTCCCAACAAACTCAACGCACAAATGGCACATCTTGAATAATTTGATCTGTACAGTATGGAGCTGACAGTAGATGTGGCACTCTACCTCAGAAAAAACAATCTCCCATGTCTAGCACTAAGGAAAAGGGGATAGATTCCCTCACTGTCCGGCTGATACCAACAATGATTCACTCCACCAACTTTCGCATATATATATATATATATATATATATATAAAAGTCATCCACAGACACAGTGTTTCGATCTTTCACATCTCAACAGTGTGGCTAGACACAGCAACTACCTCTGACCAAGAGCTAAACCTGACAGATTTACATCAGCCCGATTTGTTAACCTCTCGGCCATCGACAGCTGTCATTAAGGAGCCATGTTTGAACTGTTAAATACATACATCTGTGTATATATTTTACAATCTCCAGAGAGATCAAATCTGTAAACAACAGACGATCATTGCTTTATGCTGGCGGTGAGTCAATTAAAATCGCTCCTTTTGAGAGCATTTATCTATCTATCTATCTATCTATCTATATATATATATATATATGTATCTATATATATATATATATATATATATATATATATATATATATATACCCAACCACTCTGCCATAATTAGGATGAAACACAAAGTCAATTTGTTAAGCAGAGTAAAACTAGTTTGAATTTAGATCTTTCCTTCTTTTGGATTGGTTGACCTACTATTTATTCATAACAGATAGATTCATGCCTTCCCCAAGAGAATTAGCACAAAGTGAAATACAAACAACCTTGTCCTGGATTTGAACTTGGGTAACCAATTCCATATTGTACAATGATAACTGTTACACTAAGTGCATCTATATTCATCATATATATATATATATATATATATATATATATATATATATATATGTGTTTTTTTTGTATTATGCATGTATACATCCGTATGTAGGCATTTGTATGTGCATGTGTATGAATGAAAATATAGAAAAGAATAGACATGCTGAATTGCTTGACTTAACTGTATTCTACTGTATGTATGCACACACACATAGACACACACACACACACACACATATGTATACAAAAAACAATTTTGTAGGTCAGATTAGTCATTTATCTTTTTTGCCTATAAGTATTATGGGATATACAAGTGGGATTTTTCCTTTGCAAGACACACTTTTTTTTCCCTGCAGAAAGATCCATTTTTTATTGTTTTCTTTAAATCATTTGGATATCATTTTACAAGAGATTTCTTTAGCGGACATCATCTGAAATTCTGAAAGCTGAAGGTCACTTTTATTCTAGAAGCAAACGTTTCATGAATTTCATTTACAAAAGGAATCTGAAATATTCACTTGATTTAGTTTCTCTTAGATACTCTTCATTCAGTTTCATTTCTCTCTCTCTCTCTCTCTCTCTCTCTCTCTCTCTCTCTCTCTTTCTCTCTCTCATATATATATATATATATATATATATATATATATATTTGTTATTTGAGTACAATACACTTAAAAGGTGTTTGTTACCATTGGTTTCAAAGCAGCATACTGGCCATTTATCGTCAAGACAACATGCCTTTATTTTCAATTCTCCAACACTGAACAACTACAACTACAAGGTGTATCAAAAAGTATCAAGATCTTTCATACTTTTTGATACACCTTGTATTCTGAAAAAAAAATAGCATTCCATTCATTATTTTTTTCCAGAATACAAGGTGTGTCAAAAAGTACCAAGTTTAAAGCTGTATTTACCAAGATAGAAATGAAGAATAAATGGAATGTTTTTTTTTTCAGAATACAAGGTGTGTCAAAAGCTACAAAAATCTTGATACTTTTTTGACAAACCTTGTATATTATATATATATATATATATATATATATATATTTATTTACCAACACCTCAGCTAGAGCAGGATGTGAAACAAGGTCAATTTCTTAAGCGGAGTTCAACAGGTTTGAATTCAGAATTTTCCTTCTCCTAGACCGGTTGCCTAACCAAGGCTAAAGAGCCCAGTTTGCCCTACTATTTATCCATAGCTGGAAGGAGAGTAGGATTCATACCTTTCCCAAGGGTATTCGTGCTAAGTAAAATGCAATTACCACATCCGGGATTTGAACTTGGGGTGACGAGTCCATTTCCCATGATTTTAACCATTACACCAAGCGCTTCCCTTTATATATATATATATGTCTATGAAGAATGGGTAAATTAACGGAGAATATGAAATATCAAATTAATTGCAACTTTGATTGTTGATAAAATAATTAACCAAATACATTGGGATTATAAAGAATATATATATATATATATATATATATATATCAATGATGTGTGTAGCTCTTTACCCAACCCAATCACC
The DNA here is from genome assembly GCA_023376005.1 of Doryteuthis pealeii. Lineage (NCBI taxonomy): Eukaryota > Metazoa > Mollusca > Cephalopoda > Myopsida > Loliginidae > Doryteuthis > Doryteuthis pealeii. The sequence continues at coordinate 7,126,564 of CM042143.1, read as the reverse complement.
ATGGGTAGGATGTCACAGAAGGCCACAAGGATGGGGTATCCAGTGAACTGAACTTGTAGTAATGGATCTGCGAGACTAGCTTGCTAACCATTTGTAATGTGGTAGCGATCACTAGTCACTCTTTGGGTCATCTGAACTTTTTGAAATATACTTTAAAATAATTACAGATAAATAGTAAGGCAGGGTGTGATGTGGCAACCAGTCTAAGAGAATGAAAACCAATTGTACTTCATATAAAAATATTGATCCTGGGTCAAATCATATTCATGGTGTTGAGGTTGGGTAAATACATGCATATATATATATATATATATATATATATATATATATATCTTATTATAATGGAGATTGTGGGTTTGTCTGTCTGTAACCGAAACTATATTACTATACAAGTCACAATTCCCTTTGTTATTTACATCACATTCTCCATGATTTTATTTTTATTCAAACCTCAATTATTAACAAAATTGTTTTACATAATTAAGACTGTTGACCATATCTACATACTAATAACATGCAATTGTATTTATATATACAACAAAAAAGCAGTTTACAGTGTGAATGGGAAGGCTAATTTGCATATTGATATTAAAAATGTGATTTTAATAAATATATGCTTAATATTCTTGATTTCTAATTGTTTGGTGTTATCTTTTGAATATGAGCAAAAATCTCTTCAATAAATCTTAAAAGAAATCCATAAACAAGAAGAAATAACTGTAATATTATTCTTTACTTCCTATTTTAACTAAATAATTAAATTAAGAAAATTTACCAAAGAAAGACGGGTGTAATGGAAAATGATGGAAGAGTTAGTTTCAAAGTTGTTCTATTTTTCAATCATACCCCCTCTGTTCCAAATATTTTTATCTGAATTCTTATTCAGTTTCATTAGCCTTTCTAATTTAACATTATATTTTATTATATTAAAACTTAAATACTTGCACCCGGAGGGTTCATATATTTGCTAGTATATATATATATATATACATTTATGAAAGCCTTAATTTATTGGAAATAAATTTATTTAGGCTACTTTCACCCCTTCCTGTCTGATTTCATAATTATGAAATCAGACAGGAATAGAAGAAGATAAGTATATCATAAAAATAAGAAAAGAAAAAAAAACGATCAAATCCAAATCTATTCTTCTTTTTTCTCTTCTGATGTGGAATTACGTGATTGGTCAATTTATCTCAAAGCTGATTGGTTAATTTGTAATTTATATGCTTGACCACTCAGTCAAATGTCAAAATGGTCAATATAGTACTTGATTTGTTCACTTGATAATTTATTTGCTACATTGGTTAGTCTACAAGTTTATTGATTCTATACTAGTGATTTCACTAGTTGTTCCACTGGTAAATTAATCAGTGGCTTTGTTTATTTTCCATTTGCTATTGTTCAATGAGTTCAGAAGATCGTCTTTGTAATGTCTTTATCAGAATCTAATTGGTGAGCTAGTTTGTTAGCTACAATTTTAATCATTTTCTGACAATTGATAATAATTCCTAAGTTTTTTACGTGAATATTTTTTTCCTTATTCTTGCTGGAATTTGATTGGTCTATTTAATATTTAAAGATTTGTCTAGTTGCAGCACTTGGACTTTAACAAAACACCTAGACAAAAAAATAGATGGAAAATACACAAGGATTGTGCATGTTGTTCAAGAAAAATTCTGAAAGTAGTTCCCTCTAAAACAGTGGCTGTATGACTACTTACCTCTTATTTTACAAATCAACCAAGGTGAGCAAGACATGATGTGCACCACTGGAGAAGTAAGGACAAAATATGGACTCCTATTCATGGACACACATAGTATTGGCTGACCAGCAAAAGACTTACATTTGTCAGCTCTGTGCAGACACTGGGTGACATCTAAATTAGTGCTTCTCAACCTTTTTCGGCTTATGGACCATTTTTTATTCAAAAAATTCCCATGGACCAATTCTACTTTTCTTGAATGTTGCTGCGAGCAGGTAGCACACATGTTACAGTAAGACAAGACAATTCATTTTCCGCCGATCATCGACGTGCGCTTAAATAGAGATTTTCAACTGGGGAGGGTCATTATAAGAAGTGCTAAATTAGTTAAATTTTTGTGAAATGGCTAAAACATTTTTGTGGCTTCAAACTCTCTGTGGACCACTAGAAATGTTCTGTGGACCACAGATGGTCCAGCTGGACCACGTTGAGAATCACTGATCTAGATGATAACCAATAGGGACAGATCATGAGAGAGTCAAGGGAATCTATGCTGTTAGAACTTCTTGATGATGATGATGATGATGATGATGATGATGATAACATATGCATTTGCTGCTTAAAAAAGAAATAGAACTGGTCAGCTGATGTATGAATGTTACATAAGAAATCCTGGGTGATCCTGTTTGCATTTCACATAGCACTAATACACTTTGGAAACGAATGAATCAAACTATTCTCCCTCCAGCTATGGGTAAATAGTAGGGCAGACTGGGCTCTTTAACCAGTCTAGGAGAAAGAAAACTCTGAATTCATTTTTGTTAAACTCTGATTAAGAAATTGACCTTATGTCACATCCTACTTGTGAAAAGGTGTTGATGAATATATACATGTTAGATAATATTTTGGTGAAATCTAATATTGTCATGTAGTGTAATTAGTCTAAAATGGTTGTGAAAGACCATTGGA
>CM042143.1:7118890-7121390 GCA_023376005.1 Doryteuthis pealeii | reverse complement strand
CTTTCTTTCCTTTTCCATTTAACTCTCATTTTTACCTCAGCAATCTCCTCTAGTTTGTTTGAATACATTGACTGTATTCCTGAAAGATGGTAAGACCCTCCCACCAAGAATGGGGTATTCTGGGTATCTGATGGTGAGGCTCCAGTTCTAGAGATCTGGGGCAGTGTGGCATACACCTTCAGGGTCATTACTTCCAGGCCCACTCTGGCCTGGAGTGGTAGTAAAGATTAACATCAATCAATTTTCCTCATACTTTATGTTATGACTTATCTCTGTCTTTCTCTTATTCACATTTTCTCTTTCTTATTTCAAAAATTATTTTATTTCTTCTCTCTTCCTCAGATTCATAATTTTATTCCCTTTCTTATATTTTTGTTTATGTGCATTCATTTTCATTTTTATCTGTTTCATCCAATTTTCTTTACTTCATTTTGAGAGTTTAAAATTTCTTACAAATTCAATTGTGCATTTTTTTTCATTCAAATGTTTAGTTTTTAAATTTTATTCTTAGTGCTTTTATTTTGATTTTTCATTGAAGTATTTTCTCGCAAGACCCAATTTATCAAAAATTGTTAAAAAAATGTTTTCAATTAAAAACCTGTTAAATACTGAGATGCGAGCTTGAATCAAAATATCTTTTAATATCTGGCAGCTCCAGATGCTTTTTGTCAAGTTTGAAAGGTGATGAACTACACTGGACTGTGAGATGCTGAGCTCGCCTGATACTCTCCAACTGCTACTTGTTGGATTTGCCTCTATGGCTTGAAGCACACCTTGGAATCCTTAATTTTAAGCCTACTTAACCCAGCCTAATTGTTGAGGTTCTCCCCCCCCCAAAAAAAAAAAGAAAATTGATCAACTGTCTTCACCTTTTGCACAACAAATATTTTTGTTTGCTTCCATAGTGTTATGGTAAAGTTCATAAAGTATAATTTCCCAAATTAGACAACATATATTGCACATTCTTCTGTGCAACTTTCAAATCACACATGGAGTGAAGCAATGTACAATGTGTAAGCGCATTAATCACCATGATGCTACCAGATTACTGTTTGGATAAAACTCGATCTCCTCTAATTTCCAATTCATCAGACTTTTTCCAAATCTTTGGGAACCATTCTAAAGACACCAATTACATTTGGTACAACCTTTAGATTCATGTTCCAGAGTTATTTCAGTCCTCTGGCCAGGTCCACGTATTTGTATATCTTTTCATCTTCTTTTTATGTTCACTCTGTGATTTATCAGGATGACAAATTTTCTTTTTCTCATTAATTAACACTAGGTCCAATCTCCAGAATTATGTGATCTGTCTGTATCTCAAAGTCCCAGAGAATTTTTTTGTATTTCCTTCTCTAGGACAGATTCCAATTTGTTCATATACCATTTAGTAGTATGGTGAAAATTTAATTTCTTGTACAATTCCCAGCGGATCACCTTTCCCACCCAGTTGTGTCTAGTCTTGTACTCTTTTTGTGTTAGTTTGCTGCATTCGCTTATCATATGATTATTATTCCATGATTTGAATTACTTCAATTGCATGATATAAACACTACAAAGTAGCACATACAAAAATATAGCAAAACTTATTACTCACCAAACTAAAATAGCTTATTTTTCATTAAGTCAAATCTAAAAGATTTTACTGGATTTTTCTCAGCTTTTTTTCCCCAACATATCTTAACCAGGGGGTATCAAAGTTTAGGCACCATACATGTATGCCAAGGGGGGAGGGAGGGCTTAAGGAAAAATATGATATTGTAAAAAGTACCTGGTAACCTATTACTTAAGCATAACATTCATTATCTAGATTTAAATATAATATGAATAATTTATTTATATATCTAAGTAATAAATTAAGATAATTTATAATAGATTATTTCAATTTTTTTTAAATGCATGTGATTATGTCAAGTTTTTATTAACTTTAACTTTAGTCATTAAGTCATTTTAAAATTTAATAAAGATAGACATCTCATTCAACTGTGGTATATGGAAATCTAATAGATTGCAATGGAGTTATTAGAATGATTAATTAGAATAATTTTATTTATTTTGTTATTGTCTAAAAGAATTACAATATTTAATTTACAAAAATAATAGTAGTATTAGCTACTCCTTTGGTTAGCTCACTTTAGGAATAACCCCACTCCCCATTTTAGAGGTACCAGATACTTTTTACAATATCACAATTTTTTCTTAAGGGACCCCCTCCCTAGGGACCCCCCTCTTTTCCATATACATGAACAGAACCCCCCAATTTTACAGTTTCATTCCTTTTATCTTCTTTTTTTCATTTTCTTATTTTCTGTCTTTTCTTTTTTAAATTTTTTCCTCTCTTATTCTTCATTTTTTTCCTTTCTCCATTTTATTCTTCAATCTGAATTGTCAAAAAATCTCTCATCAGAGAAATTTTAAAGATTTAATCTAAATTTTTCCAAGAAAATAATAGAAACTACAATGAGGCTAAGAGAAATTCAAAATTTTAAAAAGAGAATAA
>CM042143.1:7081390-7113890 GCA_023376005.1 Doryteuthis pealeii | reverse complement strand
TCTTTCTTTCTTTCTTTCTTCTTTCTTTCTTCTTTCTTTCTTTCTTTCTTTCTTCTTTTCCTTCTTCTTTCTTTCTTTCTTTCCTTCTTTCTTTCTTTCTTTTTCCTCTTTCTTCTTTCTTTCTTTCTTTCTTTCTTCCTACTATTTAGGTTCTCTTCTCCTTCTTTCTTTCTTTTTCTTCCTTCTTCTTCTTTCTTTTTTTCCTTCTTTCTTTCTTCTTTCTTCTCTTTCTTTCTTTCTTTCTTCCTTTCTTTCTTTCTTCTTTCCTACTATTTAGGTTCTTTCTTTCTCCTTCCTTTCTTTCTTTCTTTCTACATCTATATCTCTCTCATGTCTTCTATTTCTCATTTTCAAAATCTTTACATTCTTTTTTTAATCTTGATTTGTCACTTCTCGTGTTCTTCTTTCTTTCTTTTTTTCTCTTTGGTTCTTTCTCCCCCCCCCCACCAATTTTTTTCTTTCTACCCTCTTTTTCTTTGTTACATTATTTCTTCATTCTTTTTTTTCTTCTTTCTTTCTCAACTTCATCTTCCCTTTCTCTTTCTCTTTCTCTTCTTTCATGCTCTCTATTTTTTTTACTTGTTTTTCTTTCTTTTGCACATTCTCTCTTTTCCCACTAACTTCCCACATTCATTCTTTTTATCTCTTTCTCTTTTTCTTTCTTCGTTTTTCTTTTATTCTCTTTTAAAATTTTGAATTTCTCTTAGCCTCATTGTAGTTTCTATTATTTTCTTGGAAAAATTTAGATTAAATCTTTAAAATTTCTCTGATGAGAGATTTTTTGACAATTCAGATTGAAGAATAAAATGGAGAAAGGAAAAAAAATGAAGAATAAGAGAGGAAAAAAATTTAAAAAAAGAAAAGACAGAAAATAAGAAAATGAAAAAATAAAGAAAGATAAAAGGAATGAAAACTGTAAAATTGGGGGGGTTCTGTTCATGTATATGGAAAAGAGGGGGGGTCCCTAGGGAGGGGTCCCTTAAGAAAAAATTGTGATATTGTAAAAAGTATCTGGTACCTCTAAAATGGGGAGTGGGGTTATTCCTAAAGTGAGCTAACCAAAGGAGTAGCTAATACTACTATTATTTTTGTAAATTAAATATTGTAATTCTTTTAGACAATAACAAAATAAATAAAATTATTCTAATTAATCATTCTAATAACTCCATTGCAATCTATTAGATTTCCATATACCACAGTTGAATGAGATGTCTATCTTTATTAAATTTTAAAATGACTTAATGACTAAAGTTAAAGTTAATAAAAACTTGACATAATCACATGCATTTAAAAAAAATTGAAATAATCTATTATAAATTATCTTAATTTATTACTTAGATATATAAATAAATTATTCATATTATATTTAAATCTAGATAATGAATGTTATGCTTAAGTAATAGGTTACCAGGTACTTTTTACAATATCATATTTTTCCTTAAGCCCTCCCTCCCCCCTTGGCATACATGTATGGTGCCTAAACTTTGATACCCCCTGGTTAAGATATGTTGGGGAAAAAAAGCTGAGAAAATCCAGTAAAATCTTTTAGATTTGACTTAATGAAAAATAAGCTATTTTAGTTTGGTGAGTAATAAGTTTTGCTATATTTTTGTATGTGCTACTTTGTAGTGTTTATATCATGCAATTGAAGTAATTCAAATCATGGAATAATAATCATATGATAAGCGAATGCAGCAAACTAACACAAAAAGAGTACAAGACTAGACACAACTGGGTGGGAAAGGTGATCCGCTGGGAATTGTACAAGAAATTAAATTTTCACCATACTACTAAATGGTATATGAACAAATTGGAATCTGTCCTAGAGAAGGAAATACAAAAAAATTCTCTGGGACTTTGAGATACAGACAGATCACATAATTCTGGAGATTGGACCTAGTGTTAATTAATGAGAAAAAGAAAATTTGTCATCCTGATAAATCACAGAGTGAACATAAAAAGAAGATGAAAAGATATACAAATACGTGGACCTGGCCAGAGGACTGAAATAACTCTGGAACATGAATCTAAAGGTTGTACCAAATGTAATTGGTGCTCTTAGAATGGTTCCCAAAGATTTGGAAAAAAGTCTGGATGAATTGGAAATTAGAGGAGAGATCGAGTTTTATCCAAACAGTATCTGGTAGCATCATGGTGATTAATGCGCTTACACATTGTACATTGCTTCACTCCATGTGTGATTTGAAAGTTGCACAGAAGAATGTGCAATATATGTTGTCTAATTTGGGAAATTATACTTTATGAACTTTACCATAACACTATGGAAGCAAACAAAAATATTTGTTGTGCAAAAGGTGAAGACAGTTGATCAATTTCTTTTTTTTTTTGGTGGGGGGGGAGAACCTCAACAATTAGGCTGGGTTAAGTAGGCTTAAAATTAAGGATTCCAAGGGTGTGCTTCAAGCCATAGAGGCAAATCCAACAAGTAGCAGTTGGAGAGTATCAGGCGAGCTCAGCATCTCACAGTCCAGTGTAGTTCATCACCTTTCAAACCTTGACAAAAGCATCTGGAGCTGCCAGATATTAAAAGATATTTTGATTCAAGCTCGCATCTCAGTATTTAACAGGTTTTTAATTGAAAACATTTTTTTAACAATTTTTGATAAATTGGGTCTTGCGAGAAAATACTTCAATGAAAAATCAAAATAAAAGCACTAAGAATAAAATTAAAAACTAAACATTTGAATGAAAAACAAATGCACAATTGAATTTGTAAGAAAATTTTAAACTCTCAAAATGAAGGAAGAAAATTGGATGAAACAGATAAAAATGAAATGAATGCACATAAACAAAAATATAAGAAGGGAATAAAATTATGAATCTGAGGAAGAGAGAAGAAATAAAATAATTTTGAAATAAGAAAGAGAAAATGTGAATAAGAGAAAGACAGAGATAAGTCATAACATAAAGTATGAGGAAAATTGATTGATGTTAATCTTTACTACCACTCCAGGCCAGAGTGGGCCTGGAAGTAATGACCCTGAAGGTGTATGCCACACTGCCCCAGATCTCTAGAACTGGAGCCTCACCATCAGATACCAGAATACCCCATTCTTGGTGGGAGGGTCTTACCATCTTTCAGGAATACAGTCAATGTATTCAAACAAACTAGAGGAGATTGCTGAGGTAAAAATGAGAGTTTAAATGGAAAAGGAAAGAAAGAGAGAGAGAGAGAGAGAGAAGAGAAAACATACACACAAAAACACATAGATAGATAGATAGATAGAGAGAGAGAGAGAGAGAAGAGAGAGAGAGAGAGAGAGAAATACACACAAAATACATAGATAGATAAGAGAGAGAGGGAGAGAGAAAGACACATACATAGATAGATAGATAGAGAGAGAACATACACACAAACACACATAGATAGATAGATAGATAGATAGAGATAGAGAGAGAGAGAGAGAGAGAGAGAGACATAGATAGATAGATAGAGAGAGAGATACACACAAACACACATAGATAGATAGATAGATAGATAGATAGAGAGAGAGAGAGAGAGAGAGAAAGAGAGAAAAAGAGAGAGAGAATGAGATCAGAAGTTGAGAAAGGGTTAAATGAAAATGGACAAAAAAAACAAAAGAAAAAAACCCAAGAATCCCCTGAGAAGCATCTCATAAAAAATTAGTTGGCTTTACTTTTATTTTTCCTTCATTTCTTATCCATCATTTCTTAATTTTTTCTTTTCATTTCTTGACCTTCTTCCTTTTTTTCTTTATTTTCCTTCCTCCCTTCATTCATTCATTCATTTCTTCCATTATTCTTTCATTCTTCCTTTTCATTCCATGACCTTATCTTCTTCCATTTCTTTACTTTCTTTCTTTCTTTCTTTCTTTCTTCATCATCTAAAATTTGCATCCCATCTTTTTTCTTTCTCTTTTTCCTTAATATTTTCCTTCTTCTCTTCCTTCTATCATTCCTTCATATTTCCCTTTTTTTTCATAACCTTACCTTCTTTCATTTATTCTTTATTCTCCTTTTTTCTTTCCTTCCTTTCTACCTATTTTTCTTTCTTCCTTATCTAAAATATGCTTCACATCTTTTTCTTTGTCTTCCCTCTTTCATTTATTCCTTTCTTTTTTTTCTCTTTGTCTCTCCTGAAATATTTTGCAGATTTTGGCTTTTGGGTCAGGTAAACCTTTTTCTGGCACTTTCTTCTTTTTCTTCATTTATCTCTTTTCATTATTGTCATGTATATACTTATAGATGTATTCATAGTTAATGTCAAGCCTGATTGAGTTACTAGAGTTAATTAAGATAGGCCAATGCGGCACGACTACAAACAATGATGACGACAGACAAATTTACAAGGAATGATATGATGATACAGACTGTGAACTTAGAGAAATTTGTTGAGAAGAAGACATCAAAGAAAAAGTTTCTGTGATTAGAACCAAGACAAGAATCCAAGAGAAACCTGGAGAAGAACCAGAAGACAATGGTAAACGCCTTTCTAAATATGTGCCACTAATAAAGAAAGGATAATTTCTCGGTGGAGTAAACCATTTTTGAAAATGTAGTCAATGGGTGAAAGAAATGAGTCAAAATAGTCAATATTCATGGGCCTTAAAATAATTCTCTTGTTGACTGTATATACAGAGAGAGATTGGTTGTTTAGTTTTACGGCATATCAACACTTTTCGGGTCATTTAATGCTGAATCAAGTCATTTTTTATAAACAAAGGACTCTGGTTGCTTACAATTCTTGCAGTTGCTTGAGTGGTCACCCAGTTAAGTATTGGACAGACTCATCAGTGCTTGACTTTGGTGATCTAGTTGACCTGTGCTTCCAGTGACTTGAGAGAGAGAGAGAGAGAGAGAGAGAGAGAGAGAGAGAGAGAGAGAGAGAGAGAGAGATTCAAGTGTTATATTAGATGCATGGAAGTGTGGTGTAATGGTTAAAGTCATGGGAAATGGACTCGTCACCCCGAGTTCAAATCTTGGATGTGGTAATTGCATTTCACTTTGCGCTAATACCCTTGGGAAAGGTATGAATCCTACTCTCCCTCCAGCTATGGGCAAATAGTAGGGTAGACTGGGCTCTTTAACCTTGGTTAGGCAACCGGTCTAGGAGAAGGAAAACTCTGAATTCAAAGCTGTTAAAACTCAGCTTAAGAAATTGACCTTGTGTCGCATCCTGCTCATGCGGAGGGTTGGTAAATATATATATTAGATGCATGGGAAAAGGTAATTATTACTAATTGGTAAGATGAATGTGGAACTCTCTGATGATGGATGCTGACCCCTGGAATTGAACATTGAGGGTGTTGAACTCATGGATGGGTGATGTTATTTTGAAAGACATGTGGACAGATAATGAAAAAACATGGCATAAATCGATACACAAAAAACTCAAGAATAAGAGTATTGCAGTGACTTGAGCAAAATCCCTTTCTCTGTCAACCCAGTATATATATATATATATATATATAATATATATATATATATATATATATATATATATATAAAGTAATTGGTAATTTGCTTGAAACATTGTTAAGTATGTTATAATATATTAATAATTTGAAAGCAATTACAATGCACATAAAAAATAAAAACAAAAAGATGTTATTTTTTGTCTTATCGATTTCAAAGTATAACTTTATCTTCAGAGACAATTTTTTTGATCCAATGAAAGCCATGTTATCAAATGACCCCAGGGTCATCACACATCAATAAAACTGAATAACATCCAATGGTCTTTCACAACCATTCTAGACTAATTACACTACATGACAATATTAGATTTCACCAAAATATTATCTAACATGTATATATTCATCAACACCTTTTCACAAGTAGGATGTGACATAAGGTCAATTTCTTAATCAGAGTTTAACAAAAATGAATTCAGAGTTTTCTTTCTCCTAGACTGGTTAAAGAGCCCAGTCTGCCCTACTATTTACCCATAGCTGAAGGGAGAATAGTTTGATTCATTCGTTTCCAAAGTGTATTTGTGAAATGCAAATAGCATCACCCAGGATTTGTTATGTAACATTCATACATCAGCTGACCAGTTCTATTTCTTTTTTAAGCAGCAAATGCATATGTTATCATCATCATCATCATCATTATCATCATCATCAAGAAGTTCTAACAGCATAGATTCCCTTGACTCTCTCATGATCTGTCCCTATTGGTTATCATCTAGACCAGTGATTCTCAACGTGGTCCAGCTGGACCATCTGTGGTCCACAGAACATTTCTAGTGGTCCACAGAGAGTTCAAAGCCACAAAAATGTTTTAGCCATTTCACAAAAATTTAACTAGTTTAGCGCTTCTTATAATGACCCTCCCCAGTTGAAAATCTCTATTTAAGCGCATGTCGATGATCGGCAGAAAATGAATTGTCTTGTCTTACTGTAACACGTGTGCTAGCCGCTCGCAGCAACATTCAAGAAAAGTAGAATTGGTCCATGGGAATTTTTTGAATAAAAAATGGTCCATAAGCCAAAAAAGGTTGAGAAGCACTGATTTAGATGTCACCCAGTGTCTGCACAGAGCTGACAAATGTAAGTCTTTTGCTGGTCAGCCAATACTAATGTGTCCATGAATAGGAGTCCATATTTTCTCCTTACTTCTCCAGTGGTGCCCATCATGTCTTGCTCACCTTGGTTGATTTGTAAAATAAGACGTAAGTAGTCATACAGCCGCTGTTTTAGAGGGAACTACTTTCAGAATTTTTCTTGAACAACATGCACAATCCTTGTGTATTTTCCATCTATTTTTTTGTCTAGGTGTTTTGTTAAAGTCCAAGTGCTGCAACTAGACAACTCTTTAAATGTTAAATAGACCAATCAAATTCCAGCAAAAATAAGGAAAAAAATATTCGCATAAAAAACTTAGGAATTATTATCAATTGTGACAATGATTAAAATTGTAGCTAACAAACTAGCTCACCAATTAGATTCTGATAAAGACATTACAAAGACGATCTTCTGAACTCATTGAACAATAGCAAATGGAAAATAAACAAAGCCACTGATTAATTTACCAGTGGAACAACTAGTGAAATCACTAGTATAGAATCAATAAACTTGTAGACTAACCAATGTAGCAAATAAATTATCAAGTGAACAAATCAAGTACTATATTGACCATTTTGACATTTGACTGAGTGGTCAAGCATATAAATTACAAATTAACCAATCAGCTTTGAGATAAATTGACCAATCACGTAATGCCACATCAGAAGAGAAAAAAGAAGAATAAGATTATACAGAAAGAATAGATTTGGATTTGATCGTTTTTCTTTTCTTTTCTTATTTTTATCTTCTTCTATTTCCGTCTGATTTCATAATTATGAAATCAGACAGGAAGAGGTGAAAGTAACCTAAATAAATTTGTTTCCAATAAATTAAGGCTTTCATAAATGTATATATATATATATATATATACTAGCAAATATATGCACCCTCCGGGTGCAAGTATTTAAGTTTTAATATAATAAAATATAATGTTAAATTAGAAAGGCTAATGAAACTGAATAAGAATTCAGATAAAAATATTTGGAACAGAGGGGGTATGATTGAAAAATAGAACAACTTTGAAACTAACTCTTCCATCATTTTCCATTACTCCCGTCTTTCTTTGGTAAATTTTCTTAATTTAATTATTTAGTTAAAATAGGAAGTAAAGAATAATATTACAGTTATTTCTTCTTGTTTATGGATTTCTTTTAAGATTTATTGAAGAGATTTTTGCTCATATTCAAAAAGATAACACCAAACAATTAGAAATCAAGAATATTAAGCATATATTTATTAAAATCACATTTTTAATATCAATATGCAAATTAGCCTTCCCATTCACACTGTAAACTGCTTTTTTGTTGTATATATAAATACAATTGCATGTTATTAGTATGTAGATATGGTCAACAGTCTTAATGATGTAAAACAATTTTGTTAATAATTGAGGTTTAAATAAAAATAAAATCATGGAGAATGTGATGTAAATAACAAATGGAATTGTGACTTGTATAGTAATATAGTTTCGGTTACAGACAGACAAACCCACAATCTCCATTATAATAAGATATATATATATATATATATATATATATATGCATGTATTTACCCAACCTCAACACCATGAATATGATTTGACCCAGGATCAATATTTTTATATGAAGTACAATTGGTTTTCCTTCTCTTAGACTGGTTGCCACATCACACACTGCCCTACTATTTATCTGTAATTATTTTAAAGTATATTTCAAAAAGTTCAGATGACCCAAAGAGAGACTAGTGATCACTACCACATTACAAATGGTTAGCAAGCTAGTATCGCAGATCCATTACTACAAGTTCAGTTCACTGGATACCCCATCCTTGTGACCTTCTGTGACATCCTACCCATGGTGATTGGGTTGGGTAAAGAGCTACACACATCATTGATATATATATATATATATATATATATATATATTCTTTATAATCCCAATGTATTTGGTTAATTATTTTATCATATTCTCCGTTAATTTACCCATTCTTCATAGACATATATATATATAAAGGGAAGCGCTTGGTGTAATGGTTAAAATCATGGGAAATGGACTCGTCACCCCAAGTTCAAATCCCGGATGTGGTAATTGCATTTTACTTAGCACGAATACCCTTGGGAAAGGTATGAATCCTACTCTCCTTCCAGCTATGGATAAATAGTAGGGCAAACTGGGCTCTTTAGCCTTGGTTAGGCAACCGGTCTAGGAGAAGGAAAATTCTGAATTCAAACCTGTTGAACTCCGCTTAAGAAATTGACCTTGTTTCACATCCTGCTCTAGCTGAGGTGTTGGTAAATAAATATATATATATATATATATATATATATATAAATATACAAGGTTTGTCAAAAAAGTATCAAGATTTTTGTAGCTTTTGACACACCTTGTATTCTGAAAAAAAAACAACATTCCATTTATTCTTCATTTCTATCTTGGTAAATACAGCTTTAAACTTGGTACTTTTTGACACACCTTGTATTCTGGAAAAAAATAATGAATGGAATGCTATTTTTTTTCAGAATACAAGGTGTATCAAAAAGTACGAAAGATCTTGATACTTTTTGATACACCTTGTAGTTGTAGTTGTTCAGTGTTGGAGAATTGAAAATAAAGGCATGTTGTCTTGACGATAAATGGCCAGTATGCTGCTTTGAAACCAATGGTAACAAACACCTTTTAAGTGTATTGTACTCAAATAACAAAATATATATATATATATATATATATATATATATGAGAGAGAGAAAGAGAGAGAGAGAGAGAGAGAGAGAGAGAGAGAGAGAGAGAGAGAGAAATGAAACTGAATGAAGAGTATCTAAGAGAAACTAAATCAAGTGAAATATTCAGATTCCTTTTGTAAATGAAATTCATGAAACGTTTGCTTCTAGAATAAAAGTGACCTTCAGCTTTCAGAATTTCAGATGATGTCCGCTAAAGAAATCTCTTGTAAAATGATATCCAAATGATTTAAAGAAAACAATAAAAAATGGATCTTTCTGCAGGGAAAAAAAAGTGTGTCTTGCAAAGGAAAAATCCCACTTGTATATCCCATAATACTTATAGGCAAAAAAGATAAATGACTAATCTGACCTACAAAATTGTTTTTTGTATACATATGTGTGTGTGTGTGTGTGTCTATGTGTGTGTGCATACATACAGTAGAATACAGTTAAGTCAAGCAATTCAGCATGTCTATTCTTTTCTATATTTGCATTCATACACATGCACATAAAAATGCCTACATACGGATGTATACATGCATAATACATAAAAACACACACACATATATATATATATATATATATATATATATATATATATATATATATGATGAATATAGATGCATTTAGTGTAACAGTTATCATTGTACAATATGGAATTGGTTACCCAAGTTCAAATCCAGGACAAGGTTGTTTGTATTTCACTTTGTGCTAATTCTCTTGGGAAAGGCATTAATCTATATGTTATGAATAAATAGTAGGTCAACCAATCCAAAAGAAGGAAAGATCTAAATTCAAACTAGTTTTACTCTGCTTAACAGATTGACTTTGTGTTTCATCCTAATTATGGCAGAGTGGTTGGGTATATATATATATATATATATATATATATATATATATATATATATAGATAGATAGATAGATAGATAGATTGATAGATAGATAGATAGATGCTCTCAAAAGGAGCGATTTTAATTGACTCACCGCCAGCATAATGCAATGATAGTCTGTTGTTTACAGATTTGATCTCTCTGGAGATTGTAAAATATATACACAGATGTATGTATTTAACAGTTCAAACATAGCTCCTTAATGACAGCTGTCGATGGCCGAGAGGTTAACAAATCGGGCTGATGTAAATCTGTCAGGTTTAGCTCTTGGTCAGAGGTAGTTGCTGTGTCTAGCCACACTGTTGAGATGTGAAAGATCAAAACACTGTGTCTGTGGATGACTTATAGATATATATATATATGAAAGTTGGTGGAGTGAATCATTGTTGGTATCAGCCGGACAGTGAGGGCATCTATCCCCTTTTCATTAGTGTTAGACATGGGAGATTGTTTTTGCTGAGGTAGAGTGTCACATCTACTGTCAGCTCCATACTGTACAGATCAAATTACTCAAGAAAGATCGAAACACTGTGTCTGTGGATGATATTATATATATATATATATATATATATATATATATATATATATATATATGAAAGTTAGTGGAGGGAATCATTGTTGGTATCAACCAGACAGTGAGGGAATCTATCCCCTTTTCATTAGTGCTAGACATGAGATATTGTTTTTGCTGAGGTGGAGTGCCAAACCTACCGTCAACTTCATACTGTACAGATCAGATTACTCAAGATGTGGCATTTGTGCATTGAGTTTGTTGGGACTGGTATTGAAAAAGGTTAGAATATTTGTTAAACAATAAATTCTGAAACTAGAATTTATTTTCCATCATCCCTGATTTTCTCTGGGCAAACTATAAAAGTAATTGACCCATCAGGGTCAAATCTTGTACTTGTGCTGTCAGTTTTGTTTCCTCTCATGTGACATTCATCAACCAATCAGGTAGTTCACTCTATGGAGAAAGGATCTCTCACAAATTGTGTGTTTCCCATTACATAATACTGAACACATCAACTGTTTTTTCTCATGATGAACACAATGGATCTCCTTCATAGGTAGATGACTACTCTCTTTAGCTTCTTCGTCTTCAAGTCACACATCTATTACTATCTTCGTGGTCAGCAAGGCAGGCTCTTACATATACATATATATATATACCAACTCTTTTACTTGAGCAGTATGTGACACAAGGTCAATCAAGTGGAGTTTAACAGGTTTGAATTCAGAGTTTGTCTTCTCCTAGACTGGTTGCCATACCAAGTTAAAGAGCTACCCAAGTTACCCAAAGGTATTAGCGCTATATGAAATGCAAACAGCCTCATCCAGCATTTGAACTCAGGTTGACAAGTCCATTTCCGATGTCTTTAACCATTACACCACACACCTCCAACCAACTATATATATACATATATAGATATGTATATACACACATATACACACACACACACACACAATCCTATGTTTTTTTGCATATATATGTACATGCACACACATACATGTAAATAGCTATATGCATTGATACACATTGGATATGTATATATATATATATGTCTGTGAACAAAATAGACATACAGATATATTTATATCTAGAGAGAGAGAGAGAGAGAGAGAGAGAGAGAGAGAGAGATACATAAAAACATTTTTACATGTATATACAACTACAGTTACATACCTATATGCATGTAATGCACATATGCATATATGCAAATGCATATATATGTGTGTGTGCGTGTGTGTACACAGAAAGTGTCCAACTGTTACCAATAACCAGCACATACTATGGCTCCATCAACTCTTGAGAGTTTCATGGACCAGTGAGAGATGATACAGTCAGTTTATATTACTGCGGATGGGCATTCAGAATCTGTGAAGCACTACCTCCCTACCAACCATGGCTCTCCCCTTGCTCCTCCTCCTCCCCTACCCCTTGAGGTATTTACAGTCCTGTATATTCAGGCAGTGGCCTGGGGTAAAATAGATTCATGCCAGCCCGCACCAAGGTAAGCAAAATGACAATAAACATGAAGACGGGCCCCGAGGACAGTTCTGGAACCTGAGAACTTGATGTTGAATGCTGTTTCGTCTTGAGTAAATGCTTACTAGAATTGGTGAGAAGGGGTAAAGAACCATGGGAATCACCAGACAAACACAATTATTTGCTGCTCTCTTCTTCTTCTTCATCTTCATCTTTTTCTTGCAATAATAATAATAATAATAACAATAATAATTATTATTTTTATTATCATTATTATTATTAACACCAATTCTTTATTATCATTCTTATTGTCTTTGTCATTGTTTTCAGTATTAGTTATACAACAGCGAATACTAATCTCATTTTTTTCCATTATTATGTATTCTTATTGTTTTTGATGTTTTTTTCTTTTTCAAATCTAAGACATTTGTGTTTCTTCTGAAGAAATCAAATCTTATCAAGAAATCTTTTATTTTCCAAGATTAATTCCTGAATTGATGTGGATATTCTCAGTATATGATCTCTTTTAGTTCTTATAACAGCCTATGCCTTCCCTATGAATACATTAACATTGCTATGAACTCATAAGTGACATTCTCCTTTTCATCCTTCAATGTGTGTAATTTGTTTAATAACACCTCATTTTTAAATTATACTTATTGTCTTGAAATTTTTTTATTATTCTTATTTCATTGTTTTCTATTCTTTTGTTGCCTTTTGGTTAAGTTACTACCCAATTCCTTTACATAAATGAGAAGGCAGAATATACAAGGTGTGTCAGTGGGGCTTAGAATATGCTGACTTCATCCACTACAGAGGGTAAAATGTTCACAGAAAGGGATGTTCAGTGTATGGTACTAAACTGCATCTGATAGTGAAGTTCCTGTTCTAGAGATCTGTGTAGTGTTGACTATCTCTTCATTACTATTAATTCTAGGTCAAATATTGATCTAGAGTACCTGTTAGGATAAAGAGAAAATTCTTCCAAGCCATTAGCTATATCAGTGCTACTGTACAGCTGCACCACTTAAACTTTAATGAAGCACTTAGAGAAAGAGGTAGATGGGATTAATTAATGAAGATCAATTAATTATGATTAAGAAACATGAATATTATAAGTAGGTTTGTATATTATTATATTATCTTATATTATTATATTATAAGTACTAGCAAATATATGCACCCTCTGGGTGCAAGTTTTTAAGTTTTAATATAATAAAATATCATGTTAAATTAGAAAGGCTAATGAAACTGAATAAGAATTCAGATAAAAATATTTGGAACAGAGGGGGTATAATCGGAAAATAGAACAACTTTGAAAATAACTGTTCCACCATTTTCCCTTACTCCCGTCTTTCAGTGGTAAATTTCCCTAATTTAACTATTTAGTTAAAATAGGAAGAAAAGAATAAAATTACAGTCATTTCTTTATGTTAATAGATTTCTGTTAAGATTTATCCCCGAGATTTTTGCTCATATTTATTAAGATAAAACCAAACAATTAGAAATCAATAATACTAAGCATATATTTATTAAAATCAAATTTTTTAAGATCAATATGCAAATTAGCCTTCCCATTCACACTGTAAACCGCTATTTCGTTGAATATATAAATATAATTGCATGTTATTAGTATATAGATATTGTTAACAGTCTTAATGATGTAAAACAATTTTACTAATAATTGAGGTTTAAATAAAAAATAAACTCATGGAGAATGTGATGTAAATAACTAAAGGGAATTGTGACTTGTATAGTAATATAGTTTCGGTTACAGACAGACAAACCCACAATCTCCATTATAATAAGATGTTCTTAACTCTGTTGGTGGGATTCAGAAAATGCTTACTGCATCCACAGCAGCGGGATAAAACCTCCACAAAAAGGGGTGTCCTTGGTATGATACTAAACTCTATCAGTTCTCCAAGTATTAGTCTATCTTTTTGTTTTCTTTCATATTCTGTAGTCTGCTGAGATACAAACAGATCCCTCTATCCCAGCCAGAAGACCACACTTCATTTTCAATCAATGGTATATTGGAATGGCAAAATCCAATAGATAACAAGTTCTATTTCTTTCTTTTTTTTTTTTTTTGTTAATTAATACAAAGTTTAGTTCTCTGGCCGGGATCAAGTGATCCATTTATATCTTTATTATTTATTATTATTATTATTATTATTATCATTATCATCATCATCATTATTATTATTATATACAGATACATTTGGAAGCGCTTGGCATAATGGGTAATGGAATCGTCGACCTGAGTTCAAATCCTAGATGAAACTGTTTGCATTTCAAATAGCGCTAATACCCTTGGGAAAGGTATGAATCCTACTCTCCCTCCAGCTATGGATAAATAGTAGGGAAAACTGGGCTATTTAACCTTGGTTAGGCAACCTGTCTAGGAGAAGGAAAACTCTGAATTCAAACCTGTTGAACTCCGCTTAAGAAATTGACTTTGTGTCGCATCCTGCTCGTGCGGAGGGGTTGGTAATATATATATATATATATATATATATATATATATATATATATACAGATGAAAACTTTTATAAGATGGTGAAGTTCCAGTTCTAGAGATTTGTGGAGAGTGGAGTAACACTTCATTACGATTACTTCCAGGTCAAATATTGACTCAAAGTGGTAGTACCTCTTAGGATAAAGCAAGAATTCTTTCAAGCTATAGCCATATCAGTACTACTGTATGGCTGCACTGCTTGGACTCTAACAAACACCTAAAGAAAAAGATAAATGGGAGTTACACAAGGATGCTGAATGTTACCTTGAACAAATCATGGAAACAGCACTCCATATGAAAACAGCTGTATGGCCACTTGCCCCCTATCACACAAACCATCCAAATAAGATGAATAAGACATACTAGACTCTACTGGTGAAGCAAGGATATATTTATACATGATGTTATCCTGTGGACACCTATGCATGGACATACCAGTGTAAGTCAACTAGCAAAAACCTACATCAATCAGCTTCATGTGGATACTAGATGCTGCACAGAGGACCTCCCAGAGGTGATGTCTGTAGTCTGCTGAGATGTCTGATAGGGACGGTTGGCAAAAGAGAATCATGGATATCTGTGCAGCCAGAATGACCTGATGATGATATCAGTTTAAAAATTATTTTATTGGATCTTGTGCAAAAAATAACGATTAGGAAACAAATACACAAAAAATGTAAATATGAATGTACAATGAAAGTGAATCCCAAACTTCTAGGCCTAAAATAACCCTAGATAAGTTGAGATGCCATTGAAATCAATCAATTACAAAAACCCAAAGACCAAAAAGGTTTTCTACTGCAGTGAGAAGCTGGAATCTTGGGAGCGAAGATTCTAACATCTGCTCCCATTGACTAACTGCCGAAATTTGCTAATTAAACCTAATTTCTATTCTCACACCTTCTCATTGCAGAAGTCAGGGGAGGGGTCAAGTAAAGGTCATTACTTGCCAATAATGACTATAACGGCTAATGATAACTTTCCATTAAACCCCTTCAAATTTTGAATCTTCAACAAACTTCAAATCAAAATTCAACTACACTTACATACATAATTCGTAGGCTACCCATGAATTCTGTAACAGAATGATGGCCGATAGTGATTGATGTCAAGAGAGTCAATCTGTACTATCAGCACAACTTGATGATGATGATGAGCATGATTACTATGATACAAAAATTATATTGATATGTATTTAACATAATTGTTATAGTCATGAGAAATAGAATCAGGGACTCAAGTTCAAATCTTAGATGAGCCTGTTTACATCTCTTAAAAATATGTCTGTGTCACATCCTGGATATGGCAGTGATTTTGACTAAAAACATCCTAAAAATATATTGTTTCTGATAATTCATAGGAAATCATAACGAAGAGAATATAAGGTTTTGATAAATTGTAAATCAGAATATTAGAGGGAAAGAAGAAGAAGAAAAGAAATTAAGAAAGAGAAAAGAACAGAGAGAGTAGACAGGGAAAGAGAGAAAAATTAAGGAGGAAAAGAGAGAGAGAGAAAAGAAAGGAATTGAAATACATGAGAGAGAGAGAGGGGAGAGAGAGAGAGAGAGAGAGAATGGAAAAGAAATTGGAGATGAAAGACACAAATTATGTAAAAGAAAGAGAAAAATATGAAAGAGAAAGAAGATTATTGGTCTGAAGGATTAACAGAATGAGAACTATCTACCCCAATGGATTAAATAAAGGTTCTGTTCAAAGTTCAGAAAGGCTCCCAAGTTCATCAAGAAGTTTCATAAGTTTGACAAGAGACACCTGAAGTAGACCAGAGTGAACATCAGGTGAAACATTGTGTATATAACAATAAAGATGAGGATAACAGTCAAAATATCTAAATAATACAGAAGGAAGAGTTTAAACAAGAGTAAGAAAATAATGTTAGAGAAAAAAATGAATTGGAAAATTGGTAGAATGAGAAGTGATAAGTTAGAGAGAGAGAGAGGGGGGAGAGAGAGAGAGAGAGAGAGAAGAGAGAGAGAATATAAAAAGATAGAAAGCAAAGATTCAAAGAGAGAAGCAAGAGAGAGAAAGAGTAAAATGATGAAAAGAAAGGAAAAAAGAACAAATGACTGAAAAGGAAATGGACTAGTGAAAAAAAAGGAAAGAAAAAGAAAAAGACAAGAAAAAAAGAAAAAAGAAAAGAGAAAGGAAAAAGAAAAAGAACAGATGAACAATTTGAAAGGAAAATTAAAAGATTATCTAAGAATAGAAAGAAAGAAAGAAAGAAAGAAAGAAAGAAAGAGAAAACTTTTTAAAATGTTTAAAAAAAACATGACTTTATTTTTGAACAAAACAAATGAGAGAAGGAGGAAGAGGAGATTTGTTTCCAATGCTTATTTAGAGACGAGTAAAAGAAGAAAAGAGAACATTCTTTGTTGACAGAATTTGAACAGCCACAAATGTTTCTCGATTGAGTTATGGGAATGTTAATCAAGATTATACAACTGTTTTTGTTTTTTTGTTTTTGAAAACTCCCAAGAAACTGCGAGAAAATCTCAACAGCCTTCATCCATCCCAAGAAAATGACTGCAAAGCAAATGAAGTAAATGCTTTAAATAAATGAGAAATTAACTGAGATAGACAAGCCAATAGAAAATGGTTTTAAAGAAAAGAAAAAATTAAGTTCAAGTTGGTCAGTGAAGATGGATTTAAGAAAGCTGTTGATAGGCTGATAATTATCAAGAGAAAAAAAAATAATTAAAGGGATTTTTGCCCAAAGTGACTATTTAAAAATTCTATAAATAAGTTGCATTGAACCAAAAATCCTAAAAATACAATTACCAATTAATATTGATAATGTGCAGTGAAGAGCCCAGTTTTAAAAAAAAGGACCCTCTGATTCAGATACATAAAGAGCATTGCTTATTATTGGAACTCTCGGATTGTTCTGCTTAATGTAAGTAAATGGAAGACTATTACACCTAAATATAAATAGTATGATTATTATTTTCTTTATTAAAAGATATGCAAATTATTTGAGATATGATTTTTATACTGCAAAGATTCACAATGGAATTCACAAGAATACAAATAATTTTAATTGTGTCAATAAACTGTCAGGGTTGGTGCATATTACCATTGGATCCCCCGACCAAAAGGGGCCCAAGTCTGCTTGGGGGTCCCAAAAGGGCAGGCATTATATATCTTATATGGATACAAATTTCTGAAAATTGACATGTATATATGTGGTCCCCATATAATAGATTTGGAGGGGGCCCATGAGACATTAACACCAGCCCTGTAAACTCTTAATGTAATACCACTCCACGCTCACCCGAGCTCTAGGATTAGAACCTCTCTACTAGATGCAGTTTAACATCTTACCCAGGTGCTTGGACCTGACCAGCCGATTGATCGGAGGGCTACTCCAATCGGCCGTCTAGCACAAGTAAATACTGAAGTAAGGTGTTGGTGTCATGGACTGCTCAGCCATCAGGATTCCATCATTAAGTATCCGGGTCACCAACCACAGCCAACAGGTAGCCTCGTTGGCAGGGGTGGTCTTACTAACCAATAGATGGGACTCTAACAGGTACTACCACTCGGGGTCAGAGTGAACCTGGGAGTAATGGCAATGACAGGGTACTCCACACTCACTAGAACTCTGGAATTAGATACAGTTTAATGTCATACCCAGAACACAAAGATCCTTTGCAAATATATGATAAAAAGGTTAGGGGTTTGCTATAAAAATAAAAGCATGTAGTATATATTTTTGTGATTGTGTAGAAATATTTACAAGAGCATTTTTAGGATTATTGCTTATTGGAATTTTTCTGAACATTCTGTCATTCTCCAATCCATAATACCAGTGCATTATTTGAACGTTTTCTTCTTTGAAAGAATTATTCGGAGGGCAGAGAGAAAGAGAATAGAAAAAGATAGAAGATAAAAAGATTCAAAAAGAGGTGAAACAAGAGAAGGAATGAGTGAAATGATGAAAAGAAATAAGAAAAAGAACAAATAGAAGAAAAGATCTGAAAACAAAAGAAAAAAGGAAAGAACAAATAAAAAAGAAACAGAAGAGAAAAGAAAGAAAAAAAAGGAAAAAAAAAACTAAAGCTGAAAAGAATGAAAAAAGATAAAAGGAGAGAGTCAAATAAAAAAGAAAAAAGAGAAAAAGAAGAGTTAAGCAAAAAAGAAAGAAAAAAAAGGAAAAACAATGAAAAAAGAAAAAAGAAGTAAAAAAGGTGAAAGAGAGAAGAAAAGAAATATAAAAAAAGAGAAATAATGAAAAAAAAGCGAAAGAAAAATCATGCAAAAAAAAAGAAAAGAAAGAAAAGAAGAAAAAAGAAGAGTCAAGTAAAAAAGATTAAAAACAAAAGAGAAGAGAAAGAAGAAAGGAAAAGAGAAAAAAAAACAGACGAATAATTCGAAAAGAAAATTAACAAAAGATTTTATTTCTCTAAAATTTTGAGATGACGCTTGATAACCTTCTCAAACTCGGGAACCCCCTCATTGAACCTGGGAACCTTCTCTTAAAACTCTGGAACATTCTTGTCAGAATCGGGAGCCTTCATGGAACATCAAACCTAACCCTTTATTCAATCCATGGGGGTAGACTGTTCTCATTCCATTAACCATGACTGGGTACAAGGAGGGAGTTCCTGAGTCCAAGAAGGTTCCCGAGTCCGACAAGAAATACCGGCGGGCACATTGGCCAAAACATTGTACAAATAACAATAAATATGAGGACAATAGAATAATCCAAAAGATTTTGTTAAAATAGAAAAGTTAAGAATTTAAGTCAAATAAATAACTTATAATTGGTGTGTGCAAAAGTTTTTAATTTTTTTTACAAAAACTCCCAAACAAATGTACTAAGTTTTCAAAAAAAAAGAAAAAAAAAAGGTGCCAGACATTTTTGGACACATTTTAATAGTTTGTTGATTATTGTGTCTACCAAATCTTACACTATAGAAAATCTGAAAACATTTATGAAAATATTTCAAGAGAATTTTATAGTGCCAGTCAAAAAGGATTACCTTCATAATTTTTTTTTTCTGTAGGGCACTAAGTATTATGCAATATGAGGGATTAAAAAGTTTTAAAAAAACAAAAAAAAAGCAACTTTTATTAATTTCTTTCAATCAATATTCTACACATTAGACATGTGTACAGTTTGTGTCTAAATGGAAAAAAAACTACAATAAAAAACAATTCCATGTATTAAAAAATAATCTTTGAAGACATCCATCAAAATGTTGGCTCCATATAATGCTGAATTTTATTTGATTTATATCTACCTATCAACCTGAAGAGTAAAGTGTTTCAATCAAATAACATTTACTCTTGTTATCACAAGTTATCATATTACTCACATATCCATTAATGATTCTTTTCAATAACAGTAAATTAGATAAGATTCTTGACAAAAAAGAGAAAATGGGCCAAAGAGCCCAGTCTTGCCAACTATTTACCCATAGCTAAGGGGAGAAAACTTTAGATACATACCTTCCAAAGGACATTGGCATATATTGAAATGCAAACGAAATCATCCAGGATTTAAACTTGGTTTACTGAGTTCATTTACCTATGACAATAAGTATTGAGAGAGAGAGAGAGAGAGAGAGAGAGAGAGAAGAGAAGGTGTGGAAGTTGAGGGCATTCAAAAACATTTGAATCATGTATTGAAGAAATTCATTCTTTCATTTATTCCTTGCTTTCTTGTGAAAGTCTTTCAAAACAGAAGCCATAAAGATTGATGCTATTTTTAATTTTCTATAATTTTATGCAAATGGTATTCTAAAGAAAACTTAACCAGAAATGTCTCAGTTTAAATGACATATGAAAAACAAAAGAAAACAGCTGGGATACCTAAAACTACCACTGTATGCCGGATTGGTGACACTCATTGCCAAGCACATAATCATATATTGAACAGTCTATCCCATCAATCTTTGAAATCCAAGAACTGATTCTCTATTCAGTAGATAAGGGTATTTTAGTTATTGTTCTTCAGGTTCTTTTAACCCTTTCAGTCCTGCTGAAACACCAGTGTCCCAATTGAATTTGATTGTCATTTCAATTCTTAAAACATTGTCATCATCATCATTTCGCTCAGTTAGCACAGATATCCATGACAATCTCTCACCAACCTTCTCTATCATTCATTGTCCCAGGGAGGTCCTCTGCGCAGCATCCAGTATCTGCCCAGAGTTAGTCAATGTAGGTCCTTGCTGGGTGGCCCACATTAGCATGACTATGTGTTGGTTTTCCACAGGAAAATGTCTCTTATGAATTCATCTCTGCTCCTCCAGCAGTGAACAGCATGCCTTGGACATCTCACTCGGATGGTTTGTGAGATAGGGGGCAGGTGGCTGTACAGCTGCTTCCTTGGGGGCAGCTGTTTCCACAATCTGCATGCAGCATTCTTATACAGCTACAATCCAGCTTATTCTCAATGCACTGCATTAGGGTCCAAGTGGTGCAGCCATACAGCAGCACTGATACAACCACAGCTTGGAAGAATTGTAATTTTAACTTGTCAGTGAGATCAGATTTCCATTGTACTCAAAAGATAATTTTGCATATCCAAAACTGAATTAAAAAAAAAAATATTAGTAAAAGGTTTTTAAAAAATCTTTGCGCTCCTAGCCTTTTAGAGTTGGTCAATGTTCCTTGCTGGGCGGCCCACATTAGCATGTCTATGTTTTTGGTTTCCACTGGAGAACGTCTCTTATGAGTTCATCTCTGTTCCTCCAGCAGTGTCCAGCATGCCTTGTTCGTCTCACTCGGATGGTTTGTGAGATAGAGGGCAGGTGGCTGTACAGTTGCTTCCTTGCTGGGTGGCCCACATTAGCATGTCTATATGTTGGTTTCCACAGCAGAACGTCTCTGAAGCCAAAATTATCAATACTTTGAATACTTTCAAAAATAGGTGATTTTTTCTGGACCTATAAGGGGGGGGGGTACTTATGTAAATTCAATAAAACCGACACCAACAATTGTCATGAAATTTGTGATTTTCAGCTACTATAAGGTTTTTTTAAATGTTCAAATCACTGCCAATCCTTCGAATTAAGTACTTCATTTAAAATCAATGCATTCTACAAATCGAAATCTATCAATAAAGCAAATTAAATCAACATCTAACATTTTAATGAAATTGGAATTTTTAAACACTATAATAGGTGATTAAACTTTTCATATCTCTGTCAATTCTTAGAATTGATGGCTTTTTTTGGCATCAATGAATTCTACACATCGAACTCTACCAGAAAAGCCAAAATTATCGATACTTTGTCCAGCATGCCTTATCATTTCTAAAATTCTAGGAGTGCAAAGATTTTTTTTAATGAATTATTGCTAAACAATTTCAATCTAACTTAGTATTAAAAGTTTTAATTACTGTTTGGATTCATTTATTGTTGCAGTCTTCAATGATGTAAGGATAAGAGAAACTTTTCAGAAAAATTCTGAGAAAACCAATTTTTGGTGAATCAAACTATTTGCTACATTCTCACTCGGCCAGATTTTCATCTCCAAGAACATAAAGAATTAAGTTCCAATTTAGAGATTTGATATTTGGATACACGGCAAAGATAACATCTTCTGTTGCACTTGAATATAAAACCAACATTCAAAAATGTTTGGTGACAACTCAAGCAAATAGTGGAAATAAATAATGTGTAGGGTTTAGTAAAAAACATCTTTAGATAAATAAGTTAACATTTAGGATGTGTGAGAGAGTGCAAGGTGTGTATTTCTTGAGAGAGAGAGAGAGAGAGAGAGAGAGAGAGAGAGAGAGAGAGAGAGCATGTGTGTAAGTCAGTGTGTGTACAAAGGAAATGATAGTTCTTGTGGGCAGAATGGGCAGCCAGGTGCAAAGGTTGATGTGAGCAATTACAGGTGATTAGATTCAATATGAAAGAAAAACACTGAAAGAAATGAAGAGAAAAAGAAAAAGAGGTGAGAGGTTGATATTCATAAAGAAGAAGGAAATGAAGAAAAATTAAATAAAAAAGAGAAGATTAAAAAAAAATGTTGAAAAAATGTCAAAAGAAAGGGAATGAAAAATGTAAAGTAAAGAAAAAGTATGAAAAAAAAATGTAAAGTAAAATAAAGAGAATGAAAAAAATGTAAAAATGAATGAAAATGAAAATTAAAGAAGAATGAAAGAATGAAAAGATGTTAAGAAAAAGAAAGAGAATGAAAAAATGTAAAGAAAAAGAAAGAGAATGAAAAAATTTAAAGAAAAAGAGAGAATGAAAGAAATGTAGAGAAAAAGAAAAAAATGAAAACGAAAAATGTAAAGAAAAAGAGAACAAAAATGTAAAGAAAAAGAAAGAGAATGAAAAAAATGTAAAGAAAAAGAGAAAAAAATAAAGAAAAATGAAATAATGAAAATAAATGTAAAGCAAAAGAATGAGAATGAAAAAGATGAAGAGAAAAGAAAGTTAAGAAAAGAGAGAGAATGAAAATAAATATGAAGAAAAGAAGAAAGTAAAGAGCTACATGAAAGACATTCTGATGAATTAGAAGAAGAATGACAAAACAAAAGAAACAAATTGTGAATAAAGACAAAAAGAAAATGAAAGAAAGAAAAGAGTAAATGGGAAAAATAAAATGGTAAACAAAAAACAAAAAATAAAGATTAAAAAATTAAAATAAAAAGAAGAATGAAAATAAAATAATTGAAAAGAAAGAAAAAATAGATTTTGTGGAAAAGAAAAATATGAAGAAAAAAGGACGATGTATAAGAGCACAAGACGAAGAAAAGTAAAGGAATTCAGTGAAAATGAGAAGAAAAAATGTAAAAGAAAGGAGAGCACAAAGTAAAAGTAAAGAAATATAATTAAAATGAGAAGAAAAAAGTAAAAATAAAAAAAAAGAGCACAAGAAGAAGAAAGAGTGAAATGAAATGAAGAAAAGTAAAGAATGACAATGAGAAGAAAAAAGTAAAAGAAAAACTCAAAGAATAAAAAGTAGCTATTTAAAAAGCAAAGTGGTTTGGTCACAAAAAAGAAAAAAAAAAAGCAACAACAAAAATGAAGCAAATCAAGACAAAAAATAAAAAAATAAAAGAGAATGATGACGAAGAGAAGGAAAATTAGAAATACAAGAACAAGTAATGATGATGAAGTAAAAAGCACAAAAGAAAATGAAACAAAAACAAACAAAAAGAATAATAATTCCATTGCCAGAGGCAATAATGGCTTACAACTAAGTTATAGGGAGGCAACAAATCTTGTGATGATGATAGGTATGATGACAACATCATCATCATTGTAAGGAAGAGAGTTTGGTAGTGACAGCAATATATGGAGAGACGAGATGATGATGATAGTTAGCAGGTACCACAAAAATGACTACTGAGCAGGGATTGTTTAAGAAGAAGATGAAAAGAATAGTTTGGGTGAGTAGAAGGACAGACTCTAAAAAGGAAACATTTCTTTGGCATAACTATACAAAAAGTATATATATATAATATATATTATATATATAATCAAACTTTACATACCTACTCATATATGATAATTTTAAAATATTGCCATACAAAATATATATATATATATATATATATATATATATATATACTTTTTGTATAGTTATGCCAAAGAAATTCCTTTTAGAGTCTGTCCTTCTACTCAACCACACTCAACAGCACACCTCTCAAGCCAGTAGAACAATTCACGTACCTATAGTATATCTCTGTTAATACACGAATAGCAAGGCATATGGAGGTCTGATCTCCCTGACAAACTAAAGCGACACAGGCTGTGGTTGTATCAGTGCTGCTATATGGATGCACCACATGGACCCTAACGAAGTGCCTTGAGAATAAGCTAGATGGAAGCTGCACAAGAATGCTGCGCACAGTCTTGAACAATACGGTCAATCTCACAAACTATCCAAGTATGCAGGACACTGTTACGAGTTCATAAGCAATCCAACACATGGACAACCTACATTAATATGCGAGGCGCAGAGGACCTCCCAGGTGCAATGAGTGATAGGAAGGTTGCAAGAGATTGTCATGGATATCCGTGCTAATTGCGCGACATGATGATGATGATGATGATATATATATATATATATATATATATGGAAATACGGTGAGGAAATTAATTTGACAAATGAGAGGAAAATATTTTTAAAATATTAAAAAAATTGAAATGGAAACTTAGTTCTGATAACTTTAAATATATATTAAAATAAAACAAACTAAATATAGATAGATAATACCAGGTATGTATTTATTAAAACTTGTTTAAAAGACCAATGAGGACTGTTTAACATTGGATCATCAAATGTATTCTATTTATGACGATTTAGGTAGTGTGACATAAGCAGTGACGTCGTTTTTGTTACAGACAAAAACCGGAAGCGAATCTCCATTATTATATATTTATATATAGTTTTATCTTAATATATATTTAACATTACCAGAACTAAGTTTCCGTTTTAAATTGTTTAAATATCTTTACATCTTTCATTTTGTCCCTCACATAAACATTACATAACAGTGTCCTGAAGATGGTACAATATACCGAAATGCTTAAGTATTGACACATAAAATTGTTTCCCCTGATCATAACATCCTGTGTTTGTTATATTTTTAAAATATTTTCTTCTCATATATATATATATATATATATATATATATATATATGTTATTTAGGCATAGTTCTTCTTGATGATCTTTAAATGAGTTAAAGTTTTCTTGATGTTTATGGGACACCTTCTCTACCATCTAGACCCTGATATATGAAAAATAACAAGAAAACTTGAACCTCTACACTTAAAGATCATCAAAAGAAATATCTGGTCTTTAAAAAACATTGCTTAAATAATAACTTGCTGCCAAAATACACAATATATATATATATATATATATATATATATATATATATATATAAATGAGTGTGTGTGTGTGTTCAAAGTAGTATTGAGACTGAATCTGTATTTAGTAAAAACACAAATGAACAAGGAATTAAATAAGAGTCCCATGTCATTCAACATACTTATTGTGACATAATGGTTAGCAAGCCAGCCTTACAGATCTATTACTTACTGAATAGTGAGTTCAATCCTCACTGGATGCCCCATACTTGTGACCTTTTTTGTCCTACAGTAAGCCCAATTGAAACTCCTCCTTTGGCAGGAAGTTGTGCCATTGTATTTCTTTAATGTCATTCTGAAATCTTACCCTTGAAATTAATTTTTAGATTAGAAAATAAGTAAAAGTCACAGAGTTAGGAAGTATGAAGGGTAATTTAAGTGCACAATTCTGTGTTTTGCCTAGCTCAGTTGGTAGAGCACTTGCTTAGGAATTGCAAGGTCCCTTGTTTGATACCGGCCCACCAACTTAGCGTATGAGTAGCACTAGTGAAAAGGGGATAGACTCACTGGCTAATACTGACATTAGACCACCTCAATGACTATTCAAACAGTATTGAGACTGTTGATCAGAAAGTAATAACTGTTCACTTTTGTTGACAGCTTCATAAAAGTGGTTTTGAAATCATTTGTTTTTGTCTAACAGCCAAAACGTGTGGGGTTTAGATATAAAGAAAGGGTTTTCTTAATTCTGTTTTTTCTTAAGTGATGGTCAATTTTTGATTTTCTACAAAACGTTTTGAAATTTTCTATGAATGGTTTGAAAATTCTAAAAGTTCAAGAAATTTGATCAGAAAGTAGAGATAAAAAAAGAAAACAAAACTTGAGAATCATAGATTGATTTTTTTATTTTCAAATATTTTATTACAGAAAAAAAACGTGTGAGTATGTGTGTGTTTGTGGGGGGGGGTGTACACTGTGTTTGAAGCTGAAGAAAAACTTCTGAAAAATCCTGTTTAGTCAGTTGAAATTGTTCAAATTCCTTCAAATTTCAGTTGAATGTCAATTTTTTGGTGAAAACTTTTGTCCCAACGATCAGGAACTACCTACAATATTAAGAGAAACATTTCATTAAGTTACAACATTAACTGAACACACACAAAAAAGTCTGAAATATTTGGATGAAATAAAAAAACAACAGGATGATGATAATTGTATGTACAACCTATAAAATAATAAGCAACATGAAGTCTATTCTCATCTTATTGTGGATTAGTGAAATTAAATACACAGAGTACAAATCCATTCATTCACAAACACATACTACTGCATAAACACATACATAAGACCAGTAAAAATCAAACTTACTACTATATCCATTATACCATGTGATATCATGTGATACCATGTGATGAGTATAATTATTTTCCTCTAAATCTTTAGATATATACATCTGTAAACATTTTATAACTAATAATGAAAAATATGTTTTAAACAAAGGTTATATCACTCTTTTATTCTTAGAATTCCTACTTCTAAGCTGTAATCATATCAGTACATCTATATGTTTGCACCATTTGGACATGAAATACTTTGAGAAAAAGCTTAATGGAATTACACAAAGATGCTACATACTGTTTTGAATAAATCCAGGAAGAAGCAACCTATAACACAGCAGCTGTATGGCCACTTACCTCCTGTCACACAAACCCTCAAAGTAAGATAGGCTGGACATGCTGGACATGCTGGACACTGCTGACACTGCTGGATGAAGTAAGAACAAACTTATGTTCTCCTAATGCATTCTTGTACATGGTCACACCAGTAAAAACTTACATTAAACTACACCGTGTGGACACTGGATACTGTCTAGAGGACTTACTAAGAGCAATGGTAAGCAATAGGATGATGTTGAGATAGAGTCAAGGGAATCCCAGCTGTTGGTATGCTTTGATGATGATCATTGTTTCCAAAAACCAAAGTGTGATCTATTTTCAAATATGCATACTGGCTTTTGGTTGGTTGGTTAGATTTTACGGCATGTGAACTCTTGGATTATTTTATGCCGAAGACATTTTGTTGTATTCATTCTTGATGGGTATTCAATTTTTTGTACTCAATCATTTTAAACACATTTTTAAATTCATATGTTTCTATTTAACCCATAGGTACTACTACTCCGGGTCAGGATAGACCCGTGAGTAATGGTGATGAAGTATTCCACACTCCTCAGAGCTCCAGAATTGAAACTTCACCATTAGATGCAGTTTAACATTATACACAAGATACAGACCCTCCTCTAGAACACATATGATAAAAAAGGTTGTGGGCTTACCATAAGAGCAATAGGGTCAGAAAAATTATATCTTATTTCTTTTTTGTTGATTCTAACAATAAACAATCTGTGAGAAACTATGTTGCAGCGAGAAGTGACTAAATGTATAAAATCTGAATTTTTAAATTTCAAAAGAAAATTATTTGTCTTTCCAAATTGATCATTTTCTATTAATTAAATATCATTAAAAAGGCAGTTGCTCCCTATCACACAAAACATGAAGATGAACAAGACTTGCTGGAGAAGCAGTGAAAAAACTCATAAGTGACGTTCTCCTGTGGATACCTACGCATGAACATTCCAGTGTACTCCGACGAGCAGAATCAACTCTCTTTTGATAAGGACAACATTTTACGTCTTGCAGCAACATAGTTTCTCGCTGATTGTTTATCAAACTTTCTGCCTGGAATTTATATAAGTGTAGATTAGAAAACATTTAAATAAAGAGTATTACCAAAATTTACATTTAATTCCTTGTAATGAAGTGAGTGTTTAAATGTTATCTTAAGAACATGATTCAGTTGATGATATTCAATGCTAGACAAAAGATGATTATCTTTTTCATTTTAACGCAACATCAAAAGTTTTTTTCTTTTCTTCTTTTTTTTTAAAACTTAAAAGGACTTTAGGTTTTTGTTTTTAGTGTTTCTTTTTTTTCTTTTTTAAAAAAGCCAAAAAGTTAAAACAATATTCATCACTAAAATTTCATTAAACTCAGACTTTGGCAGCAAGCCAAAAAATTTTGGTGATTTAATTTTGTAATATATTTGCTAATTTAGAAATTCTTAGTACCGAGTTTATTACTTGAAGAAATATTTGTTATTTTAAGAACAACTTTGAACATTTCTTTTTTTCATTGTGTACTTACACTTATGAGTGTTTTGAGTCATATACTGCATCCTTTTAGATTTTTGTGCATCAGGGATGCAGGATGCATACTTATCAGCATCTGTGTGTGTGTATGTGTGTGTATATAATATATATATATATAAGAGAGTTTCATAATTTGCTTGAAGCATTGTACATGTATTGGTTAGGAGGTTGATTTAGAAGGCTATCACAATGCAGTTTGGAATAAATAAAATTAAAATAATACGTAACGCATATAAAGAATAAAAATACAGGTCAACACACAACACCATTGTTACCGTATTATTATTTTTTTATTTATTCCAAACTGCATTGTGATAGCCTTCTAAATCAACCTCCTATATATATATATATATATATATATATATATATATGTGTGTGTGTGTATATATACATACATGCAGAAAGCGCTTGTGCAAAAAAACCTTTGGATTGCTACAACAATTCCACCCAGATATTAAAAACATGCCAGACAGTTAAAAAGGATTGAACAAAAACTTGTCCGACAAGAATTGTCAGTAGAGTTTAACAAAACCTATATATATATATATATATATATATATATATATATATATATACATACACACATCTATGTAATGGGTATTATCATAGGAGACTTGGCTACTAAAGTTCAAATCATGGACAAGGCTGTTCGCATTTCTCATGGTGCTAATACCCTTGGGAAAGGTATGAATCAAACATTGATTATGCAGTATTGATATATATATATATATATATATATATATATATATATAAATATATCAATCAATCAGCATATCTTACAAAGATTCTTATCATCTGTTTGGGTTTTTTTTTTGTTTTACGGTATATCAATCTCAGTGGGTCATTTAATGCCGATAAAGTTTTGAAATAAATCAATTCTTAATGGATAATACATTTTTTTTATAAATACATTTTTCTATTTAACCCATAGATGGGACCCTAACAGGTACTACCATTCCAGGTCAGAGTAGATCAGGGAGCAATGGTGATGAAGGGGTGCTCCACATTCCCCAAACCTGGAACATCACCATCAGATAGAGTTTAACATTATTCCCAGGACATGTAGACCCTCAGTCACCGCCTTCTGGCACCCATATGATAAAAAGCCGTTGGGGCTTGCCATAAGGGCAATAGAGTTAGGAAAATCATATAAGTGCTAGGGCTTGACATGATCAGCTGATTGATTGGAGGGGGCCTCTCCGGCCGCCCGTCTAGCCCAAGATAGGGCCAAAGTGGAGTATTGCAAGTCATGAACTGCTCATCCACCTGGGCTCTATCCTTAAGCATCAAACAGATGGCCCCATTGGGGGAGTCTTACCCCTCTGCAGAGGTGCAGTCAGTGCATTCTAACGCTCCAGTCGACAGGGCGGTGTGACAGTTTGAAGTGTGTATGGGGGGGGGTCCTGCAGCACCTTGTATGTATATAAGTATAGATAGATAGATAGATAGATAGATAGATAGAAACCTGGATTATGACTTTACTTTTATAGGGATTATTAATATTCAAATGGCCTGAAAGATGAAAGGTTCCAAACCATTTGATTATCTGATATGAAAGTTGAATGAAGGCAAGATCTTTCAGTATAATAGAAAAGATCAGTTGGATGAGGATGTTGATGTTATTGTATTCAAAGATTGGTTAGTACATCATCCCAACTTTGATATCATCAAACAAATGTACACAAAGTCAAATGATTCAGATGAATTGCTCAAAATCTTGAAGAATTAAGTCAGTTTAGCTAAGTTGCTAGAGCATCTGCCTAGGAGTTGCCGAGGGCTGGTATCAAACCCTGGACCTTATGGTTACTAGTCGAATGTTCAACTGATTGAGTAAATCCGGCCCTTGGACAAGATTTTCAAATGCTGATTTTCAAAGAAAGCTATTCACACTTAAGACGTTCATGCAACATTTTATTTCACACTCATATATTTGATCTAATTATCTAATAAACTAAGATGAATAACTATTGTTTGAGATAGTCTCTATAATTCCCTATGCCTTAAGTCTTAAAGTCCTATACCGCCTCATTCCACTCAGCTGGAAGTCTCATTTGTTTTCCTAATACATCCCAAATGATAGCCTTTGTTTAAATGTAATATTAAACATATTTAGAAATCTTTGATTTAAGGAAATAACAGGTAACTTTAGATGCAAAGGTCATTTTTAGCCATTTTTTTTTATATATCCTTATAGGAATGCTCTGGACTTAGAAAATTCTCAACAGGATGTTAAGAGTTAAATGTAGTGGAAGAAAACTTTTGCATAGTTATTTTTTAGTGTAATCTTGAATCTGAGTCTCATTCAAAAAGTTTGCTTCAAAACATGACAAAACCATTGCCCATGCAGCATATCTCTCTTCTTCATAATAACTAAGCATAAAAATATCTAAGAAAATAAATGCAATATCAAACATCTGATGATAATGAAAAAAATTGGATTAGATTGTTAGAATTTTACAATACTTTAAAACTAGTAAGTACTGTTGTTGTATATAATTAAGCATATAGATGCACTTAGAGTAATGGTTATCATCATAGATAATGAAATCAGCTGTTTGAGTTCAAATCCACCACAAGGTTCTTTGTATTTCACTTTGTGCTAATGCCCTTAAAAAAAAGCATAAATCCATCTTTTCTCCCTGGAATGCTAAATGGCTAAAGTGTGAGAGCTCTCTTGTGCTTCACCATAATAATAATAAATTATATATCAGCAGGTGCTTTGTCATAGTATAGCATTCAGGTGTTGTATCTTCATAATTCAGACTTCTTCCTTTGCACTGAATTTCTCAAATACTTCAAGAGATGAAAGTAAAACTCTTCATCTGATTATATGGAACAAATTCATGATAAACATTACTCTGTTAGCGGAACTTAGAATATGCTGACAGGGTGTCCTGAGTATAACACTAAACTGCATTTGATAGTAAGTCTTTGGTAGTGAGGTGCTTCTTATAAGCTATTAAATACTATATATATATATACATATATATATATATATATATATATATATATATATATATATAATTGATAATTGAATCATATTAACATGACCAGACAACTCGGCAAACACCATTTTTGACATCTGGAGCACTGGACAGCTGTTTCGACCTCCTTTGATCTCATCAGCAGTGCATACCACAATCTCCACCACTAGAGATTAAACCAGTGGACCACAGAGTGAAGAGCAGAGACTCAACATACTGGGCCACCAGCCCATGCCACCAACAGAGAATGCCAAATCATCTAGTCAATGGTAATAGTAATTCAAACTGCGCAGCCACCTAACCTGTGTTTGCCGTGTATCCCATCGCAGGATTACAGAGGGCAAGGTCACCTCCAGGACAACGACTCCAGGACAACAACTATACATATATATATATATATATATATATATATATATATTAATCCTAATGAGTCAGATATACTAATTAATAGTTTTGCTTACTAGCTCGTCAGGGCAAGAATTCTTTTTTCCAGGCAAGGTTTTGTTGTATATTTTTACTAACATTATTTGTCTTTTTTTTTCTTAACACAAGGGTTTACTAATAGGATTAGTATAGTGTATATATATATATATATATATATATATATATATATATATATATAAATAAATGTGGATAAATAAGTTGATAGTATAAGCTAGAGATTGATCTAAGGGCTTAATGCTCTGGTTAAGTGCATTGACAAGGAAGAAGATTGTTTTAAAAAAATATTTCTTTTATTAACTTGTATATCAACATATATATCTGTGTGTATGAGCATACATGTATATGTGTCTGTGTGAGTGTGTGAATTTGAATGTGTGTGTGTGTGTGTGTGTGTATTTTAGAGTGTGTGCATTCTTGTGC
>CM042143.1:7061390-7078890 GCA_023376005.1 Doryteuthis pealeii | reverse complement strand
TTGTAATTAATTAGGTTACATGTGTGTGGCACAAGGCAATGGGCACTTGGAACTCTTGAAAAGTACTTAGTTAGTTCAGCCACCGGATAAAACCACACACACACACACACACACATATATATATATATATATATATATATATATATATCGAGCCATCCTTTGCCAGGATTACACTTGTCAAAAAGTTCATTTTCTATAAGAAAAAGTATTGAATTTTATGCGATACATGCGTTGTAAGTACCTTCAAGTAAAAATTTAATATATATATATAATATATATATATTTACCAACCCCTCCGCACGAGCAGGATGTGACACAAGGTCAATTTCTTAAGCGGAGTTCAACAGGTTTGAATTCAGAGTTTTCCTTCTCCTAGATCAGTAGACTAACCAAGGTTAAAGTGCCCAGTCTGCCCTACTATTTATCCATAGCTGGAGGGAGAATAGGATTCATACCTTTCCGAAGGGTATTAGCACTAAGTGAAATGCAATTACCACATCCAGGATTTGAACTCAGGGCAACAAGTCCATTTCCCATGACTTTAACCATTACACCACGTGCTTCCACACACACATATATAAGTACGCTTGTTTGTGTATTATTCCAAACTAATCTTATTTTAGCCTTGTTAATAGGCTGACTAAGATACTTTCATGGAATGTAATTAAATAAGCTTTATTTTTCAGCAGAGTCCCCCTTACAGTCCACACACTTCTTCCATTGGTGTTGCAGTGCTTGGATCTCATTGATCTAAAAAAATCATCAACAACAGACATAACATTATAATATAAACTTTTCAGCCTATCATCTGTTCAGCCCACCCACATATGCGTAATCTCTTCTCCCTTCTTTTTCTAAATTTAATTTCCTTTTCCCCTAATTTGTGCATTTTTCTGATGTAGACAGTTTTCTCTGTCCGTCTCTATCAAACATTCAAACACACTATTCTTTGTTTTTTTAAATTGAAGAGTTCAGTTGTATGTTTTAGGGTATCAGGATAAGTTATGATGAAAAGTTATCCAAACAAATATACTTCTAAAATACAGAAATTTAGTATCTCTTTCCCCTCTTTGCTCTTTCTTATTTCTTTTCTTCTTTATCTCTTTTTGTCACTTTATCTCTCCCTCTCTCTGTCTTATCTTTTTTTTTTCTCTTCTTGAAATAAAGTCTCTTTGAACTTGGGATCTGTTTTTCAAATAATTCCTCAAGTTTACAGCATTAAACTGATGTGGGAGTTTGCAAAGATACATTTGAAATATATATTCTGGACTAGACGAAAACACACACACATGTAAATCTATCAATCTCTCTCTCTCTCTCTCTCTCTCTCTCTCTCTCTCTCTCTCTCTCATATATATATATATATTAAATGACCCATGAACAGGTTCACATTTTAACAGCTGTCCATTTAGGAAGGGGTGAATGATTATATCATTTAATAGTTATCTCCTGTATGGAGAGCTTACGTCTGGTAAAAGACAGATTGGTCGCCCCCTACTGCGATTCAAGGATGTCTGCAAAAATGATCTCAGGTGCTTTGGCATTGTCCCTTCCAGCTGGGAAAATTTGGCTCAAGACCGCCTTCGGTGGCGGCAGAATCTCCATAGAGGACTGTACGTCAGAAGTCACCCTAATACAACATCATGAAGCTAAGAGGTCCATAAGAAAGCAATGGCAACAAAGCATCGGAACATCATCATCTACAGGGACAACCTACAAATGCAAAATCTGTGGCCAAGAATGTTTTTCAAACATAGGACTTCATAGTCACAGGAGGCGCTGCAACTTCTGGGGCACACAAAAACTTTTATCATAGTCTTTCGAGATTGAATTGCCAATGGATGGATTGAGAATTTGGAGGAATAAAAATCTGATATTCAGCCCTAATTTAAACCTTACAAATTAATCATTCAGCTGCAAATTGGACTGGAAAATGATTTATTTTTTAAATTGGAGCATTTTAATAAAAATTTTACTATGATGTGCTGTTTTTGCTGGGTTATGATTATATACAAACATGTGAATGTTAGTATATAAATAAATTTATTAATTTTTGTAAATTTCCAGGTAATCCTTAACTTGTTCCTTGTATATATATATATATATATATATATATATATACTAATACTAATAAGTAAATAGTGCTCAATATCATTGATAGAGCATGTATGTCTAATTAAGGGTAGCATGGACATGAAGTCAATGGCGCTTGGTTACTAATAGTTTCTCGCCTATGCGATTTTCAAGCCAAGCACTTGGTTTGAAAAATTGCATAGGTGAGAAACTGTTAGTAACCAAGCAATGTTAGTTTCATGTCTATGGTACCTTCGCACACACACACACACACACACACACACACATATATATATATATATATATATATATATATATATATATACAGTATCTACATGCACATATGCATGTATGCATCTTTATATGTGCATTTATAACTAATCAGGTTACTTGTGTGTGGCACAAGATAATGGGCACTTGGGACTAATGAAAAGTAAACAAATACATCAGCCATAAAGTAAAGCCATGCACACACACACACACACATATTATATATATATATAATATATACCCTTGGGAAAGGTATGAATCCATATATTCTCCCTCCAGCTATGGGTTAAATAGTAGGGCAGACTGGGCCCTTCAACCTTGGGTAGGTAACCAGTCTAGGAGAGGGATAACTCTGAATTCAAAATTCCTGAGGTCGGTCGTTGATTGGGTTTGTGGCAACCCTTGATGCACCAATTCTTTCCTATCGACTGTGCCAAAAAGCGTGGATGGTCCAACACAAGCCTTCACCACTATAAACAAATCACTGTGTGGGTGTTCATTGTGTGTGTGAACCCTCATGTGTCAAAAATCGACGAGAGAGTCCATGATATATATATATATATATATATATATACACACATAACTAAATACTTTTTTTATATCATTCCTAATTTATGGCCAGTTTAACTTGGTCTGAAGAGCATCCTCCTAATAACAAGTTTCCAGGTTTAATACTGGCCCTCTCCAACTTAGCACGAGTAGCACAGCTTGAATCTGTATGGTAAAATGGGGAGCTGATAGTATGTGTGGTGCTCCACCTCAGAGATAAAGCCAATCTCCCTGGTCTAGCACTAGAGGAAAGAGGATAGACACCCTCATTGTCCAATTGATATCAGCAATGGCCACTTCATTGACTTTACTTTACTACTCATCTCCCTTTAGCCTTGTGCCAGCCTACGACTAAGCTTTCTTAGATTATCATACTTTATATCATCATCATGTCGCGCATGCAGCACGGGTATCCATGACAATCTTTCGCCAACCCTCCCTATCATTCATTCCACCTGAGAGCTCTTCTGCGGAGCAGCCAGCATCTTCACATAACTGGTCAATGTAGGTCCTTGCTGGGCGCCCCACACTTGCATGTCCATGTGTTGGCTTCCACAGGAGAACGTTGCTTATGAGTTCATCCTTGCTTCTCCAGCAGTGTCCTGCATGCCTTGTCCGTCTCACTCGGATAGTTTGTGAAATGGGGGGCAGGTGACCGTACAGCTGTTTCCTTGTGGGGTGCTGTTTCCACGACTTATTCAAGACTGCACGCAGCATTCTTGTGCAGCTCCCATCTAGCTTATTCTCAAGACGCTTTGTTAGGGTCCAGGTGGTGCAGCCATATAGCAGCACCGACACAACCACAGCCTGGAAGAAGTGTCGCTTCAGCTTACCAGGGAGATCGAACCTCCCTATGACTGATAATCTATTTGTGGCCGACCATTTTGCGATGTTAATACACGGATAGCAAAGACATACTTTATATATAATGTATGAATTAATCACATAGTATAGCATATTGGTTAACAGGTTCATAATTAGAATTTTTTAAACTTTAAAATAAAAACTATAAAAAGAATCTTTTACTCAACTATTGGCAATATTATTTTTCCTTTATATCTCTGTAACCGTAACTTAATTCTTATTCATCTGATTCTTACAGAAAATAGCAAACTACTTTA
This sequence comes from Doryteuthis pealeii, assembly GCA_023376005.1. NCBI lineage: Eukaryota > Metazoa > Mollusca > Cephalopoda > Myopsida > Loliginidae > Doryteuthis > Doryteuthis pealeii. Next base: position 7,074,877 of record CM042143.1, on the reverse strand, counting down.
AACCGTATAACTGGGTGCAAAATATTTGTATCAAATGGGAATACTTAAAACCATATGACTGTGAAAATTATTTGTATTGAAACTGGAATACTTGAAAGTTTTTTTTTTAAATATTCAAGTTAGTTGATAAACCACAAAAGAAAGGGTGAAAAAATGTACTGGCAAAATGGCATATCCATTTGATGAGTGAAAACCATGTTTTGCTTAAATCATCTTCAATTGTTTTTTTTGTTTTTTTATATATACATATGTCTCTGTGGTAAAGGCACCTAGCTTATAAAGTTTTTTTTTTATTAGGTTTGTAAGTGATTCCTTTTTAAGTTAGATGTGGGTGACCAGTGGCTGATGAATTTGTTTATATAGGTGTTAGTAACACCCAGATTTTATTACCAGGCGGAGGGTAATTAAGTTTCATATTAAGTCCAAATGGATTATAGGTTTTTAAATTGTTTATCCAGTTATCTTCCTTCTGCTCAGTTAATCATTTAAATGTTGATATCTTTTTCAATTCTGTGATGGGGAATTTAAGATGTTTGTTAAAATCATGACTGTTTGATTGGACGTATTGTTCTACAGGTATTGTTTACTGTGGTCCATAGATATGTTGTTTAGTCTAAAATGAAATGGCCATTCTGATTCTGATCAGCCATATTGTTTTTGGCATCATGTGCAGTCCAGTAAATAATGTTTACGTTTTTGCTTCTGTAATGGTGCATCCTTTTGTTTGTATGAAGTATCGGCTGTTAAAGTTGTTGAGTGTTAAAATGTGTTGCATTATTGTTGTTATATATATATATATATATATATATATATATATATATAGGCACCTCATGTAGCTTAATGGTTAGCAAGATAACTTAGCAGACCATTGTTATTAAGTTTTATTCTCAGTGGGTGCTCCATATTTCTGGCCTTGTGCCACATCTAAGCTAAGCTTAGTATATATATATATATATATATAAGTTATCCACATACATGTGTTTCGAAGTTTACTTCTCATCAGTGTGGCTTTAAAGTAAAGTCAGTGAAGTGGTCAATTGTAGATATCAAGTAAACTGAGGGAATCTATCCCCTTTTCGCTAGTTCTAGACCAGGGAGATTATTTTTGCTGAGGTGGAGCACTACTTAGATGCTTTACTACACATATGCATTGAGTTGGCGGTGACCGGTATTGAACCTTAAACTATGTGATTCCTAGGCGAATACTCAATATGCCGTAAAACAAAACAAACCAAACCTAGGAATCGCAAAGTTTCGGGTTTGATACTGGCCCTCACCAACTCAGCTCATGAGTAGCATAGCTAGAGTAATCTGATCTGAGTGGTAAAGCATCTGAGAGCTGATGGTGAGTTTGGCACTCCACCTCAGCAACAACAAAAAATCTCCAAGGTTTAGTGCTAGTAAGAAGGAGATCTATTCCTTCACTGTTTGGCTGATACCAACAATAGGCCACTCCCCCAAGCTAATATAAAATTGTCTCAGTGCAATTGACTTTCAGAAATCAAGATAACAATAAAATGATCTCCGCTTTCTTTTCATCAAAACTAGAATTTTATTTCCATTTACTGAGATGTTGTAATTGATAATGTATAATGATTATGTCACTGTTTAATTAAATTCAACCTCATTTCATCTGAATCAGTTGTTTTTTTTTTATTCTTGAAAATATTTAAATCTTATTTTCAGAATAAGTGAAACAGTTAGGACTTTTATGTTCAACCAGCTTACTCTATGTTAACTAGAGGACTAGGGTGAAATGTTTTAAACACCCTATCAACAGGGTTTAGAATATGTTGACTGTATCCTTTGCAGAGGGGTAATACCTGCCCAAAAAGGGATGTCCTGGGTATAACACTGAACTGCATCTGATGGTGAGGCTCCAGTTATACAGATCTGAGGAGTAGGAAGTATCCCTTTATTTCCTCTACTCCCAGGTCTACTCTGACCAAACTTTTTATTGATATATAGGAGATAAGAAGCCCTTCGGCAGCTGTTTTGTAGGGTGCTGTTCCCAGGAAGATGCAATTAAAAAAGTATAAAAACTGAAGCTTAAAATAATTTTTATTTTGCAATTTAAAATTTCAGTAAAGACATGTATACAACTTTGCAACTGAATAAAGTGATGATGTATAGATGTCTAGATTGTTGCCTATATGTCTAGACTGCTGTCTTAAATGTGTATATGAGTTCATACCAATTCTCAAAGGTTTTTGATCAGTGGTTCTTTGGCAAAACACAGGTTTTTGCAAGTGCAACATTCTTCATGCTTATATGGTAAGCTTCATGCAACTTTTTCTTTTCCTAAACTAAAAATTCATCTGAATGTTAAGATATCTGGATGTAGGGACATAGGTGTTATACCATATAAGTAGAGAAATTTGAAAGGTGCTTTGACTAAAGGAAAACTCACTGGAACAAAAGTGCTGAATGTTAAGGGAGCTACTTTGAAGAAAATACATGGAACAAGACTGTTTGTATTTCATTTTGTACTATTGCCCTTGGAAAAGGCAAGAATCTATGTTCTTCTGTTAGCTATGGCAGACTGGCATTTTTAGCCTCCTTCGTTTACCAGTCTAAGAGAAAGAATACTCTGAATTCAAACCAGCTGTACTTCACTTAAAAAACTGACCTTGTGTCATATTTTGCCTGTTGTAGAGGGGGTAGGTAAATACATACTTTGAAGAAAATTCATGTTTTATTCACTTTTGTCTTGATAAATAAAGTTTCAGTTTTGCATATATTCATGTTCTCTTACATCCCCTCCCCCTTTATCTCTCTCTCTCTCTCTCTCTCTCTCTCTCTTTCTCTCTCTCTCTCACATACACACACATATGTAAATATGTATGTATATATAGATATATGTAGAAAGAACTATAGATGTATATAAATAAATCCTCATAATTGAATAAACCAAAAACCACAAAAACCTATAAAAATCCCTTCCAAACGAATAAAACTTGTACCAAAAAACAGCCATTACAATCAATAATCCCCATGAGGACAACCATTGACATGGTTGAAAGCGCTTGGGTAAAAAACTATGGGACACTTTCTCTACCATTTGGATCCCGATATATATGCAAAACAACAAGAAGACTTGAACGTCTACACTTGAAAAACATAAAGAAAAAATATTACATGGTCTTTAATCAAACATGTTTAAATAATAACTTCCTGTCAATATATATATATATATATATGTATATTTATATATATATATTTGGGAGAATATGTGCTTAATTGAAGTCGTACCTAATTTTTTTGAAAGTTAATTAATTAATAATTAATTAATTAGGTGGGCATACCTATTCAAATGTAAGGCTAAACAAATCGAGAAAAATCAATCTCTGTATGTACATTTTGGCCTATTAGGCCTAATCAGCAGAGCTATAGATAGGAAAACCACCTTGTGCATGATTCGAACCCTGACTATCAAGCTGACAGGCAAGGACCATAACCCCTACACCAACCGGACTTTCTTAGATTTTTCGTTTTGTTTAGAGGTAGGTATTATCTATAGCTCTGCTGATGAGGCCTAATAGGCCGAAATGTACATACAGAGATTGATTTGTCTTGATTTGTTTAGCCTCACATTTGAATAGGTATTCCCGCCTAATTAATTAATTAATTAATTAACTTTCAAAATTAGGTACGACTTCAATTAAGCACATATTCTCCCAAAAATTGTTGGCTAAAAAAAATGCCATATCAAAACACATCGGTTGTGTATTTACTTCTCATATATATATATATATATATATATATATATATATATAATGTTTTAATGTATAGTATACTAAAAATAGTTTTATCTTCCAGTGGTTTTTGCATATTGTTATTATTACAAAAACTGACAATTCAAAAAAATATCGTTTATCCTAATTTGTTTATTAATTCTTTGTGCACGTGTTTTTCATTTTTGTTGTTTTTAAATAGATCTTATTCACAATGTGAAGTATTCTAAACAAAAACAAAAAGTTTATTTTTCTTTCTCTTTTCATTTCGGGATAATCCTTTTTCTTGGACAATTCCATTCTATTTTATTTTTATTCTATGGATTCTTTTTCTCTTGTTTAGAAACGACCCACAAAAAAACAAAATGAAAGAAAGGTTTCCATGAACAATGGTTCTTAACCTAAACAATTACAACAAGGAAAGACAAAAGGAAGGATCCACAGAAATATCCAAGGCTTAATGTTGCACACCTATTCTCTCGGATTTTTTAAGGATACCTTTTGGTAAATAATTTGATAATGTCATTTAAACAATTTCCTGGACTTTTTTCTATTATATTCAGCATGAATAAAGGTCATGGTTTGGTGGTGGGAGACAGAGGGACACAAAACCAGCAACATATTATGGGATGTTTTCTTCTGTTATATTTTGAAATTAAAATATCCTACTCAGACCCCATATTAATATCACAAATCATATGGAAACTAATATGTATTAAATTTAAGAAAAAAAAAAAAAAAATCACACCACACACAGTTATTTACTAAGCTTAGCTTAGATATGGCACATGGCCTGAATGGGCACCCAATCAGAATTGAACTCACTAACAATGGCCTGCAAATCTAGCTTGCTAACCATTACACCCGTATATAAATACACACCCAACACCAACAGTCTCCTGCCCAAATATGTATACACTTATCAATACATAATATTGTTGTTTTATCATACAAGTAAAGCAAGTAAATAAAGTTGCCTATTGTCGGTATCAGCCAGACAGTGAGGGAGTCTATCCCCTTTTCACTAGCGCTAGACCAGGGAGATTGTTTTTGAATCTGAGGTGGAGCGATATACCTACCATCAGTTCCCCACTTTACCACACAGATTTCGGTGCTACTCATACACTGAGTTGGCAAGGGTTAGTATTGAACCTGGAACCTTATTGTTCCAAGCCAGATGCTCTACCGACTAAGCTAAGCCAGCCCATTCCTACTTAGACACAATATTAATATTAAAAATCATATGGATACATATATTTATCAAAGTATCTGGTGTCATGGTTACCATTGTAAGAAATGGACATGACGAGCTAAAATCCTGGACGAGGCTGGTTGCATTTCACATAGCACTAATGGGAAAGGTATGAATCCAAATATTCTCCCTTCAGCTATAGGTAAATAGTAGAACAGACTGGGCTCTTTAACTTTGGCTAGTCAACCAGTCTAGAAGAAGGAAAACTGAATTCAAACCTCCTAAATTCTGATTAAGAAATCGACCTTGTAGTCACATCCTGCAGAGGGGTTGGTAAATATATATATATATGATGGACTCTCCCGTCGATTTCGACATATGAGTGTTCATACAATGAACGTCCACACAGTGATTTGTTTATAGTGGTGAAGGCTTGTGTTGGACCATCCACACTTTTTGGCACAGTCGATAGGAAAGAATTGGTGCATCAAATGTTGCCACAAACCCAATCAACGACCAACCTTAGGAATTTTGAATTCAGAGTTATCCTTCTCCTAGACTGGTTACCTACCCAAGGCTGAAGGGCCCAGTCTGCCCTACTATTTAACCCATAGCTGGAGGGAGAATATATGGATTCATACCTTTCCCAAGGGTATTAGCGCTATGTGAAATGCCAACAGCTTCGTCTAGGAATTGAACTCGATAGGAATATATATATATATATATGTATATTAAAGATAGCTAAAAAAAAAGATTACCACACCACACATCCATATAGAAATACACCCCTAACACCAACAGTTTCCTTCCCAGATAGACACCCACTTATAAAGACATTATATACTTTTTTTTTTTATTGTATAATCTACTGATGATGAGTTTTCGAAGTGGTCTACCATTGTGAATAATTGAATATTTAACCTGGAAAGAGTTGATTAATATCTAATTAAGAAAGAATAAATATTTTAAGCAGAACTTTGATGAATTTTTCTTTGCAACTAAAAACACTAATTAATTTTTGTAAAGTTACTCAAAATGACATCAATATTGGTTTTAAATTTAATTAACGCTTGTCACGTTTTCTTCTAAAATGAAGTTTATAAAATTTTATATCGGGAAAAATTGATGAATTTATTTCATCATTTTAAATTCAGTTAAATTCATCTCAACAAATTTTGGTCGAGTAATTTTCTGTAATTTCTTAATTTATTTCACAAAAGTTAATTTTTTTAATAATAATTGATTCGCATTTTAAAAGTACTTTTGTTCTTATGCTTATCTTATTTGAGCAACTAACAAGATCATTCAATAAAGGGAATTTTTTTGAAAAAAGAAAAATTTTTTTTTTTTTTTCAGTACCTTTTTTACTATAAATGTCAACTCTGCATTGTTTAGAATTGGATTATAACAATTACTCTCTAAAAATATTTGTTTTGAGGCTATTCAATATGGCAGTAAATCAAATAGAGCACTCCAAGATTGACCAGACGTCTTTCATCAAATTTTTGGTGGCTGAAAAGTGCAAACCATGTGAAATGTGTATGAAGAAGCATATTTTAGTCAAAAAATGTTTACAAATGGGCTAAACATGGGTTTGCTGCTTGAACTTGAGTTGAAAAGACAGTCAATGGAATAGAAATAAACTGACTCTCCAGTAAAAGAAAAAGTTCTGAGCACAGTGGTCAGTAAAGAAGGTCATGCTGACAGGCATCAGGACAGAAAAAAACCCTTCACTTGATTTCCTTGAAAAATGTGCAACTATATAAACAGTGCTTTGTGTTGCCAACTCCTTAGGCAAATATTCACCTTATATATTGAATAACCCTGTATATGTATGTATGTATGTATGTATATATAATAAATTAACAATATATATGAATGACCTTAGTATGTATGTATGTATTTGTATGCATATGTATATGCCTGTGTCAAAAAGTATCAAGATTTTTTGTACTTTTTGATACACCTACTATTCTGAAAAAATAATAATGTTCATTAATTTTTTTCAGAATACAAGGTGTGTGTCAAAAAAGTACCAAGTTTAAAGCTGTATAATAAGATAGAACTGAAGAATGAATGGAATGTCATTTTTTTCAAAATACAAGGTGTGTCAAAAAGTACATATAATTTTTGACACACTTGTATAATGAATATTCACCTTATTTATTGAATGACCTCATAATAATACAAGGCTAAAAGTATAGCAATTGAATTTGGTTCTCACAAAGTGCTCCAGAAAACATCCAACTCACTTCTCTATCTTTGATTATTATTGACTGCCATTATTGAACATTTTCTTATTTACTTGATTTTGTGGGCAATTGTAATTCTCCTTTTTATTTCATATTTTCTATATATTCTCTACTTATTATTATTATTTTCATGTCTCATTTATTCATTATTATTTATGTTTAAATGTTTATTATCTTTTATTTGATAACTTAGGTATGTTTAATTTGAAATAAAGTAATGATATCATTATGTATTTCAATATACAAATAAAATATGTCAGTTATTGATAATAATTACTTTCCTTCCATAGAAAGAAAAAAATATAATATCAAAATTAAAGATAAGTATCTGTCTTGAAAAACACACAGAGATGCAACTTACTTAGAATCTTTCAACTTAATAAACCAAAATATTGAAAAAAATATATCACAAATTTCATATAACAACACTTGAATTCAAATCTGCACAAATTTCATAAAATAACACATGAATTCAAATCTGCACAAATTTCACAAAATAACACCTGAATTCAAATCTGCAAATTTCATAAAATAACACTTGAATTTAAATCTGATGAATGACTGATATTTCTAATCTTTTAACTTTTAATTATTTTTAGAAATGTTTCTTTTGGAATATTTCATTGCTTCTTAATCAATATAGTATATTATATTAGAATTTTAGATTCCACACATTTGTTGATACAATTATTAAAAAAATTAAAATAATAAAAAGTCTTTATTTAATGTTAATTAATTTGCTTGTTAATTACAAGCCATGTTTTATAACATTTTTGTAATAATCTCAACTATGGCAGATAATTTTTGTATTAGTTATTTAAAAAGAAAATCTTGGTAATAATAAGTGAAAATTACCACTGAGAAGTTAAACAAGAAAACTGCTGCTGCTGCTGCTACTGATAATAATAATAATAATAATAATAATAATAATAATAATAATAATAATAATAATAATTTGTACCCTTGGAACAGTCTCCAAGAGTTTGGAAAAGAGTCTGGATGAATTAGAAATTAGAGGATGAATTGAGATCATCCAAACAACAGCACTGTTAACATCTGCTAGAATACTCAGAAGAGTCCTGGAGACCAGAGACTAAGGCAGGTGTGCAAAAAGAAGATATGGAACATGAAGATGACAGTGATGCCAATCATAGTTTGAGTCAAAGAATCTCAAAAAAATATTGGCAGAACTGGAGATCAAGAGACGAATTGAGATTGTCCAAACTCTAGCATAGCTGAGATTGGCTAGAATATGTACAAGAGTCTTGGAGACCTGTGGAGATTTGCTGTCACTTAGACTTTAGTGAAAAAACACCAATTATAGCTGATGTGAAAAACTCACAAAGAGTAAAATAATAATAATAATAATAATCACCTGGATGAATTGAAAATGAAGAAATCAGACCATCCAAACATCATCATTGTTAAGATCAGCTAGAATACTCAGATAGGTCCTGGAAACCTGAATAGTCTTGCTGTCACTCAGACTTCGGTGAATCATCGGCTAAGGCAGGTGTGAAAAACACATAAAAAGAGGAAGAAGAGGAAGATGAGGGAGATCTAAAGGTACAGTGGAGAAACAAGACATATCAAGACACATGAATGCATAAACACATACATGTATACTTTGCACTAATACTCTTGGGAAACGTATGAATCCAAATATTCTCTTTATTAAGGGCTCTATAGACTTGGTATGGCAACTGGTCTAGGAGAAGGAAAACTGAATGAAAACAGGCTGTGTCACTATCCTGTTTACGGTGGAGAGATTGGGTAAACATATACACACATATACACATACATTCATAATGCACTAATGCACAGACACACACACATATATATATACATGATGGATATGTGTAGTGCAATGGTTAGAGTCATAGGAAATGAACTCGACGACCTGAGTTCAAATCTTGCACGAGGCTGTTTGCATTTCCCATAGTGCTAATATCTTTGGGAAAGGTGTGTGTGTGTGTGTATATATATATATATATATATATATATATACATGAATGTGTATCATGAAAAATAAACATAAACATAAAAACATAGCACTGATGATGATGATGATGTTGATGATAGAAAAGTAGAAAAACAATAATAACAATAAGAGAAGGAATTATCACAGGTAATGACTATATTTGGTCAAATTACTAGTCCTACAATTAATGAAGACAAATGAGAACTAAAACAAAAGTAGTATTGATGATGATGATGATGATGATGATGATGATGCCACAAATACTAAGAGAAATGCTTTTTGGAGGCTTGCTGTCACTTGATCTCCAGTAAAAGCTATCGGTATAAAAAATTGTAAATAAATAAATAGATAAATAAATAATAAATAATGATAATAATAATAATTCAGGAAAGGATTAAGACTGTCCAGACTAGAGCACTATTGAGATCAGCAAAGAATACTGAGTAGATCCTGGAGAAATGAGAAAAGTTGCTGTCATTTAAACTTTAGAGAAAGCCGCCAGTTGCTATTGGGTGAAAACTCAAATACAGTAGTAATAATAATAATAATAAAATAATAAAAAGCACAATGCAAAAATTGATAAGACCCAACAAAATAGTAAATGTAGATTTTATGCGGTAATAGAGATGAGACTGTAAACCATGTACTATGCGAATGTAGCAAACTAGCACAACGGGAGTACAAAACTAGGACACAACTGGGTTGGGAAGGTGATCCCACTGGAATTATGCAAAAAATGTAATTTTGACCATACAACAAAAATGTATATGCATAAACCAGAATCTGTTCTTGAGAACGAAACACATAAAATTCTCTGGGACTTTGAAATAAAAATGATCACCTTATCCCAGCAAGAAGACCAGAACCTAGTGTGATAAACAAAAAGAAAGCAACTTGTCAACTGGTGGATTGCAGTTCCAGCAGATCACAGGCTGAAGCTAAAGGAAAATGAAAAAATGGACAATATCTGGACCTTGCCAGAGAACTGAAAAAGTTATGAATATGAAAGTGAAAGTGATACCAATTGTGATTGGTGCACTTGGAAACGGTCCCAAAAGGATTGGAAAAGGGTGGAAAAGTCTGGAAATCAGAGGAGAATTGATACAATCCAGAACACTGCGCTGCTGCAATCTGCCAGGTTACTCAGAAGAGTCCTGGAACCTGAGGAGACTTGCTGTCACTCAGATTCCAGTGAAAGGACCATCAGCTAACACTGATGTGAAAACTTCAAAGGAGTAAAATCATGATGATAATAATAATCATAATGATAATAATAATCATAATCATAATGGACTTGGAAAAGGAGACGAGGAATTAGAAATCAGAGGAAAGCAATCACAACTTAGCCAGAATGCAGCACCATTAACATCAGCTAGAATACTTAGGAGAGACCTGAGAGACTAGTTGTCACTAAGGCTTCATTAAAAATGAAATCTTGGTAATAATAGTGACAATTATCAGAAGTAAAACAAGAGAACTATATATTAAAAAAAAAAAACTAAAAAAAAACACTAGTTAAAGCTGGTGTGAAAAACCCACAGAAAGTAATAATAATAATAATAATAATAATAATAATAATAATAATAATAAGAAGAAGAAGAAGAAGAAGAAGAAGAAGAAGAAGAAGAAGAAAAGGGTTTGGAAAGTCTGGAAATCAGAGGAAGGATTGAAACCATTCAGAACACTGCACTGCTGCAATCTGCCAGAATACCCAGAAGAGTCCTGGAGACCTGAGGAGACTTGCTCTCACTCAGACTCCAGTGAAAGACCATCAGCTAATGCTGATGTGAAAACTCAAAAGGAGTAAATCATAATGATAATAATAATCATAATGATAATGAACTTGGAAAGGAGACTGGAGGAATTAGAAATCAGAGGAAAGATCACAACTATCCAGAATGCAGTACCATTAACATCAGCTAGAATACTTAGGAGAGTCCTCGTGACCTGAGGAGACTAGTTGTCATTAAGGCTTCATTAAAAATGAAATCTTGGTAATAATAAGTGACAAATACCAGAAGTAAAACTAGAGAACTTTAAAACAATTTAAAAAAAAAACACTAGTTAAAGCTGGCGTGAAAAACCCACATGAAGTAATAATCTATTAATAATGGGGATTCGCTTCCAGTTTTTGTCTGTAACAAAAACTATGTCACTACTTACGTCACATTACCCTAAATCGTCATAACATAGAATAAATACACTCAAAATTTGAACATGCAACATTAGACAGTCTCATTGTTCTTTAAAACAAGTTTAATAAATACATGACTGGTATTATATATCTATATATAGTTTTGTTTTATTTTAATACATATTTAAAGTTTACATTTCAAATTGTTTTATTTTTTAATCCTTAATGAATTTGATTGATTTTACTTACTTAGGGTACAAACTCGCTGGCATTGAATTTTTTACTCCCACCCCTCAGCAATATGTTTTCAAAAATCTATTTATTACATCCCCGAGGGTGTTCTTCATTTTTAACTAATAATAATAAATAATAATAATAATAATAAATAATAATAAATGTGAAATTAAGAAGAAAGATTAGAAGTATGCAGGATACAAAAAACAGCAAAGAATGTAACTTGAATAATAATCATATAATTTGTGATCGCAGATTGGAGATTAATGTAAAATATAGAGACTGCTAAATCCAGCAATCTGTGCAGGAACTGAGAAGGTCTTGCATTGTCAATACATAATCTCCAATGAATAAACACCACGACACGCCTGGCTATGAAAATGCCCAAAGATGCTTCATTAATAATAATAATAATAATAAAAGAATTGAGACCATCAAAGAGCAACATTAAAATCAGCTTAAAAAGCTCAGAAAACTTGCTCACTCACCTCCAAGTGAAAACAACAGCAACACTGGTATGAAAAACTACAAGAGTGAAAATAATTACTAAAATGCTCCTGCTTCTAATATAGATGATGATGATGTTGGATTATGCATATATTCAACCTGTGGTCCAAATTCTTATATAACAATAGACCAAGATATACATAGATAATAATTCATTATAAATTATACACACAACACACAAACAAACACAGTACATATATATTATAATATATTCTGATATTATTCGACTTTAAAAATAAGATGCCTGCTCGAAATTAAGGATCCAATAAAAAGATCATCTCACAGGAAATTACTAGTGAGTTTATTTCTCACGGAGTTCAGCTATTTTTTGATTCTACTCCACTCAAAATTATATATATATAGTATTATATATATAATGTGTGTGATTGTGTGTGGTGTTGGGTCGTTCCTATACATAAAATATAAACTTAATATTCTCATGAAGTATTCGTATGTTTATTCCCATTATTCATGCCCCTTAAAAAAAACTTCACACTCACCTTTAATTCTCATCTCTCCTTTCTTAACTGAATCATTCCACCCTACCCACTTCCAAATTCAAATAATAACCCTATATATAAATATATATATATGAGAACGGATGCTGCGTAGAGACCTCCTGAAAAGATGACCATAGCATGGCCTGGAGAGAGATTGACAATGAATATCCGCTAAAGCTACCGTACCTGATATATGATAATATACACACACACACACACATATATATATATATACAATAAATCATATATATTATACACACACACATATATATATATATATATATATATACACACACACAAACATTTCTATCTAACAGTATGTTCGTTCTATAACTGTATACTATCTCCTCCCACCCACTTGCTAAATTCAAGATATATTACCATTATATATATTATATATTATATCATATATATACTATATATATATATACACATAAATATTTCTATCAACATACAGTATTGTTCTTCTTAACTCTATAACATCTCCTATCGCCCTTCCAAATACAGATTAATAATAACCCTCTATATATATAAATATATAATATATATATATAATAAATATATATATAATCACGTGTGTGTGTGTGTGTGTGTGTGTGTGTGTTGTGTTGTATATATAATATATTATAACATACAATTGTGCTTGCTCTAACTATACATCTCCTCCCTACCACTTCTAAATTCATGATATATTAACCTAATATATACCTATATATATATATATATATATATATATATATATGTTAATAAAATGTTGTGTGTGTGTATATAATATATATATATATATATATATATAATAATATAATATACACACAAACATTACTATCTAACATATAGTTATTGTGCTTCTTTAACTGTATACATCTACCCTACCCACTTCTAAATTTAACTACACTTAACCATATATATATAACTATAATATATCATAATATATATAGTTAATCTCTCTCTTT
>CM042143.1:7059402-7061290 GCA_023376005.1 Doryteuthis pealeii | reverse complement strand
ACTGTATATATATTGTATGATCCAGTATGTACAAATAGTTTTGAATCTTTAAATCACTACAGAGAGCTCAATGTTAATAATCTTTTGGTCGAAATTTTATTATGGAATAACAGTTTTCCATCCTTTCAAAGATATATATATATATATTATATATGTGTGTGGTGTGGTGTGTGTGTGTTGCATATTTGTACATTAAATTATAAAAGTAAAATTAGGAAAATTTATTTTGTGTCATTTACTTTTTTATTGTTATGCACTAGTTTTGACCTTAAGTCATCATCATCAGGAGAAAAGTTTTTGTTGTAAAAATATTTTGGAAAGTTTTTAAAAGAGTTGATATACTATACGAGAAGAAACAAAAAATGCAATGGACATAGCTTACCTATTTGTTGAATGAAAATTATATATATATATATTTACAAATATATGAAATATGTGAAACATTATAATGTACACACACATGTATATTTATATTCATGTGTATTTGTAATTAATTAGGTTACATGTGTGTGGCACAACGCAATGGGCACTTGGAACTCTTGAAAAGTACTTAGTTAGTTCAGCCACCAGATAAAAACCACACACACACACACACACATATATATATATATATATATTATATATATATATATATCGAGCCATCCTTTGCCGGGATTACACTTGTCAAAAAGTTTTCATTTCTATAAGAAAAAGTATCGAATTTTATGCGATACATGCGTTGTAAGTGCCTTCAAGTAAAAAATTTAATATATATATATTTACCAACCCCTCCGCACGAGCAGGATGTGACACAAGGTCAATTTCTTAAGCGGAGTTCAACAGGTTTGAATTCAGAGTTTTCCTTCTCCTAGATCAGTTAGACTAACCAAGTTAAAGTGCCCCAGTCTGCCCTACTATTTATCCATAGCTGGAGGGAGAATAGGATTCATACCTTTCCGAAGGGTATTAGCACTAAGTGAAATGCAATTACCACATCCAGGATTTGAACTCAGGGCAACAAGCCATTCCAAATGACTTTAACCATTACACCACGTGCTTCCACACACACATATATAAGTACACTTGTTTGTGTATTATTCCAAACTAATCTTTTATTTTGCCTTGTTTAATAGGCTGACTAAGATACTTTCATGGAATGTAATTAAATAAGCTTTATTTTCAGCAGAGTCCCCCTTACAGTCCACACACTTCTTTCCATTGGTGTGCAGTGCTTGGATCTCATTGATCTAAAAAATCATCAACATAACATTATAATATAAAATTTTCAGCCTATCATCTGTTCAGAGCCCACCCACATATGCGTAATTCTCTTCTCCCTTCTTTTTTCTAAATTTAATTTCCTTTTTCCCCTAATTTGTGCATTTTTCTGATGTAGACAGTTTTCTCTGTCCCTCTCTATCAAACATTCAAACACACTATTCTTTGTTTTTTAAATTGAAGAGTTCAGTTTGTATGTTTTAGGGTATCAGGATAAGTTATGATGAAAAGTTATCCCAAACAAATATACTTCTTAAAATACAGAAATTTAGTATCTCTTTCCCCTCTTGCTCTTTCTTATTTCTTTCTTCTTTATCTCTCTTCGTCACTTTATCTCTCCCTCTCTCTCTGTCTTATATTTTTTTTTTCTCTTCTTGAAATAAAGTCTCTTTGAACTTGGGATCTGTTTTTCAAATAATTCCTCAAGTTTACAGCATTAAACTGATGTGGGAGTTTGCAAAGATACATTTGAAATAATATATCTGGACTAGACGAAAACACACACACGCACATGTAAATCTATCAATCTCTTCTCTCTCTCTCTCTCTCTCTCTCTCTCTCTCTCTCTCTCTCTCTCCCTCTCTCTCTCTCATATATATATATATATTAAATGACCCATTGAACAGGTTCA
>CM042143.1:7046902-7054402 GCA_023376005.1 Doryteuthis pealeii | reverse complement strand
CAACTTTTTCTTTTCCTAAACTAAAAATTCATCTGAATGTTAAGATATCTGGATGTAGGGAAATAGGTGTTATACCATATAAGTAGAGAAATTTGAAAGGTGCTTTGATTAAAGTAAAACTCACTGGAACAAAAGTGCTGAATGTTAAGGGAGCTACTTTGAAGAAGATATATGGGACAAGACTTTTTGTATTTCATTTTGCACTACTACCCTTGGAAAAGGCATGAATCTAGGTTCTTCTGTTAGCTATGGGTAAATAACAGGGCAGACTGGCATTTTTAGCCTTCTTCGTTTACCAGTCTAAGAGAAAGAATACTCTGAATTCAAACCAGCTGTACTTCACTTAAAAAACTGACCTTGTGTCATATTTTGCCTGTTGTAGAGGGGGTAGGTAAATACATACTTTGAAGAAAATTCATGTTTTATTCACTTTTGCTTTGATAAATAAAGTTTCAGTTTTGCATACATTCATGTTCTCTTACATCCCCTCCCCCCCATTATAAGTATGTATGTATATATAGATATATGTAGAGAGAACTATAGATGTATATAAATAAATTCTCATAATTGAATAAACCAAAAACCACAAAAAACTATAAAAATCCCTTCCAAACGAATAAAACTTGTACCAAAAAAACAGCCATTACAATCAATAATCCCCATGAGGACAACCAGTGACATGGTTGAAAGCGCTTGGGTAAAAAACTATGGGACACTTTCTCTACCATCTGGATCCCGATATATATGCGAAACAACAAGAAGACTTGAACGTCTACACTTGAAAAACATAAAGAAGAAATATTACATGGTCTTTAACAAAACATGTTTAAATAATAACTTCCTGTCAATATATTATATATATATATATATATATATATATATATATATATATTTTGGGGAGAATATGTACTTAATTGAAGTTGTACCTAATTTTTTTGAAAGTTAATTAATTAATAATTAATTAATTAGGCGGGCATACCTATTCAAATGTGAGGCTAAACAAATCGATAAAAATCAATCTCTGTATGTACATTTCGGCCAATTAGGCCTCATCAGCAGAGCTATAGATAGGAAGACCACCTTGTGCGTGATTCGAACCCTGACTATCAAGCTGACAGGCGAGGACCATAACCCCTACACCAACTGGACTTTCTTAGATTTTTCGTTTTGTTTAGAGGTAGGTATTATCTATAGCTCTGCTGATGAGGCCTAATAGGCCGAAATGTATATACAGAGATTGATTTTTCTTGATTTGTTTAGCCTCACATTTGAATAGGTATGCCCGCCTAATTAATTAATTATTAATTAATTAACTTTCAAAATTAGGTACGACTTCAATTAAGCACATATTCTCCCAAAAATTGTCGGCTAAAAAAAAAGCCATATCAAAACACATTGTTTGTGTATTTACTTCTCATATATATATATATATATATATATATATATATATATATATATATAATGTTTTAATGTATAGTATACTAAAAATAGTTTTATCTTCCAGTGGTTTTTGCATATTGTTATTATTACAAAAACTGACAATTCAAAAAAATATCGTTTATCCTAATTTGTTTATTAATTCTTTGTGCACGTGTTTTTCATTTTTGTTGTTTTTAAATAGATCTTATTCACAATGTGAAGTATTCTAAACAAAAACAAAAAGTTTATTTTTCTTTCTCTTTTCATTTCGGGATAATCCTTTTTCTTGGACAATTCCATTCTATTTTATTTTTATTCTATGGATTCTTTTTCTCTTGTTTAGAAACGACCCACAAAAAAACAAAATGAAAGAAAGGTTTCCATGAACAATGGTTCTTAACCTAAACAATTACAACAAGGAAAGACAAAAGGAAGGATCCACAGAAATATCCAAGGCTTAATGTTGCACACCTATTCTCTCGGATTTTTTAAGGATACCTTTTGGTAAATAATTTGATAATGTCATTTAAACAATTTCCTGGACTTTTTTTCTATTATATTTCAGCATGAATAAAGGTCATGGTTTGGTGTGGAGGACAGAGGGACACAAAACCAGCAACATATTATGGGATGTTTTCTTCGGTTATATTTTGAAATTTAAAATATCCTACTCAGACCCCATATTAATATCACAAATCATATGGAAACTAATATGTATTAAATTTAACAAAAAAAAAAAAAAAATCACACCACACACCCATATATAGTTATTTACTAAGCTTAGCTTAGATATGGCACATGGCCTGAAGTATGGGGCACCCAATCAGAATTGAACTCACTAACAATGGCCTGCAAATCTAGCTTGCTAACCATTACACCCGTATATAAATACACACCCAACACCAACAGTCTCCTGCCCAAATATGTATACACTTATCAATACATAATATTGTTGTTTTTATCATACAAGTAAAGCAAGTAAATAAAGTTGCCTATTGTCGGTATCAGCCAGACAGTGAGGGAGTCTATCCCCTTTTCACTAGCGCTAGACCAGGGAGATTGTTTTTGAATCCGAGGTGGAGCGATATACCTACCATCAGTTCCCCACTTTACCACACAGATTTCTGTGTTACTCATACACTGAGTTGGTGAGGACTGGTATTGAACCCGGAAACTTATTGTTCCAAGCCAGATGCTCTACCGACTAAGCTAAACCAGTCCGTTCCTACTTAGACACAATACTAATATTAAAAATCATATGGATACATATATTTATCAAAGATGGAAGCATGTGGTGCCATGGTTACCATTGTAAGAAATGGACATGACGAGCTAAAATCCTGGATGAGGCTGGTTGCATTTCACATAGTACTAATGGGAAAGGTATGAATCCAAATATTCTCCCTTCAGCTATGGGTAAATAGTAGAACAGATTGGGCTCTTTAACTTTGGTTTGTCAACCAGTCTAGAAGAAGGAAAACTCTGAATTCAAACCTCCTAAATTCTGATTAGGAAATTGACCTTGTAGTCACATCCTGCAGAGGGGTTGGTAAATATATATATATGTATGATGGACTCTCCCATCGATTTCGACGTATGAGTGTTCATACAATGAACATCCACACAGTGATTTGTTTATAGTGGTGAAGGCTTGTGTTGGACCATCCACACTTTTTGGCACAGTCGATAGGAAAGAATTGGTGCATCAAGGGTTGCCACAAACCCAATCAACGACCAACCTCAGGAATTTTGAATTCAGAGTTATCCTTCTCCTAGACTGGTTACCTACCCAAGGCTAAAGGCCCAGTCTGCCCTACTATTTAACCCATAGCTGGAGGGAGAATATATGGATTCATACCTTTCCCAAGGGTATTAGCGCTATGTGAAATGCCAACAGCTTCGTCTAGGAATTGAACTCGATAGGAATATATATATATATGTATATTAAAGATAGCTAAAAAAAAAAAGATTACCACACCACACATCCATATAGAAATACACCCCTAACACCAACAGTTTCCTTCCCAGATAGACACCCACTTATAAAGACATTATATACTTTTTTTTTTTTATTGTATAATCTACTGATGATGAGTTTTCGAAGTGGTCTACCATTGTGAATAATTGAATATTTAACCTGGAAAGAGTTGATTAATATCTAATTAAGAAAGAATAAATATTTTAAGCAGAACTTTGATGAATTTTTCTTGCAACTAAAAACATAATTAATTTTGTAAAGTTACTCAAAATGACATCAATATTGGTTTTAAATTTAATTAACGCTTGTCACGTTTTCTTCTAAAATGAAGTTTATAAATTTTATATCGGGAAAAATTGATGAATTTATTTCATCATTTAAATTCAGTTAAATTCTGATCTCAACAAATTTTTGGTCGAGTAATTTTCTGTAATTTCTTAATTTATTTCACAAAAGTTAATTTTTTTAATAATAATTGATACGCATTTTTATTCTTATGCTTATCTTATTTGAGCAACTAACAAGAGTCATTCAATAAAGGGAATTTTTTTGAAAAAAGAAAATAATTTTTTTTTTCAGTACCTTTGCATTGTTTGGAATTGGATTATAACAATTAATCTCTAAAAATATTTGTTTTAAGGCTATTCAAAATGGCAGTAAATCAAATAGAGTGCTCCAAGATTGACTAGAGGTCTTTCATCAAATTTTTGGTGGCTGAAAAGTGCAAACCATGTGAAATGTGTATGAAGAAGTGTGTTTTAGTCAAAAAATGTTTACAAATGGGCTAAACGTGGGTTTGCTGCTTGAATTTGAGTTGAAAAGACAGTCTTTGGAATAGAAATACACTGAAACTCTAGTAAAGAAAAAGTTCTGAGCGCAATGGTCAGTAAAGAAGGTCATGCTGACAGGCATCAGGGACATGAAAAAACCCTTCACTTGATTTCCTTGAAAAATGTGCAACTATAAATAGCGCTTTGTGTTGCCAACTCCTTAGGCAATATTCACCTTATATATTGAATAACCCTGTATATGTATGTATGTATGATATATAATAAATATTTACAATATATATTGAATGACCCTTATGTATGTATGTATGTATGTATGCATATGTATATGCGTGTGTCAAAAAGTATCAAGATTTTTTGTACTTTTTGACACACCTACTATTCTGAAAAAAATAATAATGTTCATTAATTTTTTTTTCAGAATACAAGGTGTGTCAAAAAAGTACCAAGTTTAAAGCTGTATAATAAGATAGAACTGAAGAATGAATGGAATGTCATTTTTTTTCAAAATACAAGGTGTGTCAAAAAGTACATATAATTTTTGACACACCTTGTATAATGAATATTCACCTTATTTATTGAATGACCCTCATAATAATACAAGTGGCTAAAAGGTATAGCAATTGAATTTGGTTCTCACAAAGTGCTCCAGAAATACATCCAACTCACTTCTCTATCTTTGATTATTATTGACTGCCATTATTGAACATTTCTTGATTTACTGATTTGTGGTAATTGTAATTTTCCTTTTTATTTCATATTTTCTATATATTCTCTACTTATTATTATTATTTTCATGTCTCATTTTTATTCATTTTTATTTATGTTTAAATGTTTATTATCTTTTATTTGATAACTTAGGTATGTTTAATTTGAAGTAAAGTAATGATATCATTATGTATTTCAATATACAAATAAAATATGTCAGTTATTGATAAGAATTACTTTCCTTTCATAGAAAGAAAAAATATAATATCAAAATTAAAGATTAGTATCTGTCTTGAAAAACACACAGAGATGCAACTTACTTAGAATCTTTCAACTTAATAAACCAAAATATTGAAAAAAATATATCACAAATTTCATATAACAACACTTGAATTCAAATCTGCACAAATTTCATAAAATAACACCTGAATTCAAATCTGCAAATTTCATAAAATAACACATGAATTCAAATCTGCACAAATTTCACAAAATAAAACCTGAATTCAAATCTGCACAAATTTCACAAAATAATACCTGAATTCAAATCTGCAAATTTCATAAAATAACACTTGAATTTAAATCTGATGAATGACTGATATTTCTAATCTTTTAACTTTAAATTATTTAGAAATGTTTCTTGTTTGGAATATTTCATTGCTTCTTAATCAAAGTAGTATATTATATTGCAATTTTAGATTCCATACATTTGTTGATACAATTATTAAAAAAATTAAAATAATAAAAAGTCTTTATTCTGTTAATTCCAAGCCATGTTTTATAACATTTTTGTAATAATCTCAACTATGGCAGATAATTTTTGTATTAGTTATTTAAAAAGAAAATCTTGGTAATAATAAGTGAAAATTACCACTGAGAAGTTAAACAAGAGAACTGCTGCTGCTGCTGCAGCTGCTACTGATAATAATAATAATAATAATAATAATAATAATAATAATAATAATTTGTACCCTTTGAACAGTCCCCAAAGGTTTAGAAATTAGAGGATGAATTGAGATCATCCAAACAACAGCATTGTTAACATCTGCTAGAATACTCAGAAGAGCCCTGGAGACCTGAGGCTAAGGTAGGTGTGCAAAAAGAAGAAGAAGAAGAAGAAGAAGAAGAAGAAGAAGAAGAAGAAGAAGAAGAAGAAGAAGAAGAAGAAATGGAACATGAAGATGACAGTGATGCCAATCATAGTTTGAGTCAAAGAATCTCAAAAAAAGATTAGCAGAACTGGAGACGAATTGAAATTGCCCAAACTAGCACAGCTGAGATTGGCTAGAATATGTACAAGAGTCTTGGAGACCTGTGTAGATTTGCTGTCACTTAGACTTTAGTGAAAAAACACCAATTATAGCTGGTGTGAAAAACTCACAAAGAGTAAAATAATAATCATAATCATCCGGATGAATTGAAAATCAGAGGAAGAATCAAACATCATCATTGGTAGGACAATACTCAGATAGGTCCTGGAAACCTGAAGAGTCTTTCTGTCACTCAGACTTCGGTGAATCATCGGCTAAGGCAGGTGTGAAAAACACATAAGAAGAGGAAGAAGAGGAAGATGAGGGAGATCTAAAGGTACAGTGGAGAAACAAAACATATCAAGACACATGAATGCATAAACACATACATGTATACTTTGCACTAATACTCTTGGGAAAGGTATGAATCCAACTATTCTCTTTATTAAGGGCTTTATAGACTTGGTATGGCAACTGGTCTAGGAGAAGGAAAACTGAATTAAAACAGGCTATGTCACTATCCTGTTTACAGTGGAGAGATTGGGTAAACATATACACACATATACACATACATTAATAATGCACACACACACACACACACACACACACACACACATATATATACATGATGGAGGTGTGTGGTGCAATGGTTAGAGTTGTAGGAAATTAACTCAGCGACTCAAGTTCAAATCTTGGCCGAGGCTGTTTGCATTTCCCATAGTGCTAATATCTTTGGGAAAGGTGTGTGTGTGTGTGTGTGTATATATATATATATATATATATATATATATACATGAATGTGTATCATGAAAAATAAACATAAACATAAAAACATAGCATTGATGATGATGATGATGATGTTGATAGAAAAGTAGAAAAACAATAATAACAATAAGAGAAGGAATTATCACTGGTAACGACTATATTTGGTCAAATTACTAGTCCTACAATTAATGAGAGACAAATGAGAACTAAAACAAAAGTAGTATTGATGATGATGATGATGATGATGATGATGCCACAAATACTAAGAGAAATGCTTTTTGGAGGCTTGCTGTCACTTGATCTCCAGTAAAAGCTATCGGTATAAACATTGTAAATAAATAAATAGATAAATAAATAATAATAATGATAATAATAATAATTCAGGAAAGGATTAAGACTGTCCAGACTAGAGCACTATTAAGATCAGCAAGGATACTGAGTAGAGTCCAGGAGAAATGAGAAAAGTTGCTGTCATTTAAACTTTAGAGAAAGCCGCCAGTTGCTATTGGGGTGAAAACTCAAATACAGTAGTAATAATAATAATAATAATAATAATAAAAAGCAAGCAAAAATTGATAAGACCCAACAAAATAGT
>CM042143.1:7039402-7041902 GCA_023376005.1 Doryteuthis pealeii | reverse complement strand
GAATGAGACCAAGAAAAATGAAAAAAAAACAAAAAAAAAAACAAGGGAATAAGAGAAATAAACAATAATGAAAAAAAAAGAAAAAGATAAAAGGAATCCGAACACAAAAAGAAGAAGAAAAAAAGGAATGAAAGAAAAGGAAAAGAACAGAAAGAAAGAAAAAAGGGAATAAAAATAGAAAATATGAATGATTGAAGAATTAAAAGGAAAAATAGTGAAAGAATTTGAATGAAAATGAATTGGAAGGAAAATTAAAACAATGAAAATGTTTAAAAAAAGAGAGAATGGAAACAATGAAGGAAATTAATGGGAAAGAAAGAGAAATGAAGGAAAAATGAATCAATTAAGAAAATATAAAAAGAGACAAAAAGATGAAATAAAAGAAAAAGAGAAAAAAAATGTGAAGAAAATTAATTGGAAAGAAAAAGAAAAGAAATAAAAATGAAAACAGTTTTTAAAAATTATTAAAAAAAGAACTGAAAAAGAAAAAGAAAAAAAAAAGGAAAGCTGTTTTTGATATCTGTGTACATACCCATTAATGTACTTTCAATGCAAATAAATAAATTGATATAAACAGCAACCCCCAAAAAATAAAAGATTAAAAAAAAACAAATAGATAAATAAAATAAATTCCCCTTCAAACTCACATATGAAGAGAAGACAAGAAAATGAACGAAATTCGAAAGACCTGCCCCAATTAATTGATATTCATCAATGTATGTTTTTATTTCACTAAAGAAAAATCTTTTATTAATTAAGCTATTTAAATCAAATTCTTCCAATTTATTTTAGTAAATATTCACATCCTCTGACCATTTACACTTTACACATTTTTCAAAATGGATTTACAGTTTTTTTTTCTTTATTCATTTTTAAAAGATTTTTAACAAAATTGCTGAGATATTTTCTGTACGGAAAACTTGGTTTCCTTCAGAAAGTCAGGATGCTTTTGAAACTAGGGAAATTTTGGTGTGTGTGTATGTGTGGGGGTGGAATGTGTTTGTTAGTGTGTATGTGTATGCTTTTGTGTCTCTGTGCATTTGTATATGTTTAAGTGTGTCTGTTTGTCTGTGTGTGTGTGCTTTTCAGTCAGTCTTCACTAGTTCTTATATAAACACTTATATTTCTTTCAAATTTTGATAATTATATTCAAAACCATTTCTTAACCATTTCTTTCAGTGTATAAGTATGTAATTCTGCTATTCCTGATTTTTCGGCGAAATCTTCACATAAAAACTTGGCTTCTTCCTTTTCTACATAGATGCTTATTTGAGTAAGCTAAATATATACAAGCTAAAATACATACATACATACAGACAGACATATATTCATTGTTACATACAGATGCATTATGAATACACTTATAATTACTGTTATATAGCATTTGAAAAATATACATATTTTGACATGTTTAAAAGGCATGAACATGCTCAGATAGAGCCACAAACAAATAAATAGATATATAGATTAGTAGGTAGGTAGGTAGGTATATTAGATAGATAGATAGATAGATAATAAAAGAACAGACTAAGATGGATAGATAGAGAGATATGGACAGACTAGAGTAGATAGATATATAGATAGAAAAAAATTAAGAAATAGTTATGATAGGTGATTATAAATTAGTAAAAAATAATAAATAAATAAAACTAGAAACACTTAGAAAAGTCTTTCATAATATATATGCATATTTGATTTTAAAGATAAATGTAAGAAGTTTTTTGTCACCTAATAAATAGATATGTAAAACCTTTATATATTTATCTTATTATATTATATAACAGCTCTATTTTATATTGAGCACTCTACCAATAATACTGCCTTTGGTACACCATTCCAGCAAAAGCTGAAACAGTGACCATCTCACACACTATATATATATATATATATATATATATATATATGTGTGTGTGTGTGTGTGTGTGTGTGTGTGTGTATGTGTGTGTTTGTGCGTGTGTGTGCGTGTGTGTAAATGTATTTTTACACTGGATGGATGAGTAAACACAAATAAATGCAACCACATATACACACACAGTTAAATGACATGTACAATCTTCCTCTCTTATACAAACGTATACACACACACACACACACACACACCAACTCTTTATATAAATGCATGTATGTATATATATCTATAAAATTTTCATATATGTATATATGTATGTATGTATGCATGCATGTATGTATGCCTAGTGTGTACATATCAGATGAAGACTATGTCATGACTTGTTTTTATCTATCTATCTATCTATCTATCTATCTATATATATATATATATATATATATATATATATATATGTATATATGTACATATATACATGTATATATGTACATATATGTATGTACATATAGATATACATATGTATGTATTTTCGAAAAGGTGACTTACTGCAATTAATCAATATCTTGATTAATCCAGTGAATTTAACCCTGAAGATCCTTATGGTTAAACTCGAGTAGGTTATCACTTGTACCTGTATTATGATATACATATGTA
>CM042143.1:6946902-7021902 GCA_023376005.1 Doryteuthis pealeii | reverse complement strand
AATTATATATGTTTATCCCTTTCCCAGTCCAGTAGTAAAAAACTGTTTACCTATTGTTGACGTATTACCTTTATATTTATATAATTTACCATAACCCATTTCATCTCCCTTCTCTCGTGTGCACCACACACACACCCACAACACACACACGTTATACATAAGGTATATATCTAACAGTAACACACACACACACACACTATATATTTGCATTTCTTTATATATCTATATATAAAATATATATATATATAATATATTATATGTGTGCTGTTGTGGTATCTATGTATATATTATATTATTATATATATATATATATATATATAGTATATATTTCTAATGTGTGTATGGTTTATGTGCATGGGTATCTCTGGCGATGTATCTTTTTAAATATACATACATAGATGCATGCTTAGATGTATTACAGACATAAACCATATTCCTATATACTATACATATATTTATATATGTGTGTGTTTTTGTATGCAATAGGTGTGGTATGTATGTGAAAAGTACACATATTTATATATCGATTTATTATATGTGCTGGTGTCTGTGTATGCGATAGGTGTGTATGTGTGTGGAGAATGTTATACATATCTATCTATCTATCTATCTACTCTCTTCTCTCTTCTCTCTTCAGCCTATATATAATATAATATATATATAATATATACCTAATATATAACAAATATGTATATATGTTGTGAGTATATGTGTGCCCAGGTATGTATCCAGGTAAGTTTTATAGTGTTTACATCTATCCACACACGCATATATAATGTATACTATATACTATATATATATATATATACTATATATATATATATATACTATACTAGCTATCAATACTAAGAGTAGCTGCTAGTGTGTGTACTGTGTGAGTGTTTTGTCGCTATGCTCTACTGCTATTATATCATATATATATATATATATATACATCACACACACCCCGCACCATATATACTACATATAATTATATTACTATATACATACCACACAAATAGAATATGTGTATGGTGTATGTGGCTGTATATCTACTTTCCTCGCATTATATATATATTATATACACACACACATACACTCCACATAAAAATCTATGTTTGTGTGCTATGTAGCTATAATCTACTTTTCTTCCCTCTGCCCACCCCCACATATATATATTATATAGCTAACATTATAATTAAGATCTAATAAAGCATGGTGCATATGTATTTATAAAATGAAATACAAATAGCCAGGAATAATGGAATATTTTTATTCATTTCGAGCTTATAACATATAACTTCCTAGACTCGTCACTTAACCAAACGCCGCGCGGGCTTTATGTGATTTCCTCCCGCCCGCCAACTAAAATTTACTCTGACGAGGAAGACAGTGAAATCACCGTTTATCATAAACAGTCAACCCAGGATCACTTTTGTTCCATCTTCAACCAGTGTATCAGTTCTTGACTTTAAGTTAAGATTCCACAAATAGTTCCACACCTCACCTTACAAATACACATGTCGTCATCTTGTAGCAACTTGTTTATGTACGTGTGCATAGCAACTCAGAACATGCTACAACGTAAATTACATCTCTCAATATTTCTTTACATATATTCTATATTTCTCTCGCCTGGTCCTAACTCTTCTCAAATCAATTATTTTTCACTTTGAGTATAATATATCCGATGTTGAATACCTTCACCTATCATAATTTTATATCAACTCTCTACTTTTCAAAGGAGTGAACCTCACGTTTGGTCTTGCACAATTCTCCATACTCTAAGACATATTTTCTTCACCCTGCTTCCTGCTTAGTGAAACTACATGAGAAGAATGTATTATTTAAGGTTAAGACCTTTTAAATGCATATATCTCACCACTCTTTCTAGCCTCGTATGTTATGTTAAATGCAGACTTTGCATCTTTAACCACTTAAGAAGATGTTATATAACCTTTCATAACTGAATTTGATTTATTACTCATTTTAACTAGCCTCCAATATGTTTCTGCCGTTTGTATATCAGAATCAACCTACTATACTCAATCAGTATCTTGTTTATTTTAATTAATAGAATTAATTGTCAGCTAATCAGATAAACTTTTCTAATTAGTATAGCCTAAAGTATTATTCTCATACTGTACTAACCTCTCTTTTCTGCTCTCTTTCCGGCGCTGAATATATTTAGATTTCAACAGCTGCAATTATTGTTACAATTAAAACTAATATACAACCTTATTATAAAGAGCACTCTTTATATATACTATCATTATATATATATACTTATAACTATATGCTTATTCATTTATCGTTATTATCCTATTATATATCATATCATATATTATTATTACTATTATTTTAGAAATTACTTGTACTAACTATATTACATTTTATAGGGAAACCTATACATGATCATATACACAACATCATAATGTTCCACGCTCCTACTCCGACGATGCATACACAACACGCTAACCCGATGTTCACTACACACATTGCTTCAGACACACACACACACACACACACACACATCACACGACAAACACACACACATAGATTAAGAATGAAGGCTAGATAGATATAGATAGATAGATGGTTATATGTATATTACAAAAGATAATTTTTTATAGTTTTCTTTGATAATTCTTGTCAACTATGCAAGTTTTAAAAACAACTACAAAGAAGACTTTTGGATTTAAATAAAAAAATGGAAAATTAGAGCGTAATCAGTGCGACAAACTTCTAAAGATGATCAGAACTCTNATCAGTTTTCCTCATTAAACACTATAAATTAAAACGTTATATTTATCTGTTCTAGCACCCACCCACCCCAAAAAAACACCCACTTTTTATGTTTGACATATAAAAAATTAGCATTTTATTTTATAAAAAGCAAATAAATAAAATAGAATATAAAGAATTATGTGTTGCAATTATGTTTTAATGTTTATTTCTTTATAAATAATATTCTTTTCTTTGTGTTGTAATAAATTAAAAACTTATTATATTTTTATTGAACTTATAACATAAGGTATATCTGAAGCTCGCCATACTCAAATTTTAGCTCTCAACACAACAAGCAAAATGACTGAGTGATAGCTCATTTATTTGCTAAATAATAAGTCAAGGTACCTATATATATATATATATATATATTATATAAATATATATATATTATATATATAATATATATACTATAAGATTATCTTTTGAAAAAATAGTTATTGATATGCTCATTTTACATTGGATTTTAATTTACCCTGGAGCTCTGAATAAAACCTTGTGCTTTTATTGGCTGTCATCCATAAACGGCTGTAATAGTAAACATGCTTATCTTATAAGGCATTAATTGTGGGTTTCATGCCTGACTACCTACTTCTTATTATCAGATTTTTTTTTCAAAAAAGTTTATGTTGTTGGGAAAAAACATTTATAACATTGTGTTTACAAGACATATTCATTTGCCTACAATTCATATTTTTTCTTTTTGCTAAATCAGTTTTACTTTTAGATGTAAATGGCATTGTTATTGTTATTGTTATTGATATTATTATGTATAATTAATTTATTATTATTATGTATTATTATTATTGTTTTATGTATATTATTATTGTATTTTATTATTGCTGGTATTGTTTTGTTGTGTTTTTTTTTGGGGGGGGGGTCACAAGTGTTTCCTTCTTTTTTATTTTGGTTCCATTTCTTTCAAAACGCTCAGTATATTTATGAATACTAGTGTAAACAATTATATGGGATAAAAATCAGATATTAAAGAATTTAGCTTTATGGCTAAATTTTAAAAGGGCAGTAACTACTTGTTAAATATTATTATTATTATTATTGTAAGCTTGTTCAACTAAGAAACTGTTTTAACTCTTAACATCCTATATCACCTCATTTCCACCTGGCCAGAAGTCACATTCCTAATCTGCCCCCAAATGATAGCCTTTGTTTAAATGTTAATATTAAACAATATTAGAGGTCTTGATTTAAGGGAAATATCTCAGGTTAACTTTAAATGAAAAGGTCATTTTTTTGATAAATCATATCGAGATGGAGCTCTGGACTAATACTTAGAATATTCTGAACAGGATGTATAGAGTTTAAACAAACTATCTAAATGGGAAAAAGGATGTAGTTCAAAACTCTTGTAGAGAAGCCTTTTTTTTCTTTTCTTTCTTTTCTTTTTCTTATCCCTGCCCACCACTTAATAATGGTAAAAGAAATGTCAATAATCTGAGGGTTGGGTTAAAATCAGCAAAAATTAGATGAAGGCAGGGACTATTCAGAAAATAAAAAATCATCAGCTTTAGTTCATTCATAATTTGGATCATTTTTTCCCCATTTTGATGTTTCATATCATTTTCCAATTAAAAAAAAAAAACATTAATATTTATTCAAATTCCCCAGCTTCTTTTCCAGGTTCTTAAGAACTGTTCCAGTGCTCCAAATATGTTGTTATCACCATCACCTCTCATCTTTCACAACTTTTCAGTTCTCTAGCATGATCCAGAAGTCAAGTTTTTTTAGTTTCTTTATTTTTCACAATATGGTTTGCTTGAATAAAGTTCTTTTCTTTTTCTTTATTTTTTTTTCCATTTTGCTGTGAAGTGTATTTTATTTAATAATTTAAAATACTAATATTTATTAAATCAGCCTTTTTGATATTATTTTAATTTATTCAGAATACACCAAACTGTAATTTGAGGGAAATAAAATTATACATAGAATATAGACATGAAACATAATACCATACAACATGATCTCCAATTGGTGTAACACATTGTTAAAACCAATTACTAAAAAGTATAAATATAAATACACATCATAATTACTTCCTAACCGTTGGCATGACATAAACCCAGACGGGCGATAGCCATTAAATTCAAACAACACTCAACAAAACTGTAAACTAAATAGTACTCAATGTTCAACCCTGCTGCCCCCCCCAACACACAACCAAAAAAAGGATTTTAAATTGCAATTTTCCAGTGTATGTAAGCCATCTCCAGACTGGATATTGGTGCTACATAATCTTTTTTTTTTATTTTTACCAGACTGAAATGATTTTAAAAATAATATAATTATATTTTGGTATGACACATGTACTCTAACTTAGGACTACAAAATTTGGAAAAAAAAAAATTCTGACTTTTTAGAATTTTATAACTATATTTAAATCTGTTCAACTTTTTTTATTGGTTCAAAACTGACTAAAAATAAATTTATATAGTTTACATAATGTTTTGAAACGCAAAATCTAAATTTAGGATAAATGCACACAAAAAAAATGACAACGCTTGCAGCAAAAATAAGCTCACATAAGGAGAAACAGAATTCTGACAAACACACATTCCAGGGATATTATCTATAATGGCCTAAACACATATATTGGACTATAGATATAACTTACTTTTAGTCATCCTGTTCCAAATAGGGTGAGGCTGAAAAAAAATAGGTTATCGTTCTTGTGTATAATCGCACATGAAACTTTGGGCTAAAAATTCTGGAAAAATAATGCATCTTATACACAAATAATTACTGTATTCTATTCATCAGATTTTGACTACAGTTTATCAGAGAGAACTTAATTCTCCTCTGATAAACTCTGTTCGAATCCCAAGAAACGATTGCAATGAAGGGAATTGTTAAACAAATATGTAAGTTGTGGGTGATAGGAATTTCAATAGTTTACTGTGTGGCTGCGTGTTTTTGTATGATTACTTGTATATGTGGATCTTTATGTAATGTATGTGTCTATGTGTGTGTGTGTTTGTATGTGCTATGCATGTTCATGCAGTAACAACCGATTTATATAAATAGATACTTTTGAAAACCTGATGAATATTGTGAACAAATAACATTCTTATATTTATATCTACAAACATGAGTACAATATTATAGAATGGTTATATTTTCAGACATATGTATTCAGTTATATTTATATTAATAGATTTATAATATCACGTGGTGAGTATGTGAATGTTTATATGTATATTGTATGCATAGCTTTCAAATTTATGTAGTAGATGTGTGCATATCTTCTCTCTCTCTCTCTTTTCTCTCTTCTCTCTTCTATTATTAATTATAATATATTTATATACACATATATATAATGTACATATATTACATGTGTGTGTACATAGAAACATGACAGAAGTATTAAAAAAGTTACTTATATTTTCAGATATTTCTATTCAGTGATATTATTTTGATAGATTCATGATATGGTGTGTGTGGGTGTGTGTGTGTGTGTGTTTCTATTTATGTGTTGTGGATTGTATGCATTATCTATCACTGATTATACATGTATGTATATATCACCACACATTCACTATATATACACACACCACACACATATATATATTATATACACCACACTATATATAATACACACACACACATAATATTACACACACACATATATATATATATTCCCCACACACGCACATATAATATATTAAACACACTATATTTATCACACTTATTATACACCAATTAATATGTATACACACACACTATATATACACACACACATACATTATATATACACAACACAACTTATATAATATACACACAACATATATATATATATATATGCAAACAGACACACACAACACACACACAACACACACATATTATATATATATCATATATATATTATATAATATATACCTAAAAATGTTACAATTTAAAAGTTTCTGCATTCTTCTATTCCAAATCTTTTTCTTATTCGTATCTTCCATATATATATATATATATATATATATATATATATATATATATATATATATAGCATTTGTGTGTATATAGTTAATTGTTTGGTTGACTGATTTAGATTTTACAGCATGTCAACCCTTGTTGGGGTTATGTTATGCCGAAGATGTTTTGTTTTATTCAATTATTAATGGATATTCAGATCACTTTTTTTAAAACTCATTTTTTTCTATCTACCCATTAGATGGGACCCTAATAGACACTACCACTCCGGGTCAGAGTGGACCTGTGAGTAATGTTTTGATGAAGGGTACTCCACTCTCCTCAGAGCTCCAGAATTGGAACTTTCACATCTAGATGCAGTTTAACATCATACCCAACACTAAGAACCTCAGCGATCACTTTCTAGCACATATGATGAAAAGGGTTGGGGTTTTGCCATAAGGGTAATAGGGTTGGGACAAATCATATAGGTGCTAGGGTTTTGATGTGACCAGCTGATCGATTGGAGAGGCCTCTCTGATCGCCCGTATACACTATATATAAAAGTAAAGGTCGGTGGAGGCGACTATTTGTTGGTATCAGCCGAACAGTAAGGGAGTCTATGTTTTCACAAGTCCAGGGAGATTATTTTTGCCATCTGAAGTGGAAAGCACACCTGCCATCAGCTCTCCCCTTTATCTGCACTGATCCAAGGCTGTGCTACACATGTTCTGAGTTGGCCAGTGCCGGTATCGAACCTGAACCTTGTGGTCTTAGGCGGATGCTCTACCAACTGAAGAGAGAGAGAGAGGAGTTGGCGGTAAATTGTGCTGGCTGCACTCATTTGAGAAGGGCTTGCCTTTCTTGTCTGGTCGTCAGGGAAATTAAGATTTCTTATCCCACATATGTGTAATATATTATATATATATATATATCTGTGTGTGTGTGTGTTGGGTGTGTGTATGTGTGTGTGTGTTTGTGTGTGTGTGTGTGTTGTTGTTGTGTGTGAGGTATCCAAACTTGTAGTGTAAGGGGATGATTCCTATATGTTGATTTCTAAGACACACTGTAATATTTATTGTATGATCCAGTATGGATATAAACATAGTGAATCTTTAAACCACTACAGAGAGCTCAATGTTATAATAATCTTTTTTTAAAAATATTATCTTTGAAAGGAAGAAAAACTCAACACCGTTATTTGTTCCTCACCCAATTGTGGTAGAAATGAATTTATTATGGAATAACTGGTGTTGATGTTTTCCTTCCTTTCAAAATATATATATATATACTCTATGACGTGTACAAAACAAAATCTGTGTTGAGATGGCGATAGCCGACATTTTTGGAGTAATATGTGCTATAATTGAAGTCATTACCTAATTTGAAATTCAATTAGTTATGCACACCTAATTCATTTAATTATAGGTAATTAATTTTCAAATTAGGTATGACTTCATTAAGCACATATTCTACCCCTCCCAAAAAAAAAAACAATATATATATTTCATGTATGATAATATATATACATATGTGTGTGTGTGTGTGTTGTGTTCACAGACTAAATATATGACACTGTTTTTTTTCTGTTCTCTACAAAATTAAATTCATTTAATTATTCAGTCTTCTCATAACCTTTGTTGAAAACAATAACAAAAAAATCTTAAGATTGATTGTTTAAGCCAATGAAATCCACACTTTTCCAAATTCAAATAAATGCCCCTCCCACACCCGCACCATAAAAAAAAATAAAGAGAAATAGAAAAGAAAAAAAAAACAAAACAAAAAAAACCCCCAAAACACGAAAAGAAGAAATCTCCTTGTATTTATCTGTGTTCTTTGCCAGAGAGGATTCATCACTTACCTCACCCTAATAATAATGGGCCGGGTTAGCTCAGTCGGATAGAGCGTTCGGCTAGAAATCACAAGGTTCCTAGTCTCGATACCGCTCCTCGCCAACTCAGCAGTCGTATGTGTAGCACAGGGATCTGTGCGGTAAAGTAAGGAGCTGATGGTAGGTGTAGCACTCCACCTCAGATGCCAAAAACAATCTCCTTGGTCTAGCGCTAGTGAAAAGGGGATAGACTCCCTCGCTGATTGTGCTGATACCGACTTTAGGCCGCCCCGACGACTTTACTTTACTTTTATATAACTAATAATAATTTATATTATAATATTATAATATTAATTATTCATTATGATAATTTATTATATTTATTATAATATTAATTATTCTATTTATAATAATTTATTATATTATTATAATATTAATTATTCTATTATAATAATTTTTATATTATTATTAATAATTAATTATTCTATTATAATAATTTATTTATTATTTATTATTATTATATATATATCATTAATATTATATCATTTATTCATAATTTATTATATTATTTATATTTAGCTCAGTCGGGTAGAGGCATTCGGCTAGAACCACAAGGTTCCAGTTCGATACCGGTCCTCGCCAACTCAGTGTATGAGTAGCACACAGATCTGTGCGGTAAAGTAAGGAGCTGAATGGTAGGTGTGGCGCCATCCACCTCAGATGCGCTAAAATAACTCCTTGGTCTAGCACAAGTGAAAGGGGGATAGACTCCTTCACTGATTGGCTGATACCAACATTAGGCGCCCCGACGACTTCTACTTTTCATATATTATTATTAATAGATAATATTTATTATATTATAATATTAATAATGTGAAATAATTCATAATTTCAAAATTATTTCACTCACATCACCTCACCCCAAAATAATTGATTTTTTACAATTTTGGTATTTATGAGAAAGTGCGTCCTGGTCTCCTGCCTCAGAATTGCTACCTGGTGACTATTAAAATAACGTCCCCAGCTATGTCGTTTGGCTGTTTTACTTGAAAGATAACAACCAACTTAGGGCGTTAAATGTATTTTATGAGGGGGTGGGCTCTCTTTATGAACAAATGGAGATGGGTGGATAGAAGATAGATAGATAGATATCCATCTTCATATCTAAACAAGAATACGAAAAAATTCTATAAATAAACAAGTTGGTTGTTGTTTTCTTTCAAGTAACACCACCGAGATGACATAGCTGGGGACGTTATTTTATAGTATAACCGGGTAGCAATTCTTTGAGCGGAGGAGACCAGATGCACTTCTTCCATAAATTATCCTTTTTTTTTTTAAAGTTAGTAATAAGATAAATTAATTTCATTTTATGCTTTCTCACTCACAAAATATTTACAATGATAAAGGAATTTGTAGTGAAGTCTCAAAAAAAGATGTTTGAAGTTAATCAGTATTCAATTAACCAACCAGGGATGTTAATATTTCATGTTTATTCACATCACCTTGGTATATTAAACAAACATTTAGACAGTAAACTCTTTACACATAGGAGCATGCATGTAGCATGCACACACACACACATAGAGAAATATTAAATAGACCTATCCATCACCATCAACCATCCCCATATAATTACCGATGAAGTTTCTACGAAGCGAATGTCATAATAAATATATAAAAACTACACCTAATTTGATTTTCACATCTTACCTTCATTCGTGCAGTTATTTCATCTATCTATCTATCTATCTATACTCTATATATATATATATATTTTATATATATATATATTATATATATATATAATGTAAACAAGGTTATGTTTGGAATGGCTTTTTTTTGCGATCAATTTTTTGGAGAATATGTGCTTAATTGGAGTCGTACCTAATTTGAAAATTAATATATTAATAATGAATTAGGCGGGGAATGCCTATTTAAATGTTATGGCTAAACAAATCGAGAAAAACATCGATTCTCATGTATGTACATTTCGGCCTATTAGCGCTCATCAGCAGAGCTATAGATAGGAAGGCCGCCCTGTGCGTGATTTGAAACCGGACTGCCAAGCTGACAGGCCGATCCATAACCGCTACACCAATGACTTCTTAGATTAATATTTTATATATATATATCTAATATATATATATATAATATATATTTGTCATCTGTATATCTATCTATAGATCTATTTGTCTATCTATCATATATATGTAGATATCTGTCTATCTGTCTATCTATCTATATATCTATATATCTATCTATCTGTCTATCTATGTATATATCTACTCATCTATGTTTATATATCTTTATCTATCTTATACATATATATATATATATATATATATATTGTGTATCTATGTATATATCTGTTCTGTCTAATCATATCATTATCTCTATATAAGTGTCTATCTATAATATAATCATCTGTCTATCTATTATATATGCTATATATCTGTCTATCTATCTATCTAGATATGTATATATCTGTCTATCTATCTATATATCTGTCTATCTATCTATCTATCTATATATATATATATATCGTATCTATATATATATATATCTGTCTGTCTATTCTATATATATATATATATAATATATATATTTATATATATATATCTGTCTGTCTCTGTTCTGTCTACTCTTGTATCTATCTGTCGTCCTATCTATCTATCTAAGTCTATCTAGCTTCTATCTACTTCATATCTATCTATCTATAATATATATATATAGATGTGTGTTGTGTCTATTTATCTATCTATCTGTCTTCTGTCTATTTATCTCTAATATACCTGTATATATACTATGTCTATCCATCTCTTGTTCATATCTATTTCAGCCTGTGTCTGTCTGTCTACACACAAACACATGTGTGTGCGTGTGTGTGTTTAACTATAAATACGTTATATATATATATAATATAATATATATTATATATATATATATATATATATATATAGTTGTTACATATTATATATTTATCTATATACATACATAAATATATACGTTTATATATATATATTAGATATATATATTATATGTGTACATATTTATATATTTATCTAATACATATATGTATGTATGTATAATATTATATTATATATATATATAATTGATATAATATATAAAATACATATATGTGTGGGTGATATATGCTATATGTGTGCATTGTAGTATATTTATATCCATTAAACATAATATATAATATTTACAAAGGGTAAGATGAATGAATGTGAATACTAAAGTGAAAAAAAGAACTGTTGAATAAAGATGTATCAGAGAAGCGATCAAAAGGTGTGTGTAGGGTCTGTGGTTGTGTGTTGTTGTGCTGTGTGTGTGTGTGTGTGTGTGTGGATCGTAAGTGAGTGTGGGGTTAATAGACGAAGGGGGGGGCAGATAGAAAATATAGTGATGGGGGGACGGGAGGGGAGGGGAGGTGGTTTTCAGAGGGAATTAAAAGGAAAACAGGAGTAGAAATGTGAATTCTTTGAAAGGAATTGTGACTCGCAACTTAAATCAGGTTTCAATGTTTTTGCTTTCCTTTTGTTCTCCCACCCCCCCCTCAAATCACCTCCTACTCACACTCTCTCTCCTCCTCTTTCGTTTGTCTCCACCCCCTCCTCAACTTACTCTATTTTCTCTCTCCTCTTTCGTTTTTTTTTTTTTTTTTTTTTTCTTTTTCTTTTTCTTTTTTTTTTTTTTTCAGAGGCAACACTTAGCTGGAGGGTTTATTCATTTTCAAAAGGAAAAAGTTTCATAATTTTACGATCACTTCCATTATTGTTGTCACCCTGTCACCACCGCCACAACTTGTACCCTCCCCAACGCCATTACATCGCCGCTGACACCACTACCATCATCATCATTTATAATATTCCTTCCCCTGCACAAGTGTAATCAGTCTTACTGCAATCATTACAGGCATGAACATTGCAAATACCTACACCATCTTTATAAGTAAAATCGTCGGGGCGGCCTAAAGTCGGTATCAGCTATTCAGCGAGAGAGTCTATCTCCTTTTCACTAGCACTAGACCAAGGAGATTGTTTCTGCGTCTGGGGTGGAGTTCCTCCCTACCTATCAGCTCCTTGTTTTACCGCACAGATCCCTGTGCTACTCATACGTTGAGTTGACGAGGGCCGGTATCGAACTAGGAACCTTGTGGTTTCTAGCTGAATGCTCTATCGACTGAGCTAAACCAACCCCTTTATAGATCATCATTATTAGCATGATCCTACCCATCATCATGACCATCGTCTTTAGACTTTCATCACCATCCTTATGTTTACTAGCATATATGAATTAACCCCTCGGGTACAATTTTTTATGTTTATTGTAACAAATAATAATATATTAAATTAGAAAGGCTAATGAAACTAAATGAGAATGTAGATAAAAAGATTTGAAACAGAGTGGGGTATAATCTAAAAACAGAACAACTGAAACTTAGTCTCCCATCACTCCTGTCTTTCATTGCTAAATTTTACTAATTTAATTATTTAGTTAAAATACAAAGTAAAGAATAAAATGACAGTTATTTCATTTTTTGTTAATAGATTTCTTTTAAGATTTATTGAAGAGACTTTTGCTGATATTCCTTCAGATAAAACCAAACAATTAGAAATATATGGTTTCAAGTAATTATTTCTATTTGATAATAGTCAGGTAATATCCTCATGTATATGGTTTCAAAAAACTAATTATAATCCTTAGTAAATAAATATAGCTTCAAGTAACTATTCTTAATACAAATAACTTACAGTTATTAACATCAAATATTTTATTGAATAAT
The DNA here is from genome assembly GCA_023376005.1 of Doryteuthis pealeii. Taxonomy (NCBI): domain Eukaryota; kingdom Metazoa; phylum Mollusca; class Cephalopoda; order Myopsida; family Loliginidae; genus Doryteuthis; species Doryteuthis pealeii. The sequence goes on along the minus strand of CM042143.1, from coordinate 7,008,592 downwards.
TTTTAAACAGCTCTATTTGACCCATAGATGGGATATCAACAGGTACTACCACTTTGAATCAATCAATAATACTAAGTACATACTCATTAAAATCAAATTTTTAATATCTACATGCAAATTAGTCACTCTGTTCACACTGGAAACCTTTTTTTTGTTGTATATATAAATACAATTGTATATTATTAGTATGTAGTTAAGGCCCACAGTATTAAAAATTTTAATCAATATTTGAGGTTTAAATAAAAATAAAATCATGGATAATGTGATGTAAATAACTAAGGGAATTGGCAACTTGAGTAGTGATATAGTTTCAGTTATAGACAAACACACAATGTCCATTATAATAAAGATATCACAACCATCTTGCTCATCATTAACCTTAACATTCTACTTTTAATATTATCTATCTATCCATATATATATATATATATATATGATAAGTAAATACACATTAGCGATGTGTTTATGATATGGCTTTTTTTAGCCGACAATTAATGGGAGAATATGTGCTCAATTGAAGTTGTACCTAATTTTTGAAAGTTAATTAATTGATAATTAATTAATTAATTAGGTGGGCATACCTATTTTAAATTTAAGGCTAAACAAATCAAGAAAAATCAATCTCCATATGTACATTTCAGCCTATTAGGCCTCATCAGCAGAGCTATAGATAGAAAGACCACCTTGTGCGTGATTCGAAACCCGATATATAGTGTTACAGCATTCACCTTGGGTTAGTTGAGGTGGCTCCACCCGATGAACTCTCTGTATCTCGAAAGCAAACGCTACACCATGACGTCCAGAGTTGTCAGAAGGGCTGCTGTGATAGAGATGATAGGATACATCAGCCTCCAGGATTTTGATGGTGCAGCACCAGCTATCCGGTAACCGTACCACTGAGAGGCAGGCGACATCGATGCTATCCTGATCAAGGGAGTACATTGTAAGAGTTTTAGTTCGGACATTCCAGCATGCGAAATGATATATATATATATATATATGGACTTTCTCGTCAATTTTCGACGCATGAGGGTTCACACACACAATGAACGTCCACACAGTGATTTGCTTATAGTGGTGAAGGCTTGTGTTGGACCATCCACACTTTTTGGCACAGTCGATAGGAAAGAATTGGTGCATCAAGGGTTGCCACAAACCCACCTCAGGAATTTTGAATTCAGAGTTATCCCTCTCCTAGACTGGTTACCTACCCAAGGCTAAAGGGCCCAGTCTGCCCTACTATTTAACCCATAGCTGGAGGGAGAATATATGGATTCATACCTTTCCCAAGGGTATTAGCACTATGTGAAATGCCAACAGCTTCGTCTAGGAATTGAACTCAAATCGACGAGTCCATTTTCCACGACTCTAACCACTAACCCAAGTGCTATATATATATATATATATATATATATATATATATATATATATATATATATATATAATATATTATATATGATAGTACGGTGGATGTGGTAGGCATCCGCCTAGAAACCACAAGGTTCTGGGTTCAATAATCGCCCCTCGCCAACTCAGAGCATGAATTGCATGACTCAGATCTGTGTGTTAAAGTAGGGAGCTGATGATAGGTGTGGTGCACCACCTTAGATGCAAGAAATCGCCCAGGTCTAGTGCTAGCAAAAAGAAGATAGACTCCTTCGCTGTCTGGATGATACCAACAAAGACCCACTCTAACTAATTATATATATGTGTGTGTGTGTATTGTGTGTGTGTGTTATGGTCGGATGGATTGGGCTCTTTAAGCTTACGATGACAACTGGTCTAGGAGAAGGAAAGCTCTGAATTAAAATGGTTGCAAATAGGAGATAAACTCCCTTGCTGTCTGGCTGAATTTAATAATAGGCCACTTCACCTATATATATAAAAGTAAAGTCGTCGGGGCGGCCTAATGTTGGTATCAGCCATGCAGTGAGGGAGTCTACCCCCTTTTCACTAGCGCTAGACCAAGGAGATTATTTAAGCATGTGAGGTGGAGCGCCACACCTACCGTCAGCTCCTCACTTTACCGCACAGATCCCTGTGCTACTCATATGCTGAGTTGGTGAGGGCGGGTATCGAACCAGGACCTTGTGGTTTCCTAGCTGAACACTCTACCAGATAGCTAACCCCATATATATATATATATATATAATATAGTATATATATATAATATATATATATATATATATATATATATATATATATATATATATATATATATATATATATTATATAATATAGTAGGATGGACTGGACTCTTTAACCTTGGTATGGCAACTGTCTATCAGAAGGAAAGCTCTGAATTCAAACCTGTTAAACTCTCCTTAAGAAATTGACCTTGTGTTACATCCTGCTCGTGTGAAAGGGTTGGGTAAATATATGCTCATTAGATTTAGTATTACATCCAGTGGTCTTTATTCAAGTTATTTAATATTGCTTCTTTTTCATCTTTATGAGCATGATCTCATCCATCCTAACCATTATCATCATCATCATCATCATCCTTCTCTTTAATGCCACAATTAGGCTTTTCAAAATTATCACAACTTGATCATCATTAACGTTAACATTCTACTCCTCAGCTACCACCATTCTCATGGGTAATATATCCTATTAATATCATCATTGTCACTATCACAAAACTCTCTTTAACCTTCTCAAACCATCAAACTTAGAGGCACTCTTTGTGTAATGGTTATTGTTATAGGAAATAAACACAGCAAACCGATTTCAAATCCTGGACAAGACTGTTTGCATTTCATATAGTGCTAATACTCTTCAAAAAGGTATGCATCCAACTATTCTCCCTCGAGCAATGGAAAAAATACTGGGCTCTTTAAACTTGGTATGGTTACTAGTCTAGGAGAAGGAAAACCCTAAATTCTAATCTGTTAAACTTCAAAACTGACCTTGTGTCACATCCTGCTCAAGGCATCAACATTACGATGCAATTATTATTAGCACTTTGTTGTCTTATATTATTAGCATTTATAATACTCTGACTTACCTGATCTTTATCACTCTCTTGATTAATTTAGATGACCACTACAGTCATTATTGCTATGGTTATAGCCTTCTTCCTAATCATTGTTGTTGTCATCATCAGAATGTTATAGGCATCATTATTGACACTGATGATGCCTATAACATTCTGATGATGACAACAACGATGATTAGAAAGAAGGCTATAACCATAGCAATAATGACAATATATATATATATATCATTCTGCAACACCCTCTGTTGCATTATTAAATAGACTACAAACTTAATGGAACAATCCATTGTTGTATTCTTCTTGTACTACCCCTGAATATGGCTCTGGCAGGGCGGAAAAAGTACTCGGGAAATAAGCTATGGTAAATACATCAGCCAATTTTTCGCCTATAGTTATATCATCCCTGCAACTCGAAAGAATCATGGACAGGATTTGCAGACAGAAATGGCTGCGCAGTTGCAACAACATATATATCAACAATATATATATATATATAAAATTATTAGTATAATATATATAAACGTGTATACACATATTTCCTAATTGCAGAAATGCACATTGTTGTAACTAACAGTATCGTAGTAGGAAAGGAATCGGAAACCCGAGTTCCAATCCTGCACGTGCTGTTTGCATTTCAATTCGTGATTAATGCCTCGGGGGAAAAGCAAGAATCTTCTCGTTTCCCCCCGGTTAATGAATACACAAAAAGCATTTTAAAGAGAAATTTGATGATGTTATTGACACATCAAATTTCTCTTTCCTCTTATAGACCTATATGATTTTTCCCCAACCTATTGCCCTATGGCAAGCCCCAACCCCTTTTATCATATGGGTGTAGAAGGCGGTGACTGGGTCTACATGTCCTGGGAATGACGTTTAAACTCTATCTGATGGTGAGGTTCCAGTTTTGGAAGTTTGGGGGGATGGAGCACCCCTTCATCACCATTGTCCCTGGTCCACTCTGACCCGGAGTGGTAGTACCTGTTAGGGTCCGATCTATGGGTTAAATAGAAAAATGTATTTATAAAAAAATTGCATTATCCATTAAGAATTGATTTATTTCAAAACTTTATCGGCATTAAATGACCCACTGAGGTTGATATGCCGTAAAACAAAACAAACCAAACCAAACCAAATCTTTCCTCTTACAGGCACAAATGATCCAACTGCAAATATACGAGGTTCATTCAATAAATAAGGTGAATATTGCCAAAGGAGTTGCATTAGGAGTCAATTTTTACAATTGCACCTTTTTCAAGTAGGTGCTCTTTGTGTAATGGTTATTGTCATAGGTAATGGATACAGTAAACTGTGCAGATCCGAGAGAGAGGGAGAGAAGAGAGGAGAGGAGAGAGAGGGGGAGCGCAGAGAAGAGAGAGGGAGAGAAGAAAGAGAGAGGAGAAGAAGAGAGAGAGATTGGAGAAAGAGAGAGAGAGAAATGGGGAGTAAAAAGAAGAGAGTGGAAGGGAAAGAGAAGAAGATGAGAGAGAGAAAGAGAGAGAGAGAGAGATGAGAGAGAGAGAGAGAGAGATGAGAAGAAGAGAGAAAGAGAGAGTAGAGGAGAGAAGAGAGAGAGATGAGAGAGAGAAAGAGGAGGTCGGGAGAGAGAGAGAAAAGAGAGAGAGAGAGATGGAGAGAGGAGAGAGAAGAAAGAGGGGAAGAAGATGAGAGAGGGAGGAGAGATGAGAGAAGGGAAAGAAACGAGGAGAGATGAGACATGAGAGAGGAGAAAAGAGAAAAAGACGAAGAGCATGGAGAGGGAGAATAGAAAGAGAGATGAGAAGAGAGGAATGAGAGTGCGAGAGGAGAGATGGAGAGAGAAGAGAAGTTATGGGGTCCTTTCATGTATCTCTGAAGACTTGAAGCATGACCTTCTTGTATTAGTTTGCGCACCCAAGAACTTTTCTTTTACTGAGATCAGGCATGTTTCCAGTCCATAGACTGTATTTGACTTTGACCACATAGTGGCAAACCCACATTTAACCCATCGGTAGACATCTTTTACAAAAACATGATTTTCTGAACACCACAAATTCCTCTGTAAATTTCACATGGTTTGCACTTCTCATCCAACAAAAATTTGATGACAAATCTCTATTCAAGCCAAAAGATTATTCTATTTGATTTGCCACCATTTTAAATAGCCTCAAAACAAATATTTTTGTGAGGTTAATATAATATTTGCAATAAACCAATTCCAAACAATGCAGACTTTACATTATGGAAGGAAAATTCTGAAAAAGAAAATTATTTGGCTTTTTTTCTAAAGAAAACAAAAAATAAAAAGAAGAATTCCATCTTTATTTATGAATGACCCTATAAATAATTCCTAACCAGTGAATAAAAACAAAAAGGGAGGAAAACATAAAACAAAGTGTACCACCTCTTAACACTGTCTTCACGCATTCAATTCACCACTATTGGCGTACCATTTGCTCACCACGATTTTGGTGGACAACGACCAATTACTACCAATTTCAAGCCAAAAACTAAACCAAGTAGTTAAAAATAAAAATATTCAAAAAGTGACGGGGATGGATGAAAGATTCGTGTGACAAATGAAGAGAAAAAACTCACTTCTCTTATTAATGTTGGGCGGCTTTTGTTTTTTTTTTTTGTTTTTTTTTTACTTTTGTTCCAATTGAACATGTTTGTTTTGTTGTTTCTCGTGTTTTCTTTTTATGGCACAGCAGAATTTGAGAGGAAAAAACGGAAAGAAAAAGAAAAATATGAAGGAAAAAAAATAAGAGTAAGTAATAGAAGGGATAAGACAATTATAAAAAGCAATATCTTTTGCACATTATGGAGAAGAGGAAGAAGAAGGGAAGTTGGGAAAGAACAAAAAAAGGAAAAAAAAAAATGTCCATCCGGGAAAGAAATAAAAAGGAGAAAACAATTTATAAGGAAGAGAAAATATAAAAAAACGCAAGGAAATGCCTGCGAAATGTAAAAAGAAGAAAGATAAAATGCAGAAGGAAAGGACACAAATCCAAATAAGGAAATTATAAATAAAAAATAAATGAAGAAAAAAGGAAGCAAGGTCATGTGTTGTAAAAATAAATAGCAGAAAAAAAATGAAAGAAGAAAAAAAGAAAAGAAAGAAATAAGGAAACAAATGAAAGAAAATGATACGTGCCGAACATACAAAGGGAAAAGCCAGAACGGAAGCCTCGTAAATACGTCAGGGGTACAAGCGAATTTGAAAGGAAAGAAAGGAAAAATGAAAGAAAGAAAGAAAAGAAAGAAAAGAAAGGGAACAAATGAAAAAAGAAAGAAAAGAAAAAGAAGCGAAAGGAACAAAATGAAAAAAGAAAAGAAAAGAACAAAAGAGAGAGAAAGGACAAAATAGGATGAAAGAAAGATAGAGAAAGAAAGAAAAAAGAAGACAGAAAGGACAAAAATTGAAAGGAAAGAGAAAGAAAAAAAGAAGAAAGAAATAGAACAAGAAAAAAGAGGGAACAAAAGGAACAGAAAGGACCCAAATGAAGAAAGAAAGAAAGAAAAGAAAGAACAAATAATGAAAGAAAAAAGAAAGAAGACAAAGAAAGAGAACAAATGAAGAAAGAAGAAAAGGAAAGAAAAGAAGAAAGAAAAGAAAGAAAGACAAGGAGTTAAGGAAAGAAAAGAAGAAAAAGAAGAGAAAGAAAGGAAAAGAAAGAAAGAAAGAAAGAAAGAAAAGAAAGAAAGAGAAGAAAAGAGAAAAAAAGAAAGAACAAATGAAAAGAAGAAAGAAAGGACAATGAAAGAAAAGAAAGAAAAAGAAAGAAAGAAAGATAGAAAGAAAGAAAGGACAAATGAAGAAAGAAAGAAGAAAGAAAGAAAGAAAGAAAAAAAAAGAAAGAAAAAGAAAAAGGACAAATGAAAAGAAAGAAGAAAGGACAAATGAAAGAAAGAAAGAAAGAAAAAGAAAGAAAAAGAAAAAAGGAAATGAAAGAAAGAAAGAAAGAAAGACAAATGAAAGAAAGAAGAAAGGACAAATGAAAGAAAGAAAGAAAAAAGAAAGAAAGAAAGAAAGAAAGAAAAAGACAAATGAAAAGAACAAAAGAAAGAAAGGACAAATGAAAAAAAATGAATGAAAGAAAGGACAAATGAAAAGAATGAATGAAAGAAAAAAAAAAAGAAAGGATATTTGAAAATAAAATAAAGTAAAAGAGAGAAATAAAGAAATACAGAGAGGGGCTATTCATTAAATTTTCGAAAAATCAATTAAAACTAAGGAAAGAAAATGGAAGTAAAGAACAGAAAATGGAAAATTGAAAAAATAACTGAAAGGAAAAGAGGAAAAAAAGAAATAAGAAATAAGAAGAGAAAAGTCACATATAGTGAAAAAAATTAAAATCAAAGTAATTTATGGATAGATACGAAAAAAATGAAAGTAATTAAAAATGGTTGAGAAAAACAAAAAGTAAAGGAAAAACAATAAAAGATAAGTAGAGAAATTAGAATGAGGATGAAACTGGTTGGTTGGGTTTTACGGCATATCAACCCTTTTCAGGTCATTTAATGCAAATCAAGTCATTTTGATAAACTGTTTCTTACAGTACAAGAAACTGGTGATAGAAGTTGAAAAAGTAAAAGAAATAAAGAAAGACTATCACTGAAAAAAAAAAAGAGATTAGGGCATAGTTGTTGGGTATTTAGCAAAAATAATAAAAAGAAATAATTTTATTTAAAGAGGAAAATCACAAGAAGAAAATTGAAAATCTTAAATAAGAAAAGAGAAGGAAATATCTTTTCTGCAATATACCAAAGAATCTAATTCCATTTTTTTTTCTTTTCTAAGTTGAAAATCAAGAAATTCAAAAGCAAGTCTACTAATTTTTGAGTCATACTAATTACGTAAGTAGATTTGACATAAAATTTAATACTTTATTTATGTAAGATTGTCACCCACCCACTTCAATTTTTCTGAATTTTTTTTCCAGTTAACGTTAACATTAGACAATCCCCAAAATTTGAGCTTCCAATTTCAAAAATTGGCAGAGTTATGTCAATTTATAGCTCTCCAAAATTGGTGGTGTTGGCGAAAAATGGTGACTTTTTGCAATCTATTTTTGTCTGTAAAATAAGTTCTAGAGCTTCCCTACTACTAAAAATTGGTTTATAAAAGCATTCTACCCAAGGAATCCAATAATCGGTTTAAATCGCAATTTCTCATGTATTTCTGATCCAAACTTTAAAATATTGTATATTTGAAAAATAAATAGAATAACCTTTCTAAATATGTAATTTTTATGTGTTTTAATCCATCAAATTATTTTTTACAGTGATTTAAAATGGTATTTAAAAAATTTGAATAAGTAAAGTAAAGTCGTCAAGGTGCCTAAAGTCGGTATCAGCCAAACAACAAGGGAGTCTATCCCCTTTTCACTAGCACTAGACTAGGAGATTGTTTTTTGGCATCTGTGGTGAAGCGCCACACTTGCCATCAGCTCCTCACTTTATTGCACAGATCCCTGTGCTACTCATACACTGAGATGGTGAGGGCTAGTATTGGACCCGGAACTTTGCAGTTCCTACTCAAACACTCTATCAACTGAGTAAAAAAAATATAAAAAGAGATGGTTAAAAAGAATTTAAAAAATAGAAGTGAATTCAAACAATATTTCAATCTGTTAATAATAGGAGGGAATGAATTGAATTAATTTAATTTTCAACCCAAATAATTAATTGGTTGTTGTTTAAGCAAGAAAGTAAGTTTATTCCAAGCAAGGCATTTTATTATAAGATATTCATTGAAGTCATAATCATCAATATGAGAAAATATGTGAGCCAAAGATATTTTATCATTTTATAAACAGATTATCATAAAAAAAACAGCAAACAAAAGAAATGTTTCTTTTTTTTTATTCAGAGGTTTCTCTTCAAGATAAAATTAACAATTTCCATCCTGAGGATTGAACGTGGGATTTTGAAATCTTATAAGTGTTTTCATAAATTCATTTGTGGTCATTAAGTTGTAAATTTTGAGTTGTAATTTTAGAAATTCAATGAAGGTCTTTTTAAAAAGTAGATATCAATACAGACATAATGGAAATATTTCATAGGTAAATTAAGATTTAATGTTTGTTAAATAAAAATGAATTTAGAATTAGGTAAATACAGAAGAAAACTGATAAATTTTGTTGCTTTTCTTTCTTACATGCAAAGAGTCCAGAATAATATTTGCTTAGAAATTCCTAGAAGATTCAGAGAGAGAGAAGGAGAAAGAGAAGACAGAGAAATAGAAGCATGTGAGAAGTCTAGAATGAGATTTGCTTAGAAAGATCCTAGAGAGATGAGGAGGAGAGAGGAGGAGGGGGAAGAGAGAAAGGAGAAGGAGAGAGGAGGAGAGAGGAGACAGTAGAGAGTAGGAGAGGGAGGGGAGGAGTAGGGGAGAGAAAGGGGAGAGAGATGCATGTGTGAGGTCTAGAATGACATTTGCTTAAAAATCAGATCCTAAAGATCGATAAAGAGAGAGAGAAAAGATCAGAAAGAAGAGATAGAAAGAGAGAGAAGAGGAGGAGGAAGAAGGAAGGAAAGAAAAGAGAGAGAGAGGAGAGAGAGAGGAGAGGGAGAGAGAGGGAGGAGAGGAAGGAAAAGAAAGAGAGAGAAGGAAGAACGAAGGAAGGAAAGAGAGAGAGGAAGGAAAGCAAAGGAGAGAGAGGAAAGAAAGAAAGAGAGAGAGAGGAGGAGGAGAAAGAAAGAAAGAAAGAAAGAAAGAAAGGAGAGAGAGGAGGAGGAAGGAAATAAGAAAGAGAGAGAGAGAAGGAAGAAAGAAAGAGAAAGAGGAGGAGGAAGAATAAGAGAAAGAGGCGGAGGAGGAAGGAAATAAGAGAGAAAGAAGAGGAGGAAGAAGAAAGAGAGAAGAAGAGGAAGGAGAGAGAGAGGAAGGAAAGAGAGAGAGAGAGAGAGAGAGATATGTGGAGTCCAGAGAGAGAGATTTGCTCAGTAATTGTCTATTAGAACAGAGAGAAAAGAAAGGGAGAGAATTAGAGAGAGAGAGAGAAGAATAGTCTTCATGGAAAATGTTTAGTGAGAAGGATTTGGCATCAAATCATGGCGGTCCTAGTAATGAATTAGTCAAATGATTGTTCATTGTTTTATAGTAAGTCACAGAGGCAATGATAATCCGCTCTTTTAATATTTATTTGCTGCTGTGGGAACAGTTTAACGGGAAGGTTATCAGAAGAAGAAAAAGAAATGAAAATCAAAAATAGAAAGGATGATAGAAAAACTGTCGAGAAATATAAATGTAATATATATCTGTATGTAGTGAGAGAGAGACAGAGACAGAGACAGAGACAGAGAGAGAGACACACACATAGAGAGATAAATGTATATATATATATATGTATGTATTTGTGTGTGTATATAAAGAAAGACTTACACACTCACTCACTCACTGGTCCCATCACCTTGTTTTGTCATGGGGGCACTACTCATATAACATGTCTTGTGCACAAATAGCCTGGCAGAGCCCATTCCTCTCCAGGTCTATGACTGGTTTGAATTCAGAGTTTTCCTTACTAAGGTTAAAGAGCCCAATCTGCCCTACTATTTATTCATAGCTAGTGAGAGAATAGTCAGATTTGTACCTTTCCCAAGTGTATTGTCGTTATGTGAAATGCAAACAGCTTGATTCAGGATTTGTAGCTGGGTTCACTTCCAATTACAATAATTGTTATGCCCCAAGCACCCTATACACACACACACACACACATACACACACACACACACACATATATATATATATATATATATATATGGTGAGTCTAGTTCTCAGTGTGAATATATCATATTTGTATATATGTATTTTATATATACGTATAATATTTATTTTTGGAGATTATGTGTGAAGCATGAGCTGTGAAATAAATAAGAAACTCAGATGGTGTTTAAGTGTTAAGTTTCATTTTATTTCATTCTATATTTCAGAAGTTCAATCTTCCTTTGTCAAGATTATCTAAGCTGACTGGGTTTTTTTGTGTGTAGTTTAGGCGCTTGTATAGCTAGGTATGCTGGTGGTCTGTGGCTTGGTTGACTGGGGTGGTGTTTCCCTCTGACAGTGGGTCATATATATTATGGACTTTCTTGTCGATTTTCGATGCATGAGGGTTCACACACACAATGAACACCCACACAGTGTTTTTTTTTATAGTGGTGAAGGCTTGTGTTGGACCATCCACAGTTTTTGGTACAATCGATAGAAAAGAATTGGTGCATCAAGGGTTGCCACAAACCCAATCAACGACCGACCTCAGTAATTTTGAATTGAGAGTTATCCCTCTCCTAGACTGATTACCTACCCAATGCTGAAGAGCCCAGTCTGCCCTACTATTTAACCCATAGCTGGAGGGAGAATATATGGTTTCATACTTTCCCAAGGGTATTAGCACTATGTGAAATGCCAACAGCTTCATCTAGGAATTGAACTCGAATCACCGAGTCCATTTTCCACGACTCTAACCACTAGCCCACGCGCCTCCATATGTGTGTGTATTTAGGCAGCATTTTTTCTTGTAGGCATATATTGTTAAATAATGCAACTATTTTTTGTCTGCACGTTTTGTCCTCTGTTTTTTTGTATTGCCGGATTATTTTTGTAATATCTGTCGAAAATTTGCTGATGTATTTGCCATATGTCAACGACTAAAATCTTCAGAAGCACTGCATATTAGACACAAAAATCCAAAACTAAACAAAATAAACTTTGATAATAGCACCAATGTTCTAAATGCTTATAATTACATTAACAAATCATAAAATATAATAATATTAAAAATGATGATAAAAATAATAATAATAACACTGATAATAATAACAACAACAATAATAAACACAACCTATATAAATAGAAAATGGAAAAGCCCATTGTTGTACGGTTTCAAAATACCCTGAAGATGGCCCACGATAGGGCGGAAAGTACTTGGTCTATGACATATGGCAAATACATCAGCCAATTTCGCCAGATATTACAAAAAAATCTGGCAATACGAAAAAAACAAAGGACAAAACTTGCAGACAAAAAATGGCCGCATTATTTAACAATATATATATATATATATATATATATATATATATATATATATACATTCAGGATCATCTGAAGATCAGCATCATGAAACTCAAGTAAAGAGTTTTTATCATGTTTTTATTGTATTATTTATAGTTGAAAATATAATATTTTTCTGTAGTTTTCTGCATAGAGAAATCTAAAAAATCTTTACTGATTACAAAAGCTTTTAGTATTATAATTGCATATATATATATATATATATATATATATATATGTGTGTGTGTGTGTGTGTGTGTGTTTTCTATCAGTACATGTGCATGATTTACTATATATCTATATGCACATATAAGTATGTATGTGTATTGGTGTAGAGATACAAGGGTCTGCTAAAATATCCATGGGCTTAAAAGTTTATATCGTGATGTAATTATATGCTATTGATGTTTTTTACCAATGGGATCAAAGCACAGCAACACTGATGGAAGAAGTGTGTGGAACCTCAAGTGGAAAATGGGGAAAATAAACTTAGTTTGGTCACATTCCATTAGAGTATCTTGGTTAGCCAATTAACTTTTCAGCTGACCACTCGTATACATATTGTGTACCCACATATATGTATCCTATTCATACTTTCTTTTCATTTTATACTTAGAGAAGCACACACTATTACACACATATCTTATTATAATGGAGATTGTGTGTTTTTCTGTCTGTAACCGAAACTATATCCCTACTCAAGTCACAATTCACATAGTTTTTGACATCACATTCTCCATGATTTTATTCTTATTTAAACCCCAATTATTAATAAAATTGTCTTACATTATTAATACTGTTAACTATGTCTACATACTGACAACATGCAATTATATTTATATATACAACAAAATAGCGGTTTACAGTGTGAACGGGAAAGCTAATTTGCATATTAATATTAAAAAATCGAATTTAATAAATATGTGCTTAGTATTATTGATTTCTAATTGTTTGGTTTTATTTTAATGAATATGAGCAAAAATCTCTTCAATAAATCTTAAATGAAATCCATTAACAAGAAAAAATAACTGTCATTTTATTCTTTACTTCCTCTTTTAACTAAATTTTAAATTAGAAAAAATAACAATGAAAGACGAGAGTGATGGAAGAGTAAATTTCAGTTGTTCTTTTTTTTATTATACTCCCTCTGTTTCAAATCTTTTTATCTGTATTCTTATTTAGTTTCATTAGCCTTTCTAATTTAATACAATATTTTATTACATTAAAACTTAAATACTTGCACCCGGAGGGTGCATATATTTGCTAGTATATATATATGAATAGATAGGAACAAAAGAAAATAAAAATCATATAGATAGAGTGAGAGAATGAGAGAGAAAATATATAAATGTAAAAGAGATATCAAGAGATAGTATCGTGAGAGAGAGAGAGAGAAAATTTATGAATACATGTGAAGGAGTAACCTATATATTTGTTAGTAAGAGTAAAAGTTGGGAAGAAGAAAACAAAACAAAAAACAAAAAACAAAACAAAAAAAAAACGATTGCATATAAATAGATAAACTGCCTGAAAAGGTAAATGAAAAATTGCAGAAACACTTCCAGTAAATTCCGTGCAAACAGAAACAAAGAAAATAAAATAAAAAGGTCCAAAAAAAAAAAACAAACAAAAAAACAATCCCTTCCACCAAGGGACAGAGGGAAAGTGAAAGTGAAAGTCGATGGTGAAAGAAAGGAAAGGGAAATCCCCCAAAGTGGGCAGCGAGAGATCCAATTGGCTGGCAAAGTCAACACACAGACTGACAAATGACAAATGTAAAAAGTTTCAACTTTCATCTAAAGTTTTACAAAAGTGATCCACTACCAGTGTACAATACATAAACTTGCTTGCACACTAACTTACTTATTTACACATGTCTATATTTTAGTAAGTCATGACATGTAAGATAGGGTCTATCTTGGTTTGTGTACATGCCCAAATGCAAACCTAACCATACATGTTCAGACATGCAAATTCTTATTAATTCATACATACTCTGAAAAAAGGATATTAGTTATATATATATATACATATATATAGGATCTATTAGTTTACATGATGTATACATTGTATATGAGTTGATCTCACTTGCTCATAACTTGTCTGGAGGCATTCAGAAATAGTGTTTACAAATACAGACAAAAGAATATATATGTTTACATTTCTGTGAATATCTAAACTGTAAATACATCATTGGTTACAAGCATTAACATTTATACATATACATATACATATATATATATATATATATATATATATATAAATATATAAATTGTGTGAGTGTGTGTATATGCGTATATGTGAATATTCTCTATAAATTGCACAATCAATATCGCTCATGTCCCTCCCAACATAAAGAGACAAAACTAACAACAAAGTAGCATCTCTTCATCCCTTTATAAATCAAAACTGGGCACTTATATAAACTATTGATCCACTAACCCTGTTCTTTTTTATCCTTTTCTGCTGTCTGCCTGTCTACCTATTCACTCTCAAAATATCTACTATTTACCCTTTTTAATTTAGCTATCAACTATCAATTCTTTTAAATTTCTATCTATCTATCCGTTTATCTATATCTCTAATGTATATCCTGACATGCAATGATGTATAACAAACACATATAACTTAGAAAGGAATATTTCAGGAAAAGAAAATCATAATTTCCATTAAATTCATAACCCATTTTAGGGTTTTTTGTCAAAATTCTATCTATGTCTCTAATGTATATCTTGACATACAGAGATGTATAAAAAAAAAACACATAACATAAAGGAATATTTTCACTAAATTCATAACCCATTTTAGGGTTTTTGTCAGAGATTCTAGGCTACTGAATATGCAACTAATTTTATAAATACTGATATATCTGCATTCATGCCTAACTTTAACTAATTAGCTCACAGATTACAGTATTATTAAAGTGGTATAGACTATGCATCTTGTACTCTATGAACCTCATAACTTGGCTATAGTTTATACTAATACTTTGTATTAGTATAAACTTGTGTATTGATTTTTGATGATATGACCTAAGACTCATGCAGTTTAAAAGTTAGCAATGAAAAATAACCTATTATAAACATATGTGTCTTGATTGCAACCTTGGATTTACTATAAAGTTCAAAAATAACATCTGGTAGTACAATAAAAGTAGTAAAATTCACTGAATTTCAGTATGCTCTGTTATCAGAAAACCGATAGTAAAATTTTCTTCCCCTGCCGCTAGGGGGCGAATCGCCAACTTATAATGTTGGCAGCAAAACCAAACCCAACACTTATCTGAAGGCTGTCAACCTGAGGAGTCACCTTAACAAGTGCTCCATCCACCGCTCACTTAAAAGGGCAGTTAACTAGGTGAGTCGCTCAAAAAAAAAAGCACTCCCAACACTTTACTTATCAGACCAAGATGGACGTGTCTCTACAGTACTTACAACCACAGCAAGTAGAATCCCTTTCTAGCGCTAATTCACTAATGAACTGATAGTTTCACCTCTCAGATAAGTCCATGTAGCAAATGCCATCAAATTTGCAGATTAAGAGGAATTACAGGGTTCGTAGGGAGCTCTTATTCTCCCGGTGGTCGGCAATTATTTCGGATGAAAGAAAACAAACAACACAATGGAATTAAAACACTTGTATTATTACAAAAATAGAAAACTCTGATAAATACAGGGCACATGAGGTGAGCTTATTGTAACAGTTATCACTGTAGGTAATGGAATCAGCAATCTGAGTTCAAATCCTGAATGAGGCTATTTGTGTTTCCCTTAATGCTAATGCTCTTTGGAATGGCAACAATTCTTCTCTTCTCCCCTTAGCTATGGGTGAATAGTAAGGCAGATTGGGTTATTAGGATTGGTAAGGCAACCAATCTAGTAGAAAAAAAAACTCTGAATTCAAACCAGTTTCCAGTCTGCTTAAAAATTGACCTTGTGTCACATCCTGCCTAAAGTGGATGTTTTGGGTAAATATGTACATGGCTACGAGTCCAAGGTCAATGATTAGGATGTAGGATGTAAGGTGTTTCAAAGGGCCAGTTTAGCTCAGTCGATAGAGCACTTGACTAGGAATTGCAAGGTTGCTGGTTCAATACTGGCCCTCGCCAACTCAGTGTATGAGTAGCACAGGGATCTGTGCAGTAAAGTGAGGAGCTGATTGTAGGTGTGGCGCCCCACCAAAGATGCAAAACAGTCTCCTTGGTCTAGTGCTAATGAAAAGGGGATAGACTCCCTCGCTGTCTGGCTGATATCAACATTAGGCCACCCTGATGACTTTACTAATTATTTTTATTTTAAGGATGCTTTACATAGTGGGAAGCATTCTATCTCACAGGAATTGAATAATCAAGTAATTTTAAGTTTGATTTAAAAAAAAACAAATGTTGGCTTTGAATTATATGGTAGATTCATGTTGTTCTTTCCCCTTCCATATGTTGCATAGCCCCTCTTTACTGGCACTAAATAGGTATATGTTATATACTTCTCTTACTTCTTACTCTGTCGTCTATTCTTCCGTCCGGCTTTATTCTGATCTTCTATCATCTATCTTGGTCTGGTATATCTTCTAAGGTCTCGTCTGGTCTTCTATTGAGGATTCCGGGTCTGGTTTCCATTGGGGATCATTCCTTATCAGAAGCCCTGTGCCATTGTTAGTTTTTAGTAATAAACACAAGACTTCGATTTACAATGATGTTACTTTATTCGTAGATCCCTAGACCAGACAATGCGCGCGGATCCTTACATCTTGCTACCTTGGCTTCTAACTTCTAACTCTAACTAACTGAGTTGCTTACTCCTTAACCGGAAGGGGCTTTCTATTACCTTCCGGTTCTCACGTTCCATCCTCAGAACGCAAGGTGAGATCGAGGTCAAGCGCCGTCACTCACTCTCAAGGCCATCAACTGTACTGATCGCCATAATGATTTCTACACTACCTTAAAAAGATATTAGGGATCTAATTATTATGTAACACATATATCACTCCAAAACTTTTCTGCTTCTGTTGCATTTGGGTGTTCACCCGTGTTTGCTTTTGATCCATTAATTTGTTCATAAAATTTCTTCTCATTGTTTTGGAAGGTCCTATTTTGTTTGTACTGTTTGGTTCTTTTTCAATATCTTTTAAGTCTTCCTTCTATAGCCGATATCTTTTGATTTACTTCTTCCATCTTAATTTGCTGTTGTCTTTTAACCTTTTTAGCTAAGTGTGTGTTTGTGTTTTTGTTTAAAGTATTTGTTCGTAGTTTTTTTTATTTGTTCTTCCAATCTGAACTCCCATCCAGCTTTTGTGCTTCTGTTTGGTTCTCTGTTTGTTTTTCGTAGGGACGCACCAATTCTGTCGCAGACTTGGGGGTACACAACTTTACTATTCCAAGTGAAATATCTATGTGGAATGTAAATGCTATGAAAGACAGATACAATCTTGCTGCAAGGAATTCAAGAAAAGGTAAACATAATATTTTGAATGCATTTTTTTCCTGGAAGATATTTTGCACTGGACAAACAATTCAATACAAATTACTTTGTCTCTTGATATTTTGAATATCAAATATAATTGTAGAGGAGTTATTTTCTTAGATTTTTCTGTTAATTGGAATTGCATGTGTTTGTATATAGAATGATATTGAATCAGACTTTGAGGAAACTGACAACTGGTCATTTTCTTGGTAATATAAGTCATAAAAAATTCAAAAATTCAATAATTTATATCTAATAAACAATTTTGTATAAGAAACATCAAGTCTGAAATTGCCAATCATACTTAGTCATTTATTAGACTTGTCAATCATTCAAGGTAAGTGGTAATAAGGTTTGGTTATTCAGTAAAATCATAGGACCAAGTCACCTTTAAGCACCCCAGGGGCAACCTGGATTCAGAGGGACATGTTTTTCATTTATACTGTCAAAATCCGGGGGGGGGAGGTTTACCAGACGATTTTTAGACACTTTTTTGTTTATTTCAATATTTTTTTTTTAGATAGAAATATTTTTTTAATTTACAAAAACTTTAAACAAAAAACAAGTTTACACAGGAATAGTTAACAGTTTTATGGGACAATCCTAAATCCTGCTCAATCACCACTCTGGCACCAGAGCATTACTTTTAATAAATCAGAGGTTTATGAATATTTTTCAACACTAACAATAATTTTTTTTTAAATTAGGGAAAAATATTAATTCTTAATCTGATAAAATAGTTTTTGATTTTAAGAAAAAAAAAATTAGCTATTTTAAATAAAACTTAAAACAAAAGACATGTTTATTTATTTTCCATCTGCCTCTACAGATAGCTAATATTAAAAAGTATTTATTTCAAAATAGATTTTTCTACATTTAGGGTTAGGGGTTGGGGTTAGGGTCAGGGATTTAGGGTTAGCAGTTAGTTTTATAATTTTTAAAAAATGCATCTAAAAATCATCTGTTAACAAACAACAGGATGTTGACAGTGCAAAGCGAATCATGTCCTTCTGAATCCTGGTCGCCCCAGGGGTGCTTAAAGGTGACTTGGTCCAAATTATTAATCATGCATAAAAAAATAAAATAAAATTTATTTTATTTCTAACATAAAATACGCATTTTTAAAATCTTTTTGAAAATTCCGGAACTGGTCGAGAGCGTTCTGTGCCTCGTGATTAATGATATATTTATTTCGTTTTTCCATTTACAATGTTGGTTTGATAAAGACCTCTTCATATGGTTGAAACAGATTTCTGTTAGCAAAACTTTTAACATCTTGTTTTTTCTACAAACTTTCTACACACACATATATATATATATATATATATATATAAAATGTTATGGTAAGCATCATATTCCTTTCATGAAAAGTCCAATGGCCATTAGGGATGGATGGCAAAATGGAATCAAGGGAATATGTGGTTGGCTTTCAACACACTTATTCCAACAGGTTTTCTCTTTCTCTCAAAATCTTTTTCTGATATAGTATATAACTGTAGTCATATTTCTTTTATGTCATATGTATCCTCAAATTTTACTCTTCAGATGAATGTTCAGTATAGGAAATAGAAAATGTTGAACTGAGCTATGTCTAGTAATTGGTAAAAAAAGTGATACACTTGCACATTTCTGTGTTTCACCAAAAACTTCTATTCAAAAATATTGACATTAGCTTCATTTTTTTTTTTTTTTAATTAGTTCTGACTCATGTTGGAATTATTCATCTGTGCACATGTCTTTATCTAAATTTTAGAAATTTCAAGATTAGGTCTCAAAAATTTAGTTTGGTTTGGTTTGTTTTACCGCATGTCAACCCTTATTGGGTTATTTTACACTTATATAAGTATTTTTTACAGTTACATGGTTTCAAGTAACAATTCATATCTAATAAGAATAAATTTTATTCCACACAGTTAAATTGCTTTGTGGATTTCTATCTAATATCAATAATTTACAAATAGACCTATTTAACCCTGGACCCTAACAAGTACTACCACGCAAGATCAGAGTGCCAACAAAAGGATGACTCCCCCATGCTCAGAGTTTCACAACTGGAGTCTCATCACTGGGGACACATACACACACATATATACATGGCAATAGCATAATCTTTACAGATCATTGCCGTCCCTCACAATCCCACAACTCCACCACCAGAACCCTTCCTTGCATGAGCCCTCAAATGACTCATCAAACCTGCTGCAGATCTACAAAGTTTGACGCAAATATGACATTGAAAAGACTTCCTTCCCGTTGAATGAGATGATTCAGATGAATCAGATGAGTCAGATGATAAAATTTGATGCTTATGCACCACCATATGTCTCTTAAGACCAGAAGCCGACTTACAGACCTTGCCACATATAGCACAAGACACATTATTTACTCCTGGAATCTGCATGGATTGACCCAGGTGAGATTTCCTATGATTGACATAGCCAGCCCTCGAAAGCAAAACTCGACCACATGTCAGACACTTCCAACCCTCCATGTTCTCTCCAATATGACAGGTGTAACCCTTTCGAAGTTGACGCTTTAGGTTTTCATGCACGATTCTTTCACTCTCATAACTGGTACATATATACATATATATATATACATATACAGACACACACACATATATATATATATATATTATATATATATATATATATATATAAAATATGTGTGTGTGTGTGTGTGTGTGAACAATTATGATTAAAATTTAATTAAAAAAATGTTTTGATCTTTAAAATCCTTACATAGCAATATATTCATTGCAGAGCAATATCACAATATATTTCAAGTGTAAAAATATACGAAATGTAAAACAAGATAAAAACTCACAACTTAGAGTTTCATGATTTCAATCTTCAGGTCAGCTAATATTCAACACGTCTGATTTTTATTTTATTTTTCTTATGTCTTGAATATTAGATCATCTGAGAATCAAAATCGAGAAATTCTGAGTTTTGATCCTGCTTTTCATCTCATATAGTTTTTTCACTTGAATTATATATATATATTATATATATATATATATATATTATATATATATATGAAAAATGAATGGAAGTGAATCCGACAGTGTAAAATAAATATTTAGAAAAAACAAACACATGATGTTAAAATTCGCTGACAGAATTCTGTTTCAACCCTTTATTGAAGTGGTCTTCATCAAGAGCGAGTTGTGTATGATAGAGAGAACGGTGAAAGTGGACTGTTATGAGACGAAAGTGGTGCAGATGAAACGTTCAATATTATAGCCGGAATTTTTTTTTAATTAAAAATTTATATATATATATATATATATATATATATATATATATATATATATGTTAATTATTATGTTAGTTATTTTATATATGTAAATTGACTTAAACATGATGCCTAATTCTTACTGGGTAAATTCTTTTGTCAGACTAAGTTAAGCTCAGTAATTTAGAATTTACAAATGTTTGCTACCCTATACCCTTTCCACAGCTGCATTATACAATTTCTACTGCTAACTTTCGAGCTGTAGCCATTTCAGAACTACTATATGGTTGCACCACTTGGACATGCAAGCTTAGAGAAAAAGCTAGATGCTGCATGCTGTTTTGAACAAATCCTGGAAGCAGCACCCTACAAAACAGCACTTGTTTGGCCACTTACCTCCCATCTCACAAACCACCCTGGTAAGATAAACAATACATTCTGAGCACTGATGGGTAATTTATGAGGAAGTGCGTCCCGGTCTCCTGCCTCAAAATGGTAACCCGGTGACTATTAAAATAACGACCCAGTGCAGTCTATTCAAAACTATCTATCTTCATATCTATCTATCTCAATTTGTTCATATTTATCTATGTTACTTTAAATACTAAGTTTTTTTTTATTCATGTCTTGTTTTTAGTTTAAATAAACAAGAATTACGGCAACCTCCCCCCAAAATACATTTACTTGTCGAAAATATCTATTTATCTCCATTTGTTCATATCTATCTATATTAGTTTATCTATCTATCTATCTATCTCAGTCTATTCCAAACTATATATCCATCTTCATATCTAAACAAGAATTATGACAAATTACGATAAATAAACAAGAATTACGACGAGCTGGAGTTGTTATTTTGGTAGTCACCGAGTAGCAATTTTTGAGGCAGGAGACCGGGACGCACTTCCTCATAAATTACCCACTGATGGATAAGTAAGGATGAACTCATAAGCCCCATTCTCCTATGGACACTTTCAGTGTTGGCCAACCACCAAAAACTTACATTCATCAGCTCTGTGCAGACACTGAATGCTGTCTGAACAACTTACCAAGTGTAATGACTGATAGGGATGAATGGCAAGAGAGAGCCAAAGGAATCTATACTGTCAACATGCCTTGATGATGATGATGATGATGACTGCTGAATGATAGTCCAAATCTGAAAATGATTTTATTGTCCAATGTGCTTGGCCAAGATGTCAGTGTTGCTCTTGGATAAAAATATTCATTATTGACCAAAGACTCTAGTGCTAATAAAGACATTAATAAATATATGTACACATTGAAATCTTTTATGAAAGAATTTATGAAATCAATTGTAGATTTACAAATAATTATGTTGGATGCTTAACACATCTATTGGCACAAATATAAAATCAACAATAACAAATAGAAAACATTTTGATTCAAATCTGAGACACGTGTGTATGTGTGAATACATCTAGCTTCATACAAATTCATTTATATGTATATATTAGATTTCTAATTGTGCCAAATCGCACACAATTACACATGCAAACATAAACACACCTAGATAGGTAAAACAATAGTTCCACAAACAAATGATGAAAAATGATATATTTTACACAACACATTTTTATTTTTTCAACACAGAAATTTTAATTCAATAATTTACAATTTAAAAAAAATACAATATAAATGAGTCAATTAATTCAATCAATCAACATCATATTTCAATTACTTTCTGTTACTATACAAATTTTAATTTTTAAATATTTTCCCAAATATAAATAAAATCTTCATTACTTTTGCTCAAAAAACAAGCCCTGGTGATAGTGAATGTATATATATATTTATTTTGTCGGTAATTGTTTTATTTTCGAAGTTTCCTCCGGACATACACATATACACAACTGCTCTTTATATATGTAATAGATCTCCGTAGAAATGACAGGATTATTTGTTTATTAACCCACACTTCTGACAAAGATCAAAGTGTAATATCTGTGCGGTCAGTGAAAAGTGTTACACATGCACACACACATTAGAATCTTAAACAAAATGAAGTGAAAAATTCTATATAAAAACAATATTAGATAGGGGCCTTCACGCACCTGGATGCATAGTTGAGTGCAGTGCTAAAAGTTGCTTGGCTCTGTTGGCATTCCTCCCTTGGGATGGGAGCAGGCATCAGACAATAAACCGGACCATTGGCATATTTGAATTTTAAGATTCTACTGGTTAAGAGACTAACTGAATAAAAAATTATTTGAATATATATATATATATATATATATATGATATATTCAAAAAACAAAGGATGTTTACAAATGCATGGGCTCATCAGGAGAGAATGTGCAAACCGTTTCGGGGCCTTTGCACATTCTCTCCTGATGAGTCCATGCATTTGTAAACATCCTTTGATTTTTCAATATATCATATTCACACTGTCGGATTAATTTCCATTTTATTTTCACACACATATATATATATATATGACATTTATTCAATGAATTTGGAACAAGGGTGAGTGATAAAGCTTAACAAACAATTGCATTACAGTAATATCTCTCTCTCTCTCTCTCTCTCTCTATATATATATATATATATATATATATATATATATATGAGGAAAAATGAGTAAAGAAAAGAAATGTAAATGGATAAAATGAATTTAATCGATATCACATTAATCGATATCACTTACACATGTGTTTCGGTCAGTTTATGTGTGTGAAGAATCGACCTTCATCAGAGTGAACATTTATTTTGAATAAATATTATTATGAATCATATTTATTTCAAAATAAATGTTCACTGTGTTTCATTCAAAATAAATGTTCACTCTGATGAAGGTCGATTCTTCTATGTGTGCAAAATATTTTCACACACATAAACTGACCGAAACACATGGTGTAAGTGATATCGATTAATGTGATATCGATTAAATTCATTTTATCCATTTACATTTCTTTTCTTTACTCATTTCCTCATATTGTCGGATTCAATTCCTTTTCTTTTTCACACACACACACACACACACATATATATATATATATATATATATATATATATATATATATAAATGAAAAAATAAAATTTTCAGAGAATCTATTCTTTATATGAATAACTTCTGAATATTTTATTTTTTCATACTTTATGTTAACATACTGTTCAATTTATTTCCATCTTTCTCTAAAGAGTGCTCAATATCAGTGATAGAGCATATATATCTAAGTTAGGATAGGGTAGACATAGATTCAATAACGTTCCATGACTGTCACTTTCTTGCCAATGCAATCATTGGACCAAGATAATTTTTATAAACTGAGTCACCAAGCACCATTGACTATTTCTAGCTACCCTAACTTGATATATACCCTCAGTCATTTTGCATCCACTTTAGGACAAAGACCTTTCCCAATGCTTTCCATGACAACCTTGAGTCAGGCTATGAAGATATTGATCCACCATTATATATGGATGTAAATGGTGAAGGGGTACTCCACATTCCCCAGACCTCCAGAACTGGAACCATCAGATAAAGTATAACGTCATTCCCAGGACATGAAGACCATCAGCCATTGCCTTCTAGCACATATATGATAAAAAGGGTTGGGGCTTGCCATAAGGGCAATAAGGTTGGGATAATCATATAGGTGCTAGGGCTTTAAGTGAGCCGCCGACTGATTGGAAGGGCCTCTCCGACTGCCCATCTAGCCTAAGTAAAGGCCTAAGTGGAGTTTTGCTTGTCATGGACTGCTCAGTGACCAGGATTCCGTCCTTAAGCATCATGGTTCACCACCCACGGCCAACAGGTAGCCATATTGTGGGGAAGGGGGTCTTATCCCTATGCAGAGGTGTAGTTGATGTATTCGAAAGCCCCAGCTGACAGAAATATTTCTAAAATTAACCACATTTCTTGTTTTTTAATTAAAATTTCATACGTGTATACAAACATGTTTTTTATACAGTTTCTGTTATACTTTATTATACAGGGAAAAAAAACAACAAAATTCTTTGTAGAAAAAAATTGCATCAGTGTAAAGTCTTCTTAGGGGCAGAAAATGTTTTGGTTTGCAATTCTGTAATGAAAATACAAATTTAGATTTGTCAATTTGTATGCATGCAGAAACCGAGCACCCAAATATATTTGGCTAAAAAAAAAAAATGCTCTGCATGTCTTTGCATGAAATAATTTTGATGTAACTATTTATACAACAAATGAGAGAGAGTGGGTGTGTGGGGGAGAGTGACTGTAAAATAACAAGGTGACAGTTTCCTTTTTTGGCATTTCAACATCATACGGCTTCTATATTTGACTATCAGGACATGCATTTGATCTACATGCATACATACATACATATATGTATGTATTATATAGGCAGTTAATAAATCATATGTATATAAAAAATTAGAAAATACAAATTTTAAAAAGTTATATTCAAATCCAAGTCAAATATACAGATACACACACAGAAAGTATGGATACTACTGTAAAAAATAAATAAATAAATAAATAAATAAATAAAATAGACAAATAGATGGACAGAAAGATTTTAAAAATAAATAAAACTCACACATACACAACTAATGACAAATCCAGCTCCCAAACACACATACACATACTCATCCATTTTTTACGCATCCTTACCATTCCAACATTCTGACCAAACACCTGCATCTCCACATAAACACTCCCCATTTAGAGGAAGAAATCCACTACCCATCCCCCCCCCAGCTACCCCTGCTCCTACTGACAACCTACTGTTTTTCACCATTCTGAAAATGTTCTTCAACTGATGATGGCCGTTGCATCGTCGACAATAAACATCCAGTTTCCATAACATCCTGTGTTTGTCTACTTTTCTCCTCATATATATATATATATATATATATATATATATATATATATAGAGAGAGAGAGAGAGAGAGAGAGAGAGATGTATATGTATAGATTAATTTATACTAAATAAGAAATATTTGTAATTTTTAAAAATATACATAAGTAAATATCAGCATATAAATTCAGTTTCTATTTCCAATACAATTTTATGCATATGAATTTTTTCAAGATGTATAATATATATATACTTATAGATATACAAAATGTGTCAAAAAGTATCAAGATTTTTTGTACTTTTTCACTCACCTTGTATTCTGAAAAAAAAAATAATGTTCCATTCATTAATTTTTTTCAGAATACAAGGTGTGTCAAAAAAGTACCAAGTTTAAAGTTGTACTTACCAAGATAGAAATGAAGAATGAATGGAACTTTTTTTTTCAGAATACAAAGTGTGTCAAAAAGTACAAAAAAATCTCAATACTTTTTTGACACACCTTTGTATATGCATATACATGAAATTATTTATTTAAAGATATGCATTTACCCAACCCCTCTGCCATAGGCAGGATGTGACAAAAGGTAAATTTTTAAGTGGAGTGAAACTAGTTTGAATTCAGAGTTTTCCTTCTCCTAGATTGAGTGCTAATCAAGCCTAAAGAACCTAGTCTGCCCTACTATTTTCCCTTATCTGAGGGGGAAGAGATAGATTCATGCTTTTCCCAAGGGCAATACCACAAAGTGTAATCCAAACAGTCTTCTTTTTCTCACATTGATTTCCTATCACCTTTTAACTGTTACACTAAGCATCTCTCCATATATATATATATATATATATATATATATATATATATACGCATTGATTTAGCATAGTCAGTAGAACATCTGACTTGGAACCACAAGGTTCCAGCTTTGATACTGATCCTTGCCGATGCAGTGCATCAGTAGCACAACTTGGATCCTTTCAGTAAAGTGGGGAACTGATGGTGGATGTGTACCTTCACCTCAAATGCTGAAACAATCTCTTGGATCTAGCACTAATGAAAAGGGAATAGACTTCCTCACTGTCCAACTAATACTGACAATAGGCCACTACCAACTTTAGGCCCCCTGACAAAAGAAAAAAGAAAGAATACATATATATATATATATATATATATATATATATATATATATATATATAATGATCGTCGATTTTCGACGTATGAGGTTCACACACACAATCACAGTGATTTTTTTATAGTGGGTGAAGGCTTTGTTGGACCATCCACACTTTTTGGCACAGTCGATAGGAAAGAATTGGTGCATCAAGGGTTGCCACAAACCCAATCAACGCCGACCTCAGGAATTTTGAATTCAGAGTTATCCCTCTCCTAGACTGGTTACCTACCCAAGGTGAAGGCCCAGTCTGCCCCTACTATTTAACCCATAGTTGGAGGGAGAATATATGGATTCATACCTTTCCCAAGGTTTAGCGCTATGAAATGCCAACAGTCCATTTTACGACTCTAACCACTAGTCCACGCGCCTATAATATATATATATATATATATATATATGTTATATATATATATATATATGTATATATATATATATATATGTATATTTATATAATATATATATTTTATAATATATATATATATAGATAGATAGATAGATAGATAGATAATAGATAGATAAACTTGGAAATATGTTAGAAAATCTTTAGATTTATTATTGTATCATCAATGAAATCTTAAGAAAACTTCCACCATTAAAAACAACTTAGAAACAGACAAATTGATTGAGACATAGAATTGTTTTGTCTTTCAAATCTTTGAGTTTAGCCAAAAAATGCAATGCATAAATGTTTGGATTGAAGGTTAGTTGGATTTTATGGCATGTCAACCTTTGTTGGGTTATTTTATGCCAAAGAATTTTTGTTTTATTCATTCTCGTTGGATATTCAGATTTAAAAATCATTTTCTTTTTAGACTCATTTTTTTAATCTATTTAACCCATAAATGGGACCATAACATGTACTACCACTGTTAGAGTGGACCTAGAAATGATAGCAATGAAATGGTACTACACAATCCCCAGAGCTGCAGAATTAGAACCTCACTACCATATGTAGTTTAATGTCATACCCAGGGCACTGACCCTCACCTATCACCACCTTCTACCACAAGGGTTGGATGGCCGCCAACTCATAAGGAATACGACTGGGACAATTATATAGGTACTAGGGCTTAATGTGACCAGCTGACTGATCAAGAGGAGCCTCTCAACCACCCATCTAGACAATGTAAGGACCAAAGTGGAATATTGCATGTCATGGATTGCTCAGCCATCAGGATTCCGTCCTTAAGCATTACCTTATAACTCTGAAGAGGTGCAGTTGGCATATTCTACAAGCCCCAGCCATGGTTCATGAATGTTTGGAGATAAAAGTAATTAATTTCAGTTGTATATGTAAACATATTTTGTTTCATATTTGTATATTTTAATTCAAACCAGAATAACTTACCACAGAGTAATGATAAAACTGATACCAAGTTGTATACACCTTGCTCTTCCCTTGAACAACATTGGGTGTGATGAAGAGGGGAGACCTGCAGCATAGGCAACTTACAGTCATCTATACAACTTTGTCTTGGCCTGTGCTGAGATCCACGAGAACATTCATAATATCATGACATTGACGGATGCCAGATTAATATCTTCCTTATAAAGATGATATATTTGACATAGATGGACATGCACAGCTGTAATCTTATGGATATACAACAAAAAAACATACACAAAAATTTTTATAACACACACACACACACATATATATATATAAAGATATATGCTTATCTATTTATCTATATATATTCTATAGGTGTATACATATATTTATATAGAGGCACGCTTACCATAAAGGTTATGGTTGTAAGAAATAAACACATTAACCCAAGTTCGAATCCTGGATGAGGCTGTTTGTGTTTCCTTTTGAAAAAAGGCATGAATCCATCTGTTTGCCTTCCAGCTAAGGGTAAATAATAGGGCAGACTGGATGATTTAACAAATATACACAGAATTTAAGCAACAGACAAATCGGTAAGATTTGTCTTGAATCCCAGCATTTGACAATTTCATTTCTGACCCAGTATCTAATGCTTATATATATATATTTACCAACCCCTCCGCACGAGCAGGATGCGACACAAGGTCAATTTCTTAAACGGAGTTCAACAGGTTTGAATTCAGAGTTTTCCTTCTCCTAGACCAGTTGCCTAACCAAGGTTAAAGAGCCCAGTCTGCCCTACTATTTACCCATAGCTGGAGGGAGAGTAGGATTCATACCTTTCCCAAGGGTATTAGCGCTAAGTGAAATGCAATTACCACATCCAGGATTTGAACCTCGGGGCGATGAGTCCATTTATGCTTATACATATGTGTGTGTGTGTGTGTGTGTGTGTCTTTCTATGCATATGTAAGTGTTTATATATATATATATATATATATATATATATACACACACACAAAACATATCCCCCCCCCATTAGTAGGATATGACACAAGGTCAATTTCTTAAGTGGAGTTTAAAAGGTTTGAATTCAGTGTTTTCCTTCTCCTAGTCTGGTTGCTTAATCAAGACTAAGGAGCCCAGTCTATCCTACTATTTACCTATAGCTGGTGGGAGAATAATTGGAATCATACCTTTCCCAAGAGTATTAGCACTGTGTGATATTCAAACAGCCTTGTCCAGGATTTGAGCTTATCTTGCCTTGTCCATTTCCTATGACAATAACCAGTGCACCACACACCATATACTTATAAACTCCGACAGTGTAAAAAAAAATCCCGGCACTTTTGGCTGGAGAAAAAAATATATATATAAAAAACGAAAAGACCGAATCATATGCACCATCTGAAAATAATCAGTTGGCATTATTACAATAGCCAAAAAAAAAAGAATACTGTAAGAGTTGCTTAAGTTAAATATATTAAAGTGCTCAATACACTAAGTAGAGCCAATAAATAATAATAAAGTAAGCCTAATGAGTTAGAGACTATTTACCTAGGTTTCTCCAAATGGATCATCAGGATAATTCTCTGAAGAGTCAGAATTATCCTGATGATCCACTAGGAGAAACCTAGGAAGATAGTCTCTGACTCATTAGGATTATTTATATATATATATATATATATATATATATATATATATATATATGTCATTTGAAAGTTGGTATTAGCCAGACAAGAGAGTCTATCACTAGTGCTAGACCAAGGAGATTGTTTTTGCATCTGAGGTCGAACACACTACCTCCATCTTTACCAACTTTACTGCCAGATCCTTGTGCTACATTGGTGAGGGCCAGTATTGAACCTGGAACCTAGTGTTTCCTAGACGGTTACTCTATTGACCGAGCTAAACCGGCCCAGTATTTGGGATAGAGGATATCATAGGCAGGATAACACGCAAACTAAAACTACATAATACAATGGAAAGTTTTTTTTACACTTTCATGTGAGCTTCTTTCAAAACTAAAAAAATCATTTGTTTATTCTTCTGCTAAATAACTTTTCACCAATCCATCATCACTTAAAAGGATTAAAACAGCCTAGTCACTATTTATTTTGTTTGTTTGTTTGTTTGTTTTGTTTACGGCATATCAACCTCAGTGGGTCATTTAATGCCGATAAAGTTTTGAAATAAATCAATTCTTAATGGATAATACAATTTTTTTATAAATACATTTTTCTATTTAACCCATAGATGGGACCCTAACAGATACTACCACTCCGAGTCAGAGTGGGCCAGGGAGCAATGGTGATGAATGGGGTGCTCCACATTCCCCAAACCTCCAAAACTGGAACCTCACCATCAGATAGAGTTTAACATCATTCCTAGGATATGTAGACCCTCAGCCACCACCTTCTAGCACCCATATGATAAAAAGGGGTTGGGGCTTGCCATAAGGGCAATAGGGTTGGGAAAATCATATAGGTGCTAGGGCTTGACGTGACCAGCCGATTGATCAGAGGGGGCCTCTCTGACCGCCCGTCTAGCCCAAGATAGGGCCAAAGTGGATTATTGCATGTCATGAATTGCTCATCCACCTGGGTTCTATCCTTAAGCATCATGGGTCGCCACCCACGGCAACAGGTGGCCCCATTGGGGAGTCTTATCCCTCTGCAGAGGTGCAGTCGGTGCATTCTAACTAGGAGACAGGGCGGTCACTATTTATTAAAAATATACACAAGTATTCAAAATTCAATAATTTACATTTTTTTTTAAATTTCACTTAAGAATGTTCTGTGTGTCAGCAAATTAAATGGAATGACATGCCAGCAAATATGACAAATGACACTAATGAAGAAGTGACACATGAAATTAGATTTCTGTTGCCCTTATTACAACACCATTCGGAGATATATATATATATATATATATATATATATATATATATATAATATATGAAAATTGGAATTTTGGGAGTTCTGTACTTTTTAGTATATTATAATCAACATTGAAAGTTATTCCAAGATATCTTTGTCGAATCTATTGCTTTATATACTTCTTGAATCTTTTGTGATGGAAATCCAATTCCCTTTTATAATTCATACTTTCATGTTTCATGTTTCACAATTGTTATGTTTATGAAATCTTGAAACTTGGAATATGTGGTTTTAACTTCTAAGTTTTTACTGCTTATACACACACACACACACACACACACATATATATTGTAGTCATCGAGGTGGCCTAAAGTCGGTATCAGCCTATCAGTGAAGGAGTCTATCACCTTTTCACTAGTGCTAGACCAAGGAGATGGTTTTTGCATCTAAGGTGGATCACGACACCTACCATCAGCTCCTTACTTTAGCACACAGATCTCTGTGCTACTCATATGATGAGTTGGCGAGGACCGGTTTTGAACTAGGAACCTTGTGGTTTCTAGCTGAATGCTCTACCGACTGAGCTAATCCTGCCCTAAATATAGATATAATATAAAAAGTTAAATGCAAATGAGAAAAGTTTGCAAGAAAAAATGGTCAATTCTATTACAGCAGCAAGTGTTTATAACCAGCAAAAATATCAGATTATGAAGACCAGACGTCTGTTACTTTATATTTCATGGATTTTCATGTAGTGTTCACAAAATAAATATTAGAAGTTTGTTACTTTAACTTTCACATGGTTTAATGTAGTGTACAAAATAATCCATCTGATAATTGTGCACACCAACATAAAGTTTAATTTGTTTTTGTTTTGTTTTATGGCATATCAACCTCTGTGGGTCATTTAATGCTGACAAAGTTGTGAAATAAATTAATTCTTCATGCATAATACAATTTTGTTTATAAACTCATGTTTTTCTATTCAACGCATAGATGGGACCCTAACAGGTACTACCACTCCTGGTCAGAGTGGACTAGGGAGCAATGGTGATGAAGGGGTGCTCCACATTCCCCAAACATCCAAAACTGGAACCCCACCATCAGATAGAGTTTAATGTCATTCCCAGGACATGTAGACCCTGAGTCACCGCCTTCTAGCACCCATATTATAAAAAGGGCTAGGGCTTGATGTGACCAGCTGATTGATCGGAGGGGGCCTCTCCGACCACCCCTCTAGCCCAAGAAAAGCATGAAGGGCATAAAGTTTAATGTAATGGACTTCCACTGTTTAACATATATATATATATATATATATATATATATATATATATATATAGGTCATGAAGTTAGTAATGTCTTTGTTTTCATGCCTCCTGTACTTGTAGAGTTAGTGCCCAATCCTTAGTAAAGAGCAACATTTCAAGTCAAACTAATCAGAAAATATGAAGCTATATGACCTTTCTACAATAATGTAAATACTTGTAAAATCAACAATCTTTGCTATATATATATATATATATATATATATATATATATATATATATATATATGTGTGTATGTTGAAAGTTATGTATGTATGATATCTATATGTGAGTAAATGTATATGCTTACATTATATATATATATATATATATATATATGTTGTGTGTGAGAGTATGTGTGTGTGTGTGTGTGTGTGTGTGTGTGTGTGTGTGTGTGTGTGTGAATAACCTGTTTTATCTGAGGTTTGTTTCCCTGGATTTTGACCAACTCTGTTTGACTAGAGAAACTACGAGTGGAAGTAGTCAATAATTATGGTGGGTGGTTGTGGGTGAGAGTAGAATAGGTGGGTTCCTAATCAGATCGAGCGAGTGAGACATTTATTAGATAAGAGAGAAAACATAGGTCAGTTCCAGTCAACGTATTGGATAAATATTATTCTTTGTTTCAGATAGATTAAGCTTTGGCTGTCTGGTTCTTGGGGGTGTTGGATGCCCCACCCTGTCCCGTCTTCAGCAGACAATGAGTTGTTTTAATCGTTGCAAAGATATGACATAATAAAGTACCCCTTATAATTCTTTATCACTATGTACTTTTATGTTGGTGAAGGATGTTCCACCTCTTTCTCCATCCAATTCATCTGATTCCCCTCCTCTAACAAACAGCTGACAATAAACTCTGAAATAAAACAATTCTGGAGAATTGAGAGTTCTAAAATATATTTTCTCTCTTATTATCTCGTTTTACAGCAGTGCAGTCTATTAGATTGTCCATTTGTTTGTAGGTCTTGTGTAGGTGCTGAACAAAAATTCAAACAATGCTGTCCACGCAAGGGAAATAACTCAGAAAAAATTTGGATGAAAATGAATTAAGAAGCAAAAAATAGACAATTTTACATGTATAAAAAAAGATTTACAAGAATATCTGTTTATATTCAAAGAAGTAAAAATTTTCCAAATGAACATATGTTATTTTTGTTTATATATTTCCTGATTTAACATTTTTAAATGTGAATTATATTTATGTTTTTCATAAATTTCTCTGCTATTTTGTTTTGATGGATTATTTGATGATATTTTTTTTAGACCAGAGGATTTGTCTTCCAAATTTCACAAGAGAATTTCACCTTAGCATTACAACAAGGTCTCTTCACAGAACATCTTCGTTAAGTATTGCATAACAAAGTCTCTCCCAAGCATTATACAAGAAAGTTAATCCCAAACGTTGTACAAGATGGTCTCTCCCCAGCATCTGATGTTGTAAAAGAAGGTCTCTCCAGCTCTGTAAAAGAAGGTCTCTCTCCATCTTTGAAAAGAAGGTCTATCCCAAGCATTGTAAAAGAAGGTCTATCCCCAGCTCTGTAAAAGAAGGTCTCTCTCCATCTTTGAAAAGAAGGTCTATCCCAAGCATTTGTAAAAGAAGGTCTATCCCCAGCTCTGTAAAAAGAAGGTCTATCCCGTAAAAAGGTCTCTCTCCATCTTTGAAAAGAAGGTCTATCCCCATTGTAAAAGAAGGTCTATCCCAGCTCTGTAAAAGAAGGTCTCTCTCCATCTTTGAAAAGAAGGTCTATCCCAAGCATTGTAAAAGAAGTCAAGGTCTATCCCAGCTCTGTAAAAGAAGGTCTCTCTCCAAAAGAAGGTCTTCCCAGCTGTAAAAGAAGTAAAAGAAGGTCTCTCTCCATCTTTGAAAAGAAGGTCTATCCCAAGCATTGTAAAAGAAGGAAGGTCTATCCCCAGCTCTGTAAAAGAAGGTCTCTCCATCTTTGAAAAGAAGGTCTATCCCAAGCATTGTAAAGAAGGTCTATCCCAGCTCTGTAAAAGAAGGTCTAAAAGAAGGTCTCCCAGCTCTGTAAAAGAAGGTCTCTCTCCATCTTTGAAAAGAAGGTCTATCCCAAGCTTGTAAAAGAAGGTCTATCCCCAGCTCTGTAAAAGAAGGTCCTCTCCAAAAAGAAGGTCTCTCTCCATCAGGTCTTTCTGTAAAAGAAGGTCTCTCTCCATCTTTGTAAAAGAAGGTCTCTCTCCATCTTTGTAAAAGAAGGTCTCTTCCATCTTTTGTAAAGAAGGTCTCTCTCCATCTTTGTGTCTCTCCCATCTTTGTAAAAGAAGGTCTCTCAACAGCATTGCACACGATGGTCTCTCTACTGCCTTGTACAGTAATACATCTCCCTTCCAAAAAGGAGACAATGGTTTCTCTGATTTTTTAGATGAGGCTTGATA
The DNA here is from genome assembly GCA_023376005.1 of Doryteuthis pealeii. Taxonomy (NCBI): domain Eukaryota; kingdom Metazoa; phylum Mollusca; class Cephalopoda; order Myopsida; family Loliginidae; genus Doryteuthis; species Doryteuthis pealeii. The sequence goes on along the minus strand of CM042143.1, from coordinate 6,973,992 downwards.
ATTACTATTTTTAGAACTATTTTCCTTATCTTTATTGTTATCTGTACAACATTTTGGTTGATGTGCTCTCCGGCCTTCTCCAGCTATTTTTTGTCAGACTCAGGAACCTTCTTTTTATTATCAGGAACCATCACAGAACTTTGAACCCAACCCTTTATTCAATCCACGGGGGTATCCTGTTCTCATTCCGATAACCATAGCTGGGGTAAAGGTGTTAAGCTGTGTTAATTATCATTCTATGTTAATGTTGCCTTTGACCTGGATTGAACCTGCAGAAGGTTCCGACAAGAAATATCTGAAGAATTTTGGAGGGTACATTCGACCGAAACATTGTACAGATCACAATAAAGATGAGGACAATAGTCCAAATAATCCTAATAATATTAAGGAGACAACTGGTCAGTTATTTCTATGTGTTGAATACACATAATGTTGTATCATCATCTTTCCTTACTTGGCTCATCATTATCATTTTTTCTTCCATCTTTTATCTTGATCCCACATGAATGATAATGACATGTTCTTGCACACATTTCTTTATTTTTGACTCTTATTTTTGATTTTTTTACTCTTACACAGATTAACCTGATCCTGAATCAGGTGAATCAATCAGATAACAAGTTCAAGTTTTATTCTTTCTAAACTTCTAGATCTCCTCAGTCACCAGACTGAGATTATCCAATCACAGCCAAGTTCCCTAATGATCTTGGAGGTCATCACCTGTCAATTACACTGGGTTGACATTAATGGTTAAATATTTTTTAATTATCTACACTACCCCTCAAATAATATGTACAGCTAATCTATTATTTGACACTGAAAATGATCATGAAATTTGCTAAAAAACAAATTAAAATTATCTGAAAGTGCAATCTCACTTACTTTCCACAAACTCTAGTTTCTTTATGAACATTAAAATAAAATTAAATGTGGGGATTAAAATAAAATTCAAATTAAAAAAAATAACAAACTCCCATGAGTCCTCACCGGAAGGACCTCCGAGCATGTGCAGGAAAATGGATCCACTTCCAACCCCCAAGAGAATCCCTTAAGTCGGACAAGACACTAATACTGGGCAGGCAAAAATTTCCTTTCCACATGGTGGCTATGACCCGCAAATAAAGCCTAAATCTTTAAACTACCTTTTGTCTTTGTCTCTTCCTTTTTTCTCCATGAATTCCTTTTCAGCACAACCACCAGATAAGATGGGGTTAAAAGCAAACCCTAGGAACATGCATCAGGAATAACAAGCTACCTTTTAAACCTAAAACATTAAATCCACTTGCCACCCCCATTGAAAAAACTAAAATAGTTTACACAATGATCTAAGATATATGTAATATTTCTACTTGATTGATAGTTTTAGAATTTATGGATACAATTATTGAGTTTTAATTAATATTAATACTCGTGTTACTGAAAAGTACGGCTGTTATCATCTTGCAACACCCTCTGGTTAAAAATGAGACTGTCCCAAGCATCCAAGACTAAATGCAAAAAAGTAAATCCTGATTATCTGCTCTTGCTTATCCGCCGAATACTTATTTTTTATGGGTGTCGTCACCTCAACTAAATAATGAACCATTCCTTTTTTATTATAGAGAAAGAGAGGGAAGAAAAAGGACATGCTACAAAAAATCATAAAGAAAGAAGAAAAAAAAGAGAATAAGTGAAATATAAGGGGTGAGTGCACAGAAGCAATAACGCTAAACTGTTTCAATCAAACATAATGAAAAGATGAAAAAAACGAAAAAACAGAGTGAGAGATAGTTAAATCAAGATTAATATACTTATTACATATTGAACTATTTAGCAATAGCTCTTAATATCAAAAGTTGTAATAATTAAATTATCATACTGTGGTATAACCATAGGTCATGGATTTTTTTTTCTTGTCTTTATAACAGAGCTATTTATTAAGTGTGGATATGTTATATTGCTGGTGCCACCTTTGCAAAAGTAATTCTGATGAGTAAGGACCTGAATGGTATTGAGAATTCAGCTGATAGATGCTGTTACAAACTCTTTATGAAAAAAAAAAAAAAATCTGTAATAAGATAGTATAAACATAGATTCAACCATGCTTGGTGACTGTCAGTTTCTCCCCTCTGCAATCATACGACCAAGTCTGATGATCACATAGGTGAGAAACTGACAGTCACCAAGTGCCACTGATTCCATGTTTATACTATTCTAACTTGTATATGCTCTAATTATTGATACTGGGCACTCTTTATTTGTACCAAAACATATTATATATATATATATATATATATATGCATACATGTCTATATATCAGACGTCTAAGGTATATTTAAGGCTTAGTAAATAACTATTTATATATAGGGTTGAGCACTCTGGGGGGGGGGATCTCGCTGACGGCCGCCAACTCAAGCGTAAATGCAATGCTCTTCTCTGAATGGAGCACTCTGTGACGGCCTTTACACACAAAGCAATGTGTGTATTAAAACAGTTAAAATCTCCTTCCCATTCTGTAAGTGAAGACAGCCTAATGGTTAAGGTTCCGGACTGACACCCAACCGACCGTAGTTCAATTCCGGCTGTAGGTAGCTTACAAAATGTCTAGCCACACTGAAGAGACTTGATAAGTCGAAACACGTGTCTGTGGATGACCCTATATATATATATATATATATATATATATATATAATGGCTAATTTAGCTCAGTCAGTAGAGCATCTGCCTAGAAACCACATTAGCATGAGTAGCACAGCTTGGATCTTGCAGTAAACTGTGACACAGATGGTAGGTTAGGCACTCTATCTCAGATGCAAAAACTGTATCCCTGTCCTAGAGCTAGTGAAAAGTAGATAGACTCCCTCAATGTCTGGCTGATACCAAAAACAGAACACTCTGCCAACATTTTATATATGCATACATATATATATATATATATATATATATATATATATTATCATAGAGGTACACGGTAATAACCTACTTCGAGTTTCACCATAAGGATCTTCAGGGTTAAATCAAATGGATTTAACCTGAAGATCCTTATAGTTAAACTCGTGTAGGTTATTACTGTGTACCTCTATGATAATAAATTTGCTCTACTAACGTATTGAGCACTTTATATTTGTTATATTGCTGCCTTATCATTGTGAAACTTGAATCAACTAACCACTGTGACCATTTTCACCGATAAGTCACTTTTTCTACAAATACTATATATATATATATATATATAGAGAGAGAGAGAAAGATAGATAGACAGATACTTATATACATATTGATATGTATTTATCCAATATCTTATCACCAAACGTCTCCTGGTAGGTCTTCTGCACAGTATCCAGAATCCGTACAGAGCTAATTAAATAGGTTTTTGCTGGTTGGCCTACACTGTTGTGTCCATGTGTAGGTGTCGACTGGAGAATGTCACTTATGTGTTCGTCCTTGCTTCTCCAGTAGTGTCCAGAATGTCTTGTTTGCCTCACTGCCTCACCCAGATGGTTTGTGTAATATAACGCAGGTGACCATACAGCTGTTTTCTTGTAGGGTGCTGCGTCCTGGATTTGTTTAAGGCAGCACACAACATCCTCATGCCACCCCCATCTAGTTTATTCTTCAAGCGCTTCATTAAGCTCCATGTCATGCTGCCATACAGAAGCACTGATATCGTTTAGAAGAATTCTCACTTTATCTTATCAGTTAGATCAGACTTCCATATGATTAATAACATAGCAGTCCATGCCTTTGCTATGGCACTTTCAGTAGATGTGATATTGCTACCTAGGAATGTGAACTGTTTTACTGATTATATACTTACAATTGTATAATACATATTTTAAAAGGGGTGGGTTAGCTCAGTCAGTAGAGCGTTCGGCTAGAAACCACAAGGTTCCTAGTTCGATCCCGGTCCTCGCCAACTCAGCATATGAGTAGCACAGGGATCTGTGTGGTAAAGAAAGGAGCTGATGGTAGGTGTGGGGCTCCACCTCAGATGCTAAAATAATCTCCTTGGTCTAGCGCTATTGAAAAGGGGATAGACTCCCTCACTGATAGGCTGATACCGACTTTAGGCCGCCCCGTCAACTTTACTTTTTATTTTAACTAGAATGTCAGTTGGTTGTTTTGTTTCACGACATATCAACCCTTTTCTGGTCATTTTATGCCGAATTTATTCATTTTGATATTTGGTTACTTACAATACCTGCTGTTGCTTAAATAGTCACTCATCTATGTAGTGAACAAGTTTATTGTTGCTTAACTTTGGTGATCTAGCAGAAACCAGTGATTTCATCATGACTTGACCATAAGCTAACTAGAATAATAATAGCAGATTTAATATGAGAAGTTTTCAAGTATCTAATGTTGGAAAAGCACTGAAAAAAGTTCACTTTAACAGAAGATATGTGAAAGGTGCAATAAAATCCTCTTGCTTACAAAAACTAATTAATAAAAAAAATTCAAAGTAAATAACTCAATGAATAAATAAATAAATAAAAGAATTTATCAATTCATTTTAGAAAACTTGAAACAGAGAATCCACAAACAAAGGGAAAAATAAAAGAAAATAAAGAAAATAGTGAAAAACAAAAGAGAAAAAAAAAATCAAAGAGAAAGAAATGGTCAAAAAAGTTCTAATGAAAATGGAGTCAAAAAGAAAAATAAACAAACGAAAAAAACAAACTGTGCCGCGCTCGAATGGAAAGAGATCATCATCGTCATCGTCTCAAGTAAATAAACTGAGTTTACTAAAAACAAATACGAGACTGCATATGGAAAAAGAAGAAAAAAAATGGAAAAGAAAATTATCGACCGTCTGTCAGAAAGAAAGCAGTCAGACAAGTAAGATAGGGGACAGTATAAATAGTGTTCAAGACTACCCACATCTGAGTGTGGGGCAAATAGATGCCTAGGCTAATATCTTTTATTAGAAGTGAGAAGACTACTGCATAAAAGGCAATGCATATCTCTTAAAGTGTTACGGTTGGGCTCTGAGTTACTATATAGAGAATTAGTTCTAACATATATATTTCTAGGTAAAAAGGCATTCTTAGTTGTGTGTGGATGTGTTTGTATAATAAAATGTATTGAAAAACTGTATTGTTGTCTGTGAAGGATGAAAAATGATTATTTAAACCACTCCACACAAACATTCACATATATATATACATATGTTCACATAGACACTAGCACACATACACACATGCAGGTTGTATTGACTAAACTACACTGCAGATTTAGAAAAACTGGATCTTTTAACAGTAAATATTTACAAAATAAATATCAAGGTAGAAGATTTTCCCATTTTAGAAGTCTTGATGCACCAGAGGGAAAGAGTTAACTTTGAATCGAAGAAATAATAACTGATTAGGACATGCAAATATATATATGTAAGTATGTATGTATATATAAATGTGTGTGTGTGTGTATATATATATATATATATATATATATATATATGTATGGATGCATATATGTGTATTTATGTATATGCACGTATGTATATATGTGTATTATATATACATATATATATATACGCATGTATGTGTGTGTATATATATATGTATGCGTGCATGTATATACATATATATATGTATGCATGTGTTTGTGTGTATATATACATACATATATATATGCATGTATGTCTGTGTATATATATATATATATACATATATGCATGTATGTGTGTGTGTATATATATATATATATATATATATATATGCAAGTATGTGTGTGTGTATATATATATGCATGTACGTGTGTGTATGTATATATATATTATATGCATATGTGTACGTATATATATATATGCATGTATGTGTGTATATATATATATATATATATATATATATATGTGCATGCATGTATTATATATGTGTATTTATATATACATATATATATGCATAAATGTGTATATATATATATGCATGCGTGTATGTATATGTGTGTATTCATATGTATATATATATATGCATGTATGTGTGTATGTATATATATATGCATGTATGTATATATGTGTATTTATATATACATATATATACATGCATGTGTATATATATATATATATATATGCATGCATGCATGCATGTATATATGTGTATTTATATATTTATATGTATATATGTGTATGTGTTTACCCAACCCTGCCGCCATGGGCAGAATGTGACGCAGTGTAAATTTTTAAAGTGAAATACAACTGGTTTAAATTCAGAGCTTTCCTTCTCCTATACTAGTTATCTAAAATAGACTTAAGAACTGAGTCTGCCCTACTATTTTGCCCACTGCTGGGGAGGAGAACATATGTATTCATGCCTTTTCCAAGGGCATTAGCATGAAGTGAAATGCCTGATCATTGTCCAGGATTTGAACTCGGGTCCCTGATTCCATTTCCTAGGATAACCATTATGATAAGTGTGCCTCCCGAGTGTCTTCATATATATATGTATGCATATATATGCATGTGTTTGTGTATATATATATATATATTGTACACATCTATTTATTTTTGTATTGTTGGGTTAAGATAACCTTTATATAAGGATATATTTATAGAGCATACAGAGGGAAAGAAACTCACTAGCAACAGCTTGTGAACCTAACCTCTATGCTATTCATTCCACCAGTAAAATAATTGTGGCCTTGTGTTAAATTTGCCTTAGTCAGACTCATATCACATTGATGATAGAATACAACACTAGTTGTTGTACCACTGATGAGGTGCAATCTTGAAAAAAAATGTGTGTATATGTATATATATATATATATATATATATATATATATATATTATAAAAAAGAAGGTCCGCAAAATGGATTATGTTTTCAGAAAAAAATTTTATCTTACATTTGCAAATGTAAGATGAAAATAAAAAATTTTTTTCTAAAAACATAATCCATTTTGTGGACATTTTTATAAAAATATCTCCTATAGGACTCATAACAACACTTATATATATATATATATATATATATATATATATATATATATATATATATATATAGAGAGATGCTGATAGGTATGCGTCCTGCATCACTGACGCATAAAAACCTAAAAGGACGTAGAAAAATTGTATCCATGCGTCCCATTCCCAATGTTTTTTTTCTTCCCCACCCATTTCCAGCTAACTGTAAATACATTTCAATGATTTCTAGGAAATGAATTACACTCTATGTACAAAGGTGTAAGACGGCTTTAATTGTTCATAGATAAAAACTCTACAATTTATTAAGAAACTTTAGTTGGGACCCATCTAATTTCCCGGTGACTCATTCAAATCAAATACATGCGTCCCCAGGCCCACTAAATTAAAAAGCTATATGTATGTGTGTGTGTATGTATGTATATATATATATATATATATATATATATATATATATATATATATATATGGGAATAAAAGGCCTTAAATACCATGGGTATCGTGGTTATGGACCATTTTAGAAGTCTTGATGAAAATGAGTCAATATATATATATATATATATATATGTATATAGACACAGCATGGGCACTTTGTAAGGATCAGTGGATAGCAAGCTAATCTTACAGACTACCCATAATGTAATGAGCACTCCTTACTAAGACCTCTAATTATATTAGCCTTCTGCCATACTCAGCTCATTAAATATATTCAGGAATTTATACTAACATAAACATGTGTATATATGTATATACATATACAAAATGCACATATGTACATGCATACAAATACATCATATATCTACATGGATCGTGACAGGAAAGAACCTCACTTGGCTCAAGATGAATCATAGTACACAGTTTCTATATAACGTAAAGTATTTGAGTAGTATTTTTTTTAGTAGTATTTTATTAGTAGTATTTTGTTAGAAAATGAGTCAATACTTATATACATGAGTATAAAGAATGTATAAAGACTACATAATTGTTATTCTCGCTTGTGGACATTGGTAGATATAAGTTCTTTATATATAAACATTGAGTAGGTGCTGAGTTTTAATATAAGAAGAATGTTCATGTGGAGATATCCTTTATCTATATTTAGAGACATGATGTATCTCGGCACAGCCATATCTATTAGAATGAAGCATTATATGAAGAAAGATTCCTGATAATAAAATTAATAAGAATAATGCAAAAATAAGAAAAAAGAAGAAAAAAAAATCTAACTCTGCCTACAGGGTGTATCTAAAATAGATTTTCTTATTTTTAATTGAATTTATCTTCACAAAGTGATTTTTTAGCAAGTTATAGGATCTCTCAGCAGTCCAAAAGACTTGAAAGTTTGGGTTTTTTTGTTGTTTTTTTTTTTTTTTTTTTTTTCATAAATAAATTGTTGGGTGCAGAGAAATGAATTCAAATGACAAAGTTGCCTCAATCAGTTTTCAATTTTTCATTTTTCCCCATCTTGATCGTTCCTTTTAATTTTCATTTATTTGGCTTTATTAAACAGTTATAAAGTTGCAATGAGGAAGTTTCCCCCAAAGATTTTAAACAATAGTGAATTACAAATAATAAATCAAAGGTAGAAGCAACTCCAATAGTTAAAACTAATCAATAATAATTGGGCACCATACTTTAAAAAAAAATATTCATTAAATAATTGGTGCAATCTAGTTTATAAATGATATTTCTGTTGTATTATATTAATGTGTATGTAACAGTAAAATCTCTGAAACCATCCCAAATGAGGAATTTTTCTAAATATTTCATTTTAAAGTAGCAAAATTTGACATTTAATAATTTTATATTATATTTTTTTTTTTGTGGTGCAATGGTTACCATTGTAGGAAATGAGCATGGTGAGATGAGTTCAAATCCTGAACAAACCTTTGTTGTATTTCACAGTTCTAATACCCTTGGAAAAGGTATGGATACAACTATTTTCCCTCCAGCTATAGGTAAATAGTAGGGCATACTGGGTTCTTTAACCTTGGTTAGTTGCAGGAAATGATCACATCGAGACGAGTTCAAATCCTGGACAAAGCTGTTTGGATTTCACATAATGCTAATACCCTTGGGAAAGGTATGAATACAACTATTCTCCCCCTGCTATGGATAAATATTTAGGTAGACTGGGCATTTTAACCTTGGTTAGGCAACTGGTCTAGAAGAAAAATTTTGAATTCAAAGCTGTTAAACTCCACTTAAGAAACTGACCTTGTGCCACATCCTACTCGAGTGGATGGGTTATGTAAATAAATATTTTAAAAAGGAATTCTAAAAATCAAATCCTTTGAGTATGCATTTGTGATTTTGAGGATTTATCAACCTTAAAGTTATCATCAAACTGTAGTTGAAGTTCAGTTGCTATCACTTATATCCCTTTTGCAGGCGTGTGGTCTAATGGTTAGAGTCGTAGGAAATGGACTCGTCAACGAAGTTCAATTCTTGGATGAAGCTGTTGGCATTTCACATGGCACTAATACCCTTGGGAAAGGTATGAATCCAATTCTCCCTCCAGCTATGGGTAAATAGCAGGGCAGACTGGACTCTTTAACCATGGCTAGGTAACCAGTCTAGGAGAAGGAAAACTCTGAATTCAAACTTGTTAAACTCCACTTAAGAAATTGACCTTGTGTCGCATCCTGCTCATGCAGAAGGGATGGTAAATATCCCTTTTGTAGCAATGCCCTCAAGGAAGGCCTTTAGGCCATACAGCAGATTATCCAAGCTGTGCTATTCATGAGTTGAGTTGGCAAGGACCGTTATCGAAACCAGAACCTTGCAATTCCTAGGTGAATGTTCTACCTGCTTAATTAAGGTAAGTCTAAAAAATGAAATGAAACTGATACATCTACTCAATAGCGTAATGGTTATCATCATAGGAAATGAAAAGCCAAGTTCATATATTGGACAAAGCTGTTAGGGTAGACTGGGTTCTTTAGTCTTGGTATGGCGACCAGTCTAGGAGAAGGAAAACTGAATAGAAACCAGCTGTACTCCACTTAAAAATTTACCTTGTGATGCATCCTGCCCACGGCAGGGGATTGGGTAAATACATACCTACTCAATAGATGAATGTTACCCTAACCCTAACCCTAGCATGATAATCAGCAAATTAGGATTGCAGGTAATTGCTTGAGAAATTGATCCTCACTAAGTGTTTCATTGAGTCAGATGAACATGTATAGAACATTGGCACTCTCTTTTCTCTCTCTACCAATTTTTCTTTTTTTATACAAAATTCTTAGAAAACACCAATTTCTGACTGGGATTGGTTATTTAGAATAATACTTATTTTCTAAAAATATTTTCTGATAATAATTGAATATATTTAATATAGTATTATTTGAATTATTCGGACTATTGTCCTCATCTTTATTGTTATCTGTACATCAAATGTAGGTTGGTTGGTTGTTTCATGACATATCAACCCTTTTCTGGTCATTTTATGCTGAATCTATTCATTTTGATATTTGGTTACTTACAGTACCTGCTGTTGCTTAAATAGTCACTCATCTATATAGTATATATATATATATATATATATATATATATATATATATATATATATATATATGTTATATATATATATATTTTATTATATATATATATATATATATATATATTATAGTATATAATAATTGAATATATTTAATGTAGTATTATTTGGATTATTCGGACTACTGTCCTCATCTTTATTGTTATCTGTACAATGTTTCGGCTGATATGCCCTCTGGCCTTCTTCATCTATTTCTTGTTGGACTCGAGAGCCTTATCGAACTCGGGAACCTCCCTGTCGTAGTCTTGAGCCATCACAGAACTTTGAAGCCAACCCTTTATTCAATCCAACTTGACACATAGCATAGTGGATAAAGGCATTTAGTTAAGTAGATAAAGGTGTTGGTTCTTGATTAAGAAAGAAGGCCAAGTTGAAGAAGGCTCCGAGTCCATAAGCATAATGATTATTGTTGTGAGATGTGGATTCAACTTTCAAATCCTTAATGAGGCTGTTTGCATTTTGCATAGTGCTAATACTCTTGGAAAAGGTAGGAATACAACTATTCTCACTCCAGCTATGGGTAAATAAAGAGTAGGGCATACTGGGCTCTTTAATATTGATATAGGAGAAAGAAAACTGAATTTAAACTAGTTGTAGACCTAGAGAGGGATGAGTTCTGCCAAACTATTACTGACCAAGATAAATTAAATGAAGTGTGCCCCAATGATCAAACCAGGTTATGGGATCAGTGTGAAAGAGTTATAATGAGTATGCAAATATATGCATGGATTATGTATACTTGTGGTATTGTGTATGTGTAGGCATACATTCAGGTATGTTTAAGCACATGTTGATCAATCAAAATATGTCCAAGTATATGTGAGACGAGGCTCATATTGTTGTTTTGGGAGAAGTCATAGTTTTAATTGATGAATTTTAGAAAATAATATATCTAGAAATATAATCTATTAATAATGGAGATTCGCTTCCGGTTTTTGTCTGTAACACAAATTACGTCACTGCTTATGTCACATTACCCAAAATCATTATAACATAGAATAAATACACTCAAAATTTGAACATGCAATATTAGACAGTCCTCATTGTTTTTTAAAACAAGTTTTAATAAATACATGACTGGTATTATATATCTATATATAGTTTGTTTTATTTTAATACATATTTAAAGTTTACATTTCAAATTGTTTTATTTTTTAATCCTTTAATGAATTTGATGATTTTACTTACTTAGGGTACAAACTTGCTGACATTGGACTTTTTACTCCCACCCCTCAGGAAATATGTTTCAAAAATCTATTTTTACATCACCCAATATAATATTCAATCATTTATTCCATCTTCATATTCTATAGTTTAATGGTAAATAGATTTTGGTTTGGTTTGGTTTGGTTTGGTTTGTTTTACGGCATATCAACCTCAGTGGGTCATTTAATGCCAATAAAGTTTTGAAATAAATCAATTCTTAATGGATAATACAATTTTTTTTATAAATACATTTTTCTATTTAACCCATAGATGGGACCCTAACAGGTACTACCACTCCGGGTCAGAGTGGACCAGGGAGCAATGGTGATGAATAGGGTGCTCCACATTCCCCAAACCTCCAAAACTGGAACCTCACCATCAGATAGAGTTTAATGTCATTCCCAGGACATGTAGACCCACAGCCATCGCCTTCTAGCACCCAAATAGATTTTGAATCATAATCCAAATTAATCTGTTTGGATATGAATGAGAAGCCAAAACATCAACCAAAGGTTATCATCCCTAAGTCGTTGTCAGGGTGGCCTATTGATGGTATCAGCCAGACAGCGGGGGAGTCTATCCCCTTTTCACTAGCGCTAGACCAAAGAGATCGTTTTGGGGTCAGAGATGGAGCACCACACCTACCATCAGCTCCTCACTTTACGCACAAATCTCTGTGCTACTCATATGCTGAGTTGGCGAGGACTGGTATCAAACCCAAAACTTTGTAGTTCCTAGGCAGACACTCTATCGACTGAGCTAAACTGACCCTTATCATCCCTACTTGGTTGTAATGAGAACTAGAAAGAGATATGGTTAGATACATCATAACATTTCCTCCAGAGTGACCAAAGAGATTGTCTTGGGGTCAGAGATGGAGCGCCACACCTACCATCAACTTCTTACTTTACTGCACAAATCTCTGTGCTACTCATACGCTGAGTTAGCGAGGGCTGGTATTGAACCTGAAATGATATGGTTAGATATATCATAACATTTCAGAGTGACCAAAGAGATTGTTTTGGGGTCAGAGATGGAGCGCCACACCTACCATCAACTCCTTACTTTACTGCACAAATCTCTGTGCTACTCATATGCTGAGTTGGCGAGGGCTGGTATCGAACCCGAAATGATATGGTTAGATACATCATAACATTTCCTCCAGAGTGATGAAGCATCCAAAACTCTAATACCAGCCATTGGGAACAGAAGTGTTGTCCTGTTCTTGCATGAGAGCATCTTCTCTTGAATTGCAAAAATGGTGTTACTAAAGTTGGATGAAGATGAACACAGAGACTTTAATGTACATATGTAGATATAGACCAGCTCAAATCACTTGCAGATCGAAATATTATCTTACTCATTTAACTGACCTTTTTTCCTATGTAGTACAAGTTTTTTGGTATGTAGACTACTTCCTTAGAGAAGATAACTTTTTGCAATTAGAATCAAATTGAAGATGCTTCCAAGGAATTTATCACTTCTTTGAATAAAGAATTCTGTAGGAAGGGCATTAATGACTTACTGCCTAGCTGGAATAAATATATAAAGGCCAAAGGGGATTATTTTAATTGAATAATTTTTTCTCTCAAGTTTTCAATTTATTTAGTTTAACTTGGTCTATAATTTTGTGCTTAACAATCTATCTGATAAACACATACATATATATATCTGGTATGTGTATGTGAAATGTATTTCTATACTGGTTGTGTATATGTAAGTGTTAATATGTATCTCTGTCCCTCTGTATTTATATATATATGTATATACATATATGTGTGTGTGTGTGTGCAAAAACTTACAAATATGAATGCATAAATGTTTGTTCTAAATATAGATTTGATAAATACATTTGCATGTATATAGATATATTTGTGCTTGTCTATATCTGTGTATGTATATTTATGTATATATCTTGAATTTTATACAGTATATATTTATGTCTACTTCACTATATATATATATATATATATATATATATATATGTTCATGAATATATGGATAAATATGACTCTGTGGCTGTTTGTACGAGTGAGAAATGATGGTGAGTATTAATTGCAATATAGATTTTTATAATCAATGAAAGTTTGTGGGAGGAGTAAAAAGAAGAAGTGAGAAAGAAAGTGAATGAGATGGGACTTTGGGAGGGCGGGGTCCTGTTGTTATGGCAAGAACTTTCCTCTGTTCTACTTTGCCAACCCTCTACCTCCACATACCTGACCAGCTCACCGTTACAGTTCTTACAGGGAGTGTACAGACATGTCCATCCCTCATACGTGCGGAGGAAGGGGAAAAAGAAAATGGAGAGAATTTTGAAAGTCTATCATCGAGAAAGAGGGAGTTGGTGAAGCAGAGGAAACAAACGTGGGATGAAGTGTTGAGGGTGGGGATGTGGGCCAGAATTGAGATGAAGGAAAATACGAGAGAGAGAGAATGAGTGTCAAGTTTGAAAAGAGTACAAATTAATCGAGAAATGAGAGAAAGAAATATTGAATGAAAAAGTTACTCGCAAAATGGAATAAAGGAAGATAATAAGGAAAAATGAAAAGAATGAAAGTGAATAAAGAAGGAAAGCCAACAAGAAGAAAAGAGAGTAATAGGAAAACCTGAATGAAATGAAAAATATGAAAAGAATGAAATATTGAAGGAGAAAGAAAATGTGGAAAAATGAAATACAAAGGTACATAATCATTGAGAGAAACTGAATGAAGAGGGAAAAAGAAAAAAGTGAATGAATGAAAATAGAAAAGAATAAGACAGGAATGATGAAAATTCTCTTTTGAAAATGAAAGTGAAAGTAGAAAAGAAAAAGGATGAATCTGAAAGGGTGAAATTTCCAGAAATGCCAGAAAGAAAAGGTAAAGATTTGAACGTGTCTGGTGAAAGGAAAGAGAACTAAAAGAAATATGAGAAGAAGAAAAGAAAGAAAAGGAAAACAGAAGAAAAAAGGAAATGTATAAACAAAAGAAGGAAACATAAAAATCTGTAAGAGAAGAATCAGAAAGAAGAAAAACGTAGAGGTTGTTGGAGAAGAAGAGAGTAGAAAAGAAAGAAAATGTGAAAGAAGAAAAAAAGGAGAGAGAAAAAGTGAAGAAGAAGAATAAAAAATAGAGGGTAATGAACTTTGGAAAATGAAAAAAGAAGGAAGAAAAAATATATCAGATAAAGATGGCATTAAAGAGATTATGTGGTAGAGAGGGAAATACAGAATGAGATAAAAGAAAAAGAAGTTGAAGAAGAAATAGCAGAATATCTAAATAAGTGAGAAGAGAGAGAAAGGAATTCATATGAAGGAAAGAGAGAGAAGAAATAGTAAGAGAAAGAGATTCATGAGAGAAAGAGAGATAGAGAAGGGGTAAGAGAGAGAAAGAGAGTGAAAAAATAAGAAGAAAGAGAAAATTCTCAAAAGAAAAATAACAAAGAAAGACAAATTGCTACGTGAAGGAGAGAAGAAAAAGAAGAAGAAAAGAAGAAGAAAAAGAAAAGAGAAGCGAATGAAACCTATGGAAAAGAAATAAGAAAATGCTGAAAAGGGAATTTTTGAAAGAAGGTGAAATGTAACTGTGATTGAAAGAGAAAAAGAAGACGAATAAGAACAGAATGTAATAAAATGTAAAATGAATTAAGAAAGATACAGTAAGTTTATCACTGGAGGTGGGGGAGGTTCTATTTGAAAGAGAAAAGAAAGCAAAACAAAAACAGAAACAAAGAAAAAGATAGAGAAAGAGAAACGGAAGGACAATAAAGGAAATAAAATAGAAAGAGAAAGAGAAACGCAAGGACAATAAAGGAAATAAAATAGAAAAAGAAAGAGAAATCAAAAAAGAAAGAAAAAAGAGAAAAAAAAAAATTGAGGAAAAAGAGAAATAGCTGCTGTTGCTACCGCTGCAGCTGCCAGCTGAACACCGCTGCTGGCCGCATACCGATGCAGTCTGGGCCCCTGGATGGTAGCAAGGAGGGAAGGAGTCTATCGAGAGGGGCTGTGGAAGTGGGGAGGGATCAGGGAGAAAATGGAGAATGTGAGGGAGAAGATGAGGGAGGGGATGTGAACGTGATGGAGATGGTGGTTCAAGCTGGATGGGGCAGTAGAGGTTGGGGGCAGCTCAGTCGAAAGTTGAGAGGGGCTGGTAAGGGCTGGTTTTTATAACAGACCAGACCAGACTGGACGAGACTGTGTGTACCTCAATGTGACCTTCATACTATCCAGCTGCATTATAAAAGCAGAGTACTATAGTCTCAGGATGACCACTGCACACACGCACACACTTACAAACACATACACACAGGCACACACACACACACACACACAACACACACACGGACATAGATATATACATTAGTAGCTACTCAAAGTTTCGGGATTTTATCATAGAAATATTACTTACCCTAACAGGTAATTTGTAAAGTCACTTTTCAAGTAATCCTCTTGGCATTTATCCAACAATATCACAAAAGATGCTGCTCACAAAGAGTAGCAGCAAAAGTTGATACTACATTCAGTTTAAATTCCACAAACTTTTGTGTAGCATACTCATATATACATATTTACCAACCGTTCTGTACAAGAAGGATGTGACACAAGGTCAATTTTTCTTAAGCAGAGTTTAAAAGGTTAGTACTCAGAATTTTCTTTCTCCCAGACAGGTTGCCATACCAAGGTTAAAGAGTCCAGTCTATTCTACTATTTACCCATAGCTGGAGTGAGAATAGTTAAATACATACCTTTCCTTTATATATACATATATATATATATAAAAAAGTTGCCATTGTCGTCGGGGAGGCCTAAAGTTGGTATCAGCCAGAGAGCGAAGGAGTCTATCCCCTTTTCACTAGAGAAACGGAAGGACAATGAAGCAAATAAAATAGAAAGTGAGAATAGTTAGATACATACCTTTCCTTGCTATGTGAAAAGCAAACAGACTCATCCAGGATTTGAATTCATGTTGACGTATCCATTTCCTACGATAATAACCATAACACTACGCACCTCTACATAGTTATATATATTTATAGATACATATACATATAAAAAAGTTGACATTGTCGTCGAGGGGGTCTAAAGTCGGTATCAGCCAGACAGCGAGGAAGTCTATCCCCTTTTCACTAGTGCTACACCTACCATCAACTCCTCACTTTACTGCACAGATCCCTGTGGTACTCATTCGCTGAGTTGGCGAGGGCCAGTATTCAACCAGGAACCTTGTGGTTCCCAACCGAACGCTCTAGCAACTGAGTTAACCATCTCTCTCTCTCTCTCTCTCTATATATATATATATATATATATATAATATCATACAAAACTACATATACACAAATATATATATATTTACCAATCCCTCCGCACAAGCAGGATGTGACACCAGGTCTATTTCTTAAGTGGTGTTCAACAGGTTTGAATTCAGAGTTTTCCTTCTCCTAGACTGGTTACCTAGCCAAGGTTAAAGAGCCCAGTCTGCCCTGCTATTTACCCATAGCTGGAGGGAGAATTGGATTCATACCTTTCCCAAGGGTATTAGTGCTATGTGAAATTCAAACAGCTTCGTCCATACACAAATATATATATCATCATCATCATCAGGCTGCACTGTCTGCATGGATTCCAATAACTCACTCTCTTGTCAACCATCCCTATTGAAGTTCAAACACTGAACAAGGTTGTTTGTGTTTCCTTGTATCATAATTCACTAGGGGAAGGCATGAACTCATCTATTCCCCCTCGGCTAATAGTAGGGCAAACTGGTCTCTTTAGCTTTGGTTAAGCAGCAACCAATCTAGGAGAAGAAAAATGTTGAATTCAAATCAGCTTTCATTATCATCTGGTCATGCTGTTAGCATGGATTCTTATGACTCTCTCTCTCTCTTTTACCAACCGTCCCTATAGATCATCCCCCCCCCTGGTAGGTCTTCTGCATAGCAACTAGAATCTTAACAGTATTGATTGAATGATATAGATTTTTGCTATTTGGGCTACACTGGTGTGTCTATGTGTAGGTGTCCATAGAAGAATGTTACTTATGAGTTCATCCTTGCTTCTCCAACAGTGTCCAGCATGTCTTGTTTGCTACAACTGGATTGTTTATGTAATAGAAGGTAGATGACCATACAGCTGGGGAGTTGGGGGTTGTGTGACACTGCTTCCAGGATTTGTTTAAGGCAGCACACACAATCCTTATCCAGCTCCCATCTTGCTTTTTCTCTTATCACTTTGATAGGGTCCATGCGGTGCTAGCATACAGTAGCACTGATATGGCTATAGCTTGGAAGAGTGTTTGCTTTATCTTATAAGTGAAATAAGATTTCCATATGATGGATAATCTGTCAATAGCAGTTTATGCCTTTACTATGCATGTATTGACATCACTTTCTGTGGATGAGATATTACTACTACACACACACACACACATCTCTCTCTCCCTCTCTCTCATATATATATATATATATATATATATATATATATATATGAGGCATAATGGTTATAAATATAGGAAATGGAATCAGAGTTCATACTGGATAATGCCCTTGGGAAAGGCATGAATCCATCTGCCCTCCCCATCCCTTGCTAATAGTAAGGCAAAATGGTTCATTTAGCTTTGTTAGGCAACCAGTCTTGGAGAATAAAAAGTTTGAATTCAAACTAGTTTTACTTTGAGGTAATTTCATCCAGGCCATGTTATCCACCCCTTCAGTTTTTCTGAAATTTTGTACAGGTGTGGATTATGTTAAAGTTAGACAATCCCCAAAGTTTGAGCTTCCAATTACAAAAATTGGTGGAGTTATGTTGATTTGTAGGTCTCAAAATGTGTGGGGGGGGGCAACTTTTTAATTAGGATCATTTCTATTCTTACTATCATCATCATCATCATCATTATCATGATCTCATCATCATCATCATTATTTCTATTCTTACTATCATCATCATCATCATCATCATCATTATTTCTATTCTTACTATCATCATCATCATCATCATCATTATTTCTATTCTTACTATCATCATCATCATCATCATCATTATTTCTATTCTTACTATCATCATCATCATCATCATCATCATCATTATTTCTATTCTTACTATCATCATCATCATCATCATCATCATTATTTCTATTCTTACTATCATCATCATCATCATCATCATCATCATCATTTCTATTCTTACTATCATCATCATCATCATCATCATCATCATTTCTATTCTTATCATCATCATCATCATCATCATTATTTCTATTCTTACAACTTTTTAAAATCTATTTTTGTCCGTAAAATGAGTTCTAGAGCTTCCTACTCCTAAACATTGGCTTATAAAAGCATTTTTGCCCAAGGAATCCAATAATCCAATGAATCAAAAAAGATCTTAAAGTTAACCAATTTTAAGTTATTGATGATTTCTGATTTGCAAAATTTTAAATGATGTTGTAGCTTCGGTTCTGAACAAGGCTGTTTGCATTTCTCAAAGTGCTGACACATGTGGGAAAGGTATGAACCCAACTATTCTCCCTTCAGCTGTAGGTAAATAGTAAGGCAAACTGGGCTCTTTAATGTTGATATGGCAACTGGTCCATGAGAAAGAAAACTAGTTGTAGACCTGGAGAGGGATGGGATATGCTAGGCTATTCTTACCCAAGAAACACATGAATAGTACTCCTATGACAAAAGCAGGTTAAGTGAAGAGACATATATAAATATATAAAGATTTACATATTCATGTAATTAGATATAAATATACTAGAAGATATAAAAAAAAATGATAGCATATTTATGTATGGATCAGATCAATGGCTTAGAGTATCAGTGTGCTCTGTCAAGGATAAAAATGTCACTTCCCCCTGCACCTCTGCCTAGAAAGGGAGTGTAGTATCTGTGCACTCTGTCTAACTTAGTAATTCCATATTAATTTTACTATGCTGTTCAAACAACAGAATGCTATAGTAGATATATTACTTAACTTCCAGGTCAGATATTTAAATCACATACACATATACTGCTGATGAGACTAATAGAGGTTGAAACAACTGTCCAGTGTTCCAAACATTGCACGCCGAATTTGCTTGTTGATATAACTTAATTGTATATAATTCCTCTCTACATTATATATATATATGGTACAGTTTCACAATGATAAGACAGCGATATGACAAATATAAAATGCTCAATACATTAATAGAGCAAATTTATTATCATAAAGGTACACGGTAATAACCTACTCGAGTTTCACCATAAGGATCTTCAGGGTTAAATCCACTGGATTAATCAAGATATTGATTAATTGCAGTCGATTTCACGTGAAATGACAATTAATCAACTTGATTAATCCAGTGGATTTAACCCTGAAGATCCTTATGGTAAAACTCAATTAGGTTATTACCATTATATATATATATACCCCTGTCAGTGGGGCTTAGAATATATTATGTGTGTGTGAGACAGAGTTGTGTTATAAGACTATCAAGGCTGAAGCTGTATTTACCAAAACAGAAATAAACAGTGAATGAAATATTGACTTTATTCAAAATTGTCCTCTCTTTTTCAAATTAGCACACATAAATTTCATCAAGGTGGAGCACCCCACCTACCATCAGCTCCTTACCTTACCGCACAGATCCCTGTGCTACTCATACGCTGAGTTGGTGAGGGCCTGTATCAATTAGGAACCTTGTGGTTTCTAGCCCAACGCTCTACCGACTGAGCTAACCCAGCCCTTATGATCTAGCACTAGTGAAAAGGGGATAGACTCCCTCGCTGATTGGCTGATACCGACTTTAGTCCACCCTAACGATTTACTTACTTATTTATCTATATACCTAATTACATTCAGTATTTTCAATGAATGTGTAAGTCTTATATAGAAAATAAATACACACACACACACATATATGTGTATGTGTGTGTATGTATTTGATATATATATATATATATATATATATATATATGAAATGTCTGTGTGTGTTTACCTATGCCTACATTTGATAGAGGGAGTAATGTAGGGAAGAGGGACAAGGATTTTATAAACAATTTAAACTGCAATGTTGAATGAGAAAGGAGAAAAAAATCACTAAAGCTTTTCTTTCCCTTTCAGGTTGGAGGAGGGAAATGCCAGGATGGAGGAATTAATCATATTTCAATTATAGACAGACAATAAACCATCATCACCATCATCATCATCGTCATCATCATCATTAACATTATAGACTTTTTAGAACATTACTGTTATTATCATTATCAATACTAGTGTAGTCATTTAAGAATACCATCATCATCATCATCAGCAGCAGCAGCAGCATTTCTATTCTTACTATCATCATCATCATCATCATTTCTATTCTCACTATTGTCATCCTCATCATTTCTATTCTTACTATCATCATCATCATCACCATCATCATTTCTATTCATACTATCATCATCATCATCATCATCATTATTTCTATTCTCACTATCATCATCATCATCATCATCATCATTATTTTTATTCTCACTATCATCATCATCATCATTTCTATTCTTACTATTATCATCATCTCATTTCTATTCTTACTATCATCATCATCATCATCATCATCGTCATTTCTATTCTTACTATATCATCATCATCATCATCATCATCATCATTTCTATTCTTATATCATCATCATCATCATCATCATTATATCTATCTTATCTATCATCATCATCATCATTTCTATTCTTACTATCATCATCATCATCATTTCTATTCTATTCTTACTATCATCATCATCATCATAATCATTATTTCTATTCTTCTATCATCATCATCATCATCATTATTTTATTCATCATCATCATCATCATCATCATCATTATTTCTATTCTTACTATCATCATCATCATCATCATCATTTCTATTCTTACTATCATCATCATCATTATTATCAACATCAGTGTTTCTATTCTATTTTGTTAGTGAGAAAAAGAGTTGTGACCTCCCCAAACCCAGTAAACTTTATTGGCTATATTTTGATTTTGATTTAGCTAAAGTCAGATTTTGATTTATTAAGACAAATACTCTCTGGTGTGAAGCAGTAGAATTTTCAAATCATTTAATTTGATCAGCATTTTAAATTATCGTCCTTTTCTTTTCCAAATGTTTAGGTGCCATCTTTATTACTTACGCCTAAATAGTGTCATGTATATCAATATCAATCATCATTAGCCGCACTGAAGATTCCAACAAATTATAAACTTCAATTTTGAATCTTTTTTTTCTTTTGTTTGGTCTCATTGTTTAATGGCATATCAATCTTTATGGGTTATTCAAAACCAGTAGAAGAACAGTAGTGGTTCTATTGAACCCATAGCTGGGGGGATGAAGAGGTTCATACCTTTCCCAATGATATTAGTCTGAAAGTGAAAGTAATAGCACAACTGGAGTTTGAACTCACTATGATGTCACAGTTCAGCACGCTAGCTGGCAACAACAAGGACCTCCATCTTCAGTTTGTTTGGGTTTAACAGCATGTCAACCCCTTTGGTTATTTTATGCCGAATACTTCTATTGGTAATTTTGTATTCAAAAATGTTTAATGCCGACAATGTTTTGAAATAATTTCATTCTTAATGGATAATACAATTTTGTTTATAAACTCGTGTTTTCTATTTCACCCATAGATGGGACCCTAACAGGTACTACCACTCCGGGTCAGAGTGGATCAGGGAGCAATGGTGATGAAGGGGTGCCCCACATTCGCCAAACCTCCAAAACTGGAACTTCACCATCAGATAGAGTTTAACGTCATTCCCAGGACATGTAGACTATCAGCCACCTCCTTCTAGCACCCATATGATAAAAAGGGGTTGGGGGTTGCCATAAGGGCAATAGGGTTGGGAAAATCATATAGGTGCTAGGGCTTAACATGGCCAGCCGATTGATCGGAGGGGGCCTCTCCGACCGCCCATCTAGCCTAAGTAAGGTTCTAAGTTCCATCTTCAGGACTGGAGCCTCACCACCAGATACAGATTAGTGTCATACCCAGGAATCATTTACCAAGTGGTTAAAGATAAAGATCTTACACAATTTTAAAATGAATAAATATGTAATATGAACCCTTTCCCCTCTATAACTATGGTTTTTTTTTTAGCTACTGAACAAAAATCTCATTCCCCCCTCTGAGCAGGGTTTCAATTATGCTGACTGGTAATACCCCCCCACACACACAAAAAAGGGTGTGTCCTGGATATGACAGTAAATTGCATTTGAAGGTGAGGCTCCAGTTCTAGTGACCTGGGAAGTGTTGAGTACCCCTTCATTGCCATTATTCCCAGGTCAAATATTGACTCACAGTGTTAGGATCCCATCTATGGGTCAAATTGATCTGTATAAAAATGAATCATTTTTAATAGAACCATGTGCAAAAAAAAGACCTCTTCACCCTTTGAGCCCCGAGCCTAATTCAAGCATGATTTCTGTACTGGCAACCTTGTGCTATGGTGTGGCATAAAATAAATGTACTACCAGTATATTGGTGTAATGGCTCAAACGGGTAAGAAACAAAAAGGCTAGATTAGATTACAAAAACAATATGAGTCAAGGTAAAAAAAATCATACATAAGTAAAAAGGGAAATATTCTAGTTAAAACAAGACATCAGGTTTATAAGTTCCCAGAATTTCCACTGAATTGTCCAATTGGACACATAGCGTAGTGGATAAAGGCATTGGGTTAAGACACGCATAGAGTTTTTGGAATTTCTAGCAGCTACATTTGTTAAAATTTATCTCAGTCGATAGAGTGTTCGACTAGAAACCACAAGGTTCCTAGTTCAATACCGGCCCTTGCCAACTCAGCATACTGTGCGGTGAAGTAAGGAACTGATGGTAGGTGTGCCACTCCACCTCAGACGCTAAAACAATCTCCTTGGTCTAGCACTAGTGAAAAGGGGATAGACTCTCTCGCTGATTGGCAGATACCGACCTTAGGCCATCCTGACGACTTTACTTATTTGTATCGACTAAAAGAAATGTTTCAAGATACAAAGTTTACTCAGTGCTTTCAGCAAAGGAAAGACATGTTCACACAAAAATGTTCCAGACTTTTGGAAAAAATAAGTTCACAATAAAAGAAACGAATTGTAAACAAATGCACATTCCAGTGACTATTTCTCCATAGCAGTATAAAACAACAAAAAGTTTAGTTTGGATCATAGATATAATTTAATTTTGATCATGTCATCCTAAATATAATGATGCACATGGAGGAAAAAAAAGGTAATAATTATTTTACCTATTTTCCTCCATGTTCATCATTATTATTATTATTAACTAATTATAATTAGTTAACAGGCATTAAAGTGCAGTTTATACATGAATAATTATAGTAATAACTATTTTGATAGTATAATGAATTGCTATCTTTTGTTTAGGAGAGAACTTACTCTTTGTCAAAAATAATTAGTAAGAATGCTTTGTATGGGTGATACAGTAGATGTATATATTTTTATATACATATTCTATTAAGAAATTTGCATAATAATATTGACTCATTTTTGTCTAAAATTCACAGCCAAAATTTTCAATTAAGATTAATACAAAAAAATTCTTCAATAGAATTATTGGGTGTGACACTAAACTTGTGATGAAGCACCAGTTCTGGAGCTCTGGGAAGGGGGAAGTAACTCATCATTGCCATTATTTTCAGGTACACTCTGACCTAACTTAAGAACCTAAAAAAAAAAAAACTTTAAATATAAACGTACAATTAATGTGATTCCCTAACCCCCTAGGTATAAAATAACCCCAGAAAGGTTGACATGCCATTAAAATCAATCAATCACCTGTATAATTGTCCTTTTATCTGATCAACCCCCCTTCAGTGATACACTTATACCCTCTATCATCATCAACAACAACAACAACAACGATGATGATGATGATGATGATGATGATGATGATAAGCATTATTATCTTTGTCCCTTTCAATCCGATATATCCAGGTTAAGGATATGTTATGAAGTTAGTGTTTGGTATATTATTGCAGTAATAGCTGGTACGTCGAAAAGCAATACGTCTTCCGAGCAGTCGTGGGGTAGTCTGGCGAGTAAGTTTAGGCTGGTAGACTTAGGCTTAGGCGCTTGTACCACCAGTGTCGAATATTTATACATGACACTGTCCAATCAGATTATAGTGAGGGGTACCAAGGTATTTACATATTTATTACATCACAATCCATAAGTTTGATTCCAAGATCATTATTATTTCCAGTCTGACATTCATCAAATGACCAATTTTACTGCCAATCATTTTCAGAAGCAGATTTGTAATTATAATTCTCAAAACCCTTGGTGATAATGACCATTTCCAACATCATCATCAACTCAGGCTTTTTTTTTTTTTTTGAAGATATTAGAATTGCAACCATTACAAATCTAATGCTTTACCCTGACAATATACTGACTTACAGAGAGGGTAAAACAGGGGTATCTTGGATATGACACACAATTGTATCTGTTGGTAAGAGTCCAACTCTTGAGGTCTGTGGAGAGTAGAGTACCTCTTGAGTTCCATTACTCACAATTCAAATATTGATCCACAGTGGTATTATCTTAATGATTCATCTATTCTTTTCCTATATATGAGTAAATAATGGATCAGACTGGGCTCTTTAACCTTGGTTAGGCAACCAGCCTAGGAAAAGGCAAAGTCTGAATTGTAACCAAAGGGACTCTCATCTCATATGTCAAAAACTACTTTGAGATTCCCTCCCCTCCGCCTCCTCTTATGTCCATCTAATGTTTTGGAAAAGGGCATGGATTTGGAATGTTTCATCAATACAGAATATATGCACTAATTTTCATTAAAATCTGATTGTGAATGTTGCTTTTGAACCTGTTTAAAGAAAACTAAAAAAATTGTAATCCCGCTGACATACTATTTCAGTATTTTGCAAAGAAGTTAAAGAACTGTGATAATTGTAAAAAAAATAACATTTTTTAAATAAGGAAGGAAAAAGAAAAACAGATATCTAATAAGTTTACTCTCTTTCTGAACAACAATATATATAAATAAGGCAACTCTATTGCATTGCATACAGAATGTTAGTAATAAAAAAAAATATTTAGCTTGAAACCATTAGGGCTATAGTTCAGTGTCACCAGGCTCTGGTAAAAATAGACAAACAAATTATGAGAGCAGAAGCTTCAGATCAAGTAAATTTAGATATTATAGGGCTATGTAAAAACAACACGGAACAACTTTTTTTTAAGTAAAAAGAATAAGAAAATGATTTCTCGTTAAATTTAAAGATGTAAATGCACAGATGCTGTCTCTAAATTTATTTTTAACATATCTTTTTACTTTTTGTATCAATGCTAAATTGCAACGTTAAATGAAGAGTGTACAAAATTAAAATTAACTCCAAAATAAGGATAAGGATGTTGAAAGTTAATTCAATCTGAGTAATACCGGGTGATCTTGCCGGTGTTAGCATTGGTGTATCCGAGGTATATTTTACAGGAAGCAGAAAAAATGTCAATCAATAAATGCTCTTTGAAAAAAAGAGAAAAACTTCAGATGATCAATCAGTCGTTTCCTTGAAGGATTTTTAGGTCGTTGGGTTTAAAATTTGGACCCATTGGCACCGGACAATCTTAAGTGGATGTAGATAAATTTTGAGGCAGACTTTTTTTTTTTTTTTAAACTAAACTCAAAGAATTGCCAATATCTCTTAATTTTTCAAAGAAGGGAAATCACACTCCAACCTGACTTTTTCATGAATCTTTACGCAACTTTAAAGCTAAAGTCTCCGTCAATGTTGATCTCATGACTACCTTTCTAGCTACCTTAGGCAAGTCATTCAGCCTAGTGCCTACCAGTGTTGTGTACCTAAATTGTATAGATATTAAAAGCAAATGATATCTAGTAAAAAAGTTGACTCTTTCAATGGTTATTTATACTGTATAAATTATGTATTTTTTAGATATAGGAATGTTGGCCAGGGGAAATGTTCCTCTAGCACTGACTTGAAATTTGGTTTCCTTTTTTTTTTTTTGAGATGAGAGCATGTATTTATATTAAAACGTACCTCTTTACTGGCATATATTAGTGGAATTCCCCAGTCTCTTGGCCAAATGTATTTATTCTGTTCTGGCCTGTTCTATCAAGAATTCATTATTTTAACAAATTCTCTGCAAAAGTGCTTGGAATATTTGAGATTTGGAATAACCATTAAAACTTTTTATGCAGATCTCATAAAATCTATGATTCTTCTTTAATGTTTCTCATTTGAATATCTTCTTGTCTGAATTTATTTTTTATAAGATTTTATATCAACCATGTTTTCCGCAGCATGATATGGATATAATAGTAGTAAAAGGGAGAGTAGTTGGACTAATACCTTTCTCAAGAGTATTAGCACTATGTGAAATGCAAACAGCCTTGACGTGGATTTGAACTCAAACTCAGGCTGGGTCCATT
>CM042143.1:6926902-6941902 GCA_023376005.1 Doryteuthis pealeii | reverse complement strand
ATCATGTCAGTATATGAAAATTAAATTCAGTTCAAATATCTAACATGATAAAAACCAAGAATTTAAAAGAATGATTCAAAGAGAAACAATGGATTCTTTGAAATTGGACAGCAATAAGTTCTGATATCAATGTTGTTGGATTATTTTGTATATAAGCCGTGCTGCGATCCACCACTTAAATTTATAGACTAAACGAAGTCATGTGGCTTAAATTAATTACAGCTTACTGCAGGAGTTCATGTTGTAGTCATGACCGTGACTGTTTTCAATGGTCATAACTACAACATGAACTCCTGCAGTTAGCTGTAATTAATCAATATGTTGATTAATTCAGTGGACTTAACCCTGAAGATCCTTATGGTGAAACTCGAGTAGCTTATTTCTGTACACATTATAATAATATATATATATGGGGGGTAGGTGGGGGTTGTAACCGAGTAATGAGAAACTTTGTGAATGCATAAATGGTAAAAGTTTCAATTCTTAATGTTCACGACTTTTCCATTGATCCTAAATCTCTTCACCTCACATTTGATGATATCATCAAATGTTGTCTGAATGACAATGAATACTTCCTGTTTCAATGTTCTTTTGCATCTGACCTTTGACCTCTGCTAGCCAGCCGAATCCAATTTTTATGTTCCAAAGATCAGTCAATGTTTGCAGGACAATCAAAAGAATTTATTTACAATTTGTTTATCAGATTGCTAGTTTTTATGGTCTTGCTTTTCAGCCGCAAATGGCACTTAGACCAACAGAATATATACAGGACAATGGTGAATAGAATGAGAAATATAATTTCATGCAGTCTGACTTTCAAAAGAATCTTTGTGGGCGGCAGAAGCGTCTTGGAATTATTTTCACCAGTTTACCTGTCGGAAGGGCAGGCAAAAACGAATATGGTGTCTGTGCAAGTTAGAGTCAGAAATGAGAGAGAGAGAGAGAGAAGAAAGAAGAAAGAGATTGACTGAAAGATATGATAAAAAAGAGTGTCAGAGGGAAATAAAGATTATTATAAATATATAGAGGTAGAGAGAGTGTGTTTAATGGCGTGAGAGAGAGAAAGAGAGAGAGAGAGAAGAAAGAGAGAGATTGAAGGATATTATTAAAAAAGTGTTAGAGGGAAAGAAAGATTATTGGAAATATATAGAGGTAGAGAGAGTGTGTTAAATGGTGAGAGAGGGGGAGAAAAGAGAGAGAAGAGAGATTGAAGGATATAATAAAAAAGAGTGTCAGAGGGAAAGAAAGATTATTATAAATATATAGAAGTAGAGAGAGAGAGTGTTAAATGGTGAGAGAGAGTGAGTGAGAGAGAGAGAGAGAAGAAAGAGAGAGATTGAAGGATATTATAAAAAAAGTGTTAGAGGGAAAGAAAGATTATTGGAAATATATAGAGGTAGAGAGAATGTGTTAAACAGAAAATACAAGAGAGAGAGAGAGAGAGAGAAAGAGAGAATCTAAGGAGAAGAAAAAGATAATTATTAGTTCAAAGAGAGAAAGAAAGAGAGAGGAAGAAAGAAAGAGGTTGACTGAAGGAGATGGATAGAGTGTTAGATAGACAGAAAGTGAGCTGGAAGAAAAGAAAGGTAGAGAGGTATTAGATGGAAAATGAGAGAGAGAGAGAGAGAGAGAGAGAGAGAGAGAGAGAGAGAGAGAGAATAAAAGAGTTGAGAAAATACATTTTGAAAGATTACATGATAAAGAAAGATTAATTAAAAGAATACATGACATCAAAATCAAAGAGAGAGAGAGAGAGAGAGAGAGAGAGAGAGAGAGAGAGAGAGAGAGAGAGAGAGAGAGAGAGAAATTCAAAGAAAAATAGTGAAGACAAACTGAGACAATACAAGAAGTGAGAAGTGTAGAGTTGAAGTGAGAAGTGTAGACTTCTAGTTGTGTTAATTATTTTTCTATGTTACTGCCTCTACTATGGAAAAATAATTAACACAACTCCTATCCCAGCTATGGTTAGCGGAATGAGAACAGGATACCCCGTGGACTAAATAAAGGGTTAGGTTCAAAGTTCCGTGATGGCTCCCGATTAGGACAAGAAAGTTCCCGAGTCCGAAAAGAAAGTCCCGAGTCCAAAAAGAAGGTTCCCAAGTCTGAGAAGGTTCCCGAGTCCGACAAGAAATATCTGAAGAAGGTCGGAGGGCATATCGGCCAAACGTTGTACAAATAACAATAAAGATGAGGACAATAGTCCAAATAATGCATATAATACTATTTTTCTTAGCTTTATCATTTTACTACTAAACTTGAATAATTTCAATGTGAAATTTTTGTCTTTTGTCAAACTAATAAATCTTTAAATCAGACAAAATGTGTAAAAATTTGATCCAAGAATTTAATAATCTTAAATTGTCAGAAATTATCCTCCAAAGAATTGTCATTAATTTTCAACTGATTAGAAATTTGAGTTAAAATCTAATCAGTTTATTTTTTATTATTTTTGTTTATTAATGCTTCTTACTTAATGGTCATTCAATATAAAATAATTTGAGAATTGAAATAAATAAAAAAAACTAACAGAAAATATGATGAAAAAATTTGGTAAAAAATGAATAATGTTTCATGGAAGAAATTTGGATAATTTAAGACTATTACATCTACTACTATTACCAAAGAATCAAACACTTGGACCAAAACTTTACTATTTTCCTCATGGGTCTCTTTTCTGTAGGCCATCTGCCAAAATCTCACTTAGAATGTAACTTTCTCCTAGTTTCATCACTAAAACTCATCTTTTGGTTTGATTTGGTTTTTACGGCATATCAACCTCGGTGGGTCATTTAATGCCAACAAAGTTTTTAAATAAATTCATTCTTAATGGATAATCATGTTTTTCTATTCAACCCATAGATGGGACCCTAACAGGTACTACCACTCCAGGTCAGAGTAGACCAGGGAGCAATGGTGATAAAGGGGTACTCCACATTCCCCAGACCTCCAAAACTGGAACCTCACCATCAGATAGAGTTTAACGTCATTCCCAGGACATGTAGATCCTCAGCCACTGCCTTCTAGCACCCATATGATAAAAGGGGTTGGGTTTTGCCATAAGGGCAATAGTGTTGGGGCTTGATGTGACCAGGCGATTGATCAGAGGGGGTCTCTCCGACCGCCCGTCTAGCCCAAGAATGGACCAAAGTAGAGTATGGCAAGTCATGGACTGCTCAACCACCTGGATTTTATCCTTAAGCATCATGGGGTCGCCACCCACGGCCAACAGGTGGCCCCATTTGGGGAGTCTTACCCCTGTGCAGAGGTACAGTCGGTGCATTCTAACGCCCCGCCCGACGGGGCGGAAAAGTCATCTTATTCCAATAGTTCATATCTCTTTGACCAATTTAACCATACCTTCAAATATGTTCTGCCAATGATTTGGTTTGGTTTGGTTGGTTAATGTTGGTTTCTTAGCTGAAATGCCTCCCTTCACTCAATATTCTTAATTGATCTACTTCATGGTAACTAGTAAAAGCAAATTGGAAAAGTCACACTAAACTATCAATTAACTTAATCTTCCTTGACTGAAATTTTGCTGTCCTCATCAGTTTACCATCCAATATAGAAGCTTCTAGGTCAATCCAGTGCAAATTAGTGGAATAGATCACTATTCTAGTAGTGACCAACCCAAGCAGAGTTTTTAATAGGTTTGAATTCAGACTTTTCCTTCTCCTAGGCTGGTTGCCTAACCAAGGTTAAAGAGCCCAGTCTGCCCTACTAAATACCCATAGCTGGAGGGAGAGTAGTTGGATTCATACCTTTCCCAAGGGTATTAGTGCTATGTGAACTGTGGCTTCATCCAGGATTTGAACTTTGGTTGACGAGTCCATTTCCTTCAACTCTTACACCACACGCCTCACAACTCAGCAGTGCCTTAAACTCCGTTTCATCAAATGGATACATATATATATATATATATATATATATATATATATATATATATATATATATATATATATTATGAGCTCTTAAATGTCTTATAGCACAATACTTTAAAATGAAATGATGCTGAGATTCGTAACACAACAAAGAATTTAGATGAGCTGATGGAATTTGAATTAAGTTGCTTTTATTTTGTCACACTGTGTGAATTTTTTTGTGGCTTTCAAATTACAGTTAAGATCTGTTTTTGATCCCTGGCCTGATGGAAATTCAACATCCTCACTCTTCCCTATCCTTTTCAACCCCAGTTCCTGGTTTTGCTCCAATTTACCAGGCTGGTAGGGAATTTGAATTCCGAGTTGTTCTTCTCCTAGAAAGGTTTCCATTACAAAGGTTAGAAAGCCAGTGGGAAGAAAAGATGGACTCATGCCTTTCGCAAGGGAATTAAGATGAAGTGAGATGCAAACAGCCTCATACACAATGTGAACGTGGCTTATGAACTTAAACTTGGCAACCATTATGCCACCCACACATTTTTTTATATATATTTAAGTATTTTTTTATTACACACAATGTATTATTTTTTAAACTTTAATTATTTCATATATTTATTATTATTTATTTTATATTTAAGTACTTTTTTATCATATACAATATATTATTTTTTAAATTTAATTGTGTATTATAAAAGTTCTTAAATATAAAATAACAAATAATAAATATATAAGATTAAATTTAAAAATAATATATTGTATATGATAAAAAAGTACTTAAATATAAAATATATATATTATTATTTGTTATTATATATTATATATATTTATTATTTGTTATTTTATTTTAAGAACTTTTTCATAATACACAATGTATTATTTTTTAATTTAATTTTATATATTTATTATAAAATTATTTTATTAAATACTTTTTATAATACACAATGTTTCATTTTTTAAATTTTATTCATGTATTTTATACATCTATCATTTTTTTTATATTTAAGTATTTTTTAAATTATACACAATATTAATTTTCTAGTTTTATTGATTTACTTTATATATCTATTATTGTTTTTTACATTTAAATATTTTTATTATACAGAATGTATAATTTTTTTTTAATTTAATTTATTTCATATATTTATCATTATTATTTTATATTTAAGTATTTTTGTATTATACACAATGACAATGGATCCAATCACTTTGTGGTAATGTCCTTGGAAATATCACGGATTTTTCTCATTCTCCCATCAACTATGGGTAAATCATAGGACAGTCTGAACACTTTATCTTTAATATGGCAACGGGTCTAGGAGAGGGAGAACTTTTAATTCAAACCGCTATACTCTGCATAAAAATGAACCTAATGTTGCCTTCTACTCATGGTGAAGGGGTTGGGTAAATACATATACATGTATGTATAGATAGATATATTCAGTATTACATAAATAGATCAATGGCCAGACATACTACTATCAGAATTTATATATTTATATATATTTAAATTAATCAGATTGCAATAGATAGAAATCAACAAAATGTGATTAGATAGATATTAACAAAATGAGAATATACACACAGAGAGATAACAAACTGAGTATAGATAGATAGAGAGATATCAACAAACTGGGGTAGATAGATAGATAGATAGATAGATAGATAGATAGATATAAAAAATATGAGGATAGATAGATGGATAGAGAGATATCAACAAACTGGGGATAGATAGATAGATATCAACAAAATGAGAATATATACATAGATAGAGAGATATCAACAAACTGGGGATAGATAGATAGAGAGATATCAACAAACGGATAGGATAGATAGATAGATATAGATAGATAGATAGATATTAGATAGATAGAGAGATATCAACAAACTGAGGATAGATTGATAGATAGATAGAGAGATATCAACAAACTGAGGATAGATTAGATAGATAGATAGATATCAACAAATGAGGATAGATAGATAGAGAGATATCAACAAACTGGGGATAGATGATAGATAGATAGAGAGATATCAACAAACTGGGGATAGATGATAGATAGATAGAGAGATATCAACAAACTGAGGATAGATTGATAGATAGATAGAGAGATATCAACAAACTAGATAGATAGATAGAGAGATATCAACAAACTGAGGATAGATAGAGAGATATCAACAAACTGAGGATAGATAGATAGATAGATAGATAGATAGATATCAACAATATGAGGATGGATATAGAGATATCAACAAACTGAGGATAGATAGATATGTATCAACAAACTGAGAATATGAAGATAGATATCAACAATATGAAGGTAGATAGATATCAACAATATGGAGATAGATATCAACAATATGGAGATATCTGTCTATGGAGATAGACAGATATCAACAATATGAAGATAGATAGATAGATAGGATTAACCTTATTCTTCTAAAGTTTTAGATGAGGCTTGATAATTTGTATCGTTCATTTAAGTGTTAAAGAATCAAAAACATCTTACCTTCACACTTACATCAAATTCTGTTCCTGGTTTGTCGAGAAAAGAATTACTCTTTATCCCTCGGAAGCAAAAAATCTTTTTTCAGGCTTATGGTGGT
This sequence comes from Doryteuthis pealeii, assembly GCA_023376005.1. Lineage (NCBI taxonomy): Eukaryota > Metazoa > Mollusca > Cephalopoda > Myopsida > Loliginidae > Doryteuthis > Doryteuthis pealeii. The sequence goes on along the minus strand of CM042143.1, from coordinate 6,935,420 downwards.
CTCCAGTTGGTACTAATAAGTTTCCCATTTGGTACAATTTCTTTTTTGTTTTGTACTAAATAAATAGATGTTGGTTTAACCAAACATAATCCAGTGGCAGGGAGTATTTATCTTTATATTTGTTTCTACTTAGTATCTTACTAATTCACCATTGTCATGTCTATCTTTTTCGGAAGAATGGTTTCCCAGGATCTGCGTCTCTCATTAGCATGCAGAAATGTGTCAGTTATATGTATTGAGGCATGTTGCTGTTGAAATATGGAGAAAAAATATAGTCTCATGCACACACACATGTATTTTAGGCATATGTATATGATAAATATGAAAACTTTGTCAGTGCCCACTTAGAAGCAGCAGCTGAATGCGTACTGACTAAACTAAGAGCTAAATGCTTGGTCCCCTGGGAGACAAAAGCAGTTAGATAAAAGAGAAATAATATAAAAAAGCATTTGTATATAATTAAAATAAGATCAACTAATACCAGTGCAAACTCTTAAGGAAGTTCAGATAGGACTGTCTTATGGTTAAGTCACATTGGAATCACCAAAATTAAGCAATGATGAGCCTGTTTAATACTTGATGAGGGAGCATTTAAGCAACAGCATGTAATGTGTGGGGATTTAAATAAAATTAAATTAAATCAAAATTGAATAGATGAATAAAAAGTTCTGAGCGTCTGGACTCTGGTGTCCAGACTTAACGGTCTTATCAATAAAGTCTTCATCTATACTTCAAAACAGTTGTGTCTTTTTATTTCTCTTCATCCCATCATTATATATTTCCTATAAATGTAAGAAACTGAATACAAAAATTACTTTATTTTTCATTAAATGACCTGAAAAAGGTTCTTATGCCATAAAACAAGAAACAACCAACCAGAAAACTAACTAATATGTAAAAAAAAAAAGAAGAAATAGAAAACATCCAAGGGCAAATAAACAAAATCAGAAATTTGGTAGAAGATAGACAATCACAATTAGCAAACAGTAAATGAAGTTAGTAGTAGAATAAGTACCTCAAGATCAAAGCTAAAAGCAGCCAGCCAAGAAGATAGACTTCTGAACTGGAAAGACCTCTTCAAGAAACTGCAGAGAAATCCTCTTTAAATCATAGAAAATAATACCAAAATAATCGCTGATAGCCAACAACACATCAAGCTAGAAGACTTTTTGATGGACAAACTCAACAAAGTCCTAAAAACAATAAAAAGTAGAAAAGCTGCAGACCTTAATAAAATACCTCATCAGAGTATGGAAGACAAGGAAATTTGATGACATACTTCTTAGACTATGCAATGAAGTGTATAAACAACATGCAATAGAGAAATGGATAAAAAGCTACATCCTCTCATTCCCTTAAGAAGGAGACCTCAGAATCACTAAGAACTACAGAGGCATAAGTCTTACTGTCATAGCTGCTAACATTTATAATGCCCTTCTTCTTAACTGCATCCAACCAGAAATAGAGAAAATCTTTAAGAAAAACCAAAACAGGTTTTGTTGAAATCGATCCACAACTTCTATTTGTCAAATCATAGAAAGTGTTTGAGTAAAGAATCGCAAGGCATTGGTACTGTTTGTAGATTTCCCCAAAGCATTTGACCTGATACATAGCAGAAAAATGGAGCAAATATCAGTAGCATATGGATCTCCGCAAAGAAACTGTTACCACTACAGTTACACTCTACAAAGACACAAAAGCAATGGTTCATTCATCTGATGGTGACACAGATTTCTTTGACACTGTTACTGGAGTCCTACAAGGAGATATACCATATATATTCATAAGATGCCTAGATTACATACTTTGAACGTCATTAGAAACCATAGAAGAAAAAAGCAGCACCCTAAAAAAGGCAAGAAGCCGGAGATAACACACAGAGAATTTTACAGATGGTTTGGTTCTTTTTGTAAATGCACCAGCACAAGCCAAATCACTGTTGCCTAGCTGAGAGACAACAGCAAGAGGCATTGGCCTCTTTTTGAACTCAGATAAAATGGATTTTATGTGTTTTAAACAGAATGGAAGCATCTCCACACTGGATTAGTAGACTGGTTCACATACTTAGGTAGTAATATCTCATTTACAGAAAGTGATGTAAATATCTACATAGGAAAAACATGGACTGCTATAGACAAATTATCAATGATATGAAAATCTGATCTCACTGATAAGATAAAGCAAGAATTCTTCCAAGCCATAGCTATATCATTGCTACTGTGCAGCTGCACCACTTGGACTCTAATGAAACGATCGAGAAAAAGCTAGATGGAAGTTGCTCTGTGCTATCTTGAACAAATCAGTGGAAGCAGAACCTCACAAAAACAGAGCCATCCAATTTGAGCCAAGACATGCTGTGTTATATACTGGTCTTTTCACAGTACCAAATCATATAATGTTATATACCTTTCTTACTTCTTACTCTGGTTGTCTATTCTTCTGGCCGGCTTTGCTTCTGATCGTCTATCATCTATCTTGGCCTGGTATATCTTCTAAGGTCTTGTCTGGTCTTCTATTGAGGATTCCGGGTCTGGTTTCTGTTGGGGATCATTCCTTATCAGAAGCCCTGTGTCATTGTTAGTTTTTAGTAATAAACACAAGACTTCGATTTAGGTTGATGTTACTTTATTCCAAATCCCCACCCAGACAATCTGCGCAGATGAGGCTTACATGTTGCTAGCTCGGCTTCTAAGTTCTAACTGACTAACTGAGTTGCTTACTCCTTAAACTGGAAGGGGGCCTTCTATGGGGTTCTGGTCCTCACGAACGTTCTCCCAGAATGCAAGGTGAGATCGAGGTCAAATGCTGTCACTCACTCTCAAGGCCATCAGCTATATTAATCGCCATTATGATTTCTACAATACCTTATAAAAGCATTAGGGATCCAATAATTATGTAACGGCTGGACACTGTGGAAGAAGCAAGAACGAACTCACAAGTGATTTTCTTCTTCAGACTCCTACGTATGGTCACCAATTCAAAAAAATACATCAATCAGCTCTGTGCAGATTCCGGATGCTGCTTAGACGTACCAAAGTCAAAGACCAAAATCTTCTGTTAGGAGAGAGAGTCATGGATATCTGTGCTACCAGCATGACCTGATGATAATGAGGACATAAATGCACGGCAACCAGTCTAGGAGAAGGAAAACTTTTGAATTCAAAACCTGAGGTATATTTTTCAAAGGAATACTGGTGCAGTATTTTTTTTATTTTTTATTTTTTACAAGCAGGTCATCCCAAAAATACTGGTTTTATCAGTATAAACAAAACATCTTTAACTGAACTGTCAGGCACTCATATATCATGCACTACAGAGAGCTTATATATATATATATATATATATATATATATATATATATATATATATATATTGTGGGGGCGGGCATGCGTGCATGTGTGTGTGTGTGTGTGTGTGTGTGTGTGTGTGTGTACATAAATCAATAAGTTTAGAGACTCTCAGTGAAAAATGCATTCATTTTATACAACAAACATATTTTTTTAAACATAATTTCCTTTCTTGTCAATACACTTAACCCAACATCATTAATCACATAGCACAAATTTATACATTTATCAGCTAATAACTAGGTCAGGCTATATCCTTATTTATCATATCTTGTGTGTGTTTGTTTGTATATATATACATATATATATATATATATATATATGGAGGGTTATAAAAAATAAATGTACTGGTTTTTTAAAGCATGAAATAATGAAACTAAGGATTCAAATGGGCTAATATTCAAGAATTATGCCTGACTGACCCATTCTGTTCAGATTAATTGTGTAACTAATACATGTTTAAGAGGATTTATATAGTAACTGTCAGTAGTTGGCTTCCGGTTAGTGAAGTATGGTAGCTAATATTTTTGGTAAAACACAGTATTATGTAAGTTCAGTATATTCACCAGACATTACTAAAAAAATCACTGCACTTGGGCCATAACATTATGACTGTCTAATAAGGTGTTCATTCCCTCAAAATATTTCTTAGCCTATTAGGCATTGTCTCTAAAATATCTCTTTTTGCAGTTTTGCTCATTTTGCACTGAGATTTGGTGCTAGATTAACAGCAGGTTCTTTAATCTACATAGTGGAGATTTTGCTGTGCAAATATTATCCTCTAAATGTTAAATAGGAGGCACGTGGTGTAATGGTTAGAGTCGTAGGAAATGGACTCGTCATCCCGAGTTCAATTCCTGAACCCAAGCTGTTGGCATTTCACATGGCGTTAATACCCTTGGGAAAGGTATGATTCCAGTTCTCCCTCCAGCTATGGGTAAATAGCAGGGCAGTTTGGGCTCTTTAACCATGGCTTGGTAACCAGTCTAGAAGAAGGAAAACTCTGAATTTAAATGTCCACTTAAGAAATTGACCTTGTGTCACATCCAGTTCGTTGCGCAGGGGTTGGTAAATATATAGATGTTAAATAGGATTGAAATTTTGAAAATTCTATGGCCAGGGAAGAATTGGGAAATCCTTTTCATATTCTTGAAATCATTACCATTGTTTTTTTTTTGTTTTACAGCATGTCAAACTCGGTGGGTCATTTAATGCCAACAAAGTTGTGAAATAAATTCATTCTTAATGCATAATACAATTTTGTTTATCAACTCATGTTTTCTATTTAACCCATAGATGGGACCCTAACAGCTACTACCACTCCGGGTCAGAGTGGACCAGGGAGCAATGGTGATGAAGGGGTGCTCCACATTCCCCAAACCTCCAGAACTGGAACCTCACCATCAGATAGAGTTTAACGTCATTCCCAGGACATGTAGATCCTCAGTCACCGCCTTCTAGAACCCATATGATAAAAAGGGGTTGGGGCTTGCCATAAGGGCAATAGGGTTGGGGCAATCATATAGGTGCTAGGGCTTGACGTGACCAGTTGATTGATCGGAGGGGCCTCTCCGGCCGCCCTTCTAGCCCAAGATAGGGCCAAAGTGAGTATTGCAAGTCATGAACTGCTCATCCACCTGGGTTCTATCCTTAAGCATCACGGGTCGCCACCCACGGCAAACAGGTGGCCCCATTGGGGAGTCTTACCCCTCTGCAGACAGTGCATTCTAATGCCCCCGACAGGGCAGAAGAAGAGATGTAATTGGTCTTCAATGATGTTAAGTATAAAGTATGTTTCTCAGTAGAATATTGCTCAAACCTTCTTTCGCATTAGTTGTACAAGACTTACACACTCCTTTATACTCAAACAAAAGAACAACCACAGTGTATAGAATGTCAAACACACTTCAATGCTAAACGTTTTATGACAGAATGTTGAGATTAGCTCTCATTAGAAATGTTTTTTCAATGCAAACAATGTGAAGGACCTATTTGAAAATGTCAACAACGATAACATTTTGTCTTTCTTGAGAGAAATAAATTTATACAAAAAAATCATAAACATAAACAAGATCAGTACCATAGATTATCAAAAATTGTCCCAGAGGATTTTGACATATCATTAAAAAGATATATCTAAATAAAAAAATGCCCAAGGATGTAAACATATGTGCAATATTAAACTTCCTAACCTCCAGGCATAGAATAACCTATGAGGGGTTGAAATGCCATTAGAATAAATAAGTCAATCAATACACTGGCTTGTTTTCTAACTGGGTATTCTACCGTCCAATTTATTCCAGCAAAAGCAGAATTCTTTAGATCTGTAGAATTTAGTTGGACACACAGATCAATGCTCAGCAAGTTCTGTTCTGAAAATACCAGAGTTAAATGGTAGGCACTTTATATAGCAGGCTGGGATGTTCCATTATACAGCTTGGGCAAGCTTATTCTCTGGGTGTTGGTGTGGATACTTTGATCAATATATACCTATCATGGGAGTCAATACAGGGTCTGTATTTGGTTACAGCCAGCCTGCCTGCCTGCCTTTACCTGTCTACAGTGGTAGTTGGGAACCTTTTTGCAAAGGCGAGTATCATAATTTGTTTCTACAAGATCAGGTGACATTCTTCCATTGATGCACAAAACCTCAAACTTGGGAGCTCCATAAGAAATTATTGCCAATAGCTGTTGAGATTTTTGTATATAAGGCGTGTGTTAAAAGTCCACTCTTACTTATAGACTTGCCGATAACCACATGACCAACCTATTGGCCAACCACTGGCAGTACACTGCTGCTGATATTGTTATTTATACTGGCTGTTCTGGTCATACCTACTCATAACTACTTGGATCTTCATGGACGACGGAACATAGGATTATATCACTGGACCTTTTACACTACGTAGGATTCCAGAACTCGGGACTTATTCACTTACCAAAGGATTCTATAACTCAGGACTTATTCACTTACCAAAGGATTCTATAACTCAGGACTTATTCACTTACCAAAGGATTCTATAACTCGGGACTTACTTACTTATTTACTTTAAGTTCTTTACAACTGGCCAAGGATGGCGGTCAGAAACTTAACCTAACATTAATTGGGAGCTCCATTAGAAATGACTGCCAATCCAAGACTGAACATGGCCATGAGGTAGGCACATGAACAACAAACACAACAGTGTTGCCAATAACAGGAATAGTTACTTCATACTGTATAATTGTACATAAATTATTTGTTGCAAGAATGGTTTTTTGAAATAATAATTATTTACAAATAATTATCATTATTCCCTTGAAACCATATAATTGCTTGAAGGAAAATACTGACTTAAGCATTAAATAACCCAACAAGGTTTGTCATGCACTAAAACCAAGCAAACAAACCAACCATATCCCTACACTTTTCTCTTATGTGAAGAATATTTAAAAATTACATTAAAAGGATTGGCCTATTGTCAGTATCAGCCAAACAGCAAGGGAGCCTATCCCCTTTTTGCTAGTGCTAGCCCATTAAAAATGCTTTCAGTGATGGAAATAGGTTAGCATTGACAGATCTGTAGCTATGCAGACCCTATACACAATGAGGAAGCGCGTGGTGTAATGGTTAAAGTCATGGGAAATGGACTCGTTGCCTCGAGTTCAAATCCTGGACATGCTAATTGCATTTCACTTAGTGCTAATACCCTTGGGAAAGGTATGAATCCTACTCTCCCTCCAGCTATGGGCAAATAGCAGGGCAGACTGGGTTCTTTAAACATGGCTAGGTAACCAGTATAGGAGAAGGAAAACTCTGAATTCAAACCTGTTGAACTCCGCTTAAAAAATTGACCTTGTGTCACATCCTGCTGATGCGGAAGAGTTGGTAAATATATATATATATATATATATACACAATGAGGATCTATCTAATGTGTGTTGTGTGTTGTGGTGCATTTTTTTTTTAAGGTGTCCAATATTTGTGCCATAGTCACCTTTCTGTTGGTTTGTATTTGGCAATAAACCCTCAGTTCACTTTTTGCATCAATAATTCTTGGCCAACTAAGGTCTTGTTGGCAATTGGTAATTTTCACCTTCTCAAATCAATGCCAATAAGTACTCACTACAACTGAATGTGAGAACCCCACAAGCTGTGCTCTTTCAGAAAATGTTATGACCTAATCTTCTGGTGAAGATGATTTGGCTTTTAAAGTCCAATCTTTCTTTGCTGCTTATAACTGCAACATTCAGCATATCAAACTAAAGGTCTTACCTTTGGTTTGGTTTGTTTTGTTTTATGGCATTTCAACCTCGGTGGGTCATTTAATGCCAACAAAGTTGTGAAATAAATTCATTCTAAATGCGTAATACAATTTTGTTTATGAACTCATGTTTTTCTATTTAACCCATAGATGGGACCCTAACAGGTACTACCACATCGGGTCAGAGTGGACCAGGGAGCAATGGTGATGAAAGGGTGCTCCACATTCCCCAAACCTCCAAAACTGGAACCTCACCATCAGATAGAGTTTAACGTCATTCCCAGGACATATAGACCTGCAGCCACTGCCTTCTAGCACATATATGATAAAAAGGTTGGGGCTTGCCATAAAGGCTTGACATGACCAGACGATTAATTGGAGGGGGCCTCTCCGACCGCCCGTATATACCCAATATAGGGCCAAAGTGGAGTATTGCAAGTCATCAACTGCTCATCCACCTGGGTTCTATCCTTAAGCATCACAGGTTGCCACCCATGACCAACAGGTGGCCCCATTTGGGGGAGTCTTACCCCTCTGCAGAGGTGCAGTTGGGCATTCTAACGCCCCAGCCGACAAGGTGGGTCTTACCTTTGACTGTGACACATGCAACATGATACGAGAAAGTAGGTGTTATTCTTCCCACACATTGGGGGTCATAATTCTGAGCTTAAAATTAAATATATATGTTATAGAGTAACAATTAAAAGGCAATTGTTACCATTGGTTTCAAAGCAGCATATTAGCCACTTATCATCAGGACAACATGGCTGTAAAAAACATTACTGGCTGTAATGTTTTTCACAAGCATGTTGTGCTGAGGATAAGTGGCTAATACACTGGTTTAAAACCAGAGGTAACAATCACCTTTTAATTATATTGTACACTATAATTAATTATATTGTACACTATAACAAATGAATATAGATC
>CM042143.1:6889402-6921902 GCA_023376005.1 Doryteuthis pealeii | reverse complement strand
GGAAAAGATGAACTGGAAATTAGAGAAAGAATCAAGACCATCCACAGCACTATTGAGATCGGCTAGAATACTCAGAATGGAGTGAAATAATAACAAAAGATCCAAAAATAGAAACATTATATGGTTCAAACCTCCTTACAGAAAAACTGTCAAAACAAACATGGGGGAAATATTTTCCTAATTAATGAAAAAACACATGGAATAATCTACTCAACAAAATCTTTAATAAAAATAATTTTAAAATTAGTTGATATTGTATGAACAGTATATGAAAAAAGCTATTAATGGTCATAATTTGAAAGTATCAAATGAAAAAGATGATAACGGGAATAACAGATGCAACTGAAATGGCATTTTTTTTAATTACCAATATAATATAAAAGACAAAGAAAATGAAGAAAAGGACAACAATGATGTAGAATATACATCAGTGCCAAAGAACTGAATTGGAAAAACAAATGGTGCATTCCCAAACTCAGCTTCACTGACAGAAGATATTAAAATGGGATATTGTGAAAATGTCCAAACATATAAAGGAATTCATTATAACTGCAAATTGTGTCTCTGGATGAAAAATTATGCATCCTACAATATTTTGATAAAAATTTGCTAACCAAAAGAATCAAATAGTTTCTAAGTGTAGATATCTCAACGCATTTCTTTTGTGTCATCGACCACCTGACATGAATTAATCCCATACTTTATACAACTGTATTTTAGATTGCCAGAGAAAAAATTGTTTTTTCTTCTCTTGTTTGAATGTCATATGAACTAGCATCTAAGCATGTTATATTTTTTCATGTAAATGTCTCACAAATTAACATCATACCAAGTGAATACACATCACGCTATACAAATGCTTGACTGGCCACTTTTTCTCACAGTGAAGATTGTGTGAAATATATGAAACTTAAGTAATGGAAATATAGGGGCCCATAATTCTATGATTTATAACGTCTTTTACCTACTCTGCTATAATAGCATTGAACACTCTTTTATGCAAAAACTTATTTTATTGGCAGTTTTTCTTCATTATATTCACTAGTACAAAATAAAAAAACACCCTCCGGGTGATGTAAAAATAGATTTTTGAAACCTATTGCCTGAGGGGTGGAGTAAAAAATTCAATGTCAGCGAGTTTGTACCCTAAGTAAGTAAAATCATCAAATTCATTAAAGGATTAAAAAATAAAACAATTTGAAATGTAAACTTTAAATATGTATTAAAATAAAACAAACTATATATAGATATATAATACCAGTTATGTATTTATTAAAACTTGTTTTAAAAAACAATGAGGACTGTCTAATGTTGCATGTTCAAATTTTGAGTGTATTTATTCTATGTTATGATGATTTTGGGTAATGTGACGTAAGCAGTGACTTAATTTTTGTTACAGACAAAACCAGAACCAAATCTCCATTATTTATATATATATATATATATATATTATCATGCGGTTAGTCTGAATTTGACCCTACCCAAGTATAGTTGTGTCTAGCCACACTGAAGAGGCATGATATGCCGAAACACATGTCTGTGGATGACTTATTAATATATGCTCCCATAAATTTGGTAATGAGCTCTCTAATTGGTAATTTAAATTAACTCTCACTACTAAGCAAATAAGCAATGATCATTTTCCGAAAGTTTAAAACACCAGTCCCCACATCAGCTGTCAGTGGGCGAGGGATAAGATATCGGACTACCATGCTGTCAGTCTGAGTTCGACCCTACCAAGGATAGTTGTGTCTAGCCACACTGAAGAGGCATGAAATGCCGAAACACGTGTCTGTGGATGACTTATTAATATATATATATATATATATAGAGAGAGAGAGAGAGAGAGAGAGAGAGAGAGATCATTAATATATGATCATATTATATAAGCTAATTAAATATTAGATAAATTCTTAATTACACTTTCAGAATTGTATTCCCCACGAATATTCCAGACACTTTATATGTTCATATGTGTGAAGTTACCAAAAAGAAGTTTAAAAACCAGAAAACTTACATTTGATTTTCTCTCTGATCTTTAGACCATAAAATTCTGTCTGATATGATTATTTTGTGAGATCCATAGAATGTCATTTCTTACAGAGATTCAGAAAAATGCTGATATGAAAAAGACTCAACCATTTGGAATTTTCTATTTCCTGAATTTTTTAGATGAGGCTTGAGAATTTGGATTATTTGGAATATTATGACTATTGTCCTCATCTTTATTGTTACCTCCGGCCTTCTTCAGGTATTTCTTGGCAAACTCGGGAACCTTCTTGTCGTAATCATGGAACTTTGAATCCAACCATTTATTCCATCCATGTTCTGTTCTAATTCCACTAACCATAACTGGGTACAAATGTCATTATTATTGTATGTTACTGTTGCCCTTGACCAGAATTGAACCTGCAGCCTAGAGATAACCGTCTCTTAGAACTGTCTTAATAGTAGTTTTTGCCTTCTTCATCTTTACTCTGTGTTCCGATGACATATTGTTACCTCTTCAGGTCTTGTTGTAATGACGGAATCTACGGATGTTCTGTTCTAATTCCATATTTGACCAGGATTGAACCTGCAGCCTAGAGATAACCATCTCTTAGAACTGTCTTAACAGTCCAGGTATTTATCCAGTTTTTTCCTTCTTCATCTTTACTCTGTGTTCCGATGACATAGCAAAATTCACTGAATGACATGTTTTTGTCTTCTGGCTTTCATTGGGTGATCTATTTTTTCTCAATATCTTATCATTATTAACATTGTTATTACTATTATTGTATTTGCATATCTACACTATTATTATCCCATGTTTCTAGTCAATATGATCCTTTGGATAGATACAAAAACTCTAGATTTATGCTAAAACCTATCATCATTAGGTTTTCACATATTTGCATGTTCATCTGAGGTTATCATTAAAGACCGAGTAATATCAAGTCTCCTCATAATCGAGCACTCTCCTCAGTATCAAATTCAGATTTCACAATTTTTTTCTGTTCTCTTGCAAGATACAGATATTTATCCAGCTATTTACTTTCTCTCAATTTTACTATATGATCTGCTGGAACATTACTTATCTGATAAAAAAGACTCAAATAGAGAAGAAAATTATTAATATTATATATATACATATATATATATATACATATACATATATATATATATATATATATATATATATATATATATATATTGATTTGCAATTCTGGGTGGTGCAAAAATTAATTTTTGCCACGCACTTTCATAAAAAATGTAAACAGATCTTTGAAATGATTATTGTCAAACAAAGAAAGGAATTATGTGAAACTTACAAGAAATGAAAAATCTATAAAATCCATGTGTAAGAAAATAAAAGTTGCCAATTCTCAAGAAATTTAAAGTGAAGCAAAGCCTTAAAGAAAGTTTAGTTTGGTTGTGTCCACATTTTATTTGCAGATTTCGCTGAATTATTTCAAATTATTTTTATTTTTGGCATAAAGACATTACAACTCAGAAGCCATCATTGAATTTCATTTGACTGGTGGATTTTGCAGAAATTTTAGGGGATTTAGTCTGTAATTTAAAGAAAATCTGGCAAAGTGAGGTTAGAGATAAGTTACTGAGGGTAAGGGTTGGGAAGGTGGATGCTTGGGAATAGCAAAAGTGGCCGTAAAGTTGATCTCAATATATTCGGAAACATTTTAATAAAAGATTCCCAAGACGAACATCCTCATTCTGTGGACAGTTAAAGTAGAGGAGGGAAAATGATAATTCCTTCATATCCGCATTCCTATAAGTAGGGGATTATCCCTGATGGAGACTATTTGCCTAAGAATCGAAGATAATCAACGGATATTTTTGACTCGGGTTTTGGTTTGATTATTCCTTGTTCCCATGTTTTTTTTTATTCTTTTGTTTTTTTATTATTGTGGGTGTTTTTGTTTTTTAATGGAATTAAATTGTTTTATACAAAATGTATTTTTAACTCTTATTTCAAGAAAGAAAAATTTTTTTTTTAACTTTTCAAATTGTATTTCTGGTATGATGACATCACAACTTAGATTCTAAGAATGAACATATTCCCTGTGTATATTATACAGGGTGTTTCATAAAATTAAATATTAAAGTTATACAGAAATTCATGATTTCAAATGCTGATTTTTTAGGTAGACAGACCCCTCCCAGATGTAAGTTTCGACACAAAACATTTTTTTAAATATACTGTATATACTCGTGTATACATATTTATCAAATCGCTCTGCCTGTATAATATTTGACACAATATCAAATTCTTAAGCAGAGTTTAACAGGCAGGTTTGAATTAAGTTTTCTCTTTCCAATACTGGTTTGGTTTGTTTTACGGCATATCAACCTCAGTGAGTCATTTAATGCCGACAAAATTTAAAATAAAATTCATTCTTAATGGATACTCAATTTTTTTTATAAACTCATGTTTTTCTATTAAACCCATAGATGGGACCCTAACAGGTACTACCACTCCGGGTCAGAGTGGACCAGGGAGCAATGGTGATGAAGGGTGCTCCACATTCCCCAAACCTCCAAAACTGGAACCTCAACATAGAGTTTACCATCAGATAGAGTTTAACGTCATTCCCAGGACGTAGACCCTCAGTCACCGCCTTCTAGAACCCATATGATAAAAAGGGGTTGGGGCTTGCCATAATGGCAATAGGGTTGGGGCAATCATATAGGTGCTAGGGCTTGACGTGACCAGATTGATCGGAGGGGGCCTCTCCGACCACCCAAGATGGGGCTAAAGTGGAGTATTGCAAGTCATGAACTGCTCATCCACCTGGGTTCTATCCTAAGCATCATGGGTCACCACCCATGGTCAACAGAGGCCCCATTGTGTGATTACTTCTTGTTTGCAAATAATTTTCTTATAAACCTCTATATGTTAGATAACTTTAAATATATATCATAATAAAACAAACTATATTTAGCTAAATAATACCGGGTATGTATTCTTTTAACTAAGAAAGTGGACTGTTTGATGTTACATACTTAATTTCTGCATATATATATATATATATATATATATATATATATATATATATATATATGATACAGAGTTGTTCTTTATTCTATGTATTAATGATTTTGACTATAAATTAAATGCTCATTGATAAACTTATACAATTTCTGAGTATATTGTGATGTAAGCAGTTATGTAGCTTCGGTTTCAGACAGACATACACTGAATATCCATTATATTCTGATAATAAAGTGAGATATATTTACTTGTAAAAAGTGCTCAATATCGTTGATAAGGCATGTATATCTAAAGTGTGGATACATAATCAACAGTGCTTGGTTACTGACTGTTTCTTGCTTATGTAATTTTCAAACCATTTGGTTTAAAAAGTACAGAGAGATCACATTCTCAACTTTGTCAAAAACATCAAGAGATGTCCAGGTGTGTGTCATGGTATCAGAATATTGCAAAACTTTTGACTCACCTTAGTACATTTTTTAATTCACAAAGATGTAAAATTTTAGTCTCAATTCTTTTTTTATTAGACTTTGTATGTGTAAATATATTTCTTTAAATTTAAGTTACTTTGATTCTAATATAATAAGCACAATCATCTGATGATTGGGCAAACCACATGAAACCTAAAGTAACAGACTTCTAGTGTTTCTAATTTTATATTTTTCGGGGTTTGCATACCTGCTCTTCTGGAGTAGCCTTGGCACTTTTCTTGCAAACTTTTCTCATTTGCATTTATTTTTTCTATGCTATATTGCATATATATATATATATCTAGGCAACGAATACAAAGAAAAGGTGAATAACTGACACAAACAATCAATCCAATTAATATCTTGTTTCTATTAGTTCAGAAACTTCTTCTGAGGAGTTTTTTGAACTAATAAAAGTAAAAAGTCAGTATTAGCCAATCAGCGAGTGAGTCTATCCCCTTTTCATGAGTACTAGACCAAGAGATTGTTTTTGCATCTGAGGTGTAGCACACCTATCATCAGCTCCTTACTTTACCGCACAGATCCCTGTGTTACTCATTTGCTGAGTTGGTGAGGGCCGGTATCGAACTAGGAACCTTGTGGTTTCTAGCCAAATGCTCTACTGACTGAGCTAACCTGGCCCTTTGAACTAATAGAGAAGAAATATTAATTGAATTAATCGTTTGTGTTGGTTATTCACCTTTCCTTTATATTTGTAACATTTTATCAGATTTTCTGAATCTGTTATTTTCTTCATATATATTTATATCTGTGTTTATTTTTCTCACCCTCAATATATAAATTTATTAATATTAATATATATATGGGGGTTGGTGTGCAGTTTTTAATAATTTTGTCTATACTATAAATTTTTCTTGGTTATATAACTGCTCTGCTGTAGGAGCCTCATGCGCTTTTGTTGCAAACTTTTCTCATTTGCTTTTATCCTTTTGTGCAATATTGCATACTTACATCACCCTCTCTCTCTCTCTTTCTCTCTCTCTCTCTCCCTCTCTTTATATATATATATATATATATGTGTGTGTGTGTGTGTGTGTGTGTGTATGGGGTTGGTGTGTGGTTTTTAATGCTTTTGTTTATGAAATTGATGAGAGATGTAATTCTTGAAATGTTCCTTTCTATAAAATTTGAATGGAAAAGGATGAGTAAAAGGTGCTCGCAGCTTTATAAATTCAAGAGCAGAGAAATGCCAAGAAAAGTGTCATTTCCAATTTCCAAGACATAGATTCATTTATTCTTTCCCTGACTGAAGGAACAAAATTTTCTGCAAATCATTCTGGCAATAAAACAAAATAATAACAAAGGAACCAATATTTTCGCAATGGCATTAGAGTGAAAGTAAAATGAGGAACAAGAAAAAAAAAAAAGAAAATACCAAAAAAAGGAAGTAAAAAAAAAAAGAAACTGTTGATTCAAGGTGCTCAGAGAAAATCAAAAAAGAACATTTAACCCTTTATGGCCAGAGGACAGTGTTGTTTTGGAGAACTTTAACTGCCGGCAATCAGAGCCACCAAGGAAGATTCCCAGCCCCAATACCCTTATCCTTCAGCTGTCTTCATCTCTGAAGAAAGGAGGCACCTGAGAAGGAGAAAAAAAAGAAAAGAAATTTTAACAGTCTTTCAATGGGAGAAGAAGAACTGATCAGTGCAAAATGGGAGAGGCAACTACATAAATGTCAACTGCATTTTGAGAAGGTGCTTTTGTAAGTAGGTCATTAGTTGAGATTGGAATAGGGGGTGGGGGTGGGGTTGAAAGACACTTAATGGTTGAAGGGGAAAAAAAAGGTGCTTGGACAACATTTGCATCAACTTAGAAAATTCTGGTGACATCCCATAAAACAGTACACAGCCAGCACACACACACACACACACACATATATATATATATATATATATATATATATATATATATATATGTATACATATATATATATATAGTACATGTATATAAGAATAAGTTTCTGTTTTTCCCTTTTTTTTGTCATTTCTTCAGAATTTTCAAAACTACCGCAAAAAGATTAAGAAGATTTGAACACTAATGGAAAACAGACAAAAAAGTTAGCAAAATAACTTACTGTTAATAATCTATTTCTTGAAAAAGCCAACATGAACTTTTCCAAATATATATATATATATATATATATATATATATATATATATATATATATAAATGCATATATATTTATACAAATGATATATATATATATATATAATGCATATATATTTATACAAATGATATATATATATATAATGCATATATATTTATACAAATGATATATTTATATATATATATATATATATATATATATATATATAAACATATGATACATGTATGTATATATACAAATATTTATATACAGTGTACATATATATATACATAATTTTTTTATAAAGTGTACATAAGTATATATAAATTATGGGCCGGGTTAGCTCAGTCGGTAGAGCGTTCGGCTAGAAACCACAAGGTTCCTTGTTCGATACTGGTCCTCGCCAACTTAGCATATGAGTAGCACAGGGATCTGTGTGGTAAAGGAAGGAGCTGATGGTAGGTGTGGCGCTCCACCTCAGATGCCAATCTACTTGGTCTAGCGCTATTGAAAAGGGGATAGACTCCCTTGCTGACTGACTGATACCGACTTTAGGCCTCCCCGACGACTTTACTTTATATATATATATATATATATATATATATATATATATATATAAGTATACATATATAAGTATACATATATAAGTATATGTACATATACATTTATAATAATGGAATATATAAGTTACATGTAAATGTCAAAAATTTGGCAAGAAAAAGTGCTCAATATTACTATGGCAGAGCAGGTATAGACATGAGAAAGATATAAAATTATGAACACTAAAAGTCCATTATTTTAAATTTCATGTGGTGTGCACAACCATCAGATAATTGTATACACCCTATGATACTTAATGTAATTGACGTCTGGTATACATAATTTCATATTTTTCGGGATATATACATATATATATATATACATAGGTCTCACCAAGCGCATATGATGATAATTGGAAATCATACTTTAGATCTGCAGCATTTAAACAACAGTTCTCAATATCTGGGAAGATAAAATGGTATTAAAACACAACCAAATATAAATGTAAGTAAAAGTAATCAAGAATTAGTATTATGTTCCAATAGAAATAATAAAATCTTGGTATCTTTGATTTAGAAGAAAATTCACTTTTGATAAAAAAATTGTTTGGGATGCATTTATTCATGGAAAATAATTATATATATATATATATATATATATATATATATATATATACACACACAATATATGTCAAATAAGTATCAAGAGAAAGCAAAATTTATGCATGCAAAAAGGCCTTATACCTGATTGATATATATATATATATATATATATATATATATATATATATTTTATTTTAAGAATGGAAAGGAGTAACCTACTCAAGTTAAACTAGTTATTAAATAATTTTAACTTTTCACCTTTTAACTATTAATACGACCCATAACATATCTTTTATTAAATAATAATTGAAAAAATAATTCCCATAAATTAATCCAAATTTTTAATTCAATAAACAAAAACCGTTCCTGATCTACGAAAATATAAATAAGCGTTCCTCTACTAAAGTTAAGTCCCATTCCAACGGGCATGTTTATAACACCTAAGATTAATCGTAAACTCGATTAATTTAAAGTAACCCTGAAGAATCAATCGATGAAACTCGAGTAGGTTACTCCTTTCCATTCTTAAAATAAATTTATGCTCTACATTGTATTGAGCACTTTGTATTTGTTTTTTCTCAACCTTAACCTCTGGATATTGTGCGCTTCCAACGATCGTTCTTATACCCACCGGTAAGTTAATACTTATACAAATATATATATATATATATATATATATATATTTCACATGGGTATTTTTATGACCTCAATCCTATCTTAAGACCAAATATTTGGTTTGAGGGTTACAGAGGAGTGAAACAGTTAGTAACCAGGTGTTGACTCCATATTCATGCTCCCTTAACTTAAATATAAATGCTCTATCAATGATATTGAGCACTGTGTACCTAGAAATATAGATCCCATATTATATATATATATATATATATATATATAATCAATATTGATAATTCAGTATACTATATTTATAAGTAAATAGTGCTCAATATTTTGGATAGGGATATTTATATCTAAGTAGCATGGACATTAACTCAATGGTGCTTGGTTACCGACAGTTTCTCATATGCGATTTGAAAATCAAATATGCAATAAACTGTCAGTAACCAAGCACCATTGACTTCTTATCCATGCTACCCTTATATATATATATATATATATATATAAGTTAAGAGAAAGGAAATGAATCCAACGGTATAAGTATAGATAAAAGGATATGAAAACACACAAAATGCTGTTAAAGTGAAAATATTTTATATCATATTCATAGCTAATATTGAACAATATTTCAATTCAGCTCTGAAGATGATTTTTATAAATTGAAATATTGTTCAATATTAGCTATGAATATGATAAAATATTTTCACTTTAACAGCATTTTGTGTGTTTTCATATCCTTTTATCTATCTCTATATATATATAAATATATCATAAAATTGGTACAAGAGATAACCTACTCGAGTTTCCCCATAAGGATCTTCAGGGTTAAATCCACTGAATTAATCGAGACACCTATTAATAGCAGTCGATTTCACATGTAAAGTATTATTGTTTTATAAATCGAAATATTGTTCAATATTAGCTATATATATGTTATAAAATATTTTAATTTTAACAGCATTTTGTATGTTTTCATATCCTTTTATCTATCTCTCTCTATATATAAATATGTCATAAAATTGGTACAAGAGATAACCTACTCGAGTTTCCCCATAAGGATCTTCAGGGTTAAATCCACTGAATTAATCAAGACACCTATTAATAGCAGTCGATTTCACGTGTAAAGTATTATTGTTAGAGCATGTATATCTAAGTTAGGGTAGCAAAGACATCAAATCAACCTATGTGATTTTCAAACCATTGTACATACATATTTTGCAATATATATCTCCTTTATAAGTTTTTTTAAATGCTCTTAGACAAGAAACATATTATGGTATTCCATATTTTTCTGAAAAGAATTTTACATATGTCAAAGATTTGCTCTAATTGTAATGGTAATTTTTCTCTGCAGGCATTGACCATTAATCTTATAAACAATAATTACAAATGTAAAATAAAGATTGATTAAATAAAAAATTCATCATTTGTTTTTTAAATGACCTAAATAAAAAAAAGAAATTGTGTGACATTCGGAAAATCAGATGTAAATCATTTATTACATAATATAATTTGTAAATGTGTTCATGTCTTTTCAGTCAAAAAAATTATTTTTCTTGTTTTGTGTTTGAAATTTCAGTCGGATGCCATCTTGTTTTTCAATTGTTCCTTCAAGCAAAAATATGTTTGACTCAGAAAAACCATTCCTCTTGGAAATCCCAAGAAAATAACTTTTAACAAAAGCTTTATGAAATTACAGAATGAAAAGTTAATGGATCTTTCTTTCTTTCTGTGTATGACTTTAAATTTTCAGAGTAGAATTTATATCTGTGTATTAACTTAAAAGCTTATGGTGATGTACATATGAAATGATAAATATATATATATATTTATCATACTTTATATATCTATATATATATATATATATATATATATATATATATATATTTGTATAATCTTACACACTAAGATATAATCCTTTGCCTATATTTAAACTGTTAAGACATATTTATGCATTTGATTTAGATGTAAACATACCTAGATTAAAAAAAGATACCTATGCATAGTTGTAGATATCCGCTCGGATTCATATATATGTCCATATTAAAACATACTTTTTATATATGTAGATCATTATTTTATTCATTTATTTATAATCATTAATTTATTTTCATGTTGTTATAATCACATGTACTCCCAAGACTTAGAATACATTAACTATTCTCTGCAGAGAGGTAAGCCCCTACAAAAAAAAAGTTGTATTTTCGATAGGACCTTGTCCAAAAAAAAATTTTTTTAATAAAGAAAATAAAGAAATAATTATGAATGTACAATAAACAAGATTCCCCAACCTCTTGGCATAACATAACTCTAGATGGGTTGAGTTGCCATTAAAATCAATCACTAATGTATCCCATAATGATTTGTTTATTTTCAAAGTTTTCTATTCTACTTTTTGATTAAGAATATTATTCAATAAACGATGCTACTTCAAAGTGGGTGGCAAATTACACACACACACACACACATGCAGACACAGACATATATACACATGTATGCATATTTAAGAACATTCTTACATGTTTTTTATATAAATCTTTTATGATCTTTACTTTTAGGTCTATATATATATATATACATATGTATGTATGTATGTATGTGTAGACTTTGGCATAATCATATAAGTGCTCTTGTGCATAATTGTTTTAATTTTTCCATTCTTTGAATAGAGAAGCACTTAACATATTAGAACATTTCTAATTGCTGAACATCATATTTCATAAACAAATGCCAAACAAAATATAAGGTTTTCCCAACACAACTTTGTCAATTTCATTGTCTTTTTCATAATTAAATTATACGATTTCAGTCAAGAAGCAGGATATTTTGTTTTCTTTTAATATTTTTATAAGTTTACTCCAAATTCATAATTTCTTGTTCACTCAAGAAACAAAACAAAAAACAAAACAGAAAAATGGCCAGCAGAACTCATTTATAACACTAACCCTCAATAAAAGAAATACTTTAAATATTCTTGCTTTACATATGTCATATATAAACATATTTCTTATAAGTGATTTTCTATAAGTGTTTTTTTTTATAACAAATTATATTATCAATAATAATAAATATGTACATTTCTGTATATAGTTTCTTTGGTTTAGAAAACTTAACTTTTTATTAGAAATTGTTAGGGTTGCACTTATTTGAGTGAGTGTGTATGCATATACAAGGTTCTATTCAAAAGTTCAAATAACTTGATAATGAAAAAAAAAGTTACCTTTAGTTTTTAAAATCTCCTTCAGTACTGCCAGCCTAGGCACATATACAAGGTGTATCAAAAAAATATTAATATTTTTTGTATTTTTTTACACACTTTGTATTCTGAAAAGAAAACAAAAAAACTTTCTATTCATTCTTCATTACTATCTTGGTAAATACAGCTTTAATTTTGGTACTTTTTTGACACACCTTGTATTCTGGAAAAAAAATTAATGAATGGAATGTTATTTGTTTTTTTTTTTTGACACCTTGTATATGCTGGTTTACAAAATATACTATTAACAAAGTTTATTGAAAAAATCCATTCAATGTACATTTTATGTATCTAGTTCAGATTACTTAAAATTTAGTGTAACACTAAGTGTCTCTCTCTCTCTCTCTCTCTCTCTCTATATATATATATATATATATATATATATATATATTATAATACAGGTACAAGTGATAACCTACTGGAGTTTCACCATAAGGATCTTCAGGGTTAAATCCACTGGATTAATCAAGATATTGATTAATTGCAGTCGATTACATGTGCGTGTCTTTCACTCGAGTAGGTTATTATTTGTACCTGTATTATAATAAATTTGCTCTACTAACATATTGAGCTCTTTTTATTTGTTATATCGGTGTCTTACCTTTCTGAATTTTGCATCAACTAACCATTGTGACCATATTCACCGGTAAGTCACCTTTTCCATAATACACACACACATATATATATATATATATATATATATACACACATTTGTATAGTTTGAAGGTTTATATTATGAGCTTGGTTTTTATATTGTGTCAGTTTTGATATTGTTTTTGGACCATATGACCTTGTGTAAGAATCCTTGAAGAAACTGAAGGTTTTCATTCTTGGACAGTTCTTCAGCTATGCATTCTCTAAGATCCAGTAAGTCATAGTGGATATTAACTGCCATGTTCTATAACAAATACTTCAATGGATAAAGTCTTGGTTTCAGTGTTGATATTAGCTTATTTTAATGTGATAGCCACTGTGTTTTGTTGATGTTAAAATAACCATTTTTAATATTTTGTAGGAATCCAATGAAAAGACTGAAGGTTTTCCTTTTTGGACAACAAATGGTTAAACATTGCACTTAAATCTCAGCAGAGAGCTGATAGGGACCCCCCCCCCTCTGACCCCTCTTAGATTTCTTTCCAATTTGTTTGACATTTTTGTGCATAGTTGAACATAAAGTTTCTTTTTCTAAATCTCTGGAGTTTTGACAAGGATCTGCTTAAATAGAAATGATAATTATTCAAAAATGGTTTTAAGTGCAAATCTTATCACAAAAATCACAGTTACCCTTCTTTTAAAAAAAATAAGTTTTTTGTACAATTATTTCACCTGTGTTTTTTGTACAATTATTGCACCTGTGTAAATTGCATAAATATTTTTCATTGTCAGTTTTGCATTACAGGAATTTATTATTAAAAAGTCTTGTTTAATTTAAGAGCCAATATGAATAGGTGTGGGGGAAAGGTAAAAATTGACTAGTCCTCTGTTGCCAGTCATATAATAATATCATGGTAACTCACAAACCTTCTTTTTTGTGCAAAGGTGAGGTACTGCTCTAGATCAAGTAAAAAAGTAAAGTCGTCGGTATCAGCCAATCAGCGAGGGAGTCTATACCCTTTTCACTAGCGCCAGACCAAGGAGATTGTTTTTTGCGTCTGAGGTGGAGCGCCACACCTACCATCAGCTCCTTACTTTACCGCACAGAACATTGTGCTACTCATACGCTGAGTTGGCTAGGACCGGGATCGAACTAGGAACCTTGTGGTTTCTAGCCGAACGCTCTACCGACTGAGCTAAGATATACCTTAATTTGATTCACAAAGATATAGCTTATTCTAAAGGTTGGTATTTATTCACCTCTCCATGAAGAAAAATGTCAATTTGATATGAAATCTCCATAAAAGTACTAAGTAGGTATACATGTAGGTATGTTTAGAAATTACCCATTCCTACTGGCTTATGCTACATGCACCAGGGAAAACCTATTGTCTCCCTTTCTCATTAATACAAATGAAGGTGTTGTCTGGGAGACAAATCCTCATGAACAAAGTAGGTTTCTATTTATGCCATATTTTACCTAATGACAAGACACAGTCGATTCCTATCCTTCAGGTTTAGAGATTAAAAAAATGTTAAACCAAATCTTTGTCACATCGTTTATTATTTAACCTTCTCATTATAATAGTTGGTCAGTTCAAAATTTGCATATTTTAAATTCAATATCAATTTCTACACCACCTAATGTCTGCATATATATATATATATATATATATATATATATATATATAGAGAGAGAGAGAGAGAGAGAGAGATTCGTAATTTTTCCGAGTTGAAATAAAGGAAAATAAAGTGCTCAATTACGAATGTAAGAGCTGTATTATTTATTTATTTATTTATTTACCTAAGGTAAATGTTTTCTAAAACCTCTGTATAAACACTTATATTTGATAAATAATATATATATATATATATATATATATATATATATATATATATATATATATATATAAGGAAATATATAGGATAAAGCAAGAATTCTTCCAAGCCATCAGTGTATCAGTGCTACTGTACAGCTGCACCACTTGGACCCTAAGAGAAAAAGCTAGACAGTAGCTAAACAAGGATGCTGCATGCTGTCCTGGACAAATCTTGAAAACAGGATCCCACAAGAAAGCACCTGCCTCCTGTTACACAAATCCATCTCTCAGATGAAAAGGACATACTGGTCAGTGTTGGAGAAGCAGAGATGAACTCATAAGTGACATTCTCCTCTGGACATTGATACATGGGCATGCCAGTGTAGGCTGACTAACAAAGACTTACATCAATCCACTCTGCCCGGATTCTGGATGCCACACGGAAGACTTGACAGTAGTGATGGCAGATAGGGATGGTTGGTGAGAACGAGTCATGGGATCTGTGCTAACAGCACAATGATGATGATTATTATATATATATATATGTGTGTGTGTGTGTGTGTGTGTGTGTGTGTGTAAAATTTAGAATAAAATCTGACCAAATGATAAATCAAAATATGCCAAATTGATTTTCCAATATATTTATATATTTTCCATATGTACAGTGAACCTGATAGCTTTTCGATTGAGTGCATCCTTGGACGCTTTGAGTGTGTCCCCAGGAAAATTTATGGGTCCCAACTAGATCCGTCTAACTCCTACCTTGTAACCTATCCAGTGCACTTCGTTTCTAATAAACTATTGAAATGTATTCAGTTAGCTTGAAATTGCGAGGGAAGAAAAAGAAAAACACTCGGATGCAGGGATATGATTTTACTGCGTCCTTTTAGATTTTTGTGCGTCAGGGACACAGGATGAGTATCTATCAGCATCTTTGTATGTATATTCACATAATTTGATAGTTACTTAGTAATTAAAAACTAACTCACTTGATTCTTCACTGGTCCCACAAACTGATTTGATTGTGGGTGCACTAATTTGTTGTGTGTCATACACAACAAATTAGTGCCCCCACAATCAAATCACACATGCTTTTTTCCACATTTTTAAGCTTAAAAGTTAGGGGTGTATATTAACTTTTTACCTACATGCATCACCATATTCAGAATGGTATTACTGAATGTATGTTATATCTATGATCCAAACTAAAAAATGCATCATAAACATTTCTGTCTTATGCTGCTACATATTAATTGGAATGTGTGTTTGTTTATAATTTTATCTTTCCTAGTGTGAGCCTATTTTTGCCATAAGTATTTTTTGTTGTGTGAATATATCCGTGTGTTTGCTCTAAGGGCTGCGCAAATGTTTTGTTTAAAAACATAAGTAAACATTTTTATTTTTAATGTATATGAACTGTATAAAAAGTTGAACTAATGTTAAATTTAGCTGCTACAAATTCTAAAAAATCAGTGTGTATTATATACACGATACATATTTTTTCAGAATTTCATAGCCAAAATTTAGGAGTGTGCGTTATACATGAGTATGTATTATACATAGATAATTAATAATTTCTAGTCTCACCTATATTCTTGTCAAATGGTATAAACTATTTGGAGATAAAATTAAATCTTCAATGAAAAAGAAAGATAAATTCATTGTTTTTCTTTTTTTGGTTTATATAATTATTTACTAAGCGTAGATTAGATGCGGCACAAGGCCAGAAGTATGGGGCACCCAGTGAGAATCGAACTCACTATCAATAGTCTACTAATCTAACTTGTTAACCATTAGACTACATGAGGTTTATATAAATGGAAATGATTCTGCTTGTTCTATTAGGGGCAGACTTGAATTTCTGTTAAAAATACCCTGGACTTGGGTTTCTAAGAGAATTTATATTATTTGATTGGTTCGGTTTGGTTTGTTTTATGGCATATCAACATCAGTGGGTCATTTAATGCCAACAAAGTTTTGAAATAAATTCATTCTTAATGGATACTCAATTTTTATAAACACATTTTTCTATTTAACTCATAGATGGGAACCTAACAGGTACTACCACTCCGGGTCAGAGTGGACCTGAGAGCAATGGTGATGAAGGGATTGTCCACATTCCCCAGACCTCCAGAACTGGAACCTCACCATCAGATAGAGTTTAACGTCATTCCCAGGACATGTAGACCCTCAGCCACCGCCTTCTAGCACATATAGGATAAAAAGGATTGGGGTTTGTCATAAGAGCAATAGGGTTGGGGCAATCATATAGGTGCTAGGGCTTGACATGATCATTTCATTGGTCATTCAGTAGTATCATAATACTTGGTGTACTGACACACTGTGCATTTCTTCATCCTGTATGTGAGCTGAAAACCATACAGATGAACATATAATGTGGTCTAATTTGGGAATTTATGCTTTACAATTTCAAATGTGGAAGCAACCAAAAGCATTTGCTATTGGAAAGTTGAAGACGCTGTTGATCACAGTACTGTAATTAGATGGTTGAAGAAATTTTACTTGGGTTGCAAGAACCTAGATAGGTAAGTCTAAAAGTGTGAATGCTTCTGGCATAGTGGCACAGTCCAATGTGGTTCATCAGCTTCACACCCTCAGCAAAAGCATCTCTGGCTGCTGAATTGTGCCTCACCTTACCAGAATATTGCAAAACTTTTGACTCACTCTAATATTTCAAATGTTTTTTGTTATTCTTAAATCAAACAATGGACACTGTCCTGGTTCAGAGTTGACCACTTATGCAAAAGCAGGCACTGTAAGCAACCTCAGTCCTTTGCTTATCGAAAATAGACCTGAAAAGGGTTGATAACGTGTATAACAAGACAACCAACCAACCTGGATGAGAAGCACTAAGATTCCTCATTGGTCCTATAACTTGGTTTGGTGTATTGGATTTTACGGCATGTCAACCCTTGTTGGGTTATTTTATGCCAAAGACGTTTTGATCTATTCATGCTTGATGGGTATTCAATTTTTTTTTTTTAACTCTATTTTTTAACACATTTTTTAAACTCATTTAAGTCATAGATGAGACCGTAAAAGTAAAGTAAATGTCGATATCAGCCATGCCGCGAGGGAGTCTATCCCCTTTTCACTAGCACTAGACCAAGGAGATTATTTTAGCATCTTAGGTGGAGCGCCACACCTACCGCCAGCTCCTTACTTTATCGCACAGATCCCTGTGCTACTCATACGCTGAGTTGGTGAGGGCGGGTATCGAACTAAGAACCTTGTGATTTCTAGCCGAACACTTTACCGACTGAGCTAACCCGCCCCCTGACTCTCCCTGTAACTTGGTTTAGTTTTAGGCACATTGCTTTATAGCATATCTTGGGTGGGAATAGCCTGGCAGAGCACATCCCTCTCCAGGTCCACAACTGGTTTGAATTTTTTTTTTTTTTTTGGTTGTCTTAGTAAATTTAAAGAGCCCAGTCTACCTTACTATTTACCCACAGCTGGAGGAAGAATAGTTGGAGACATACAGTATTTTTCCAGTTAATTTGTTTTTACTTAAACAAATTGTGTGTTAATCAAAAATCTAATCAATTGGTTGAAGCAGATGAATGTAAAAACTGGCAACATCATCAATGTACAACTTTAAGAAGTGAAGAGTACAAATGTGAAGTTGTCAACCACATTAAAATGAATGATGATATTACCAGTATTTTCTTTTTTAAATACAAAAAATACCAATGACAAATAGAAGAGAATAGCTTGTGCTAACCCGCCTTCACATAGGCCACATCTACATCACCCATCATCATTTGCTGGAGAGTACAGAATCCCCAATATGCACTACATGCCAAGAGAAATTTACAGTGAAACATATACTGCTAGAGTGTGTAGACTTTTCACATAGGTCACACCTACATCACCCATCATCATTTACTAGAGGGCACAGAATCCCCAATATGCACTACATGCCAAGAGAGATTTACAGTGAAGCATATACTGCTAGAGTGTGTAGATTTTGATCTAGTGCAAACAAAATACTACCAAGCAAGTAATTTGAAAAAAACTTTTCATGAAAATAAGACTATCCAGGATTTTACATTTCCTAAAAGAAGTGGGATTGTACTAAAACAATATAAGTAATTGAACAATAGTTAAAATCTATACATATACTTATTTTTCTCTACCAAATTACTGCTACGAATCCAAAAAGTTGGCATTAAATGACCCACTGAGGTTGATATGCCGTAAAACAAAACAAAAAAAACAAACAAAACCAGTCATTGGATTAACTTGCTAGAAAAGAAAAACTCTAATTTCAAATAAAAAGAAATCATTTTTGCAAATAGACTTATGTTTATAAGATCTTCAATTAGGAGATTTTTTTGTGAAATAAGTAAAATAGTTTGTTTTTTTCCTATGAAAATTACAGTTTATATAGACAAGTTCTTTTCATATTTCTACTTTTTTGTTAAGCATCTTCTTCATTCCAATCTGTGAGATTTTTTTTCAGCTCTAATGATGTGTATTCCAAAGAACCACTTTTAAGGTTTAGGTCTTGCTCTCTACCTCTATCACACTCACTCTCTCTTCCTCACTCTCTCTCTCTCACCTATTCTCGTTCACTCACCCTCTCTATCACACTCACTATCTCTCACTCTCACCCACTCTCGTTCACTCACTCTCTTTATCACACTCATTATCTCTTTCTCTCTCACTCTCACTCACACATTCTCTCTATCACACTCACTATCTCTTTCTCTCTCACTCACACATTCTCTCTCTTTCTTTTTCTCTCTCACTCACTCTCTATCTATCTATCTGACTATAATGTCTCTATCTCCTCTCCCCACAATGGCCCATGGGTGCAAAGTGCCAGGCATGTATTCACCACAATGCAGAAGAAAACAATAAATATAAAGAGGTTAAAATTATCTCTTTTTGTCACACCTCGTCATATTAAGTACAGGTGGGCCAAAACTTTCCCCCTACTGAAACAGATAATAAGTGAGGGATAGAAACTTGTCTAGCAAAGAAATAAGTTCCCGTGGTTCCATTTTCCAGACTTTCATAGTAAAGAGAGAGAGAGAGAGAAAGAGAGGGGGTTGGAAACTGAGAGAGAGAGAGAGAGAGAGAACAAGGGTGTACAGGACAGATGGTGTCAAAATAAATATTGAAAAAAAAAATAGAAAAACAAAACAAAGCAGGACACTTTTTTTTTGTTCTCTTAGGAGAAGAAAAATGAAAATAAATAAATGAAAGCAAATAAATTAGCTTCACATAAAACTTTGGTTATTTATGACTACCTCATGCTTATTAGCATCAAATTAGCCCCATGTTTCAATCCCAGAATTTCCCTGAAGCCATTTTCACTTCCTTCTGCCAATTTGGACTCTGACTTCCATTTTTCTTTCAAGCAATAACAATAAATGATATATAGGGACAAAGAGAAAGATACATGTCTATATTTATAAAGATATAGAAACTTAGATATCCAAGCATATACTTTAGAAATAGAGATGTTACTATATATATATACATATATATACATATATATATATATATATATATATATATATATATATATATATATATATGTGTGTGTGTGTATATATATATATATATGTATATATATATATATATATATATATATATATATATATATATATATCGAGAGAGAGAGGGGGGTGAAGATAGAAAGTGATGAAGGCTAAATTTTATATAAAACAGATATCTACACAAGTGTATATATATATCTGGTACATGACTATTTAAGAGTTAGAATATACCATTTAACACACACATTTAACAATGTACACAAATATGTAGTAAGTAATGTAGTAAGTATGTTTGGATTTATACTGTGATGTAGATAAATTCACATCTATATTCACCTATAGAGTTTACCTTGATCTCATACAAAATGTAAGAAGATTGTGCTGTTATTTAATATTCAATAAATCTATATTATATACAGTGGTACCTCGACTTACGAATGCCCTAACTTTCAAATTTTCTGAGTTACGAGCTGTCAATTTTTTTGCTTTGTGTTGTGAGCTAAAATTTGAAAGATAAGCAAGCTTCAGATATGCTTATGCTAATAAGTTCACTAAAACCTTCTAAGTTTACAATTTATTGCATGAAAGAAAAATGTTATTTACAAAAAAATAAACATTAAAAATTTTGTTAAGTTTATATACAATACAGTACTATTTTTCTTATTTAAAAAAACATACTAAATAAATTAGGGTGTTTTTAAGGGGGCGGGGCTGGAATGGATTTCTGTTTATATCAATGAGGAAAATTGATTTGATATACAAGGAGATTGAGTTACAAGTGGAGGAGTTAAACTTGTAAGTCAAGGTACCACAGTACATTATATATATATATATAAAAATGACCAGATAATTTGATAGTGAGAATATTATGGGCTTTTTATATATATATATATATATATATATATATATATATATATATATATATATTTGTGAATAAAAAGGGCTTAAATACTATGGGTATCGTGGTTATGGACCACAAGTGGAAATGGTCCATAACCACGATACCCATGGTATTTAAGGCCTTTTTATTCACAAATAACTTTGCTCTGTTCACAATAATTAAACATTGAGCTCTCATATGGAAGTTAAACTCTACAATAAACTACTGGTAGAGAATAGGACCAGCCTAGAATCACCTTGTACCAAGAAACTTGGTACCACACCAAAGTATATATATATATATATATATATATATATATAATATATATATTAAAAGATATAGATATATTAAAAAGATTTTTGGTCCCCAATGAACAAATACAAGCATAAAAAAACGCAAATGTTCCCAGTAATATAAAGATAGAGAATGACCTAAAGGCCAAAACTGCTAACAAATTATTTTTATTTTTCATTTATTTATTCTTCCACTTGGATAGCCATCTCAAGAGGCTGAGGTTCTCAAAATTGAGAATCTTAGTTGAAATAAATTTATAACCACTAATATAATAAATATTTAAGTTTTTCTTTTATCAAGAGAGAGAGAGAGAGAGAGAGAGAGAGAGAGAGAGAGAAGAGAGAGAGAGAGAGATGGCAAGATTGATACACACACACATATATATATGTATGTTGTATGTATGAATATATGAGCTATAAAAATTCATGGAATGGCTTACCAGTCTACTGTTACTTTCAAAATACTCCCTTTGTGAGATGATAGCACCATTGCTGGAAACATTCTTAGAACCCATTTTCTGAAATACCTTTTCATGCTTCCCGATGTCACGGATGTCAACAAATCTTTGTTCTTTCAGGATCACCATTTGTGTGTAACACACACTCATGTATAACATGCACACCAAACTTTGGACTATGAAATTCTGGAAAAAAAATAATAACTTGTGTATAATACGCACTGACTTTTTAGAATTTGTAGCTAAATTTAAACTAAATCTAGCATTTTTTTAATCAGATCATATTGAATAAAAATAAAAATTGATATAGTTTAGATTGTATGACGGAGAACGAGAAAGGAAAAAGAGCAAGACATTGTCTTGCCTGCCGGGATCAAACCCACGTCTCCCGCATGCAAAAACAAATGCGATTTAGGCACTGGACGGATGTGAGGTTCGACTGATGTGCCTGGATGTTTGGGTAATATGCCCATAAAATAACCAAAGCGAGTGGAGCGTAGTGTGACAAGCAGAGAAGCTTTCGGCTTACGTGAGACGGCAGTAAGAAAATATTTTGACGACGGCGACGGATTTTCAGCTGCTGGTCGAAGACTGTGTTGACCAAAAGAAAGTTTGGCCTGCGAGAAGACAGTGAACTCACTTCTTTTTGTTCCCCCCCTCTGCAGGAACTTGTTGAAGCAAATATCTATTTCTCCCCCTATTTTTCCCCCTTCTATACATTGTATCTTAAAACAAAATTTATAAAGAATTTAGAGCAAACACTTGATCATGTTCACTCAAAAATGCAACAAGCTTGTGGTGAGAATAAGTTCATATTAAGAGAAATTGGAAGCAAACATGTTCCAGTAGATACTTCTTTGTACCAGCATGAAACATTAGTTTAGGCGTAAGTTGGAAAAATATGAAGACCTACATGAACAATGTATCAGAAACGGAATAACAGATGTATTTCTCAGCGAAGTCGGATGCCGGGATTTATTACCAACTCAACCTTGGCATTTTTGTCTAAACTTGGACTTTCTCCACCAGACAAGAGGAAATACATAAAAAAAGATCCAGGAGAAAGCTCTCGCATCAGTGTGGATATGGCAGTCCTACATTGTGGGATCAAACTGACAAAGTCTGGTGGTATCGTGAGATACTGCTGGGGCGCTCTGGGTTATGTTAATGATGCTTTGATCCCAAAACCATGCCTGAACCCAGAGTCATCATCTGATGAAGGCTTTGTTGGTTGCAATGCTACTGTGTAAATAGCAGTCATTGTATGAAGATTTTTTTTTTTTTTAAGCTATAGATATAACTTACTTTTGGATATCCTGTTCTGAATGTGGCTGGAATAAAGTTAATTATATAGATCTCATGTATGATAGACACTCATAACTTTTTTGCTGAAAAATATTCTATTCATCTTATACCCAAATACTTAGCATGTGGTGTAATGGTTAAAGTCATAGGAAATGGACTCGTTTCCCCAAGTTCGATTCCTGGATGTGGTAATTGCATTTCACTTAGCGCTAATACCCTTGGGAAAGGTATGAATTCTACTCTCCCTCCAGCTATGGATAAATAGTAGGGCAGACTGGGCTCTTTAACCTTAGTTAGGCAACTGGTCTAGAGAAGGAAAACTGAATTCAAACCTGTTAAACTCCGCTTAAGAAATTGACCTTGTGTTACATCCTGCTCGTGCGGAGGGGTTGGTAAATATATATATCCAAATACTTAAGCCAAAAATCAAAGGTGGCTAAGTTTGATGAATAAGGTGGATGGTCCATTTTTTAAATGAATTACTTACCCGTTGAAGGGATCCATTTATCTTAGTCTGTAGAACAAGATTTCAGATTCAATACAAATCTTGCCAATTCTGAACAGGACAGCTTGGGTAATCTGATCTGTGTGGTAAAGGAGAGCTGATGGTAGGTCAGTTCTTCTGCTATTAATCACACCTTAATCTTAATATTTAATCTGAGTGCATGGGTGTCCATTTTGCATGTTCTATGGTGTTCTTTATTAAAAAGGTCTACTCATCAGACAAGTAAAGTCATTAACTGGAGGCCTAAGATTTACTTTCAGTTTGAGATTTCTCTACTTTGCTTGTGTAGTTACAGCTTAAGAAATTTGAATTAAAGTATTAAATCTATTTATTTTATATACTTCAAACTTAGCTATATTATTTCACATTTATTGTAAAAAATTAAAAATTTTTTGGGGGTCAAAAATTCACTACTAAGAAAATGTTATTAAGGAATCTTCTTAAAATAAATAGATCTTATACTTAATTCAGTTGTATAATTGTTAAAGTTATTCCAAGTGTAAAAGAAAAAAACTTTCTTTGAATTTCTTAAGCTGTGACTACACAAGCAAAATAGTGAATTCTCAAACCAGAAGTAAATTTTAGGCTTCCATCTAGTGAATTTTCTTGCATGATGTATAGGACTTTTTAATAAAGAATGCCATGGAACAGATGCAAATGTGGTGACCCATGCACACAGATTAAATATTAAGATTAAAGTGTGACTGACAGGTGTGAATGATGCTGTTTGCATTTCATATAGAGTTTGGGAAAGGTATGAATCCAATTGTTCTCCCTCCAGCTATGGATAGATAATAAGGCAAACTGGGATCTACCCAGTCTAGAAGGAAAACTCTAAATTCAAAGAAGTTGTAGAGCTAGAGAGAGATGGGGTCTTCCAGACTATTCCTGCCCAAGAGACACTGTAAAATTCCTGGGACCAGTGAAGAATCAAGTTATTTACAAATTGCTTAACATTGCAATTAATCATTAAGGAATTGTCAACTTCTGTAAATGTATCTAGAGTTTGGAGATCAAATTGGCATCATTTGCTTTCTCATTTGGTCAGCAATGAGTAAATAGAAGGGCAGACTGGGCTCTTGAACCTTAGTATAGCAACCAGTCTAGGAGAAGGAAAACTGAATTCAAACCAGTCGTACACCTGGAGAGGGATGGGCCCTGTCAGGCTATTCTTTCCCAATAGCTCTCATCCAAACCAGGATATGTCTGTCTGTGGGAAGTGATTAGTTTAATGAAGTGTTTTAAATGTATATTGATGTATATTTCTTCCCTTGGTAAATGTTTGGGGTAGGAAATCCTCAGGGCTTTTCAAATTCCATAATTATTTCAGAATTTCTTTTGTTGTTGATGTGAGAGTAAATATTTGTGAATTTATTTAATTATTTCTGATTTGCAGAGTGTTGACCTCAACTTCCAATGTTGTTTTTAAATTAACATAAGATCAAAAAGACTTAGTATTTTTCTCCTGCACTTTCAAGGATTGACATCTTTTAAAGAGTGACAGTATCCTATGTTCTATCAATATCACAAGATTATTATTATTATTATTATTATTATTACATTCAATGTGAGTTTTCACACCTGTAGTAACTGGTGGTTTTCCTTGAAGTCCAAGTGACAGCAAGTCTCCACAGCTCTCCAGTACTTTTCTTGGTTTTCTAGCTGATATCAATAGTGGTATGGTCTGAAATGTCTCAATTCCTTTCTGAATCTCTTGTCCTCTGACTTTCTTTTCCTAGTCCTTTGGTATTATTGGATTTTTCCTCTAATTTCCAGTTCCTCCAGACTCTTTTTCTAAACACTTAAGGACCATTCCAAGGGCACCCACTACAATTTGTATGACCTTTATCTTCATGTTCCACAGTCTTTTTAGATCTCTGGCTAGGTCCAAGTGTTTGTCTACCTTTTCATTTTCTTTCATTTTCACTCAGTGATTTGCCAGCATAGCAAAATCCACAAGGTGACAAGTTCTCTTTTTGTTAACACGAGGTCTGGTCTCCTGGCTAGGATTAGGTGATCCATCTGCATCTGAAAATTGTTTTTCACACCAGCATTAGCTGATAGTCTTTCACTGGACTATGAGTGACAAAAAGTCTCTTCAGGTCTCCAGGGCTCTTCTGAGTATTCTAGCCAACTTCAGCAATGCAGTTGTCTGGATAGTCTCAATTCCTCCTCTGATTTCCAGATCCTCCAGTCTTTTTTCCAAGCTTTTTGGAACCGTTCCAAGTGCACCAAGTACAATTGGTATCACTTTGACCCTCATATTCCACAGCTTTTTCAATTCTCTGGCAAGGTCCAGGTATTTGTCTATCTTTTCATTTTCCTTCATCTTCACCCTGTGGTCTGCTGGAACTGAAAAGTCTACCAGTTGACATGTTTCTCTTTTTTTTTTGTTAATCAATACTAGGTCTGGTCTCCTGGCTGAGATAAGGTGATCTGTCTTTATCTTGAAGTCCCAGATAATTTTATTATTATTATTTCTGAATATGCCTGTTCATATGAGATATCCATGTGATAATATGTCCCTTTAAATCTCTAAGGGTCGGTTTAGCTCAGTCAGTAGAGTGTCCGGTTAGGAGCCACAAGGTTCCTGGTTCGATACTGGCCCTCACCAACTCAGTGTATGAGTAGCACAGGGATTTGTATGGTAAAGTAGCTGATGGTAGGTGTGGCATTTCACCTTAGATGCCAAAACAATCTCCTTGGTTTAGCACTAGAGAAAAGGGGATAGGCTGTCTGGCTGATACCGACTTTAGGCCATTCCGATGACTTGACTTAAGACTTTAAACAACATTGTCAGTATCCTTACAGACCTCAGCAATTTCCTGGCTTATCAACTTTTCCTTGAATTTCTAACTCATCTGACTAAATTACTTGTCTTTCATCATCATTATCATTATCATTATCATTATCTTGTAACCAAAAGAATAATTGAACTCCTGTTGCTGAATGGGTGGCAGTGGTGGTGGTGGTGTGGAGGGGGGAAAGGTATTATCATTAACAATAATAACATTGACTAACGATAAAGCTGAAGAGTTTCATTAATTCTGCTTTCTTCTCGATTTCATTATGTCACCCCCCACCCAAAACCCCCCCCCCCCCCCACCCATCAACTGTAAATGAAGAAAAAACGAGAATAATATCTTTGCAGAACTGCGAGACTTATTCAAGAAATTTCCATGTTGAATATGAAGGTAAGAGATTTTCAAAACCCTAATAAATGTATTCTTTACGGCACCCAATCCCCCACCCCTGTATATACATTCATTCAAACAAGTCTTTATCTTCAATGGGGAATATAAAAAAAAAAGAAGTTTAAAAAGAGAAGAAATATAAATCCACAAAAAATAAAACGGAAAGAATGATAGAAGAAAAATAAGTAAAAAAACAACAAAACAAAACAAAAAAAAAACAAGAAGATGAAAATACATGGAATAAACAACATCAACAATGCTGGTGCTGTTGTTGTTATGGTGATGGTGGGGGGTGGGGGTTGTCGTGGTAGTAACACTGGTGTTGATGATGATGATGATGATAGTGATAAAAAATTGAACTTTGCAAATATTTCTAATTTGTAAATTCCTTTTATATAAATTCTGTTCTTTCTCTTAAAGGTTTTTTTTTTAATGTTTTTTTTTTATTGCCGTTGTTGTTGTCATCAATGTCTTTAGTTTTTTTTTTTTAGTTTTTTCTTTAGTTCTTTTCTGATGTGTGAAATGATCCACGCACACTGCTACACATACATAAATGCATCCAACCACACACATACATACATACACACATAAATGCATATATGCGGGTGTGTATATATAATGAACGACATAAATGTATGGAAAAAAGATAACAGAAGCAAAGCACAAGCCCAATTCACTGGTATTTTCTTCAAACATATTATTAAAGTGCCCTTGGCAACAATTTCCACAGAAAACACAAGAATATTTCATATTACAATCTGGATTGACAATATACTTTTTTTTTCTTTCTTTTTTCTTCTTCGTTATACTTTCTCTGAGTAATTTCCACATGAAATAAGAAAGAAGAAAGAAATGAAAAAGAAAGAATAAAGGTGCTGAGAGGATAGATCAAATGAAGAAGGAAGAAAAATGAGAAAGAGAAGGAAAAGCTCGGAAAAATGTTCTGAAATAAATACAGGATGAAAGAAATTAAGAAGATTAAAGAAGAATTTCAACAAAAAGTTTCAAGAAAGAAAGAAAGAAAGAAAGAAAGAAAGAAATGCAATATAAGCATCTGTGCATCTTCCTCTTATTTTCTATATCTGCCTCTTTCTATCTATATTTTATATACATATAATGGTAGAGATACAAAAATACCTACACACAATAATATACATACACAAATATATATATATATCCTTTTTACTATTTCTTTATGCTCTCTCTACATATGTGTGTGTGTGTGTGTAAACTTTCTTGACTCTTTCTCTGTCCCTCTGTGTGTGTGTATATATATATATATATATATATATATATATATATATATATATATATATATATTATTGGTGTGTATGGTTGGTACTATTATACTTGAAAAAGCAGTAGTAATCCAATGTACAATGTTATTAGAAGAGTGCTCAATATCTGTGATAGAGCGTTGATAGATGAATGAACAAATAAAAGGTTTAGATTTTATTTATTTACATGGGAACAATATTTAGCAGGAAAACATTGGTTGTAAATATTGTTCCCATGTAAATAAATAAAAGCTAAACCTTTTATTTGTTCATTCATCTCTCTCTCTCTCTCTCTCTCTATATATATATATATATATATATATATATATATATATATATATATAGAGAGAGAGAGAGAGAGAGAGAGAGAGAGATCCTCATCATTATCAAGTCATACTGAGAGCATGGATTTCCATGACTCTTAACACTGGTCCCTTTAAGTCATCGCTGCTGGCAGGTCCTCCTCATGGCATCCAGTATCCGCACAGAACTGATCCATGTAAGTTTGTGCATGTTGGCTGACTCTGGTGTGTCCATGTGTAGGTATCCATTGGAGAATGTCACATATATTTTTTTTTCTTCTCCCATAGTGTTTAGCATGTCTTGATTGTCTTAGTTGGATTATTTGTTTGATGGGAAGTTAGTGGCTATAACTAATTTTTGTGGGATGCAGCTTCCAGAATTTGTCCAAGACACCGTGCAGCATCCTTGTGTAGTTCTCATCTATCTTTTTTTCCAAACATTTCATTAAAGTCCAATGGTGCTGACATACAGTAACCCTGTCACTGCTACAGCTTGGAAGAATTCTTGCTTTATCTTATCAGAGATCAGATTTCCATATGATTGATAATCTGTTTATAGCAGTTCAAGTCTTTCCTATATGTATACTGACATAACTTTCTGTAGATGAGATATTACTACCTAGGTATGTGAACTGGTCTACTAATTTCAGAGGCTTGCCATTCAGTGCAGAGATGTCTCCATGTTGTTTAAAACACATGAACATTTTATCTTTCCCATAGAGGCTAATGCTTCTTGCTGCTTTCTCTTGGCTATGTAGCAGTGTTCAGATAATGCAGGTGTATTTGCAAGAAGCGCTTGGTCATCTGCATAGTCTGCATCTGTAATAATTTCTGTGGTATTTTGTCTGCTTTGTGCTTTTTTTTAGTGTGAAACCTTTTTCCTTCATTAGATCAAATGATATTAATAGTATTTAGTCTAGGCATATTTTAATAGAAATAATGCTAACATTTCTCCTTGAAGACATCAGTAGCTATGTCAAAGAAATCTGTGTCATCATCAGGTGAATGAACCATTGCTTTTGTGTCTTTGTAGAGCATTATTATAGCATTGACAGTTTCTTTGGGGGAGAAAGTAGTTTTTGCCCCATCTTTCCTCCATGTATGGAGTCAAACACCTACAAATAAAAGTGTTGCCTCTAGATATTTTGTTCATGTCTCTTCTACAATTTGATGAATAGTTAAAATCTGAGAAGTTCTGGATTGATTTCTCTGAAATTCGTTTTGATTTCTCCTAAGAATTGGCTCTACTTCAGGTTGGATACAATTGAGAAGCAGGGACATTATAAACCTTAGCAGCTATTGCAGTAAGAGTTATACCTCTGTAGTTCTTAGTGATTGTAAGATTGCCTTTCTTTGAAAATGGGAGGATGCAGCCCTTTATCCATTGTATTTTGTTTATACACTGCATTGCATAATTGAAGTAGTGTGTCATTAAACTTCCTTGTTTCTCTGAATTTTTTAGATGAAACTTGATAATTTGAATTATTTGGATTATTCAGACTATTGTCTTCATCTTTATTGTTATCTACAAAACATTCCGTCTGATGTGACCTTCTTTAGATATTTCTTGTCAGACTTGGGCACCTTCTCTTCAAACTTGGAACATTCATGTTGTAATCGAAGCCTTCACAGAACTTCAAACCTAACCCTTTATTTAATCCATGGAGATAGATTGTTCTCATTCCGTTAAGCATGATTGAGTACAAGTGTTAAGCTATGTCAATTATTCTGTTACTGTTGCCCTTGACCAGGATTGAACCTGCAGTCCAAAGATAACTGTCATTTAGAACTGTATTAACTCAACACCTATATCCACTATGCCATGTAGTGTCCAATATCCACAATGCCATGTGTCCAATTCGATAATAATAAACATGAGGACAATAGTCCAAATAATCCAAATAATATAAATTTCCTTGATTTCCATATTCAAGAGGTATTTTTTCAAGGCCTGCATTTGATTGTTTCTAGCACTTTGATGATTTTATCTTTCGTAAACTGTCTTAGCGTGATGTCTTCTTGGCTATTAATGATATCTTGAGTATGTTTCTAGGATTTTAGGGAACTTTTCAAGCAGATTCTTCAAGTGTTCTTTCCATATCAGAAGTTGATCATCTTGGCTGGTAGCTTTTTGCTTTGATCCCAACTTGCATTTCCTGCCACTAACTTCATTTATTGTTTGCCATACTACTTATCAAAAGTATACAAAAAAGAACAACTTGAAGACATTATATATATATTTGTAAACATCAATACTTATGTATATATGATATATATATTTCATGATTAAAATATGCAGAACCAATTGTATATGTATAATTGTGTGTGTGTGTTTGTGGGCATATATTTATGTAAGTCTGCACGAGATATTTTCCACCTGTATAATTCAGTAGTTCTTTGTATGCTTCAGCAACGTAACTGTCCATTAGTTTTAAATAAGTATTAATCTATTTGCAAAGTCCTTCCCTCAAATAGATAATAGATATGAACCATCCCAAATTCAAAGCCCTTAACTTTCACTTTCCTTTCCCTTTCTATTTTCTTTAGTTATTTAAATCTCAAAATCTATGGAGCAAATCCTTTTCATTAAGTCACATATTTTAAAACATTGTTATTATAAATATTGCATATACATATGCATGCTATATACATGCACGTATAAATAGATACACATACAAACATGTAACCACAAACACATTAATACTCACACACATATTTATGTGCATATGTATATATGTATAAATATATGAACCTAGAAAAATGATTTGAATGTCTCCACAGACACTCATAAAGCCATAGAAGTGTGCATAGTAAAACAGTTATCATTGTAGAGAGTGGAATCGTCGGCATGAGTTCAAATACTAGACAAGGCTGTTGGCATTTCATTTCAAGTTAATGCGTTTGACAAATGCATGAATCCATCTGTTCTCCCTCCAGCTATAGGTTACTGGTAGGGCAGAATGGGTTCTTTGCCTTGGTTAGGCAACAAGTCTAGGTAAAGTGAAGGAAAATTCTGGATTCAAACCAGCGTTTTCCCATGCTAGTAAAGCAGATTGGGCCCTTGAATCAGTCTTGGAGAAGGCAAACTCAATCCAGTTGTATGGAAGTTTGCTTCATATGTGGCTTTTCACAATAAAACCACCTTATATCACAAAGTAAATTATCAATATAGGTAAATGGGTGTCCCATACTGGCGTAATGGTTAGCAAGCTAGTCTTGCAAATCCTTTACAACTGAATAGTGAGTTCAATCTTTGCTAGATACCCCATACTTGTGATCTTGTGTCACATTCTACATATGGCAAACAGGTTGAGTAAATACCTACCTATATAGATTTGTGTATGTGTGCATATATATTTCTATATGCATGTTTACCCAACCCCTCCACACGAGTAGGATGTGAGACAAGATCGATTTCTTAAGCAGAGTTTAACAAGTTTAAATTCCGAGTTTTTCCTTCTCCTAGATGAATTGCCATACTACAGTTAAAGAGCCCACTGTGCCCTATTATTTAGTTGGGGGGAGAATAGTTGGATTCATACTTTTCCCAATGATATTAGCGATATGTGAAATATCAAAATTTCTATATAAGCAGGTAGGTATCATAAATCCAAGAGCATATGAATATTTGTATTAAATTTGGATATGTACAAACTTCCATACTGCGGCACCCCCTAAATATTTTTCCATCGAGGAAAACTTTTACAGACTAAAAAGTTGATAGGCATGGACATATTTTCTTGTCTTAAGAACCATTA
>CM042143.1:6866902-6886902 GCA_023376005.1 Doryteuthis pealeii | reverse complement strand
CCATTTCCACCATAACCACGATACCCATGGTATTTAAGGCCTTTTATTCCCAAATAACTTTGCTCTGTTTACAATAATTAAACATTGAGCTCTCATACGGAACCTGAACTCTACAACAAACTACTGGTAGAGAATTAGGACCCACCTAGAATCACCTTGTACCAAGAAACTTGGTACCACACCAAAGTATATATATATATATATATAATATATATATATATATATATATATATATATATATATGATGTGTGTGTCAGTGCTACTGTATGTCTGAAATACTTGGAGAAAAAGCTAGATTGAACTAGACTGGATGCTGCATACTTTCATGAACAAATCTTGGAAGCAACATCCCACAAAAAAGTAGCTGCATGTCATCCTGCCTTCTACAACCATCCAAGTAAAATTAATAAGACATGCTGGACAGGAGAAGCAATGGCACCTACATAGGAACACAACAGTGTGGACTGATCTGCAAAAACCGAGATCAACCAGGTCTGTGCAGATTTTGCATGCCATGCAGAAGACCTGCCAGGTGGGGGCAATGACTAATATTGACGGTTGGTGAGAAAGAGTCATGGTTAACCATGCTGTCACCATGGCCTAATGATGATGGTTATATATATATATGTATATATATATATATATATATATATAAGAGAGAGAGAGTTATATGGAGAGTTAGTTAACCAGATGTTGGTTATGTGTGTATATATATATTTACCAAGCCCTCCGCACGGACAGGATGTAACACACGGTCAATTTCTTAAGCGGAGTTTAATAGGTTTGAATTTAGAGTTTTCCTTCTAGACCGGTTGCCTAACCAAGGTTAAAAGCCTAGCCTGCCCTACTATTTATCCATAGTTGGAGGGAGAGTAGGATCCATACCATGTTAGCACTAAGTGAAATGCAATTACCACATCCAAGATTTGAACTCGGGGCGATGACTTCATTTCCCATGACTTTAACCATTACACCATGCGTTTCTATGGTTATGTGTGTATATATGGTTATATATATTATATATATATACATATATATATATATATATATATATATATATTATATATATTATTATATATATATATATATATATATATATATATATATATAAATATTATAATATATATATATATGTATATAATAATCAAGAGGATAACAAACTGGGGAGTTAGTTAACCAGATGTTAGGAATGATGCAGTTGTAGAAATTTTCTCCCAGCCAAGACTGGGTCCTCCTGTGTGTGTGGCATGATGCAGAGTCATGTAGCCAGATGTAGGGTTCTCTAGCAGTCACCCTTATCAATCCAGGGCAGCATTAACTCCTTCAGTCACTTGATGTAGACATCCCTGTTGGGGGGTTGTGAGGCCATGTGGAAAGATGAATCGAGGCATAATGTCACTATTACTAGTGACCACCACAAATAGTCAATAGAGATGAATGGTGAAAAAGAGTCAAGGGAATCCATACTATCAGCATGTCTTGATTAAGATAATATATGTGTGTGTATAGAAGGAAAAAAAATAGAGGGGGGGGATAAATATTTGTTTGTTCTGCTTATGATCAGTCTTTCGATCTCCAGTCTGTTTAAGATTGGTTTGGTTTCTTTGCACAATTATGGGGTTTCAAGTAAATGTTCTTTGTTGAGGGGGGGGGCAAAAAGAAGCGAGTCAAATGCCTTATTCCCAGGCTACAACACTGTCGCTGTCTACCAGCAGCTGAAGTCGCAACACTGTTACTGCCGTCACCCCATTTCTACTTATACTGCCATTTCCCCTTATCATCCGGGCACATCAGTTGAACCTCGCGTCCATTCAGCGCCCAAATCGCATTTCTTTGTATTCGGGTGGGCGCAGGTTCGACTCTGGCAGGCAAGACACTCTCACTCTTTTTCCAAATGAGTACGGTCGTACTTGTTCTCTGTCACAGTGTTTGAGTGAGTGTGTGTTTATGTGCATATCTGTGTACTTGTTCTCGTATTTACAATGAACAGTGTGTGAAAAATGTATATGTGATTGCATGTACAATGATTTTTAAAAAATTTTGTTTATATTGTACACAAACAGATTAGTTTGTGAACATTTATACTGTTATATATTTCAAGCTATTTCCACGTACAAGCATTTGCATTGACCAGTTTATATATGCATTTATTTTAGATTTATCCAACTGCACTTTGCATTCTCAAATGTATATAAGCTTCCACTTGCACATATTACCTACACGAAACATATACAAGTAAAAAAAAAAGTGTTCTCTTACTCAAAGTCTTTACTGCCCACTTCCCATATTATTTTAAACATTTGTATTCAAATACACACCAATAATTTACAGGCTGAAATATTAATAAAGAAGTTTGCTGAAAAAAATGATTTAGACTGTCAATCAGAAAGAAAAGGAAAATATTTGAATCAAGGGAAAGAATGGAACATAATAAAAAAAAAAAAGGACCAAAGAAAAAAAAAAAAAAAGTATGGAAGCCAGATGCCAAAAATATTAAAACCAGAGAAATATTCCAAATTAAATGTCCACAATATAAACAGGCATATAAGAAAAATATATGCTGTTATATTGTTTGCATGTGTCTCTACTTTTTTTTTGTTTGTTTCTTATTTCCTTTTGTTTAAGCTTTACTGGTCTATTTCAATATCATATTTTGATTAGTTGCATACATTTGGATAGAGAGCTATTTGTGCACTGACTTTATAAAAACCTCTTCATATACGGAGAGAGAAGTTGTCAAGCTGGTAAGAAAATATTTAGGGACCAGAACAACAACAAAAAAAAAAAGAAACAAAAACACATTTGTTTGTAAATACATATGGATATAGTCTGCATATTCTGTGAATGGTTTTAATATATTAAAACTGAAAGAATCATAACAGATGCTATACATGAGCATAAATAAAACTAGTTAAGTTTAATACAATTAAGTAGAAGTCATAAAACAGCCAGGTTAAGTAAGGTTAATTGATTAATTTATTTTAATGGTATTAAGGATTATTTTATGTCTACAGGTTAAAGAATCATGTTCATTGTATGTTCATATATATACAGTTGTTTCTTAAAAGGTTTTTATATTACATGGTCATATTAAATATAAATAATTCTTAAACAGATTCATTTGATCCATAGATGTGACTCTAACAGGTACTACTGCTCCTGGTCAGAGTGGACCTGGGAGTAATGACAAAGAAAAAAAGAACCAAAGAAAGAACAAAAAAAAAAAATAGAAACCAGACGTCAAAAATATTAAAACAAAGAAGCTCCCGTAATGAAGCCTCACCATCAGATGTAGTTTAGTGTCGTACCCAGAACTCTCCTTTTTCTACGATATTTTATATATGATATTTTTGTATTGTCATTATTAAAAAGACGCTTTTTATACAATATTTTTGTATTGTTATTATTAAAAGACGCTTTTTAATGCTAGTAAGGATTATTTTATGTCTACAGGTTAAAGAATCGTGTTCATTGTATGTTCATCTATATACATAAAAGGTTTTTATATGGTTGTGTACCCCGAAAATAAATCAGGAGCCGGAGTCCCTAAGGTGGTGTGATGCTGAAATCCAGTGCTATCCATCAACTCCTGCGACACTACCATTGCCAAACTGCATTGGTCCCTTACCTTTGCTTTGGATCACAGCGGCAGAGTGGAGAGGGGGATTTGCTGCATGGGCAACAGCTCATCCTCCATATGAACCTGCCCAGGCTATGTAGTTCAAGTTAACAAAAAAAAAATGAATAAAAAACCTTGACACTACTCCATCTCTTGTAGACGGAAGGATGCCAACCAAAATAATTCTTAAACAGATTCATTTGATCCATAGATATGACTCTAACAGGTACTACCGTTCCTGGTCAGAGTGGACCTGGGAGTAATGACAAAGAAAAAAGAACCAAAGAAAGAACAAAAAAAATATAGAAAACAGATGTCAAAA
Source organism: Doryteuthis pealeii (assembly GCA_023376005.1). Lineage (NCBI taxonomy): Eukaryota > Metazoa > Mollusca > Cephalopoda > Myopsida > Loliginidae > Doryteuthis > Doryteuthis pealeii. Next base: position 6,882,961 of record CM042143.1, on the reverse strand, counting down.
ATATTAAAACCACAGAAGCTCCCGTAATGAAGCCTCACCATCAGATGTAGTTTAGTGTCGTACCCAGAACTCTCCTTTTTATACAATATTTTTTATATGATATTTTTGTATTATTAAAAAGACGCTTTTTATACGATATTTTTGTATTGTTATTATTAAAAGACACTTTGCCTTGTGGAACGTCAGAATTTTGTTGTGAATCCCATCTTAGGAAACACTTGTTAACCATTGCACTTGTAGTGATGTAGAGCCTCATTGGGTGCCCTACTATTGTCACCCTACACCAGCCTTTTCTAGGTTTAGTAAATATACCTAATCGTAAAAAAAAAAATATTAATAAAAAGGCTGAGAGCAATATTGAATGTTTATCTTTAGTAAATCAGGATAGATAAAATGCTGTCAAATAAAAAAAATACTTGCTCATATGAGTCCCATTTATCCCAGTGCTCTTCAGCCAAAAAAGAAGAGTCGCTTAGGAAATAGCCATTGGCAAATTGATAGTGGCTCTTTTATTAATTCATCTTCAAAGTTAAGAGGAGAATAAACTTTTTGTTATTGTTGATCCAAATGGCTGAGCAAATCAGCTGCTTAGTTTATTGAAGAAATGCTAAACTCAGCTGTGAAAAAAATCTTAGGTGTTACCCTAAGGTTCTAATATTGATATCATTTATTTTGTGCCTCAAAACAAAACAGGATCTATATGCATAGATTATGGCCAAATCATGCAGAAAGCACTTGTTAGATGATCGAAGGTAAGCAATGATGGGTCTGTTCAATACTTAATTGGTTAATCACTTAAGCAACAGCAGGTACTGTAAGAACTCACAGTGGATGATGCCCCTCACATTGAAGAATGCGATCAACCTGGAACTTTTCTGACATACCTCATACCAGGGCTCGACATTAATGCTGTCCTGTCGTCCCGGAGACAATAAAAATTACATCCAGGATGATCAATACATCATCCGGGACAGTTTGCCGAGGACGGTAAATATTTTTCCTAAAAGTTAATACTACATTCCAATATTGGCCGTCCAGTGATTGCTGACATCAAAATGATGCTGTGGCACCGCAGGTCTATTCTCAAAGCCATGTAATGAATAATGGTGGAGGGAGATAGTTTAAAAGGGCGAATTATGTACTACTAACCCTACTCAGGGTAACTTAAAATAAAATTTTTTTTTTTTTAGCTCAAAACACACTAGGAAATGGATTTTTTGTCCAAATATCCAGAATTATCACTGCTTCAGCTTTTCTTAATGTTTTATTACATGTTATTATGCTACTGATGACTGACAAGTATAGATGATGCTAATGAATTAAACAAAAATATTTTGATTTCGGGACGGTCCAAACCCCATTCGGGATGGTTGATAATTTTTGTTCTGGGCAGTCATGAAAAAAGTTAGTGTCATGGCCTGCCTCATACTATATCAATGAATGGTTTGTGTGATAGGAGGCAACTGACCATTTGTGGGGTGCAACTGCCAAGATTTATTCAAAACAACACACCATCCTTATGCAACTCCCATCTAGGCACTTTGTTAGAGTCCAAGTGATGCAGAAATGCTGATAAAGTAATTTTTTATCATTATAATGTATAATTGGGATCATATCATCATACCTACAGCACAGATTCCTTTGACTATATCTTGCCATCCATCCCTATTGGCCAGTACCCACACAGAGCTGTTGTATGTAAATTTTTGCATGTCAAGCAACACTTTTGTGTTCATGTGTAGGAGTCCATAGAAGAACACCACTTATGAATTTGTCCTTACTTCTCCAACAGTGCCCAGCATATATTGCTCACCTTTTTTGGATGGTTTGTTAGATGGGAGGTAAGTGGCCGTACAGCTGCTGGTTTGTGGGGTGCTGCTTCCAGGATTTGTTCAGAACAGCATGTTACATCCTTGTGTAGTTACCAACTAAATTTTTCTCCAAGTTTCATTAGAGTCCAAGTGGTGCAACTATACAGTAGTACTGACACAGCTAAATTTTATTAGAGATCAAATTGTAATATAGTCAAATAAATTGCTTTCAGTATATATATATATATATATATATATATAATATATATATGGGTAATTTGTTGAAATAAAATTAAAAAAGTGTGATAAAAGTAAGATATTTTTAGTGAAATAATAGTCATCAGGGTGGCCTTAAGTCAGTATCAGCCAATCAGTGACGGAGTCTATCCCATTTTTACTAGTGCTAGACCAAGGAGATTGTTGTTACATCAGTGGTAGAGCGCCACATGTACCATCAGCTCCTTACTTTACTGCACAGAACCTGGTGCTACTCATATGCTGAGTTGGCGAGGGCCGGTATCAAACTGGGAACCTTGTAGTTTCTAGCCGAACGCTCTACCGACTGAGCTAACCCAGTCTTAAAGTGAAATAATAAATTAATTCTAATTATGCTATTCCTATAGTGAAACATTCCAATTTGATTTTCTATACTGTTTATCTTTCTCTCACATATGCATATATATATATACAGTATCAGATTAACTCTGAAAAATATGCTTGTATATAATCAATGTTTGCAAAACAAGATTTGAGAAGAATTTGTTAATATTTTCATCATATTTTCAAATATTATATATTCGAGAAAATATTTTTTAAAAAGAAATGAAACCAGAAAATAATATCAGGCATTGAATCTTAGAAGAAAACAAAAGAAAAAAATGAGTTGTAGAGATGAGAGAGATTTACACAAATACATACATATATTTCTCTCTCTCTCTCTCTCTCTCTCTCTCTATCTCTCTCTCTCTGTATATATATATATATATATATATAAAGGCAGAAAGGAAAAGAATCAACAAAAAATAAATTATTAAAGGAGGGAGGAGGAGAAGGAGGAGGAGGGGAAACATGAAACAAAAGAGAAGAAGAAAAAATTGCAAGAGAGTGGGATTTTGAGAAAAGGATCTGGAAGAGAGAGAGAGAGAGAGAGAGAGAGAGGAGAGAGAGAGAGAGAGAGAAGAGATAATGTTGCATTAGAAGAAGAGTAGGATAGAAACCAAATAGAGAGGTAATTACAGAGAGGAAGAGTTGTAGAAATAAGAGAGCAGGTGGGGAGGGAGGGTTCAGAAAGTATAGAAAAATGAAAGCGAATAGAATTAAAGCAAGAAAGTAAATATTACAGGTAGATTAAAGTACAATGAGTGAGTTGAAAGTGTTTAAAAATCACTTAGAAATTCACCAACATCTTGTCTCTTCCTGATGTTGGCATGTGTTTTTTTTTTAGAAAGTTTTGTTATGCCTAAAGTTGCCCCCCCCCCCTGTAAGATTTAGAAAATTGTCCATAGACAATGAAAAAAGCTGTCAGGGTAAAGCTTTATAGAGACTCTGTGTTTGTCACAGTGACAAATGTTTCTGTTAATGTCTTTCAAACCATCTCTGAAATTTAACAACATGCCCGTGAGCATTTGGCATCAAAAATCTGTCGCTCAGATAAAAATAACATTTAAACACCATTTCATATTTATTGTCTAAAGTTCTCACATAAATTATCATCATCATCATTAAAAAAAAATAAAAAGGTAATCAATTCATTTTCAATATCTCTCTCTCTCTCTCTCTCTCTCTCTCTCTCTCTCTCTCTCTCTCTATCTCTCTGTGTCTGTCTGTCTCTCTCTCTGTCTCTTCTGTCTGTCTCTCTCTCTCTCTCTTCTCTCTGTCTCTCTGTCTCTCCTCTCTGTCTGTCTGTCTGTCTCTCTGTCTGTCTGTCTCTCTCTGTCTGTCTCTCTCTCTCTGTCTCTCTCTGTCTCTCTGTCCCTCTCTGTCTGTCTGTCTGTCTGTCTGTCTGTCTCTCTCTCTCTCTCTCTCTTAGTGAAACTAACATATATGACGCGGAGGTAATCAAGATATACATTGAGAGGAAGAAAGTGACACGCAGAATGTAAAGTTAGGGACGGATCAGTTTTTTTACTTAATTGCAAATTAAGACTAATTAGAACCAATTAAAATGGATTTTTTATTATATATAATATATATATATATACCAGCAGAAAGGTAAGACTCCCCCCCATACACACACACACCATATAAAAATGGTCATTCAGATTCGAAATCTTGCATACACCTTGATATCCTTCTAACTAAGAAACACACCAAATTTGGTTATTGATATTTTACTGATTAAGGGTTATAATTAATTAATTGAAAAGACATGGATTTTGTGGGAGAAGGGAGTTTGCATCACCCACTACCCTATTCTTTTAAACTTAATGACACAAAACTCAGTAAAAGAAAAGGGTTTTAAATAACAAAAAACATTTTACTTCAAAATAAATGCTGTTTGTTTAAAAAGTTTAATCTTAAACTTGTATTAATGATAACTATTGATATTGCATCTCATTCCCTTTCAAAAATTATGGGGGCTAACATGCTCAAAAATCTGTTGTAACATTTTCATAATAAGCACATAGGGTAATATGAGATTCAAAAAGTGTATAAATTGGACACATGGCCTAGTGGATAAAGGAGTTAGGTTAAGACAGTTCTAAGTGACAGTTATCTCTAGATTGCAGGTTCAATCCTTATCAAGGGCAGCAGTAACATAGAACAAGATTCAGTTCTGGAGATCTGGGAAGTGTGAATTATCCCTTCATTTCCATTACTCCCATGTCCACTCTGACCCGGAGTGGTCATGATTGTTAGAATCCCATTTATGGATCAAATAGATCGGTTTTATTTTTTAATATTCAATAGAACCCTAAGCAAAGAGTAAATCCTTTGAGAAACAACTACACAAAAAATGTAAATATGAACATACAAAGAACATGGTTCCCTAACCTCTTGGCATAAAATAACCCTAGATGGGTTTACATGGCATTAAAATCAATCAATAAATAAAAATTATTTATATATGTCATGTATTTATCTGAAATTAGCTGAAAATTTGAAATGAATAGTTTATTGTTTTATATCCAATAATGTTTTTAGGCTGCCCTCATCTTGTTTTTTTTCCTGTCCAATATTTCAGTCAATTCCTTTACAATATTTATTAAGTTTAATTTCAAATAAAGCACAAAGTCCACTGCAGGGAATTAAACTTATATCATTGGTTAATGGTCTGCCAAAATGTGTTTACCTGTAATCAACACCAGGTGGTTCCAACCAGTTCCTTTTCAATCCTTTTTTTTTTCAGGTAAAATTATTGGCTGGCAAATAATGTTTCTCCTTTGGAGGGAGTTTGGGAAAAGTCTACACTTTTTACCCTTCACTGCCCAAAATACAAGATTAATAACAGGTTTGATATTTTGGAAACATTACCATAATCATTTGTTTATAAGACTCTAGTTTTCCAGATTCTTCAGCCCAAAAGTTAGGAGTGCTATATTATACATGAGAATTATACTATTAACTTTTGTCCAGCCACATACCTCACAATATTTGGGACAGGTTTACCAAAAGTAATTATATCAACTAGCAAATATATGCACCCTCCGGTGCATGTATTTAAGTTTTAATGCAATAAAATATTATATCAAATTAGAAAAACTAATGAAACTTAATAAGAATGCAGATAAAAAGATTTGAAACAGAGGTGGGGTATAATCGAAAAATAGAACAATTGAAACTTACTCTTCCATCACTCAACGTCTTTCATTGCTAAATTTTCCTAATTTAACTATTTAGTTAAAACAAGGAAGTAAAGAATAAAATTACAGTTATTTCTTCTTGTTAATAGATTTCTTTTAAGATTTATCCCCGAGATTTTTGCTCATATTCATTAAATAAAACCAAACAATTACAAATCAATAATACCACGCACATCAAATTTTCAGACTGTAAACTGCTATTTTGTTGTACATATAAATACAATTGCATATTGTTAGATGTAGATATACTCAACAGTATTAATAATTCAAAATAATTTTATTCATAATTGAGGTTTGAATAAAAATAAAATCGTGGAGAATATGATGTAAATAACAAAGGAAATTGTGACTTGAGTAGTAATATAGTTTCGGTTAAAGACAGTAAAACACACAATCTCCATTATAATAAGATAATTAATGTTTTTCCATTGTTACAGAGAAATATCCACTGGAATGTGTGTTTGTTTATAATTTTCTTTCTCCTAGTAAGTAAAGTCAGCAGTGTGGCCTATTGTCGGTATCAGCTAGACAGTGAGGGACTATTTTCACTAGCACTAGACCAGGGAGATTTTTTTCTGTGGTGGAGTGCTACACCTACCATGAGTTCTCAGATTTAAAACAAGTTAATGCAAGCGAACAAATTAGATTTATTTGTATAATAAAGGATGGCAAAAGAAAAGATCCTAAGGAAATATTCTTTACTAACGTTAAACAAGTCTTTCATGTTTATTGTTGATTTCCACACTTGGACCTTTGTTTTGTACTTGACTCAAAGAAAACTTTAATAACAAACCTGCAAATTCAAACTCTGTAGATCATAGAACCAAAACAGCCCATCACTTAAAAAGCTGATTTGAAATGAAAGGAAAGAAAAATAGATATTTTTTTTAATGGAGAGACTGAAAACTGGTTGTCAAAAACACTTTGCAGTTACAGAAGATGTAATGCTGTCAAAAATAAAAGAAAAGAAAGAGGATTTCACAAATAAATAAAAAACAAAACTGGATGATAAATCAAAACAAGATTATTGTAGAACCAAAACAGAATGGCAAGTAAAATGGTAAAAAAAAAACCCACAGAAGAATGGTTAATTGTAAGCTAAATGTAAAACTACCGTAAAAGGGGATTTTTGTAAATAAGAAATTGTACATAAAAAAAAAATTCTGATGCCCTTTCCAAGAGTTGGATGGAATAGTGAAAGTGAAAGTGGGAAATGGAAGTAATTAGAGAAAATGAAAGTAAAAGTAGTTTAACTGCATTTAAACATTAGTTGGTTGTTTTTGTTTTAATCTGGGGAATAAAAGAAAAGTGCCATAGTAATCATGATGATAATAATTTCAAGTTATTCACTTTTAGAGAAAGTTTTTTTTAAACAAGTTCCAGCATCAAAAACAATTTGAAAAAATAATATTTTTTTATAAGTAAAACTTGTTTGGTTGGTTGGTTGTTGGTTGGTTGGTTGGTTGTTTTATGGCATATAAACACATTTCAGGTCATTTAATACCAAATCAAGTCACTTTGATATTCAGTTGCTTACAGTACCTGCTGTTGCTTAAATGTCACCCATCTAAGTATTGAACAGGCTCATTGCTGCTTAACTTTGGTGATTTAGAGGTAACCGATGCTTTCAATTAGACTTGACTGTAAAAGTAAAACTAATAAGACAACCATTTTATTAAGCTTGAGTGAAAAGTTTTGCTGAGGTTGTGAAGGTTATAAAACACATTGGACTGTGAGAATCCAAGCACGCCTGATACTCTCCAAGTGCTACTCAATGGATTTGCCTCTATGGCTTAGAACACATCATTAGAATCCACAGTTTTCGGCCTACCTGACGTTGCTGATTGTCAAGGTTCTTGTAATCTGAGCAAAATTTCTTCAACCATCTGGTTATTTCTACTGTGATCAACAGCTCTTTGCCTTAAACTCAACAAATACTACAATACAACCAACCAGGGCGGCTACATTCTATTGTTGCATACCCTTTTCATTACTTACTTCTATTCTTCTTCTGGGGTCTTGATATCTTAAATTCTTCTAGGTCTCTTCTAACATCCTTCTAGCATCTGCACTTCGTCTTGGTCGGTCACACTTAACTCATTTCTTCTTCTAGATCAGTCTTGTTACCAAGACGTTTACCAACCACAAAACCGTGTTATTTTCTTAAGCTTTTATTTACTTAACTAAACATTTCATGTAACTAACATCTGACTAACATAGCGCGTGTATGCAGTGAGTTCCAGTTAAGGCAGGACATTTCTCTGCCCGACGTCAAACTGAAACTGAGGACCCAACCAGGTCCCACGTGACTTCACGTATTTCGAGGGCTTTCTGTACTATTCCATGGAAAGTCTCGCCCGTGATATGAAAAGGGCCATTCCTTTAGAAATACAGGGGATTGACAATAATCTTATGCAACCACATAGATTATGTAACACTATTGGTCATGTGATATACATTCTGCATTTTATCAAAATATTGCAAAACTTTTGACTCACACAAGTATGTGACCTTATTTTAAAATACAAGACAATTGTTTGATTTTGAAAATCAGAAAAAAAAGAGATTCCCTGTCCTTTTTTCTATTTTGCTCTACACTCTTGCACGGTGATGAGGATGTTAGTCTGAAATGTCATGCAGATAGATGGGATTGTTAATTCTAGGTTTTTGGCAACTTTGTTATTTCTGTTCTCGCTTATTTGCCAGTGGATTCTTCATCTATGGTCTGTGCCCCAGTGTGGTGTGTATGGGGGAGAGAGAAAAGTCTGTTTGGCTCCAGCCAGGCCAAACATCAAACAGTATGTCTCTGCAGAAAGAGTCATTAATGAGAGTGATAAGCTCTTTATTGTTCAATAAAAACCATACAATCAGCTTTTATGGCTCAGCATCCTTTTTAGTTTGGATTTTTCTTTTCTAGATTCTTTTTTACACAGGAAAGAAGCTACATGTCCTCAAATTGAGCAAGTCATTCTCTAGAAGATACATGTTCTGACATTTTATATACATTCACACACACACACACACAATATATATATATATATACATTTATATATATATATATATATATATATATAGTCATCCACAGACACGTGTTTCGACTTATCAAGTTTCTCTCTTGCTATATATATATATATATATATATATATATATTATATATATATATATATAGAGAGAGAGAGAAGAGAGAGAGAGAGAAAGAGAGAGAGGGAGAGAGACAATGTATGTATAGAGTTTAAGAGCCTGTTGCATGATTTCCGTAATTTCAAAAAATTATTTGTATAATTTGTTATTTATAATTTGAAACAAAATTATTAAAGTTTTAGACACTTAAACTAATATCTGATAGAGAATGTAGAATGGAAAATGGATTGAAGAATTTGGTTTGGTTTTGTTTTACGGCATATCAACCTCAGTGGGTCATTTAATGCTGATAAAGTTTTGAAATAAATAAATTCTTAATAGATAATACAATTTTTTTATAAATACATTTTTCTATTTAAGCCAAAGATGGACTCTAACAAAGTATTGCGCAAAAGATGAAGGCTTAATTGATCACAGGAACGAGATGTTTCAAGAAATTCTGTTCAAGTTTTAAGAACTTTGATGATTAGGCAAGGTCAGGTAGGTCTAAAAGCAATAGAAGCAAATCTGTTTCAGTCAGAGAGTATCAGGTGAGCTCGGCATTTCACAGTCCAAAATGGTTTATCATCTTCACAACCTCTGCAAAAGCATCCAGAACTGCTGTATTGTGCCTCACATTACCTAAATATTGCAAAACTTTTGATTCACCCTACTACGAGTTTTGTAGAGAAATATTCAAAGGTAATTCTAGAACAATGAGGAACATAATGAAACATTTTCAGAATTTCAAATTAGGTGAATCCAGAATAATTCCAAAGTTCAATGTATTTATTGTCAGTGACGATAGATTATTTTTAGAATGAAAACTGTAGGACTTTACCATCTACACTTTATTATTCATAATTCATTTGTTTTAATTATACAAATTACGCAACTATCATAATCATGTGTGTATAAGACATAAGATTTTTCAACCCTAAAATTAGGAATGTGTATTATACATGAAAACTAAATGAGAGAATTTTTTTTTTTCAGAATTCTGTACTCCAGTTTGGTTTGTTTTGTTTTACGGATATCTACCTCAGTGGGTCATTTAATGCCGATAAAGTTTTGAAATAAATCAATTCTTAATGGATAATACAATTTTGTTTATCAACTCATGTTTTTCTATTTAACCCATAGATGGGACCTTAACAGGTACTACCACTCCGGGTCAGAGTGGACCAGGGAGCAATGGTGATGAAGGGGTGCTCCACATTCCCCAAACCTCCAAAACTGGAACTTCACCAGCAGATAGAGTTTAACGTCATTTCCAGGACATGTAGACCCTGAGTCACCGCCTTCTAACACCCATATGATAAAAAGGGTTTGGGGCTTGCCATAAGGGCAATCGGGTTGGGAAAATTATATAGGTGCTAGGGTTTGACATAACCAGCCAATTGATCGGAGGGGGCCTCTCTGACCGCCCATCTAGCCCAAGATAGGGCCAAAGTGGAGTATTGCAAGTCATGGACTGCTCATCCACCTGGGTTCTATCCTTAAGCATCACGAGTCACCACCCACGGCCAGCAGGTCGCCCCATTGGGGGAATCTTACCCCTTTGCAGAGGTGCAGTTGGTGCATTCAAATGCCGCAGCCAACAAGGCAGACTCCAGTTAGGGTGCGTGTTATGCATGAGTGTGTGTGCTGCACAAATAATTACTGTAATTTCTTCCAGAATGATGACTATGTAAAATTTAAAAAAGTACAAATGACAGAGGATGATGATTGATAACAATTATTAAATTATAAAAAAGAAAATATCATATGAACATGTGCTGGGCCTGACTTTCACTTGCTGAAATCTGAGGCTCATCTAAAAAAAAAATGTACATAAAGAAATCAAAAATTATATATATATATGAGGGTCAGCTGAAAAGTTCATAGCCTGACTAAGATACTCTCATGGATTGTGTCTAAATGAGGTTTATTTTTCAACGTAGTACCCTTTACAGTTAGCTCATTGCTTCCATCAGTGTTGTTAAAGTCAAGTCAGGCTGAAATGACCAGTTCCTGCTAAATCACTAATGTTTCAACAATATATGCTTAAATATACTAAAAACTTTTTTCCTGAATCTGACCTTCTAACTCCCAACAGGGAGATCCAGTGAGCTTCGGTCCGCCGGATTAGGTTTTTGTAAATAATAGCGTCGATCCCAGGGGGCTTTCCCCCAGGCAACACCTGCCCCCTTGACTTAAAGGGGCAGGGCTGGGTTTATTGCCCAGCGCCTGAGGCGCCCCCCTTGAGGGAGAATGCCAAGGGGATCGATGTAATTTTTGTTCTTTCCCACCCATGAGCTTCGGCTTGTGGGTGGGCCCATTTTAAAACAAGGCCTTGTACCCAGTCCATACAAGTGGGGTATGAGACAAATATAACTGACCTGCTGAAATGGGGGGGTCTTATATGGTGTCAAATACAGTATTTATTATTTGAAATATTTCAAATTTTAGCAATTTTTACCACTAAAAGAAATTGACAAAAAAAAATTTTAATTTTCTCTTTGAAAGATTTTGTTGTAAACTTTTAAATCTTTGAATGAAAGAAACCATGAAAATCTTGTTAGCTATGAAGAACGTCATCCCAAAAAAGAAAAACTTTCTGATGTTGATGATGGGTAGAGTAATGACTAAGGACAAGGCCCAAACAAGTCAAAGTAACAGCTTGCCAAGTATTTGCTACAATCTCTACAATTTCCTTTCTCTTTTCTTTTCACATGAGGCGTGTGAAGACTGCACAGAAGTTAGTTGTTCCAGATAATTGGATAAAGAGAGACGTCTTTGATTTGAAGCCAATGAGGCTGAAAGAATCTTTGTACTTTAGTAAATGATAGCTTTGTGTGTCACATCTTTTGTTTCTCAGATACCACTGAACGGGATGAAAAAAAAACGAAAAACCAAAAAGAAAACAATTAACAAGAACAAACAGTAAAAGAACTCCACAAAATGAAGGATTTGGTAAATGGCAGTCCAGTGCCATTCTCTGTAGACATCTTATAATTAATTAAAAGTCACTTCAGGGGCCATTTTCCTTTAGCTATGTTCTATATTTTTTTATTAAATTATTTAATTAGGCCATAATTGATTAATTTAATAATGATATCTGATAAATAACTCTCTGCATCATTTTTTTTTTTAGTCATCAGGAGTTTTTAATTAATTTAAGGAGTTAATATTAACTTTTATGCAAGTTTTTTTGTGTTGAATATAGGGTGTAAATTTCACAGGGAAAATTGGTGGTACTATAGATCTCGCGAGCTTGTTGAATCTTCTCATCAGTGGTGGAGGTTGATGGGCATCCTGCTCCCTCAACGTGCGAAGAATATTTTTTCTAAAGAGTTGATATGCTATGAGAAAAGCACCGAAAATAAAATAAAAATCCTAATTTAAAATGTCACCTATCTTATTTTTTTCATCAATTCTACGGTGTAAAAATAATTTTAAAAAACAAAAGACTCTCAGTAAATATGTAAAGTTTCCTTTTATCACATACTACAAAAATAGATGAGGAACTTAAATCAGAATGGATTAACGCAATATTTTATTGAAATATTACTAAAGAAATTCTTTTGAGCTGTAGCTATATCAGTACTACTCTATGGTTGCACCACTTTATGTTTGGTTTGGTTTAGTTTGCTTTACGGCATATCAAGCTCAGTAGGTCATTTAATGCCAATAAAGTTTTGAAATAAATTCAGTTCAGAGCCATGAGGACCTTATGTTTCAATGCTGAGGTGAGAAATAATTCCATCACCAGGAGCAGAGACAATTTCTCCTCTGTTCAATAAACAGGAATAAAAGGCATGACACTACTGAGATGAAAAGAGACCAAGATTCAGGATTGTCATGTTCCAAATGATATGTTCTCAAAATCTAAGGCTGATAATCATTTATTGTCTCACTATATTTGTCTCAATTTCACTAGCAAATTCATTTTAATCAACAGCTGTTTGGTTTGTTTTGTTTTATGACATATCAACCTTGGTGGGTCATTTAATGCCAATAAAGTTTCAAATGCATTCATTCTTAATGGATACTCAATTTTTTTTATAAACACATTTTTCTATTTAACCCATAGATAGGGGACCCTAACAGTACTACCACTCTACTTATTTTATGTAAGAGTATTAGGATTAACAGAGATAATAGGAAGAAATACAACAAGTAAGAAGGATAGGAAAAAAAGGTTTACTGAGCAAAGATACAAGGTGAACAGAGTAATTAGCAATTGCTTGAATGAATAAACTAGTCTCATCCATGTGGTGAACGGGTTGGATTATTACATACATACTGACATGCATACATATAACATACTATCACAACATATATACATGCTTACATGTTCACATATAACATACAATCACAGCACATACATACATACATATATACATACATACACACATATAACATACAATCACAACACATACATACATACATACATACATACATGGACAGAAAGTTTATAAAAAAACAAAATATCTCACACATATAAAACTAATGACAAATCCAGTTTCCAAACACACATATATATAAAAGACAATTAAAACAGACATACACACATACACATACTCATTCATCTTGATCCACCCCCACCATCAAACATTCTTGACCCACACCTGCATCACCATATAAACACTCCCCATCTAGAGAGAAGAAAATCCACTACACACCCCCAACCCCCCTGCCCCTACTGACAACCTACTGTTTTCATCATTCAGAAAATGCCCTTCATTGAAGCAAGAACTATATTTTAGTCCTGAAGAAGGTCTAAATGACCGAAACGTTGCATCGTCGACAATAAACATCCAGTTTCCATAACATCCCGTGTTTGTCTACTTTTCTCCACATACATACATACACACTTATAATATGTGCATATACCATGCAGTCAAAACATACATAAATATTACCTACTTGGGCATCTAATCAGAATGTAGTAGTTAGCAAGCTAGTCTTGCACAACCATTACTACTGAATAGCAAGTTCAATCCTCACATGCTACTTTCTTGTGGTGAATGGGTTGGATTATAACATACATATAACATACAATCCCAACACAGTTATTTACTAAGGTTAGTTTAGATGTGGTACAAGGCCAGAGGTATGGGGTGCCCAGTGAGACTCAAACTCACTACTAAAGCTCTGCTAATCTAGCTCGCTAACCATTACACCACGTGAGGTGCCCAACACATATACACGCATACATATAACATACTTTCACAACACATATACATACATAAACATTTATCATAATTGTCCACATATAACATGCAATCACAACACGCATACATGGAATGGAATGGACTCTCTCGTTAATTTAGATGCATGAGGATTCATCCAATGAACAACCTACAGAGTCGTTTGTTTATAGTGGTGAAGGCTTGTGTTGGACCATCCGCACAGTCGATAGGAAAGAATTGGTGCACCAGGAATGCCACAAACCCAATCAACAGCTGACCTCAGTTTTTCACATTCAGAGTTTTTCCTTCTTCTAGACTGGTTACCTATCCAAGGTTATAGAGCCCATTCTACCCAACTATTTTACCCATAGCTGAAGGGAGAATATATGGATTCATACCTTTCACAAGGGTATTAGCGCTATGTGAAATACAAACAGCCTTGTCTAGTATTTGAACTTGGGTCGACGAGTCCATTTCCTACAACTAACCATTATGCCATGTAAATCTCCATTACTCCCAAGTCCACTCTGATCCAGAGTAGTAGTATCTGTTGCGGTCAACTAGATCTGTTGGAAAATCATTTTTACTAAATAGGAATACTTGATATCATTTAACCTTGTGCAAACTATTGAAGTCAGTAAGTCTACTGTTGGTTTGAATAACAGCAGCTAACTAAGTACAACCTAAGCAGTGTCCAAGATAGTTGGTATATATAGAAATCAAGAATGACCCATTCATGAATTTGGGTGATTTGGGTCATTCCATTCCTTGAGTTCTGATTGGCTGCCTGACTGCTTGATTTGAATGACATTGTGGAGTCTTATATATATCCTGTCATTCTGCAGTAGACTTTGTGACATTCGGGTTTGTATTTAAGTTCAGTTCGACAGTAATTCAGTAGTGAATCAAACAAAACACTGAGTTTGTGTGATGTCCATGGTTTGTATTTCAGTCCTCCCAGTTCAACGGCAATTGGAACTTTAATTATTCTTCACAAACCCTCTTAAGAAACAACGTACACAATTCCCTAACCTCTAAGCATAAAATAGCTCAGACGAGTTGACATGTCATTAAAATCAATCAATTAATCAGTTATGAAAATAAATTAAAGTTGTTGTTAGAAACCTTCCACTACCATCACTATTGTCAAGACCACTATCCAACTATTTGCACAGGCATGAACTTGAACCTATGCCATGTGCATACATACATACATACTCACAATACATGAATATATAATATACAATCACAACATGCATGCATACACAAATGAGCATGCCTTGATTTTGATGAGTTTCTTTGACCAGTGAGAATTAAAAAACAAAAAAAACACAAAAGGACATTCTGGACACAAACATTAAAACTGAGGTAAGAGAGTGGAGAAAGAGAGAGGAGAGAGAAAGAGAGAGAGAAGAGAGGTTTTTAGAAAGCAGCATCAATCATCTGGATGACTTGGAAACTGACCAGCTCATAAGCATAAAACCCACTATTTGGTTCCAGTGGTCATTTATGGCCAAGCGTGATTTTCTTGGAGACATTTCTTCACAGCTCACAGAATTTCTTCGGCATCAAGTGTATTGCAGACAGTTGGAATATGTGGGACAGGATATTAAAATAAATGCGTACACACATTTGCAGATTTTAACATATACACCAAACTCTAGAGCATTTAAACACTCGAACCAAAACTAAGAATATCTAGCAGAGTCCAAAAATAAGTACACCTCTGGTATATTTAGGAAATATTACTTATGTTTATACAGGTGTAAGTACATATAAAAATAAGTAAGTATATATAAAAATAAGTAAGTATAAGTAAGTATATATAAAAATAAGTATATATAAAAATAAGTACAGTTTAGCTCAGTCGGTAGAGTGTTTGGCTCGGAATCACAAGGTTCCTAGTTTGATACAGGCCCTCACCAACTCAGCGTATGAGTAGCACAGGGATCTATGCGGTAAAGTGAGGAGTTGATAGTAGGTGTGGTGCTCCACCTCAGATGCTAAAATAATCTCCTTTGTCTAGCGCTAGTGAAAAGGGGATAGACTCCCTCGCTGTCTGGCCAATACTGACATTAGGCCACCCCTACGACTTTACTTATTTACTTTTGTTTATACAGGTGTTGCATTTTTATTTTTTTGTTTATA
>CM042143.1:6629402-6861902 GCA_023376005.1 Doryteuthis pealeii | reverse complement strand
AGAGAGCGCGAGAGACAGAGAGAGAATTTGGTAAGTGGATGCATAAAAAAATTCTCCGATCTGTTCAGAGTCTGACTGGTCAAGTTGCGGGGATCTGGAAAAAATGGGGACAATAGAGAATTGTTATTTTGTTTATTTGTTGTTTTTTTTAAGGTAGAAGATGATGATCATCATCAAGTCGCGCTGTTGGCATGGATATCCATGACAATCTCTCTCCATCCGTCCTATTGCTCATCATTCTTGGGAGGTCCTCTGTGCAGCATGCTGAATCCGCACAGAGCTGATCAATGTACGTCTTTGCTGGATGGCCTACACTGGCGTGCCCATGTGCTGACTTCCCAGGAAGATGATAATAAGTATTAAAAGACAATAGGCAAAGACTTTCTTCTTTTATATTTTGTTTGTCTATTATATTTTACTTTGGGGTAATTGGTGCTAGGGACCACATTTAGTTGAATTCCCACTCATCAAGGTTCAATGTCAGCATTAGTATATCTAATGATACACTAACAGTAAATAAATGGAAGGAAAGACAACATAGGCTCATTTAAACATATGAAATGTGTGGTAGAAATGTTACATATTAATTGGATCCCTATTACTTTTTAAGGTAGTATAGGAATCCTTATGGCGATCAGTACAGCTGATGGCCTTGAGAGTGAGTGACAATGCTTGACCTCACTCTCACCTTGCTTTCTGGGGATAGAATCGTGAGAACGGAACCCCGATAGAAAGCCCCCGCTTCCGGTTTAAGCCAGTTGCAGTAGTTAGTTGCAGTTAGTCAGTTGCAGAGTTAGAAGCTAGCCAGATGTAACTCTCAGCGCGCATTTTGTCTGGTTATGGGGATCCGGAATAAAATAACATCAAAGGTAAATCGAAGTCTTGTTGTTATTACTAAAAGCTAACAATGACACAAGGCTTCTGATAAGAAATGATCCCCAGCAGAACCAGACACGGAATCCCCAGATAAGAAAGACCAGACGAGACCTGTAGAAGATATACCAGATTAGAAGACCATTAGAAGATAGAAGACTAGACAGAGAAGAAAAGAAAAGGCGCTACGCAACAGAAATACCTACTGCATTTTAAACTATCACCTGTAGGGTGCAAGCGTAGTTTTCATTTAATTCATTTTAATGACAAGATGATAAATGTTTCATTTTTAATATAAATATTTGTTTGTTTTGTGAGAAGATGAGAAAAAAATATCTAAATCGAGACACTTCAAAATATTTTGTCTATATTTTTGTCTCTTTTACTGTAAGATTATTATTATCATTATTTCACTCCTTGCAAGTTTTTCACACCAGTATTAGTTGCTGATCTTTTACTGGTGTATGAGTGACAGTAAGTCTTCTCAGATCTCCAGGACTCTTCTGAGTATTCTAGCTGATCTTAACAATGCTGTGGTCTGTATTGTTTTGATTCTTCATTTGCTTTCCAATTCCTCAAGTCTCCTTTCCTAACCTTTGGGGACCATTCCAAATGCACCAATTACAATTGGTATCCCCATCACCTTCATGTTCCACTGCTTTTTCAGTTCTCTAGCAAAGGTCACAGCATTTGTTTAGTATTTTTGCTTTCTATTATTTTCACCCTGTAATCTGCTGGAAGGTGAAATCCACTAGTTAACAAGTTCTTTTTTTTTTTTGTTAATTAAAATCAAGTCTAGTCTTCTGGTCTGAATTGTGTGATCCAATTGTATCTCAAAATCTCATAGACTTTTATGCATCTCATTTTTTAAAGACAGATTCTGGTTTGTGCATATGCCATTTACCAGTATAGTCAAACTTCAGTCTCTTTCACAATTCACAGTGGATCATATTATCATTATTATTTTACTTCTTGCAAGTTTTTACACCAGGTGATTATCATCATTATTATAATTATCATATTTAATTTTCAGTCTTAATTTCACTTTCTTACAATCCTTCACCAAGTCTTTAACCAAGACCTAGGGTGAGGGAAGGTAGTTAACAATGGATTATATATTTATATTTTCTTTTTTTTTCTTTTAAACCTTTTTTTTTTTTTTTTTAGAGGGGTGTTACTTTTCCACTTCCATTGATAGTACACTAAGGAGATGAGCAGTTTTGCAAAGTGCAATTTTTTTTGTATTGCATATAGGTATCTTGTTAATGTGTTTATCTGTCCCTTTCTTGATCATACCCAGGGCTCCCACAATTACTGACACAGTGGTAGTTTTTTGGTGCCACATTTTTTCAATTTCTATTATTATTATTATTTTTTATTATTATTATTATTATTATTATTATTAATAATAATAATAATAATAATAATAAAATCAGTGAAATCCAAGTCAGATCCATTCAAAATGGCCACCTACAAAGCAACTTTCATTGACCAGTTATAAAAAATATTTTTATTTTCTACATATCTCAATGTCACCATTTTACTTGGCATTTTTATTTCTTTTCTTATCATTTTCATATTTGTATTTCTGCCCTTTTGTTTATTTTGCTTCCCTTTTCTCTTCTACTTTTGTCTTTCCTTTTAATTTACCTCAGAACATTTTTCTATTTTTTACAATTCTTTCTTTCTTTTCTTCTTCCTTTCTATCTTTCTCTTTTATTTTCCTCTTTCTTTGTTTCTTATGATCTTTTTTTCTTTCTTTTTATAATTTCTTATTCTTTTCTTTTCTTTTTTTTGCTTCATTTTCTTATTCTCTATTATGAAAGTTAATAAGGAGAAATTTTTAGAAAGTAAATTTTTTTTTTCAGAATTATTTTCCATAAATGAAACCTCTGCATTGTTTGGAATTGGCTTATAGCAAAAATTATTTTAATCTTGCAAAAATATTTGCTCCAAGATTGAACAGAGGTCTGTCATCAGATTTTAGGTGGTTGAGAAATGCAAACCATGAGAAATTTACAGAAGAATGTATGATGTGTACAGGGAAGCATGTTTTAATCAAAAAATATTTACAAATGGACTAAACATGGATTTGCCATTATGAACATGAGTGGAAAAGACAGTCCATGAAGTGGAAATACATTGACTCTGTGGTAAAGAAAAAAGTTCCAGGCATTGTAATGAGTATTGAAGGTCATACTGACAGCCTTCTAAAACATTAAAGGACCCATCACTATTGATTTCCTAGAAAAGTGTTTCCTATTGCCAATTCCTTGGGCAAAAATCACCTTATTTATTGAATGAGCTTAATATATTTTTTATTAGTTGCAATTCTTTCTCCTTTTCAAATTCTCATTCATATTCAAACACATTTTCATATTCCTCAAAAAGCTTCTTTGTTTGTTTGTTTGTTTGTTTTGTTTTACGGCATATCAACTTCGATGGGTCATTTAATGCCGACAAAGTTGTGAAATAAATTCATTCTTAATGCATAATACAATTTTATTTATCAACTCATGTTTTTCTATTTAACCCATAGATGGGACCCTAACAGGTACTACCACTCCGGGTCAGAGTGGACCACGGAGCAATGGTGATGAAGGGGTGCTCCACATTCCCCAAACCTCCAAAACTGGAACTTCACCATCAGATAGAGTTTAACGTCATTCCCAGGACATGTAGACCCTCAGTCATTGCCTTCTAGCACCAATATGAGTAAAAGAGGTTGATAGTTGCCATAAGGGCAATAGGGTTGGGGCAATCATATAGGTGCTAGGGCTTGACGTGACCAGCCGATTGATTGGAGGGGGCCTCTCTGACTGTCCGTTTAGCCCAAGATAGGGCCAAAGTGGAGTATTGCAAGTCATGGACTGATCATCCACCTGGGTTCTATCCTTAATCATCATGGGTCGCCACCCATGGCCAACAGGTGGCCCCATTGGGGGAGTCTTACTCCTCTGCAGAGGTGCAGTCGGTGTATTCTAACGCCCCAGCCGACAGGGCAGAAAAAAGCTTCTTTCTTCTCTTATTTTTTATTTATCAATCTTTCACTTCTCTATTTTTCTTACATTTTTTTAACATTGAAAATTATACCATTTTTCTCTTTTGGAACAAAAACTGTAAAAGAAAACCCAAATGACCAGATTATATTCACAACATATTCACCTCACAGTAATTTTCAACAGAAAATTGAATGTATTGAGTAAAACCATAGAAATATTATATGATGGTCAGCTGAAAAGTTCAGAGGCTGACTAAGATACTCTCTTCGAATGTGACCAAATAAGGTTTATTTTTCAACATAGTTCCCTGAATTTTTCAGTCTATCCTCATATATGTAGGTAGACAATCGTGCAAGAATATACATTAAAACGATTTCTTGTTAGATTTTAATGGCATGTCAAGCCATCTAGGGTTATTTTATACCTTGAGGTTAGGGAATCACATCCAATGTATGTTCATTTACATTCGTGCGGTGGTTGTTTCTTAAGAGTTTTTTTTTTTAGCACACTGTCCATTTGAATGTGAATAATTTTTAAACAGATCTATTTGACAAATAGATGGGACCCTAATAGATACTATCACTCCAATTCAGAGTAGACCTTACCTTTAATGGCAATAAAGGTGTACTTCATACACTCCTTAGATCTCCAGAACTGGAGCCTCATCACCAGATGCAGTTTAGTGTCATACCCAGGACATTCCCTTTTTTTTTGGGGGGGGGGTAGGCATTAGTATTTACCAAGACCTCCCACCAGGTTAGAATGTGACACAAGGTCTTTTTAATGTGGGAAGCTGCACACAAACTGAAGCTCATGCACGACGTCAAAAAAAATGCATGGATCCCATCAGATGACGCTGTTATTTTGCCCAGCAGCTTTACTCATCTGCAGGAGATAGAGCGTATTCTAAGCCCCACCAACAGGGCAAATATTAAAATAAGTGTATTAATATTGATATACATAAAGGAAATATTCAATTAAAAATAAATGTTATTTTCAAATTATTTTGCATAAGAGAGAGATAGAGAGAGAGAGGAGGGGGAGAGAACAGACAGACAGAGAGAGAAATTGAAAACAGTTTAAACAATTGTTTTGAAAATAAGAATTGTTGTTTAGTAATTCTTAAAATGCTATTCAGTTTTCATTTAAAAGAAAGAAAACAAAAAGTTGCAATGACCCAAGTTAAGTTTAAGCCGCAGCTCAAGGCTCTGGTTCATGGGATCAATTGTTAGCTTCCATGAATGGTGTTTGTAGAATAAGAAAATCCCTAATAGTTGAGGCCAGTTATAGCCATCGAAGCCATCTTCCCGAACGAGTAATGAATTTGTTCATAATTAGTAGGTGATAGGTGTTCAGACCTCTTTTGTTGGTAATTTCCAACGAGGTTTTAGTGTCTGATATTTTCATCATCTTGATTAGAAAGAAAGCAGTCAAGCGTGTACGGCAGTCACGGACAAGACGAGAAGAGGTTAATGCCTGAGTCACAAGAGTGTATCGAGATTTGACATTAATGCACATCGTTTGGGACGCCCGCGCTGATTTAAAATGCTAATAATACCCTACGTTTATTGCCTCCTTCCTGATGTGGTATTATGCATAAACCCTTCATTAGAAGAAGCGTCCATTATCAAAATATTTCTGTGCTTCAATCAACAGAATCTTTTAAAAAAGAAATGTTGAGCTCCCGATTAAAACAAATTAAATCTAAGAGAAATGGAGTAAAAACAAAAATAAAGGAAAACAAAAAGAAATGTTAAAAGTAAACTTATGAAAACAAAGTAAAAAAAAAAAAAAAAAAAAAAAGCAAGACTGCAAGGATTTGAAGAGACAAATAATGTTTTTCATATTCTTTCCGTTGAAGAATTGTACAATGTGTCAGTGGAACATTTCAGTATTGCACCTAGGCTATAAACAAAATAAAGATTTGTTTGAAATATCTGACAGAAAAAAAATAGAAACTTTTCATATTTATTTCACTGTATAATAATTATATTTCATAATATATGAATAATCCTTATTAACTGAAAAAAAATAGAAAAGTTTCATATTCATCTCACTGTATAGGGATTCATCTTGTTGTATAAATGAGTTATCTCACTGTATAATGATGTTGATGGCAGGTGTGGTGCCCTACCTTAGATGCTAAAAACAATCTTGTTCCTCTAGCACTAGTGAAAAGGGGATAGACTCCCTCATTGTGCGGCTGATACCAACTTTAGGCCACCTCAACGACCTACTGGTATTGTCCCACTTTCACACGATATGGCACAAGGCCACTTTATGTGGGGACCACCCACAAGCCGAGATTCATGGGGTGGTAGGTAGAAAAATTGCGTCGATCCCGTCGGCATTCCCCCTCAAGGGGGGCGCCTCAGGCACTGGGCAATAAACCCAGCCCTGCCCCTTTAAATCGAGGGGGCAGGTGTTGCCTGGGGGGATGGCCCCCTGGGATCAACGCCGTTAATTATAGCAATCCCCCCAAGGGTGGGTTTATAATGATTTCTCTCATTGTATAATTATGTATCGACAATTCCGATGATTGTGAAACACCTCATGAAACTTGGGTTAACCAACTAGAGTTCATAATCTGATTTTTTTTCTGGGTTTTTATATCTGCTCTGCTGTAGGATCAGTGAGCACTTTTTCTTGCAAACTTTTTTCATTTGCATTTATCTCGTTATCATTCTCAGTTGGTAGAGCATCTGCCTAGAAACCACAAGGTTCTGGGTTTGATACCAGCCCTCACCAAATCAGTAGCAGAGCTTCGATCTGCACAGTAAAGTGGGGAGCTGAAGGTAGGTGTAGCATTCCACTTCAGATGCAAAAAAAATCTCCCTGTTCTAGCCTTAATGAAAAGGTGATAGATTCCATCACTGTCTGATACTTTCAATAAGCTACTCCACTGACTTTACTTTTTTAAGTTATATATATATATATATATATATATATATATAACTTAAAAAAGTTATATATATATATATATGAGTTAAGAGTAAGGTAATGAATTCTACGGTATATGTATAGATAAAAGGGTAAGAAAACACACAATATTGTTAAAATGATATAAAATATTTTCATTTTTAACAATATTATGTGTTTTCATACCCTTTTATATATATATATATATATATATATATATATATATATATATATATATATTACTTCTAAACAGTGTGGAAAAAACCCAGATAAATCAGTTTTTTAGAAAAAAATTTTCAAATTGGCATCTGGGGAAAAAGAAAAGACCAGCAGATCCGTACTTTCTGAAAATAATCATCAGTAGCGTAGTATGTAGTGGCCAAAAGAAAAAGACTGGAGGAGTTTTCTAAGTTATATATGTAAAAAGTGCCCAATACACTAAGTAGAGCATGAATATAAGAACCTACAAGAGTCAGACACTATCTACCTAGGTTTCACCGAATGTGTGTTGGTAATGAGTGTATTTTTATTAAATGGCAGATTAGAATATACAAATTTTTCATTTGTCATGATTTTGACTAACTAGACAATAAAAAAAAGTTATTAGAAAGAAAAAAAATCTAAGTACAAAAAAAAAAAGAGAGAAAGATGTTTATCCAAGTCTTCTTTATTTGATAATATGGGTCACACAATTTGCCTCTAGAAAAAAAAAGGATTGGGGGGGGGATTGTAAAATCAAAAAAAGACAGAACGTATGGTATGAAAATTATTTTCAATTGAAATTTGTACAAATTGAATTTGAAAAAAAAACTTTTATTTTAAACTTTATTGAAGATAACTGTTTAAATTTATTTGAATTAAAAAGAAAAAAAACATTTAATTCAAAACAATTATTTTTTGGGGGTGTAAAATATGTAAGTTGATTTGGCAATAAAAAGCGCAGGGGGGGGGGGGCATTGTAAAAATATCTACATTAATTTGCTGATAAAAAGCGAGAAACACGACTCTGAAAATATCTACTTTTGGCTGGAATTACTTCCTGATGCCGACAAAGAAAAACAGTGTAAATTATGGCAGAAGTCTGGGATGAGAAAAAGGTTAAAAACTGTTTTTATAATCACTTCAAACTCACTGCCTAGATTCTCCAATCCAAAATTCCAAGTTCCTAGATTCTCCAATCCAAAATTCCAAGTTCCTAGATTCTCCAATCCAAAATTCCAAGTTCTTCAATAGAAAAAGATATTTGTTATTTAAGACAAGAAATCTGTAGTGAATCGGAAGTTCTTAATACGACGAACAAAAGTCAAATGACAAAAATTAATAGTTTGCACAAGGGATTGCGCACCCTAGTAAAAAAACAGAAATTTGAAATAAAATTTGTACATTTTCGACCAATCAGAGATGTTTGCGCCTAAAAAGAAGTCTATCAAATAGACCCCTTTTGGAGCCTACCCAAAGA
This sequence comes from Doryteuthis pealeii, assembly GCA_023376005.1. Taxonomy (NCBI): domain Eukaryota; kingdom Metazoa; phylum Mollusca; class Cephalopoda; order Myopsida; family Loliginidae; genus Doryteuthis; species Doryteuthis pealeii. Next base: position 6,853,649 of record CM042143.1, on the reverse strand, counting down.
GTATAAATAACCAACTTTTCGGATCCCAACCAGAAAGAAATTATTCGTCTAACCAAATCCACGTTACTCTAACGTAAGATAAAATCACATTCACTTATAAAAAGGTATGAGTATTTATATCTTTCTATCTCTCTCTAATTAGCCATTTAAGAGATCAGCAATTTACTTGCGCCTGACTGTTTTGTGACTTTGAATTCTTACTCTTTCTTTCTCACTTCAAAAACATCTTTTTCTTACATGTTATAATGAACTTTTCTCACATGTTATAATGAACTTTACATGTTATAATGAACTTTACAAAAATTACTTTTTGTACAAAAGACTGATGAAAGAACTTTGCTCGGTATTCTGCATTACCTTTTTGTAAACATTTTCTCAATACAATTTGTTTGTTTTAATATTGAGTCTTGTTATTTATGCCATGTGCTTACAATAATTGAATGTTTTATCGTGTCTTTTTATGTTTGAATAATATTTCATGAAATTTTAACATTAAACTGGTGACCTCACAACGAATATATCAAACAACTCTATACCAAACCACCAAAAATCTATTACTTTTTGTTAAGTATAACTATTGTTACTTACGTCCATTCTTTATAGACATTATGAAAAAAAAAGAGCATCTCAATTCAAAAAGCTTGTAAAAGCAAAGCTTACACATTTTCACAACACTTACATTTCTTAACATGCTTCAGTAAACTTCAAGTCGAGTTTCACTGACAATTTAGCGAAAAAGGAAAGAAAATGGACAAATACAAAGGCCACATGAACGTTGCTTCTTTTGTTTTTTTTAAAAGCATGTATTGATTATCGGAGACTGAGAAACATTGAGAGTGAAAACAACAATCCGTATTAGATGAAAATGACCCTTACATTGCTGAAGCATGAAACAGCTTTGTCTATAAGCAAAGGCCATACTCCTACTGTATTGTGATCTTGGACTCAGACTGTGGGGGTCACTGGTGTATCGACATCAGGTAAGTGAACTGTCAAAATACGACAAGATAAATAGTTCTCAGTTGAACAAGGTGAGTGCCGATGGTCAGTTGCAAATGTTTGACATTGTCATTGTCATCATTGGACAGTATCAATGGAGATGAGCAAAGGGCAAAATGTACAAAGAGTTTCTTATTGTTTTCTCTGAGGTCAGATAAAAACAAGTAGATATTTGTTATAAATAATGTATATGGCTGTTACTTTTTTCTTCTTTATCTTACAGAAGTGCTTAAAAAGGCTGTCCTCAAGCAGGTATCAGCTTCTAGAGTTTTTGACAATATAGACAATAGAGAAAAGAATATTTTTTACAATCGTTTTGTTTGCTCACTTTCAGACTATGTTCGACAATTCCACTGAAGTTTAAGCTATATGAATAAAATACAAAATCAAACCTTTTTTTGTTTCAAATATCATGAAACATGAATATATATATATATATATATATATATATATATATATTATGGACTCTCTTGTCGATTTTTGACACATGAGGGTTCATACAATGAACACCCATACAGTGATTTGTTTATAGTGGTGAAGGCTTGTGTTGGACCATCCGCACTTTTCGGCACAGTTGATAGGAAAGAATTGGTGCACGAATGCTACAAACCCAATCAACGATTGACCTCAGGATTTTGAATTCAGAGTTTTCCCTCTCCTAGACTGGCTACCTAACCAAGGTTAAAGAGCCCAGTCTGCCCTACTATTTTACCCATAGCTGGAGGGAGAATATATGGATTCATACCTTTCCCAAGGCTATTAGCGCTATGTGAAATGCAAACAGCCTTATATATATATATATATATATATATATATATATATATATATATATATATATATTTTGCAGTGTATCAAAAATATTTGTTTTTTTTTTAAACTTTTTTACCAAAGTTTATTTACTAACAACAAGGTTCTGAGTTGGATATCAGCCTTCATTAACTCAGTGCATGAGAAGCATGGATCTGTACTGTAGAGAGCCGATGGTAGGTATGGCACTCCATTTCAAATGCAAAAACAATCTCACTGGTCTAGCTCTAGTGAAAAGGGGATAGACTTCCTCACTGACCGGCTGATATTGATAATAGGCCATTCTGTATACTTTACTACTACTTATTTCATCAAAATACAATGGCATAAAACTGAATCTGGTGGTGAGGCTCTAGTCCTGGGGATCTCATGAGTGTATGGAGTACACCTTTATTGCTATTACTCCCAGGTTTACTCTGATTAGGGTCCTAATCTATGGGTATAATAAATCAGTTTGAATGTTGTTTGTATTTGTAAGAAACATTTTATGTCTTGAGGTTAGGGAATCATGTACATTGTAAATTAACATTTTCATATAGTTGTTTAAGAGTTTTTCTTTTTTGTTTTTTTTTAGTACTTATTTTTATCGATATGTCAACATTCTCTGGATAGTTTAATTTAATAATTACTTAGTATGTTACTGACCATGTTTACATTTATAATTGTTGGTATGATTGTATTTCCCTCCAGAAGGACAAAATTCCATCCATGACAACATTTTCAAATAGGTCCTTCATATTGTTTGCATTGAAAATGCGTTGTCTAATGAGAACTAAATCTTTGCATTCTATTAATTTGAAGTTGGATTTTTAAAATAATCAAACAATGGATTGTTTTAAAAAGCCAACGTCAAAAATATATCAAATGAAATGTTTTAGAGATTTTATCTTTGAGAGAAATTTACTTTTTGGCTGACATAATTCCAAAATATTAAATATTTTTTGCTTGAGAATATTTTTGAGTTTTGCAGGAATCAGGAATTATGAAAGCAAACATTCATAATGCAATTGTCATAAATAATGAAATATGTTTTGTTTAAAAAATGTAAATTTATTGATTTAATTTTTTTTTAATTTTAGAAAAAGAAACTAGCAATTAATTTTTGCAATTAAGAGAAAATCTATAAATCGAATATTTACGAAGTTAGGATAATCTCAGATGAGCAGATCAAATATTGGTTAAGTTTGAATCGTCATCTTTAATGTCTGCAGATTTTTTTATTTATTAATTTTCATTTTATAATTTTGATGATTGTGAAGTGTGAGATAATTTTTTTTTAAATTAACAAAACAGAATAACATAAAAAAAGGAAACAAAATATGGAAGGAATTAAAAGAGATAAAAAAATATCAATAAATATAAAAGAGAGTCAAATGCAGTGGAATAAAACAAGAAAATAGAATTAAAAGAGGATGAATGAAAGATTCAGTTGAATAAAAAAGAATGAAATATAGGAATGAAAAAGAAGAATAAGAAATTTAAAAGTAAAAACTAAAACAAAGGAATGAATAAGGTAGAAAAACAACAACAACAAAAAGGAGAAATTATAAAAGAAAGAATCCGTTTTGAAATTTCTGCTTTTATTAAATGAATAAAAAAAAGAATGAAAAAGGGGGGAAAAAATAATGAAATAGAAGGAATAATGGGAAAAAATAATTTTAAAAATGAAAAAAGGTGAAAAGAAAAAAAATGAAAAATAATGAATATGGGACAAAAAAAAGAATAAAAAAGGATGAAAAATGGAGAAAACAACAGAATGAAAAACAATGAATAAGGGCAAAATAAGAATAAAAAAGGAATGAATAAGAGCAAAAAATAAAAGAAAAGAATGAAAAAAGGGGAAAAGAAGGAATAAGGACAAAAAAAGAATAAAAAGAAAAGAATGTAAATGAAAGAATAGGGGTGAAAAAAGAATAAAAAAGAATGAAAAAGAAAAGAATGAATAAGAGGAAATAGACAATAAAAAGAAGTGGGGAAAACAATAGAATGGAAAAGAATAAGGATGAAAAAAGAAGAAAGAAGAATATTAATAAGGACGAAAAAAAAAAAAAGAGGAAAAGAATGAAAAAGGGCCAAAAAATAAAAAAAGAAGAAAAAGAATAAGTGCAGAAAAAAATGAATGAAAAGAGGGGAAAAGATAGAACGAAAAAGAATGAATAAGGACAAAAAAAAGATGAGAATAAAAAGAGGAAAAGAATGAAAAAGGGCCAAAAAATAAAAAAAAATGAAAAATAGGGAAAAGAATTGAAAGAAGAATTGAAAAATGGTTAAAAGAAAGGAATTGTGTAAATCAACAAAAGGAATACCAAATTTTAAACTGGTGAGAAAAAAGCCGAGTGAAAGCTGAAAATAAAGAAGTAAAAGTTGCAATGTTTGGCTACAACTTACATTAAATGAAAAAGGTTTTGGGTAAATATAAAGATTGTTACTAGTGGAAATTAAATTCCACTGTGTCTTGGGAAATATAAATGGTCTTTGGTGCACTGCTTCCATAAGATTCTGACTGTTGCAGACATAGAGACTACAGAAACTTATGAGTCACTCAGAAGACAGGAATATCTTAATGTAACTAGCCAAGAACCAATTCTGTAGACTTCTGACCAAGTTTAGAAAATTTATTTCTACAAAAATTGAAATAAATGAGAAATCGCAAACCCTGGTAGATATTACTGAATTCCTCATTTTAGCCATTCTAAATGTTAATGCAAAGTAGTGATTAGTTCAAAACAATACAGATGCCCAAAAGTAGATGGAACCAACAAATCTTTTAGTATTTTCACAATTTCTTATCATAAAATTATTGTTTATATTATTATTAATTCTTTGTTTTGTAACTCTAGACTTGGAATTAATATTAACAATCATAATGATTATGACAATTCTAGTTATGATTAAAAGGAACTTAAGGCATAATGATTCTGATGTAATTATCATACACTACAAAAAAGTGTTTTTAATAAATTAGCCCATTGTGTAAATACATAGGTATATTATACCAGTATGGCTAAAAAAAAATGTTTATATATGGGCAGGGTTAGCTCAGTCGGTAGAGCGTTCGGCTAGAAACCACAAGGTTCCTAGTTCGATACCGGTCTCGCCACCTCAGTGTATGAGTAGCACAGGGATCTGTGTGGTAAAGTAAGGAGCTGACGGTAGGTGTGGCGCTCCACCTCAGACGCTAAAATAATCTCCTTGGTCTAGCACTATTGAAAAGGGGATAGACTCCCTCGCTGATTGGCTTATACCGACTTTAGGCCGCCCCGACGACTTTACTTTACTTATATATATAAAAGATGTGTCATAAATGTATTGAGATTGAAGCTGTATTTACCAAGAAAGAAATGAACAATGAATGGAACATTAATTTTTTTCAGAATACAAGGCGTGTCATAAAAGTGCCAGGTTTGAAGCTGTATTTACCAAGATATAAATGAACAATGAATGGAACATTAATTTTTTTAGAATACAAGGTGTATCAAAAAGTACAAAAAATCTCAATACTTTTTTGACACACCTTGTGTGTGTGTGTGTTTGTGTGTGTATATATATATATATATATATATATATATATATATATATATCGGGGAGAGTAAAAATTTAAATAAGGAAAAACAAAGTATTCCAAAAGATAAATTAAAAAGTAAAAAAATGTTTCAAATAAAACATTACAAATAAATTTTTCTTTAGGAATACTTTGTTTTTTTCTTATCTATGTTTCCACATACTGTTGGATTTATTTCCATATTTTACCATCTATATATTATATATATAATTATCTATTTAATTAACAATATTTTTGTATGCCCATATATATTTTGAATATAAAGGATTTTGACAATTATAAAAGTATGGTATTTTAAAAGCAAAATACAAGTTACTATAACTGCACCTGAGATTTATGACAGGGGCGAGTAAGAAGTTCTACAATATTTTGTTAAGTGCTAGTTAGCAGTGTGTATATCCCATGATGAAGCAATTTAAGGTATCTGCTGTAGTTGGTAGCATTGTGGTAGTTTGTGTTTTGACATGTGCATTGCTTCATTCTGTGCAATTTTAAAGCCACACAGATGTAGTCCTTTCAGAAACGTTGCTTTATGTATTCAAACTGGTCTATGATGCAGAAAGAAGCAATCAAAATATTTGGTAAAGAAACAGTTGATCACAGAACAGTAACCAGATGGTTCAAGAAATTTTTCTCAGGTAAGCTCAACATCTTTCATTTCAGTGTAGTTTGTCACCTTCATGGGTTGAATTCTACCTTACTTTACCAAAATATTGCAAAACATTTGACTCACCTTAGTAAAACCTTAATCTAATAAAGGAATTATTTTGCACAAGAATATATTTTACTAAAGAGCCCAAATAAAAGGCCGGTTTGGCTCAGTCGGTAGAGAGTTCGGCTAGGAATCACAAGGTTCCTGGTTCGATACCGGCCCTCGCCAACTCAGCGTATGAGTAGCACAGGGATTTGTGCGGTAAAATGAGAAGCTTCCCTTGAATTAATTGCTAAATTTAATGGGTATGGTTGCAAGAGATATAGGAGAAATTTAATGGGTATGGTTGCAAGAGATATAAGAGAAATTTAATGGGTATGGTTGCAAGAGATATAAGAGAAATTTAATGGGTATGGTTGCAAGAAATATAAGAGAAATTTAATGGGTATGGTTGCAAGAAATAAGAGAAATTTAATGGGTATGGTTGCAAGAGATATAGAGAAATTTAATGGGTATGGTTGTAAGAGATATAGAGAAATTTAATGGGTATGGTTGCAAGAGATATAAGAGAAATTTAATGGGTATGGTTGCAAGAGATATAAGAGAAATTTAATGGTATGGTTGCAAGAGATATAACAGAAATACCTAAACCAAATCAAAATGTATTATTCAAAAATGTTCCTGTAAAATAATGAGAGAGAAGAAAACCATTTTATAACAATGAGAATAGTAACTGATTTCCTCAAGATAAAGTTTTTAATGGTTTTATAATTTTTAAGGGATTTCTAAATTTACAATTTTCTTAAAAGTATTGACAATAGTCTTATTGGAACTCAACAAAGTTGGTGTTTGACTTGATATAATGCCAAAAATGTTATCAAAACATTTAGTAAAAGAATTGACTTCATTATCAGAGAGGGTCATGACATTTATATTTTAGGGTGTTTTTCTTGGTTTATATTTGAAGTCCTTATTTCAAATATAAACCAACAAAAATACCCTAAAATATGTTCAAATTATTTTCTTAAATTTTCAAAAGTAGTAGTATGAATAAGTATGGAAGACTGTATATCATAAATGCAAAGAAAGTACAAAAAAAACACCAAATTGGTCAGAATATAAAGAATATAAAACAAAGATGTCTGACCATATCAGGCTCCATCTTTGATTGTTTTCTAAGTCCTTTTATTTCAATCACTTTAATTCAAAATCCTTTGGTTGGCTGCAAGGGTTAATGAAGATATTGTACACCGAAACATTTTGGCTTCCCTAAATCTAAACCTCTTTACTCTTGAAAAATAAAGATAAAACAAATAAAAAGAAAATATATTTTTCTCCTGCGTTATCCTCCTCCTCTCTTTGCTACTCATCATTATTGACTGGAGAAAGCATTTTGTTTACACTGTGCATTACCCTTGTTGTCATTTTCTTGCCTTCAGGGAAGCAAAGAATGAAGATTGCTTGTAGTCTGCTCAAGTTTTTGTTAGCAGAATGCCATTGTTATGTAGCAGCCATTAAAGATTTATTTCTTTTCTTACCCAAACATTTTACATGTCCTCAGGCCAACAAAAAAAAATTGGAAAATATTTTTTAAAAAGAGAAAAACTATCAATATATAAAAAAAAAATCAAATTACTGACCAGATGACCCCACTTATTGGAGAATAACATATATTTTTTAAAGAAAAGTATAATAATTTTTATTCATTTTTAAAAAATACAAGTTCAAAATTTTTTTTGTTTTTTAAAAAATATTCTAGAACATTAAATGCTTTTGTAAAATGTAGCTATCTTGGTTGACTATAGAAAAACATTTAAGATTCATAGCTTAGTTATTTATGCAAAATGATATTTCTAAAAAGTACTTTGGTGAGTAAGGGGTAGAGTTTGGGATGGTTAGGCCGTATTTCAAGATTTGAACCAGTTTTGAATAATTTAAAAAAGTATAATTTAGAAGGGAAAGAAAAAAAAAGAAAAATGATAAGAAAGCCATTGATATACTTCAAGAGAAAAAAAGAAAAAAATAATGATAAAGAGATAAGAAAAAAGAAAAAGAAAAAAATTGATTACAAATAATAGTCAAACAAGGGGAAGGGAAAGAAAGAAAGAAAGAAAAGAAAAAAAAGAAATTGTAAAAAATAAAAGAATAATGAAATCAAAGAATAATGAAATAAATGAAAAAAAGTAATAATTGAAAAAGGAAAAATAGAGGAAGATAAAGATGAAAAAACTATAATTTAGAAGGAGAAGAAAAAAAAGAAAAATTGATGTATTTTTAAAAAATGATGAATAAAAAGATGAAAATAAAGGCAAGAGAAAAAATAAATTGATTACAAATAATAAGCAAAAAAGGAAAAAAGAGGGAGGGAAATGAAAAAAGAAAGATGTAAGAAAAAAAAGAAAAGTGAAATGAAATAGAGAAAGAAAAGCAAGAAAGACAAAAGAGGGACAGAGAAGTGGAAAGAAATAAAGAAAAAGAAAAACTAAGAAATTGTAAAAGGTGAAAGATGAAAGGAATGAAAAAAAAGAAAGGAAAAGAGAAAATAAGAAATTGTAAAATAGGAAAGATTAAAGAAAAAAAAGAAAAATTAAATGAAAGGAAGGAAAAGGAAAAAAAAGAAAGAAATTTTAAAAGATGAAATATGAAAGAAAATGTAAAGAAAAAGGAAATATATTTTTCTCCTGCCTTATCCTCCTCTCTTTGATACTCATCATTATTCAATGAAATTTAAAAAAAGAAAAATAATAATTAAAAAGAGGAAAATGAAAGAAGAAAATGAGGGAGATAAAAAAACAGAAAATATGAGATAAAAATGTAAAATAAAGTGAAGGTAATTTTTGAAGAAAAAAAAGCAAAGAAACAAATGAAGAATGAGCACAACAATCAGAATATGATTGGAACAAAATATGAAAATCATTCAAGTTTCATTCAGAATGAAGTCAATTTTTTGTCATTCATAAATGAGAAATAGAATTAGTTTGGTAAATATTTAATCTCTGCACATACACACACAAAACATATATATGTATATGTACTCAATCAGTAGAACATTCACATCAGAACCACAAGGTTCTGGCTTCAGTAACAGCCCTTGCCAACTCAGCACATGAGTAGTACAGCTTGGATCTGAGCAGTAAAGTGGAGAACTGATGATAAGTGTGGTGCTCTTCAGACTCAAAACAATCTCTGTGGTCTATTGCTAGTAAAAGGGGATAGACTCCGTCACTGTGCCACCCCACTTACTTTACTTTTATCATACATATATGTGTGTGTAATTTTGTTTGTATGTGTATATTTACACATGCATGCACACACGCACACACACACAGACATAGATATATATTGGATATTTATCATATATTAATGTTGAAGGTTTTACAATCAAAACAAAATAAATCTGTTATAAATGTTTTATATTAATCAATTTATAGATTTTCAGATTGATTGATTGATTTTAACAGCATATCAACTTGTTTGGGGTTATGATATATATTTTTTGTGCAGTTCTTTAAGTGTGTTTTTTTTCACATGGTCCTATCACATACAATAGAGGGGACCCTCAGGTAGTATCACTCCTGGTAAGAGTGGGCCTGGCAGCAATAGCAATGAAGAAGTCCTCAACTTTTCCCAGATCTTCACAATCGGTGCCTTGCCATCAGATAGTGTCATACCCAGGACAACCATTTTTGGAGTGGTCTTAGTTAATCTTCACATTCTGAGACATAGTATACACTTGTTATTCCTTTTGTTTAAGTATACAAGAGTGTCCAAGTCTTTTGTGATCAATGCACAATCAAGATATAGTGACTTGTTCTTTTCTAAGCTTCCTGAAATCTGGTCACCATTTGTAAAATAAATTCAAAATTAGAAGAGTTTATTATTTTTAAAAATCTGCTTAAATTGGAATTAAATATTAGGAAAAATAATGACAAGCTTTACATTTATTAAAAATAAAAGAAATAAAATTGTCTATTATTTTTATATATTTATACATATATATTTATATATATTTTTATACATTTATATATTTATAAATGGATAGTGACTTGAGTAGTGATATAGTTTGGGTTACAGACAAACAAACACACAATCTCCATTATAATAAGATTTTCAATGCAAGAGCAAATAACTCTTTCCAGTGTCTCTGACACTTTTTTCTATTTTGGTGTCTATAATAACTTTTCTTATATTTTAGTGTCTATAACATATTTATTTTTATTTTGGGGTCTATAACATTTTTTTTTGTGGGGGGGGCGGTCTATAATATATATTTTTCTATTTTGTTGTCTATAATATATTTATTTCTATTTTAAGGTCTAAGATATATTTATATTTTAGTGTCAACAATATATGTATTTCTATTTTGGAGTCCACATTATATTTCTTTCTATTTTTATGTCTAAAATAACTTTCTTTATATTTTACCATTTCAATATATTTATCAACAAGAACTACAACCAACTTATTAACTGTAAATAGATATATGAAGGAGATTCAAAAATTATCCGAACTTGTTTTATGGAAGCTGAGCACATCATGGATGATTTGATAGGTAGAACCATGACTAATCTGTAGGAACAAGCTACATCATCGATAAAAATTTGCTGGTTTGCCATTAGGATCTCTCGAGCTTGCTGAATCTTCTCATCAGGGGTAGAGTTGACAGTTTTCTGCTCCCTCTTTGTGTATCACATTTGTCTGGATGCTTTTAAAAATCTATATCCACTCATACACACTTCTAGACTGTAGTGCACTGTTTCTGTATTGTGCTAAAAGCATCTGTGAATTTCAGCTCCTGACACTCCTTCCGACCAGAGAAATCAGGTCACTTTCTTGGTGCACCTGCAAGTAGCAGCCATGTTTATACTGTAAAGACAGCAAGCAAAATGGCATGATCACGGTGAAACTTTGATCACCTGACCACAACAGTGCTAATTATAAGCAGGTATTCAGTGAATGCAGTGTGACAGTATTAAAGATATGTTATGATGTGGTTTAGCTCAGTTGGTAGAGTGTACGACTAGGAACCACAAGGTTCCGGGTTCGATACCTAGCCCTTGCCAACTCAGCATATGAATAGCACAGGTATCTGCATGGTAAAGTGAGGACCTGATGGTAGGAGTGGTGCTTCACCACAGACACCAAAAACAATCTCTTTTTTCAGATGGTTTGCATTCTTTTAAGTTTTCTGCTGGAGATAGTTTACTCCAATAAGATAACGTGCTCACCCACATTTAAAAAGAAACTAGTTTCAAGACCAGTTGCCATATTAATGTTAAAGAGCCCAGTCTGCCCTACTATTTACCCATAGCTGGAGGGAGAATTGCTGGATTTATACTTTCCCAAAGATATTAGCACAATGTGAAATGCAAACAGCCATGTCCAGAATTTGAACTGATCTTGCCATGTCCATTTCCTATGACAGTAACCATTACCATCTTGCATTTAACCAATTCTTTCTTCCATTAAACCATTCTTCCATCTTTGTCTTTCCAGTAAACCATCTTGTCTTTCCCCTAACCATTAACCATTAAACCATCTTGTCTTTTCCCCTAACCATTAAACCATCTTGTCTTTCCTTTCCATTTGTCTTTCCCCAGCCATTAAACCATCTTTTCTTTCCCCAGCCAAACCATCTTGTCTTTCCCCTAACCATTAAACCATCTTGTCTTTCCCCACCATTAAACCATCTTGTCTTTCTCCAGCCATTAAACCATCTTGTCTTTCCCCCACCATTAAACCATCTTGTCTTTTCCATTAAACCATCTTGTCTTTCCCCTAACCATTAAATCTTGTCTTTCCCCTAACCATTAAACCTGTTGAAACTGATTTTCATGATGACCAAATATTCAGCTTACTAAAATGAATAAATCAAAATTACTGGATTCTTTAGCAAAAGCAAATTTTTTCTGAACTTGTTTCAGCATTGATTTATCTTTTGTTTTGTCACATTAGAATTTCGAGATGTCTTCTTCCCACTTCTCTTGTATGATGGCTTCTTATCAAAATGTCTGAAGAGCTGTTGTTTTAATTGATCTTTGTTCAACTCATATTAATGTTCAACTCATAATGGTTTGTTTATATGAATGAATGTGTATGTCAGTGTGGGATTGATTTAGTTGTGTACATGTACATGAGAGCATATATGGACTGTTTCTATGTAATTACCTAACCCCTCCACAATGGGCAGGATGTGACACAAGGTCAATCTTTTAGTGTAAAAGTAAAAAGTAAAGTCGTCTGGGTGGCCTAATGTCGGTTTCAGCCAGATAGAGAGGGAGTCTATCCCTTTTTCACTAGTGCTAGACAAGGATATTTTTTGGTGTCTGAGGTGGAGCACCACACCTACCATCAGCTCCTCACTTTACCACACAGATCCCTGTGCTACTCATACGTTGAGTTGATGACGGTCGGTATTTTGTGGTTCCTAGTCAGACGCTCTACTGACTGAGCTAAGCTGGCCTTTTTTAGTGCAAAGATGGTTTTCCTTCACCTAGACTAATTACCTAAATAAAGCTAAGAAACCAAGTCTGTTCTACTATTTATGCATAGCAGGTGCAAGAAGAGTTGGGTTCATGCCTTTCTGAAAGATATTCATGTAAATAGACTTGTCCAGGATTTGAACTTGGGTCACTGATTTCATTTCCTATAACAATAACTGTTATACATGAGCGCCTCCTATGAACTATTTGTGTATATATTGATTGGTTTTTTTGTTTTATGGAATATCAACCCTTTGTGGGTCATGTGATGATAAATCATATCATTTTGATTAACAATGGACTCAAGTTGCTGAGTATCTACAGTTCATCAATAGCCACCCAATTAAGTATTGAACAAGCTCATTGCTGCTTAACTTCCAGTTCTAGTACTTGTTAGGGTTCCACCTATTGGTTAAATAGATCAAATGAGTTTTTTAAAAATGTGTTTAAAAAATGAGTTAAAAACATTGAATACCCAACAAGACAAAATAAATACAACAAAAACGTCTTCGGCATAAAATAACCCCAGGGTTGACATACCGTGAAATCCAACTAACCAACCAACTAGAGTATCTTAGTTAACAGAGAAATAATAGGAAGAAACACAATGAGTAATAAGGATAGGGAAAAAGGTTTACTAAGTAAAGATACAAGGTGAACAGAGTAATTAGCAAGTATTAGGTTGAATTAACAAGACCCATGAGATTTCATTGTTTTTCTCTTTTGAGGTTTTATCAGAAATTATTTATAGGAAAAACAGATGATTCTATTCTCATTATTTTGGTAATATATTCTATCTTTTAAGACATCAGCAAAATCATCCAGAGCTTTTGAATTGTGCTAAATATTACTAAAATATTGCAAAACTTTTGACTCACTCTAGTATTTACTTTTCAGTTATAAGTTGTCCATAATCTCCCTCTTTTCTCATTGTCTCACTTTTCTCAAATGTAATTTTCAGTTTATCTTATTTTCATTATTGGTTATCATTTCTCCATCCTAAAACAATAACTATGAAAAAGTAATTCTATTCCCATTACATTAGAAAGTATATGTATATGTGTATATATATATATATATATATACACACTTGGAACTTTCACCTTTAACCTTACAATTCCCATGTCATCTATCATTGTATTTTCTTCTCCCTTACTTTTTTTTCTTGACTGAAATCAATTTCCTACTAATACTCAAACCCATCATCTCCATCCGACCCAACGCAACAGTTCTCAGAACAATGCCTCACATACACAGCACTAATTATTCTAACTGTTGTCAACAAACTGTACTCTGGTCATTTACAGTTATGCCATAATTTCCTCACCCACACTCTACATCCCCCACACTTCAACATCGAATAACCTCTACAGATTTCACTTCCACTCGCACTCTGCCCTAAACCACAACCCACCATCACCCTTTTCCCTGGGACGGCTTTTATCTTTATTAGATTTTTTCACTTTCTCTTGTAAGGCCTGCTTGGAAGCAAGCAGAATTTCCCAATCCTGACCTCATACCACCCGCAAAACAGAACAAAATGAACTCCTTTAATAGAAAACACAGTTCCTCATCTCCAGGCTCCGGACTTGGACCATTTTCACAGACTTGGCGTCATTTTATTTTATTATTTTCTTTTTAGTAAAGGCACGATTGGATCAGGATTTGGGTCGTTCGTTCTCATTGTATATCCTTGGGGAATGACATTGTACATGGGGCATGGGGGGGGGGACAAGAAATCTGAATTCCACCTTTCCCACTCCAAACAAGTGCCATGCCATTTTCTTTGAAGAAAGAATTTGATTAGCTGCTTCTTGTGCAGACAAGGCAACCATTGGTGAGTGACCAATGAAAACACATTATTCTTAATATGAATGTTGATCACTTTTTAGAAAACTGATATCTCACATTAAACTCCCCCCATATACACAAATATACACACTTATATAGGTATGCATATACATATATCTATACTTATATGTACATATGCATATAGATATTTCCATCATCAGAATAATTTATCTATACACAACACACACACACACACACACATTATATATATATATATATATATATATATATATAATATAGTGAATTTCAATGAAAATATATATACAGAGATGCTGATAGCTTTCGATTTAGTGCATCCTGGGATGCACATATCTGCTTTGAATAAGTCCCCGGGAAAATTTATGGGTCCCAACTAAAGTCGTCTAACTCATACCTTGTAACCTATCATGTGTAATTTGTTTCTAAAAAACTATTGAAATGTATTTACAGTTAATTTGAAATGGTGAGCGAAGAAATAGAAAAACACTGGGACACATGGAGACAATTTTACTGTGTCCTTTTAGATTTTTGTGCATCAGGGACACAGGACGTGTACCCATCAGCATTCATGTGTGTGTGTGTGTATATATATATATATATATAATATATATATATATATATATATATATTACTGAGAAATGTATATCTACAAATATTTGCATGTACATATAGTTGGTTTGTTGATATTTTTGTACTTTTTGTTGTTGCTCATACCGGTCTTGTGGACGATGAAATAGACCTTAAGCAAAGCTCATGTACTATAGTTCAAAATCTTTATTATACCTATGAATAACCTACTCATATATATATATATATATATATATATATATATATATATATATTATGTATGTCATTAAAAATTGAGGAACAAAGTGGATACAACACAAAGAATTTCAATCAATCAATATTTCACCACTGTGAATTTACCACAGGTAAATTGCAGATGTGAAATATTAATTGATTGAAACTGTTTGTGTTTTATCCACTTTGTTCCTCAACTTTTAATGACATTTTAATGGATTTTACCCAACTATTTACCCATAGCTGCATGGAGAATAGTTGGATGCATACTTTCCCAAGGTGAAATGCATATAATACGTGTGTATGCATGTGTGTAAATTGAAGTGCTAAAAAATTTAAGAACAATTTATTGTATAGTTTCAACCTGTCCAACATGGACTCATCACCATCAATGTATAACAACAGCATGGATTCTTTGACTCTCCATCCCATCCTTCCATAACTCTTGCTAAGTCCTCTAAACGGCATCCAGTGTCTGCATAGAGTTATTCATCTACTCTGTGTGGAATAAGCTGTGTATAGATATAAGTAAATAGTCACTGGGGCGGCCTAATGTCAGTATGAGCCATACAGCGAGGGAGTCTATCCCCTTTTCACAAGCGCTAGACCAAGGAGATTGTTTCGCATCTGAGGTGGAGTGCAACACCAACGATCAGCTCCTTACTTTATCGCACAGATCCCTGTGCTACTCATACGCTGAGTTGGCAAGGGCTGGTATCGAACTAAGAACCTTGTGGTCTCTAGCCGAACGCTCTACTGACTGAGCTAACCCGGCCCCTTCAATATATATATAGATATGTATATAGATATATATCTACTTATGTATGACGGAATAGATAAAGTCATATTCTAACTGTGGCAACCTTCCACCAATGCCTTGCAGACATTACTTGGAATTTTAAAAAGAATGGTTCTACAACTGAGACAAGACCATTGGTTTCCTAGAGGACATTGTAATTGTACTGTGAAAGACTAACAATGTATTGCCAGGTCAATTCATGTTTCCAGTTCTTTTTGGACAGTCAAATTGTATGCAGAGAAGACCACAGATTTATGCCAGGTAGTTCCCTCAGAGTGTGGGATGAGTTCTATTGGACTACATAAGCACCATAAGTAAAACTTAAGTCTTTCTTTTTTCAGATGGTTTGCATTCTTTTAAGTTTTCTGCTGGAGATAGTTTACTCCAATAAGATAACGTGCTCACCCACATTTAAAAAAGAAACTAGTTTCAAGAACATTCATTTGACTCCCAGGAATCCCCATTGGTCTCACTATGTTAGATTCAAACCCCATTGAACATGGATTCATTTATGAAATCCCTCCACCATGGACAGGATGTGACATGAGATTAAGTTTTAAGTAAAGTATTGCTTCTTTTGGTTGTCTTACTTGTTGACTTTACATATAAGGTGTGTGCCAGATCCTCGCTCCTACTTATAGACTAAGCCAGATCATGTGATCTTTTTCTTGGCCAATCACTGGCAGTACTCTGAGGTTGATACAATACTTAACCCCAACCCTACTGATCATAATTCATTGACGACAGACATAGGATTAAATCACTGGACCTTTACCAATACGCAGGATAGGACTTATTCGCTTACCAAAGGATCACAAAGGATTCATAACATAGGACTTTCTTTAAGCCCTTATCAACTGGCCAAGGATGGCACTTAAAAACTTTACAGGTTATGGGCCCAGGTACGCTCAGATCTTCTTCAATGGTGACGAGTCGAGTACGAAATTTAGGAGACAAAGTTCCATGGGTATCTGAGAACCCTTCAATTGCATGACATAATCGATGCACCATAAGCTAAATATCCCAGTCCTCTCTTCTATTTACCCATAGCTGGGATCGAGGGTGATGGAACCATACCTTTCCCAAAGATATTAACATGAAACAAAACACAAACAAACTCATCCTGGATTTGAAGTTGGGTTGACAATTCAATTTCCTATACTGCTAATGATTAGACAATGCATATATATATATATGGTCTTATGGTTAGCACCTCTTGAACATATATGAGACATATTGCAGATCTTATAAAATTCTCTGTAGCCACACCCAACAAATCTGATTCAATTATAAATTGGAATGTGCCTTAATAGTGATAATAATTCTAGCACCTTTTTATGTAATCGTTATTATTCAGGGGAAGGGTGGAACTAATCTTTTAGCAATTCATTATATATATATATATATATATATATATATATATATATACATTAGGATTTCATTGACAAGGTCACCAGTGCTTGGTGACTGTCAGTTTCCCACCTATGCAATCATATTACCATGAAATTACCATGCAATGAATATACCGTTATAAACTGTTGTATGGGGGCATGATGAGAAGTAGTTTATATTTTTTGCACAGAGTCTTATCAAATACATTTTTTAACTCTTAACATCCTGTTGAGAATTTTCTAAGTCCAGAGCATTCCTATAAGGATATATTTTTAAAAATGGCTAAAAATGACCTTTTGCATCTGAAGTTACCTGTTATTTCCCTTAAATAAAAGACTTGTAAATATGTTTAATATTACATTTAAACTAATGATATTATTTGGGGTGGATTAGGAAAATAAATGAGACTTCTGGCCGGGTGGAATGAGGTGGTATAGGACGTTAAGAGTTAAATAGATCTAGTTGACTTATAGATGGCACTCCAACAAGTACTAACACTCAAGGTCAGGGTGGACTCAAGAGTAATTGCAATGTAGTATTTTATCCTCTTGACTATAGAAAATAATAGCAGTCTCCTGTAGTCTCTCTTTCAACAGTCTTTTTTTTGGTTATTTTTATTTCTTTTTAGCAGTTAAAATGAGTTTTTATTTTTCTGAATAGTTTTTACTTTTTCTCTGAATGTTTGAGATGAGGCTTGATGATTATTATTATCTGTGTTATTCGGACTATTGTCCTCATCTTCATTGTTATCTGTACAACGTTTCGGCCGATGTAATACCTGAAGAAGGCCGGAGGGCACATTGGCCGAAACGTTGTACAGATAACAATGAAGATGAGGACAATAGTCCGAATAACACAGATAATTCTAGTTTTTACTTTTTCCTGATTTTAAGAAAATATTTTACAGTCCCAGTTGATTTGAACATCTTGACTGCATGTTTGTTTGGAAATAGCTTCAAATGACAGAGTTCAAAATTGTATCATGTTGCAACAAGAATTTTTATAAGCTCACTACATTCTTTGTATGTTTGCCTTTCCCCAGTTGCATACATACATAGATATAATAGATTTATTATAATACTTACCAAAAAATAACTAACTTTATCATTTATATCAAAGCCTTCATCCAAATGCAACCATGAACGATTGTTTAAGGGGCTGAAACCTCATTACCACTTATAATCATCTTGGAGGCATGTGGTGTTACTGCCATAGAAATGGATACAGTAATATGATCTCAAATCCTGGACGAGGCTGTTTACATTTCACATAGCGCTAATACCCTTGGGAAAGGTATTCATCCAATTATTATACCTCGAACTATGGGTAAATAGTAGGGAATACAGGGCTCTTTAACCTTGGTTAGACAACCAGTCTAGGAAAAGGAAAACTGAATTCAAACAGATTAATTTTGGCTTAATAAATTGATATTGGGCCACATCCTAGTTGTGTGGGTTGGGGTAGGAAAATATGTATAAACATCTTTTGCTTCCCAATCAGTGGCAGCTCATCTATAAGCACTGTGGAACTGCAGTACCCCTGTAGCCAGGAATAAGCAACAATAAGAGCTATATTCAATGCCTTAATTGAATTAATATATATATATATATATATATATATGTATTTCTCAGTGTGTGTGTAACACAATATTAATATAATTTTTATACATTTTGTGAAGCAGCCGCCCCATGAATTTATGTCAAGAGTCGCCACTGGTCCCAGTATAAGAATTGCATCGATAGAAATGTAGACTCTGCCAAATGTTGGAACCTTTTAATATATTTCTTCCATTCTGATGTCTTATATTTCAAAATTCTGTATGAAGTTACATCTTTATATGCATAATTATAAACAGTCATTCACAACAAAATATTCTAACCAAAATGTTTGCATTATATGTGTACATATGTATGTGTAAATCTAATTGTTAAAATCTCTCTCCACCACTCTCTCTCTCTCTCTCTATATATATATATATATATATATATATATATATATATATATATATTATATATTATATATAAATATATGCCCTCCGGGTGCAAGTATTTCAGTTTTATATAATAAAATATCATATTAAATTAGAAAGGCTAATGAAACTAAATAAGAATGCAGATAAAAATATTTGGATCAGAGGGGGTATAATCGAAAAATAGAACAACTTTGAAACTAACTCTTCCATCATTTTCCATTGCTCCCATCTTTCATTGGTAAATTTTCCTTATTTAGCTATTTAGTTATAATAGGAAGTAAAGAATAAAATTTCAGTTATTTCTTCTTGTTAATGAATTTTTTTCAAGATTTATCCCCGAGATTGTTGCTCATATTCAATAAGAAAAAATAACCAAACAATTTGAAATCAATAATACTAAGCATATATTTATTAAAATCAAATTTTTAAAATCAATATGCAAATTAGCCTTCCCATTCATACTGTAAACCACTCTTTTGTTGTATATTTAAATACAATTGCATGTTATTAGTATGTAGATCTGGTCAACACCAGGGGTCCAGTGGCTTCGGCCCTGGATCTTTACGAGTTAATAGCGTGATCCCAGGGGGCTATCCCCTCAGGCAACACCTGCCCCCTTGATTTA
Organism: Doryteuthis pealeii; assembly: GCA_023376005.1. Lineage (NCBI taxonomy): Eukaryota > Metazoa > Mollusca > Cephalopoda > Myopsida > Loliginidae > Doryteuthis > Doryteuthis pealeii. The sequence goes on along the minus strand of CM042143.1, from coordinate 6,833,728 downwards.
AAGGGGCAGGGCTGGGTTTATTGCCCAGCGCCTGAGGCGCCTCCCTTGAGGGGGGATCGACGCAATTTTTCACCCGCCACTCCATGAGTCTCGGCTTGTGGGTGGTCCCACATAAATAGGGCCTTTGTGCCTGACCCGTACAAAATATCATGTAGATATGGTCAACAGTCTTAATGATGTAAAACAATTTTATTAATAATCGAGGTTTAAATAAAAATAAAATCATGGAGAATGTGTTATAAATAACAAAAGGAATTGTGATTTGTATAGTAATATAGTTTCGGTTACAGACAGAAAAACACACAATCTCCATTATAATAAGATATATATATATAAGGATGACAAAAAAGGAATGGTAGTTACAAACGCATTTGCAGTTATTTATTTAAAAGAACACTCAATGCTTTGATCCCCTTGTTGACAGGGCTTAGAATACGTGTATCCCCTGTTAAAGGGTACCTCTCAAAAGGGGTGTTCTGAGTATGATACTAAACTGCATCTGATAATGAGAATAGTTGGATGCACACCTTTCCCCACTGTGAAAAATAAACATCCTCATCCAGGATTTGAACTCATCTCATAATGTCTATTTCCTATGACAATAACCATTACACAATGTGCCTCCAGATATGTACTGATGTAGATATAAATACAATATTTTTTTATATAACTAGAAACAATACTTTGAGCCTATTCTGCATTATATCTCATTGTAATCCAGTACCTGCATATTAAACTGTATGCAGACGCATACACATAGATAAGTGTGTGCATTGTGCATGCATGTCCATATGTGTGTGCATGCATGTTCATATGTGTGTGCGTGCATGTTCATATGTACGTGCGTGTATGTGTATGTGTGTGTTAATGCTGCTGATCCATTTTGCACTTTATTGATATTATTATTATATAAGGATTGTGATTTTGTTACATGCGTTATCCAGTTCACTAAATGTTTTGTTAAGGGTATGTGCATTATCTGAGGTGATCCTTCTCTTTCCCAGAATGCAACTGAATCACCTGTGCTGCTGCTGCTGCTGCTGCTGCTGCATTAGAAATGCAATGACCAACTGATCTGCAATTTCATCCACGGTGCTTTTATCTCCAATGACTTATAAGCTGAATGAAAAGGCTGAGGATTTTTATCCTAAGAATGTCCGGCCATAAGAAAGGCCAAAAATATGATGCCCCTTTCATCCCATATCCAATCCTCATGGCGTTATCTAGAAAAGGAGGTATTTTTTTTCTTTTGTTTCATTATTTTCTTCTTTTTTTTCTACAACGGTAAGCCACAGGTTTTCACATCCTATTCCATTGTTAGCACCCCCACCCCCCAGTGACTTTAATTCTCTCACGACGAAAAACCACTTTGGTTGGTGGGGAAAGATACAAACAAAATGAAATACATTTTTGGCAAAGGAGAGATAGTCAAGGACAGTTTGGATCAAGTCTTTCTTGGATGCAGAAAATGGCCGCGCGATTTGCAAAGCTATCGTACATTCAGTCGACAGATAGTGGTTGTTTATCTCACAAAAGGTTTTAGTCAGAGAAAATGAAGAAGTGTTTTTATCTTTAATGCTCTATTACAGGCGTCAAAGAAATAGGAATTTTCTTCTTCATTCTTGAATTTATCATCATCATCTTCAGTTTTTTTGTTTTTTTTATCATTATGAATGGCAAGATGGTTAGTGTGCTGGTTTCTATAAATTTCTTTTCTTTCTTCATTAGTTATTAATATTATTTTACACCTTGGGAGTTTTGCAAATCATCATCATCATCATCATTTTCCCTCTGAGTTTTAACTGGTATTTTTTTTTTTTTTTTACTGAAGTCTAAGTGACAGCAAGTCACCTCTGCTTTTCAGAACTCTTCTAATTATTCTAGATGATATTAACAGTGCTTTTATCTGTCTCTATTCTTCCTCTTTGTTACCATTCCAAGGGCTCTAACTACAAGTATCACCATTACCTTCATGTTTCACAGCCTTTTCAGATCTTAGGCAATATTAACGTATTTGTCTATATTTTCACTTTCTTTTATTTCCATTATGAGCCACTGGAATGGTAAAATCAACTAAATGACATTCTTTGATTCTTGTTAATTAATATCAAGGTCTGGTTATATAGGTGGGATTCTTTGATCCATTTGCATCTCAGTCTTCAGAACTACCATTTCTCAGTATGGACAAATTTTATTTTTTTGCACAATTACCAGTCGATCACCTTTCTCCCCCATCATGCCTACTCTTGTATTTCTTGAGTGCCAGTTTGCTGCATTCACTTATTATTTTATTAACTGTTTCATCTGTGTCATCACGTAAACAACACTTGTTATTCTTCTGCATATCATCAAGTTTTATTTTGACATAATTAGTTCTGATGGTATTATGATGATACGATTAAGAGATTCAGTTTCTCTTTTTAAGTTTCTTGCTGATTTTAACTGTTATCGTCTGGATGGTCTCTATTCTTCCTCTGATACCATTTCAAGGGCTCTAATTACAAGTGCTTTCACCATTACCTTCATGTTCCACAATTTTTTCAGCTCTCTGGCAATATCGATGTATTTATCTATCTTTTCACTTTTATTTTCAATCTATGGTCCACTGGAATGATAAAATCAACGAGATAAGTTTTCTTCTGTTAATTGATACATGGTCTGATTATATGGTTTGGTTTGTTTTGTTTTACGGCATATCAACCTCAGTGGGTCATTTAATGCTGACAAAGTTTTGAAATAAATTCATTCTTAATGCATAATACAATTTTGTTTATAAACTCATGTTTTTCTATTTAACCCATAGATGGGACCCTAACAGGTACTACCACTCCGGGTCAGAGTGGACCAGGGAGCAATGGTGATGAAGGAGTGCTCCACATTCCCCAAACCTCCAAAACTGGAACCTCACCATCAGATAGAGTTTAACGTCATTCTTAGGACATGTAGACCCGCAGCCACCGCCTTCTAGCACCCATAGGATAAAAAGGGTTGGAGCTTGCCATAAAGGCAATAGGGTTGGGAAATCATATAAGTGTTAGGGCTTGACGTGACCAACCAACTGATTATATGGTTGGGATTGTTTGATCCATTTGTATCTCTAAGTCTCAGAGAATTCCATGCATTTCATTTTCTTGAACAGATTCTGATTTGTGTATATACCATTTGTCAATATGGACAAATTTTAGTCTTTTGTCCAATTTCTAGTGGATTATTATTATTTTCACTTGATGCAAATTTTTTACAGTTTTATCTCACTCGAGTGGCAGCAAGTCTCCTCATGTCTCCAGGACTATTCTAAGTATTCTAGCTGATCTTAACAATGCTGTGGTTGGATGGTCTTGATTCTTCCTTGGATCTCCAATTTCTCCAGTATCTTTTCCAAGCCCTTAGAAGCCATTTCAAGCAAATTAGAATCGGTATCATCATCCCCTTCATGATCCACAACCTTTTTGTTTTAGCTTTCTGGCATGATCAAGTATTTGTCTATCTTTTTCCTTTTTTAATTTTCACTCTGTAATCTACTTGAACTGCAAAATCCACTAAATTACAGGTTCTTTTTTTTTTGGTAATTTTCACCTTTAGTTGTTAAAATTCCTAGCATAAAATTGTGCATGCACATTATCTGAAATGAACTTAATTGTTATTAAGAACACATTTTATGATATTTTTGTGTTAAAGCATGCATTTGTATTGTTTTTGAAAAAGTTTCTAAGATTTGTTTATTTCGCACAGAGACTTTAAAAATAGTTACCGGCTTAGTTCAAAGTGAAAGTCAAGGAAGGTTACTCTAATTGCCTTATTTGCTTGGAATTTTGACAACTAAAGGTGAAAATTACCCTTTTTTTGTTTTTGTCAATTAACACAATGATCTTTTTGACAGAATTGGGGGATCAAATTGTGTATTAAAGTCCAGAGAATTTTATACATCCCTTTTTTTACGATTAATTCTAATTTATGCATTTGTCAGTATGGTCAAGTTTTGATCTCTTGTAGATCACCTTCCCTACCCAGTCATGCTTGCTCTTGTATTGCTTTTGTGCCAGTTTTCTGCATTCACTTATGTGTCATCTCTGTTACTACATAACCTACACTTGCAATTCGTCTGCGTATTATCAATTTTTGATTTGATATAATTATTTTTTATTTTTTATTAAAAGAGATTTCGTTTTTTTCTGAAGGTTTTGCCATTATTATTTGTACTTACTGGACTTTCACATCAATTACAACTAGTGACCTTCATTGGCGACTGTAAGTCTCCCCCAATTCTTTAAGAATCTTCACAGTATTCAAACTGAATTTATCAGTGCTGTCATTTGGAGGGTGTCATACCTTCTCCACATCTACAGGGATTTCAGCCTTTTAGCCCTAACCTCTGGTCCGTTTCTGAAGCTCTGATTATGATTGGCAACACTACAATCTGGTATTTGCTGCTTTTTTTTTTTTTTTTTTCAATTATAAGTGGGAGATTGCAACGGAGATAGAGAGGAAACATAATGGGAGAGACTTGCTGAGAGAGAGAGAGAGTGTTAGAGAGTGAGAGAGAGAGAGTTAAAGAGTGAGAGTAGCAAAATTTAGACTATGTTAAGCAGCAGATACCCATTTAATATCATGCTGGCTATTAACTATTAAAAACAAATATTCCGCCAATAAATAAATATTAATATTGAAACTGATTTAAAACAACTGATGAAAATCATCTTTTAGATATTTAAGGTGGAATCAAGTTAATTATATTTTGATTTATCTTATCTTGTGATAAACTGTGGAAACCTATGTAGAAGAAGAAAAATGAAAATATTATGCATAGAGAGGGATTAAAATTGCAAAGACTTCAAATTAATTCTGTACTAATGCCATCATCAGAATTGATAAGAAAATTGGATCTATTCCCAAATAGAGAAAAGAAAAATCAAAATCTCTTTGTGAATTTTTTACTTGGATGTTTAAGTCCGAAATAGAATAGAGGATTAAAAATCATTAGTTCAGACATTCAATTATCAACAAATTGACTTGGTGAGGCTCATTAATACCACATCATCTAAATCAAATTTGTAATGGTAATATCTATTTGGAGAAAAACAGTTTTCTTTTTGAACATATCACTGATTTGGATTTGCATTTTAAAACAAATTACAAATTTGAATAAAAGACATTTTTTTGTTTCTTGTTAAGTCTTAACTTAAAGTTACACTAAAGGGTAATTTGTTGAGAAATAATATTTGGACTCTTATAGAATGTTGGTTTTGAAGGCTATCACAATGCAATTGTAAATAGAAATGAGATAACGATGATGTTCGTTAACCTTGATTTATTCTTAATATTTCAAGATAAAGATCTCTTCCTCAGATTTCTGAAAGTCTGGAGCTGTTGCTTGGGATTGTCCATTTTGTTTTGTGCCTTTTATCGTCCAAATTTGCTGTGTGTGTATGTGATATACATATATTGATAGTCGGTTTAACATCACAGAAATAACCGACTTAACATTACGGAATTAACCGAAAAAGAAAAAAAAAATTTCAAATATACGGTGTTCCTCAACTTCTTAAAACAATAGATGATTACACCATCACCGTGGGATAAGTACTATAAAAAAAAAACACCTAGTACTTTTAATAACTCTGATGATGGAATTTTATTCAAAAATATTTAGAATTAAAAAAAAAAGTTAAATAAATATAATATAATGTAGCTGACAACAAAATCTTGTCTTTGATCAATTCACTAGTTATTTGATATGAAATATAAAACTAGCGGGGCCGGGTTAGCTCAGTCGGTCGGCTAGAAACCACAAGGTTTCTAGTTCGATACCGGTCCTCGCCAACTCAGCGTATGAGTAGCACAGGGATCTGTGCAGTAAAGTAAGGAGCTGGTGGTAGGTGTGGCGCTCCACCTCAGACGCCAAAACAATCTCCTTGGTCTAGCACTATTGAAAAGGAGATAGACTCCTTCGCTGACTGGCTGATACCGACTTTAGGCCGCCCTGACGACTTTACTTACTTTTTACTTATAAAACTAGCATTTACTGGATGGAATTCAATTTCTTGCTTTTTTGGAGAAAAATAATTCAGTAGATTTTGTATGTGGGAAAATCAATGACATTAAATTGTTGTGATAAAAACTTTCTCTTTTTTGTTTTTATCTTAACAGATTAACACCTCTCCCTCTTCATCTGCTAAATATTCAGAGTTATATAATGATCATTTGTATGGAACCTATTTCAAATTCTATGTGAGACTGTTTACATTCACATCCTTACTTAACTGCCCAAATAGTAACAGCAAAATCTTTTACCACCATTGTTAACCTTGACAAAATCTATTCATTACATTAAAAATAAACCATATATAACACACATTGCTTAGTTCAATTCTGTAACTACTGATATATTATCCAAAACAAATATGGATGACATGAGAAAACTGGGGTTAAAGGAATTTTCTCTTTAGAAAGAAAGATTGTATGTATTTACCAACCCCTTCATCACTGGCAGAATGCAACACAAGGACAATTTTTAAGTTTAGTGATATAATGAATATGTAAATACCTTGGTACCCCCTTACTATAATCTGATTGGACAGTGTCATGTATAAATAGTCAACATTGTGTTGGTTCTCTACCTACGACCTACACTGACTCGATAGACTAGACCTTCTGCTTACAAGCTAACTTACTCGCTAGACGACTGCTCGTGTTGCATAGCGCCTTCTTTACCGGCACTAAATAGGTATATGTTATATACTGGTCTTTTCACTAAGCCAAATCAGCATATAACGTTATATACCTTTCTTTAATTCTTACTCTGGTCATCTATTCTTCTGGCCGGCTTTGCTTCTTCTATCGTCTATCTTCTATCTTGGTCTGGTATATCTTCTAAGGTCTCGTCTGATCTTCTATTGAGGATTCCGGGTCTGGTTTCTGTTGGGGATCACTCTTTATCAGAAGCCTTGTGTCATTGTTAGTTTTTAGTAATAAACACAAGACTTCGATTTACGTTGATGTTACTTTATTCCAAATCCCCACCCAGACAATCTGCGCAGATGAGGCTTACATGTTGCTAGCTCGGCTTCTAAGTTCTAACTGACTAACTGAGTTGCTTACTCCTTAAACCGGAAGGGGCTTTCTATCGGGGTTCCGTTTCTCACGGTCTATCCCCAGAAAGCAAGGTCAGAGTGAGGTCAAACGCTGTCACTCACTCTCAAGGCTATCAGCTGTACTGATCGCCATAATGATTTCTACAATACCTTAAAAATGTATTAGGGATCCAATAATTATGTAACACTCGGAGACAGATTACTATTGATGTACAATTTCTACTGCGATAATATACCAAATACAAACTTCAGAATATATCCCTTAACCCGGATATATCATTTAGTATAGCAGGTTTGAATTCAGAGTTTTCCTTCTCCTAGACTAGTTGCCTAACCAAGGCTAAAGAATCTGGTCTGCCCTACTATTTGCCCATAGCTGGGGGAGGGGAGAAGAGATGTATTCATGCCTTTCCCAAAGGCATTAGCGTAAAGTGATAAATTCGGAATTTGAACTTTGGTCAGTAAGTTCATTTCCAAATGATGATAACTGTTATGCCATGAGCTCCTCCTAAAGAATGATTGTATAGAAACTAAGTTTTAAAAAGAACTTATCACATTTATAAAAGCAGTTATTGGTTTTGGTAAGTTTACCAACTAAACAATAGTTATAGCTTTAAAAAAACAGCCTCTAACTATTTTTTTTTCTTTTTCTTTTTTATTCAGAGTGATGAATTCAAATTAACTATGTTTATAACAAATGTGAATGACTATAAATAAAAGTTTTATGGATTGGACCATAAGTGCCCCCTACCACCACCACCGAAAATGTTGATTCCAATTGAGAGACAGAATATCAGAATGGCTGGAAGTCTTGAATGCAAACAGGTGCACCTGATGGAATTTTGTTGAAATTGGATATTCTGGAATGTTTTCTTTTTTGTCTTTTATCTAATCCGAGGATTGGTTTTAAAATTCTTGAAGAAAACTCAAGTTCCAGCTTGACAGTGACAAATAATAAATGAATGGTGGCTCTCAAAACAAAATATTGATTTGAACCGAAATAAAAACAAGAAGAAAAATTTATTGAAAAGTTACTTGATCCAATTGATTTTTGTTTTTTTAATGCAAACATATTTATAGAACTTTTGGGCATATGAGAAAGGGCACTTTTATTTTGGCAATATTTCTGGATCTCCAGATGCAGGTTTTACCATCTCTACGCAAACAAAGTTCCTAATAAGATCTTGAAGAAAATATCTTTGACAAATAATCATTGGACCATCTGTTATTACCAATAACTGTTAAATGGCTGAATGTTAAATGAAATAAAATTTCAAAAATAAATTCTTTAAAAAAGTAATATTCATGTAATAGAGGTTTTGACTGTATAGGACTCTCACTAAGTTAGAATTCTAAAGTAATTTTACTGCTTTAAGAATTTCTTAGTATTCCTTGATTAATTATTGGTATATATATATATATATATATATATATATATATATACCCAAAAAGAAATTTGGACATACATCTACCCAAATTATTCAAAACTTCCAATAATGATTCAATAAGTGAAGTCCCCTCACTGCCCTCCCTCTCAAATTTTTTCTACACCCATTTCAATTTTGGCAAAAAATCTATTGAAACTAATTCATTCTTGAAAGTCATGTCAAAATAATGGAGCACAATGTGACGGCCTTTACACACAAAGCGATGTGTGTATTAAAACAGTTAAAAATCCCCTTCCCATTCTGTAAGTGAAGACAGCCTAATGGTTAAGGTGCCGGACTGACATCCAACCGATTGGATTTCAATTCCGGCTGTAGGTAGCTTACAAAATGTTCTAGCCACACTGAAGAGACTTGAAAAGTCGAAACACATGTCTGTGGATGTGGATATAGGGTGATTGTAAAGTAACTCCCTTTCTTATTTCAAAAATCTTATAATTTATTTCTGAATCATTATTTCTGAAAAAATTGATATGAGAACAACATACATAACATTGAGTTTTATTTAAAATTCTATATGGGCTCCAACATTCCCTCCAGTCTCTTAAGTCACTCAGGAAACGCATTAACTGATCTTCTCAGGAACTCTTGTGGAATGGCAGAAAAAAATTCTCCCATATGTCCTTCAAGTTCTTCTAAAGTCATTGGTTTCATAGAGTAGACTTGCTCCTTCAACCAACTCAAAAGTCGCAAGGCTTCTGGCCAGCCACTCAAGCAAACTATGTCTACCCCTACATCTTCCAGGAAAATGGTGATTCAGCCATTCATGAACAACAATAGCAAAACATGGAGGAGCACCATCTTGCACAACACAGATTTAATTGCCATATATTAAGGAACATACTGTAATGACACTGAGAGACTTTGGAAAGCTTTATTCTACTTAGAATAATTGGTAGATTTACTGAGAGCTTATATACTCAAGTAATCACCAGAGAGCTCTCCAAAGAGGAGGTAATCATAAAATAAGGGAGGTAACTCTCAATTACTTATTACACATACACTAAAGATTTGAGAAAAATGTAACTGCAATCAGGAAATTGATAAATAACATTGCAAGAACCATATAGACATGTGTGGATCACAGAGATTGTCTAGAAACTGTATCTACAATAAACTCTTCCTACTCTGCAGACCAACTTTAAGGAAGTCTAGAAAGGAACAAGTCATTGTGTCCCAATTACGCATTGATCATACAAAACTAACACACTCTTATATACTCAAATAAGAACAACAACCACAATGTGAAACATGTCAAACACCCCTGACAGTTAAACACTTATTCATGGAATGCAGATTTTTTGCTCATATAGAGAAACCGTTATTTTAAAGCAAACAATATGAAAGATCTGTTTGAAAATGTTAACATAGAGGATATTTTCTCCTTTTTGAGGGAAACAAAATTTTACCATAGAATATAGACATGAAACAAATCAATGCCATACAATATAATCCCCAATAATGCTAACACATTGTTACAACCAATTACTAAAAAGTATATATATGAATACACAATATGTATTACACCCTAACTGTTAGGCATGACATAGCCCCGGACGGTTGATATGCCGTTAAAACCAATAAACCAACTAGAAACTATCCAGCTGTCTCAACTGCAGAAATTTAGGAATAAACATTGTATCACTCAGTTATGTTAGGTGGTTTAAAGTTCTGATTTTGCTCTCTGTTATATCCGACTAAAATTGCTTTCAAAATTAAGGAGATTTCAGTTCACGTAGGAAATTAATGAGAATATGACAAGACAGTTGATGGAGATCCTATAAAATAACATTGTGGACTGGTTGGGTTACGGGATGGAGGATACTGGAATCAATGTGTGGGGTCCCAAGGAGAGTATTTTGAAAGAGATAAGCTTCCATTGTATTTCGAAGGCCACTTTTCATAATATTACAGGATTTGATAATTTCTGGACAGACCTAACGGACACACCCACACATTTATCTCTCTATATATATATATATATATATATATATATATATATATATATACATATATATGAGTTAAGAGGTTTAATTTAAAGTAAACTCAAGAATACAACAACTAATGCTAAACAATTGAACATATTCAAACACAGATGGTACCATCTGCCCCTCATAAGTAAGGGGGTAATTTATACGAGGCCTAGAACCACTGAGTATGAATGTAAAATAAATCAGTTTTATGACATATAGTCTATATACTTAGATATTCATTTATCAGACTTTAGGATTTTGTTTCCTATGATGGCTTGTCTCCATAAAAAAATCTGACTGGTCATTTCCTTGTCATACACTGTGCTATTTAAAATGCCATTCTTATTAAACTTATTACAAGACAATCTTTATTGCTTTTTTATCCTATTTCATTTTTTTTAGTAGCTTAATACATACTTTCGACCATTATATGCTTTCAAGTTAGAATGTTTATTTCTGACTATATATACTGGCAGACTATGAAGACGAAGATTTGGTCATATTCAGATGAGTGAATGAATGAGAATATTGGGATATCATTGGAAACCAAAAAAACATTCAACAGAGAAATAATTATATCATGGAAGTGGCCATTATGTAATGGTTATTGTCATACAAAATGGACATATTGATATGAGTTCAAATCCTGGACGAGGCTAGGAACATTTCACATTATGCTAATGGTTGGCAACCTCTTCTCTCACTCTCTCTCTCACTTACAGCTACGTGAGTGACTGAACAGACCGATCCTCGAATGGCAGTCTCTGGTGCAATGGCTGCAAACAAAAGGTGATGCTTTCTGTAGGTGTTGGGGGTGCTGCTGTTTCTCCTTCCTTTTAGCTCTCTTTTCTGTGGCAGCTTTTTTCCTCTCTTCTTCACTTCTGTTTGTTCCTTGTTTGATGAGGAGGCGCCAGTTTGCACGGTCTTCTGCACAAGCCTCCCACATGTCTATGTCGATGCGGCATGTCTTCAGGTCTCTCTTGCAGACATCTTTGAAGCATAGGCATGGTCTCCCTGCCGGTCAGGTGCCCTCCACTAGTTCACCATACAGTAGATCTTTGGGGATGTGGCCTTTGTTTATCCTCCTGACATGGCCAAGCCATGCTAATACACTTGAGAAAGGTATGCATCCAACTATTCTCTCTCTGGCTATGGGTAAATAGTAGGGCAGACTGGGTATTTAATCTTGGTGTTGTAGAGTAGCTAGCACCCTTTCAACACTCTGCCAGATGGACTGGCTCATAGCCTTAAAATAGCCTACGATAAAAGTTGATTAACAAGCTGAATGATATTGAGACTGACTTGACTGCATTGGCTATACCCATTTGACCCTCCTCTATTTAGTGTAAGTTTTGTCTTTTTAACTGTTCATTCTTTATTTGTGTTTTGTATGTATCCGTTGGTATGGATGCTGGTGCTGAATAAATGTATTAAGCACATAACTTCTTTGTGTATCATTCCACATCGACGATACAACACTTGGTTAGGCAACCGATCTAAGAGAAGGAAACTGAATTTAAAACTGTTAAACTCCTCTTGGAAATAGACATTGTGTCACATCCTACTCATGCAGAGTAGTTAGTAAATACATATATCAGTTTATGTTTCTGAGGGTATATTCATTGCTTTGAGTTTTGTTTTGTTTTTTTCATAATTTTCTTAGTGTCAACTGAAGATGTTTCTTATAACTGGAAATGGAAATGGAACTTACTTGGAAATAACGTTTTCTTTCAGAGTAACATGCAACAGGTTGTATTGAGTTACACGGTACCAGCATGAAGGAATAACTCTTGATCTTACATAAACTGATGTGGCTTTGTCTATCATCAAATTTTATAATGTTTGATCTATGTGATTCATATTCATCACTGAATTAAGTGTATTGACAAGAAAATAAATCATGCTGAAAAATAAATATCTTGTGTAGAATAGTAAATTTGTGGGGTGGCCTATTATCAATATCAGCAGGAAAGTGAGGGAATCTATCCCCTTTTCACTAGCGCTAGACCAAGAAGATTGTTTTTATATTTGAGGTGGAATGCCACATCTACCATCAGCTCCTCACTTTATCGCATAGAACCAAACTGTGCTACACATGAGTTGGCAAGGGCTGGTATCGAACCCAGAACCTTGTGGTTCCGAGGCGGATGTTCTACTGACTGAGACTGATATACCAACATATGCATTTAAAAAAATTTTTTTTTTTTCGAGTATTTTTTTTTCTATATATTTTTCCTTTTTTATTTCTCATTTCTATTTTTTTTTCGCACTCTCTTTTGATATTCTAATTCTTTCTTCATTTTCCAGTTCTGGAAATCTTGAATGTGTAGAGTACTCCTTCATTGCCATTACTCCTGGCAATGTACTCTGACCTGGAGTGGCATTACCTGTTAGGATCCCATCTATGGGTAAAATAGATCTATTTAAAAATCATATTTTTTAGGATTGTGTGAAAACAAAAAAAAAAAAACTATTGAGAAACAATTACGCAAAAATGTAAATTTGAATGTATAATGAATATGATTCCTTAATCTCTAAGCATAACATAATTCTAGAAGGGTTGACATACCGTTAAAATCAATCAATTCTCTTTCATGTTCTTCTTTACTTTTTCTGACCTTAAATCTGAGCTGTGAAACAATAGATAGCACATTATACTTGCTGACCATTGTTAGTAATTATCAGAGTGCTTATCTACCGAGGCCTTTTACCAGACTAATGTGATTAAACATATATTTTCCTTATTTTTCTTCTTTTTTTTTTCTCTATGTTTTACTTTCAATTTTTTTAAATTTTCTTTTTTGATCCCCTACCAATCTTTTCCACTATTTTCTAATCTTTTTTTTCCCATTTATTTTTCCCTTATTCCTCTCTATTTTCCCACACTTTATTTCATTCTTTTTTTTTCTTTCTTCCTTTTGTCATCACAAAGCCAATATAACTCTCTGCATTTCATCTGTTAGATTACAATCCACAAACCTTCCATGATTTACCACATTAGTGCAAAACACTTATCGCTAAATCATATTGTCTTGTATATTATTACTTGACACTATTTTTCCATCTGTTTTACAATTTATTAGGGAGTTATAAACCATTTCAAAAACCATTGCACATCTCTTATATCAAAAATAATATCACATGACCTTAATGCTATAAATAATGAAACATAGCAGCTGCTTTATATATGCATTCCATAGCATTTAATATTGTCCAATGCATGTGATAACCTTAATGAAAATAACTGATACTCACATGGATAAAACAAATAAGCTTCACTTCAAAGACTAAAGGAGTATCTTGGTGTTTAAAAAAATGGACTGGCTTTTTGAATTCTGTAGTTTGATTTTAAGAGTAAATTTCGGTTAAATCCTACTCAACAGACATAAATTCCACCATCGTATGTCACCCCGCCGAAAGAAAAAAAATACTAAAAATCAAAGAATTAACCAAATTTAATTAAATTTTCAGTGTTGATATATTAATGAATATAATGCACAGTTATTTTATTTGAAAACTCTTACATTTTTTCAGGTCAGTTAACTTTGAACTACCTATCTTTGAGGCGTAACACAGATTCATAAACATACTTGTTTCACAGTTAATTGACCTGAAAAAAGGTAAAAGTTTTTAAATAAAATAACTGGTTCATTATATATTTTATTCATTAATGTATCAACAATGAAAATTTCATTAAATTCAGTTAATTCTTTGATTTTTAGTATTTTTTTCTTTTGGCAGGGTGACATATGATGGTGGAATTTATGTCCGCTAAGTAGGATTTAACCTAAATTTCTTCTCTTTAAAAAAAATGACATATGTGTGTATTTCTAATACTAACAATTTTCAAATAGATATTTTGGCCTATGGATGGAAAGCCCAATAGATACTACCACTCTGGGTTAGCAGAATTGTGAGTAATGGCAATGTAGGGGTACTCCATACTCCCCAGAGCTCCAGAACTGAAGCCAAGCACAAGATATAGTTTAGTGTCATAACAAGGACAAGAAAACTAATATTTACTGACAGTAAAATGTAGGTGTATTTTGGAGGCAACACACTGTTTTTCTGTGTATGTTCATAAAATATTTTTGCATATAGCCTGTAGATATGTTGATAAAAGAAGGGGGAGAAATAGGAAATAGACAAGTGAGTACTGGAAATAAATCATTTTTTGAATGTCAATCGAAAGTTAAGCTAATCTTTTTCTTTCTCAGCCACTAACACCATCTCCATTGTTGCACAGAGGAAGGTGAACTGTAATGTATTACTTCTACAATAGTATCTACAGTTGAACTTTAGACTGAGAGGTCAATCCTCGAATCTATCTGTGTATAATTGAATTTACTTTGTTTGTCTCTGTGTGTATGTATTAGTCAATCAATCTATTTATCAAGACAACAATCTTTTCAATTTGTCTCCTTGTTTTACAAAGATTTTATTATCATTATTTCTATCAATTTCCATAAAGCTTTTCTACATCAAGACTTTTACAACTGGCTATAACCAGGATTAAATGGTTGGATCTAGAAATACAAGAAAATAACATTCATAGTTACAAAGAGTTGTAGATTTGTTTCACATGGTTTTATTTTCTGAAGACATAAAATCAAGAGATGATGGTGATGCATTTGTCATGTGATAAACAGAGTTATTTCCCTTTTAAATAAAAGGAATCAACTACATATTTACCAATCCCTCCACGATGAACATGATGTGACACAAGGTCAATTTTTTAGGTGGAGGTTTGAATTCAGAGTTTTCCTTCTCCTAGTCTGGTTGCAGGAATCAACTATATAAGTGAACATTATAATATGTATCCATTATTAATCAGATCCATCTGTCTTTAAATTTCTGTTCATTTTAGTCACTGCTGTGAAAATTTTGAAATCTTGATGAAAAAACATCTATCTTGATATTTTCCTTCTTTCTGGATGTCCTGGCAATAAGAAAATATTCTAGTTATTGAATCAAATTAGATTATCTTCATGATACGCATTGCTGAATTTTAAGTTTTAACGTAATAAAATATATTTGGTTTGGTTTGTTTTGTTTTACGGCATATCAACCTCAGTGGGTCATTCAATGCCGATAAAGTTTTGAAATAAATCAATTCTTAATGGATAATACATTTTTTTTATAAATACATTTTTCTATTTAACCCATAGATGGGACCCTAACAGGTACTACCACTCCGGGTCAGAGTGGACCAGGGAGCAATGGTGAAAAACTGGAACCTCACCATCAGATAGAGTTTAACGTCATTCCCAGGACATGTAGACCCGCAGAATAAAATACATCAAATTAGAAAGACTAACAAAACTAAATAAGTAGGCATATAAAAGGATTACATTTTTATTCTATTTTAATTAATTTCTATATAAAATTATACATATGATAGTTTCATGTGTATGCAAATCCAGTGATGAAACTGAAGATTTTCATTTCTGAAAAGCAGATTGTTTCAAATGGTTAAACATTGCACTTAAATCTCTACTGAGAGTTTTAAGGGGGACCCCCTGACCCTCTTAGATTTATTTCCAATATGCTTGAAATTTTTGTGCATAGTTGAACATAAAGTATTTTTCTAAGTATTTCACAAGGGTCTGCCTTAATAGAAATACTGATTATCCAAAGAGAATATTCTTCAGAAGCAAAGTATGGCAGAAGATCACAGTTAAACTTCTTTAAAATTCCTCAACCATTTATAGCATTTACACACACACTTACTGCACCTGTGTACATAGTGTGACTATTCTGTGTATTCCTGCACCTGTGTACACAGCAGGAGTATTCTTTAGTGTATGTGTTGCATTAATGCATTTAGGAAATTCATACAACCATGAATATGCCGCATATTAATGTCAATGTTTCCCATCAGATTAGATGTTACATAAACTCTTAATTGCCCTGCTGGTGTGGAATAGAATATGCTGACTATATCTTCTGTAGGGAGGAGACCCCCCCATTAAAAAGGGTGTCCTGGGTGATTGTTTTGTCTAACTTTGTATCAATCTGATTCAGTTATGTCCCATGGTTTTTGGAGTTCTTTAGTTCAAATAAACATGGTGGTTCTACTAACCTTGAGTTGCGAAATTATTGCTCTTATTGAGCAATGTTGTATCTTATAAATGGTTGAAAAAAAAAAAAAAAAATGAAAACAATAGACATAACCTCTCCCTTATATACATACTTTCAGTGGTCATATAGCAGTTTGTCATATGACCACTTACTATAAATGCTTGTAGAAAAAATAGCAACAACATTTTAGTAATATACAACAACCCAAGGTAAGTACTTGATTATTTCCCGGCTAAACTTGCAAATCGGTCGGAAAATTAGGGTAACCCAGAAAAAACAGAACCCACAAATTTTGTAATAAAACTAATTTTAACAAGGGTTAGGGTTAGGGGTTAGGGTTGGGGTTTAGGGTTAGTTTAATCGGAAAATAAATAAATAATTTGGGTTCTGTTTTTCTGGGTCACCCTGTAATGTGTTTTAATTTTCCGACCGATTTGTAAGTTTAGCCTATTTCCCTACCTGAACCGTATGAAAGAAACAATTGTAGCATAACCATCTTCTTTCATGTGACAGAAAGACTTCTTGTTTTGACTTTCATTGAATCACGTTTGAAAGATGGCATATTTTACAAAGCAGCTGCCTATTTGGAAAAGTGAGGACTTGTATGTGAAATGGAAACAAGACATATAGATTAGGTTTCTATATACAGTAGGTATTACCAATTTAAACACTAAAGTAAACTGCCCTGTTGGTGGAGTGTTAGAATGCACTGACTGCACCTCTGCAGAGGGGTAAGACTCCCCCAATGGGGCCACCTGTTGGCCGTGGGTGGCGACCCGTGATGCTTAAGGATAGAACCAGGTGATGAGCAGTCCATGACTTGCAATATTCCACTTTAGGCTTTTCTTGGGCTAGACGGGCGGTCTATATATTTGCCCTAACCCTATTGCCCTTATGGCAACCCTCAATCCTTTTATCATATGGGTACTAGAAGGCTGTGGCTGAGGGTCTACATGTCCTGGGAATGATGTTAAACTGACAGTGAGTTCCAGTTCTGGAGGTTTGGGGAATGTGGAGCACCCCTTCATCACCATTGCTCCCTGGTCCACTCTGACCCAGAGTGGTAGTACCTGTTAGGGTCCCATCTATGGGTTGAATAGAAAAACATGAGTTTATAAACAAAATTGTATTATGCATGAATTATTTCACAACTTTGTCGGCATTAAATGACCCACCGAGGTTGATATGCCGTAAAACAAAACAAACCAAACTAAAGTAAAAGAAAAAAAAAAAGAATTTACCAAAAGTCAGAGAATAAACCAATTTTAATGAAAATTTCAGTGTTAATAAATGAAAGTTATAAATCACCAGTTATTTTATTTAAAAACTTTCCATTTTTTTTCAGGTCAGTAACTTTGGTCTATCTTTGGGCCGCAAATATATATATTGGGTATTCAAGGGTGACTCAAATTTTTGTATAAATAAAAAGAGAAAAGACTGAAGGAAATTAATTTTTTTTTTTTTGAGAGGAAAGAAGAAAAATACTAAAAATCGAAAAATTAAACTTAGAATATGAAAATTTTTTTAAAAGTTCAGATTTTAAAAAAATTACTCAGATGTACATGAAATATAATTTTTTAAATATCAGAAAATAATTATTATAAATAATATCTATTATTTTTTCTGTTTAAATAGGAGGAGGGCTTCATTTGAAACAGATTTAAATTAATGTTCTTTTGTGTCCCACCAATCTTAACATGTTCTTGAATAAACATTTTTTTTACTAATCTAAAAATATAAATTTTAATGATAGAAATCGAATGGCAATAATTTTGAATTAATTTTATTTTGTTAAAATTGCAAATCGCCGTCAAAATTAAAACGGAAAAATTTGGCTTGGGCATAGATTTTAATTATTACTAAGGGCACGATTTATGTTATTTTTACTTAAATTTTAACCGTTAGTTGTGTTTTTAACCGTTTTTCATTGGACGTTATTTTCCAAGAGGGCCGCAAGAGAACTAACTTTTAAGAGATAAACATTTTCCGAGAAATTATTAACATAAAAAACACGGATTATAACACTTTTGTCATCCGTATTTAAGAAAAGCACGCGTCGCCTGTAATATTGAAATAGAAAGTACGTTTTTTGTTTGTACATGTTTTTATTAATTCTGACTAGTCTATTTATCTTATTTTTTTCCTTAAACAAAACTAACGTTAAAATTTAAGTTAAAAA
Organism: Doryteuthis pealeii; assembly: GCA_023376005.1. Lineage (NCBI taxonomy): Eukaryota > Metazoa > Mollusca > Cephalopoda > Myopsida > Loliginidae > Doryteuthis > Doryteuthis pealeii. The sequence goes on along the minus strand of CM042143.1, from coordinate 6,814,959 downwards.
CATAAATCGTGTCCTTAGTAATGATTAAATTCATTAAAATCTATGCCAAGCCAAAATTTTCCGTTTTAATTTTGACGACGATTTACAATTTTAACCTTTTATTTATTAATTAGGTATTAAAAAATGTTCCTCTAGGAAATACTATGGATTGACATAAGAGTAATATTTTAAAGAATTTCTGTTTGTTTCTCTTGACTTTTGGATTCACTTGCTTTGTCTAAGAGTCAGTTTGAGTTAATACTTCAACATTCATATGTGGTTGATTTCTTTTAAAAGAAACGATTCAGAATTCCTTGATTAATGTGTCAATACTTAAAATTTTATTAAAACCGGATAATTCCTAGGTTTTGGTAATATTTTTTTCAATCAGGTTGATGTTACTAAACAAATTATTAAACATCCGGTTTTCGGTACTTTGAAAATATTTGGCGGGAAAAATACGACGACACGACTATTCGACATTAAAAATATGAGTATTTTTGGTACGTTATCAATTTTTTATTAAAAAAATTATGAAGGTTTAGAATTAGATTCGTATATTAGCGTTCTGGTCCGTTTTAAATTCTTAACTTTTATTTTTAACCGAATGTTATTGGTTGCGTGCATGTATTCTTTGACGTGTTAGATCTTCTAAAGAAAAAAAAACGAGCAATAAATTGTTCATTTTCTCTTGTTCCGACTGAAACGGAAGTGACGTGGTCGTTTCTCATTGGTTACTTTCAGCTTAAAAGATCAGTAGTAGTGGCAGTTTCATTTTTCTGTATTTATTGAAGTACAAGAAGAATACAAAAAATTTGGCACAAGGCCACACAAAATGGAATGGAAGGTTAGTAACCACTATTTTATCTTAAACTTAACTAAATCCATTTACTGGCCTAAAAACACATTGTAATCATCTTTTCCCGACAACATCACTTTTTATTCTGAAAGACTCTTGCACTACAGTCACCAAAACAACCAGTCTCTCAATAATGGATGTCTAGAAACTAATTCCACATTTACATAATTGTGAGATAGAGGGGATTGATTAAATTTTATTTACAAATAAAAGAAAAAGAAATCGCAACGAGATGCAATAAATAATATTATATACAGTTTAATTCTTTTTTTTTTTTTTAACATGTTGGAGTTTTGCTTCAGATCACCTTCCGGAATAATATTTTTGGTAGAATCGCTTGGTAGAACCAGTATGATGTTGGAAACCCTAAGCTTATTATGATCCAAATAACATCACTGATGGGGCGATTCTGTGCATTCTTTGGGTGTGTGGATTACGTATGGCTAGAAAGAGTTCGAGCAATTTTTGTGTTAAATGCGGCTTATATATCTGCGGAAATGAAAAGCTAACGCGTACCAAGTGTGAAAATCGGACATGTCTATGGAAGATACATTAAAGAAAATGTTTGCCGATATTTCGTCGTCAGAGTAAAACCCCATGCCAACTATTAAGGAAATGGAAACTGAATTTAAATCAATATGAATACAGGAGAGGAGAAAACTTATCAAAAAGCAGTTATGGAGGTATGACGAATCCCACCAAACAGACAAGGTAGGATTATGAAATGTTTTAAATGCATTTCTTTTAAGGATTTAGCCAAAGAATGTAATTATTATAATTCTTGGAACGTTAATGGCTGTCGTTGAATCGGACCAGGTAGATAAAACTTTATTTAATGTGGACGACATACCGTATCGGACATTAATGAATAATGCCAAAAGTTCAGGCTCTATGTAAAAATGTCTAAATCTTAAAAAAGTAGAGTATGCACGACCAAAAACGCTTTTTTTTTTTTCAATTAAAAAACGAATTAAAATTAAATTGATTATTCCAAGCCAAATTTTAGTTAATCGAAATTTAGTAAAAATCCCCCCCCAAAAAAAAGAAAAATAATGTTACATAATAATACAATTTAAATATTTAATTCACCAAAACCTTTTGTAAACAACTTTACGCACTTAAAACAAAATACGTTTTTAAAAATTAAACACTTATAAAAATTTCTGCTCAGAAATCAATAACAAAAAATATTAGATACACTTTATACGCATTAAATTAAATTTATTAAAATTATAATCCGTTCATTTCTAGCTTTAAAATTCATATTTTTAGATAAGTAAAAATAAAATATTTATTTGATAACAGGTTAAGATTTGTCAGTTAAGAAAGAACATAAATCTAAAATGACCCCCACCCTATTTAAGCAGAAAAAAGACATTGAATTATTTTTTTTCTGATAATCAAAAAGATTATAATCTTATGTACATCAGAGTAATTATAAAAATCCGAAAAAAAATGTTTGAAAAAAAAAAAATTTTTTTTAAGTTTAATTTTTCGATTTTTATTATTTTCTTGCAAATCCGGTCAAATAATTATTTTTTCATTGTCTTTATCTTCATTCTTTTTTCTTTTTATTTGTACAAAAATTAACCAGCTTTATTAAATATCCAATATTTTGCGCTGCAAAGATAGGGAGGGTCAAAGTTAACTGACCTGAAAAAACGTGAAAGTTTTTAAATAAAATAACTGGTGTATTTAATAGGCCAGTCATTTTATTTAAAAACTTTTACACTGTATTATAACTTTCATTAATTAATATATCAACACTTAAAATTTCATTAAAATCAATTTATTCCCTTTTTTTCGTAATTTTTTTTTCTTTCGATTTGGGAGGGGGACTATTACTGTCAAATTAGACTTTAACGCATAAATTGTTGGTCCCTATATAAAAGAGACATTTGGTATAGCAGTATTTGACTCTGCACATCTTCTCGAACAGTTCTGGAGAATTTTACAGACATGCATTTTTTTTGTTTGTTTTTCGCGTGTTGGCTCTTCAAGTGATGTGTATATTTTTATATACCGTCATATCAAATGTATTTTTTGATACGTTAAATGATCGAGATGAAACTTAAGATTTCTACATCTAACAGGACTTTTTGTTTCGAGGATGGAGTGGAAATAAAAGTCACTAAAGTAGGTACCACCAAAATCATGTCACGTGATCAATTTAAGCAATATTAAAGGAAGAGACGTAAATATTTTTTATTTTTTTTAATCTCGCAAAAAAAAAAAAAAATAACGAACAATACAAAAGTTGTTAAAAAGAAAAATATTTAAGTTCAAAATAAACGAAGAATCTGGGAATGGCCAGCTGTGTAATGGTTCGAATCTGCCTGTCAGCTTGGCAGTCGAGGTTTCGAGTCACACACGGGGCAGTCTCCCATGTCTATAACCTTGCTGATGAGACCTAATAGGTCGAAATGTACATTCAGGGATTGACATTTTCTTGATTTGTTTAGCCTTACATTTAAACATATATGCCCACCTAAAATTCATTAATTATTAACTAATTAATTTTCAAAATTAGGTATGACTTCAATTAAGCACATATCCTCCAAAAATATGTATATATGAGAAACTTATATCCTTGGTGAAAAATAGTCGGATTTTTCATAAGGAGTTACTGTGTCTTATCAGGGATGTCTGTAATTCTTGTCAGTTTTGTCTGAAATTAAGAAAACCCTGACTACGACCAGTAGTAACATTGCCACTGGGAAACAGATTTAATGGCATAGTCTGTCTAGATATATGTTATCTTTTTTATGGTATGTAAAAACACAACCACAATAAAGATGAGTCTGAAAAATTAAAATAATACACATCAAGCATCATCTAAAATATCCAGATAAATAACTATTTTTAAGTAGACCGAGCATAGAAATGAATACAATATGGGAACCCATAATTAAAAAGGCGAGATCAGATTTAAAAAATAAATAAAAAAACACCCAATATGAGTCTAGGTAAAAAATTGTACATAAGTGAATAAGTAGATATTCTAGCCAAAACAAGACATTAGGTTTATAAATTCCCAAAATTCACACTGGATTGTCCAATTGGACACAAGGTCTAGTGGATAAAGGAGTTAGGTTAAGACAGTTCTAAGTGACAGTTATCTCTAGATTCTAGGTTCAGTCCTGATCAAGGGCAGCAGTAACATAGAAGAAGAATTAACACAGCTTAATGCCTCTACCCCAGCTATGGTTAGCAGAATGGGAATAGAATACCCCCGTGGACTGAATAAAGGGTTAGGTTCAAAGTTCCGTGACAGCTCCCGACTACGACAAGAAGGTTCCCGAGTCTGAGAAGAAATACCTGAAGAAGGCTGGAGGACATATCAGCTGAAACATTGTACAGATAACAATGAAGATGAGGACAATAGTCCGAATAACGCAGATAATAGTAATCATCAAGCCTCATCTCAAACATTCAGAGAAATAACTATTTTTCTCTTTGTATGAATCTATTAATATGTACAGAACTATGAATTTTGTTCTGATCCGTCATCTTAAATATCGCTTCATCTCCATCTCCATATGTTGTTATCTATTTATAAATGTTTATGTCATAGGAAATGAAATCGACAACCCAATTTCAAATTCTGGACAAAGCTGGTTGCGTTTCCTTTTGCACTAATGCCCTTAGGGAAAATCATGAATCCTACTTTCTTCCTTCTGCAAGCTGTGTGTAAATAGTAGAGCAGACTGGGTTCTTTAGCCTTGGTTTGGTAACCAGTCTAGAAGGAAAACCCTGAATTCTGACTCACTATACCCCACTTAAAAATTGACCCAGTCTCTCATCCGATCTATGGTGATTGGTTTGGGTAAATAAATGTGTATATACTGTATGAGTATGTGTCCAGATATCTCCTCCTTCCTATGTCAATATCTGTCTCTCTAACAGTATCAATCTGTCCATATTTTCTCATCTCTCTCTCTCTCTCTTTCATAGTGTGATATATATATATATATATATATTATAATATATATATATAATAATGTTGAAAAAATGGATAATATAGGATATTTTAATCAATTTTACTTACACGTGAATTCCACAAAACTTCTCTCCGTGTCAAAATCTGTTTGCATGTGATATGATGTCATTAACCATCTTTCTCCGTCGCGTCTGAACATGAATTTATAAAAAAAAATTAATTTTTGAACATTTCAAAAATTCTCTGCTTTTTCCAACAAATTTCATTTCAAATAAGGATTTACTCTGATGAAGGTTGAATTTTCTTTGTGTGCGGAACATTTCTACATTTTTTCTATTATTATTATTATTTCATTTCATTTGGTTATTTAAAAATAATAATAGTTTGAATAATGTATACATGGATAAACTCCTGACTGAAACACGTGTAAGTAAAATTGATTAAAATATCCTATTTATCCATTCTATGCTTTCTTTCCTTTATTTCTTTTTTCAACATACTGTCGGATTCACTTCCAGTTTCATTTTACATATATATATATATATATATATCTGTCACTATTTTCCAAGATGACAATCAAGAGATCAGACAGGCCACTGATACCAGAATTTAATGTCCTATTATAAAAGGCAATAATAGTTATATCTTTCAATCTGTCTGTCTCTGTCTCTCTATGTATCTATCTTTCTCCCTTTTATGACTTCTCTTCTGACCAACACAAGCGACAACAGGTGGCGGACTAATCGAAAGGGAAGAAAACGACAATAAAGAAATGTCTGACAATCAATTAGAAACTGGGATGAATCTCGCAGAGTCCAAGGCAGGTGAAAAGCTGAGATTTGGCCCCCTTTCCAGTGAGGAGGGGAAAAGAATTTTAGCTATCAATATTGAATGCTAGACTCCTCAGAAACATCGTAAATCATAAGATATTTATAGAGCAATGATCAATCCAGTGCAAGGAATATCAAACCAAAAGTCTGGTGAATTGGTAATGGGGCAGGGGGGTTGACAGACAAATCAGGGTTTACAATGCACTTAACTCAACAGAATGCCGGATGGACGTTCTTACATTCTTATACTGACCTTAACACTCCACCCCCCCCCACCCTTCCCAACAACCCTGATCTATTGCACTGCCTGTGTTCATTCCATCTCCTCTTGACTTCTTCACTTGAGAAGTAGTTGAGAAGAATAAAAAAAATTATGAAAAATAAAACTTTTACAAGAGGGATCCTTAACCTGGCCTCTAACTGGGACATCTTTAAAGATCTATCAGTAGTGTTAACAGTTCATCATGAGATGTACTGTAAACTGGAAAGTCTGATTTCGTCAAATTCTTAGAATTAAAAAATATACAAATGACGTGAAGAGCCAACAATCCAGGTCTGTAAAAAGATTGATTGATTGATTTTAATGGCATGTCAACCCATCTAGGTTTATTTTATACCTAAAATCTAAAGAATCGCAATATTCATTGTATATTCAAGTTTACATTTTCTGTGTAATTGTTTTTTTAAGAAAATCCAAGTAATTTTAAACAGATCTATTTTAGAGATGGGACCCTAACAGGTACTACCACTTCAGATAAGAATGGACCCGGAAGTAATGGTAATAATGGATATTCCAAACTCCTGAAATCTTTAGAAGTGGAGCCTCACCATTAGATGCAGTTAGTGTGATACCCAGGACACATCACATCATTGTGGAAAAATCATTTTTAGCTGTTAATCCTTCTTCCATGTATATTTATGTGTATGTGAGCATATATATATATATATATATATATATATATGCACACACAACCCAACCCTCTGTGCGAACAGGATGTGACACAAGGTAAATTTCTTAAGTGGAGTTTAACAGGTTTTAATTCAAAATTTTCCTTCTCCTGGACTGGTTGCCTAGCCAAGGTTAAAAAGACCAATCAGCCCTACTATTTACCTATAGCTGGAGGAAAAATAGATTCTAACTTTTCCCAAAGTTATTAGCGCTATGGGAAATGCAAGCAGCCTCATCCACGATTTTCAGAGCTCTGGGGAGTCTGGAGTACCCCTTCACCACCATTACCCCCAAGTCTACTCTGTCCTGGAGTGGTAGTACCTGTTAGGGTCCGATCTATGGGTTAAATAGAAAAAAATGAATTTAAAAAAATTATTTCTATATTGACAGGTAGGCACGTAGTGTAATGGTTAGTCATTGGAAATGGACTCATTGACCTGAGTTCAATTCCTGCATTTCACATGGCGCTAATACCCTTGGGAAAGGTATGAATCCAAATTCTCCCTCCAGCTATGAGTAAATAGCAGAGTAGACTGGGCTCTTTAACCATGACTAGGTAACCAGTCTAGGAGAATGAAAAATTTGAATTCAAACCTGTTAAATGCCACTTAAAAAATTGACCTTGTGTCGCATCCTGTTTGTGCAGAGAATAGTTATATTTCCACATAAAGAAGTTTACCAAATTATTAATTTTAGGAACAGATAGACACCTATGGAGGAGGTGCTATTAGCATAGGAAGTAGACTTGGCTACTCAAGTTTAAATCCTGAACAAGACTACTTGCATTTTTACATAGCAGTAATACTCTTGGGAAAGTATGATTCAACATTTCCCCTCCAGCTATGGGTAAATAATCAGGCTGACTAGTTTCTTTAACCTTGGTATGGCAAGTCTAGAGAAGGAAAATCCTGAATTCAAAGCAGTTGTAGACCTGTAGATGTAGGCTCTGCAAGACTCTTCCAATGCAAGACACACTATATAAGTAGTGCCCTTACAATCAAATCAAACCAGGTTAAAGGGCCAGTGAGAGAAGTAAGTATCAATTTCTTGTGTTTCCCATTGTTCTTTTAGCCGCTTAGAGTTTTATAACATTTTTGCATTCACTGATTAATTAGTATTATTTTGCACTTTGTGTATTTTTCCTTATTAATTCGTTATTAAAATTAGGTTAAGTTTATTGGATATAGAGATGAAGTTAAGATGTTCATGTGTAGCAGGTAGACTGGGATCTTTGATCTTTTCTATAGCAATCAGTCTGGGAGAAAGAAAACCTGAATTCAAACTAATTGTAGACCTGGAGAGGGGGGGGGGGTTCCACCAGGCTATCCCTGCCCAAGACATGCTACATGAGTAGCACCCCACCCGACCAAATCCAAGTCACAGAATCAATAAAGACACCTAAAGTTATGCTGGTACCTATATTGGGACAACCAAAGTCAAGCACTTGTTAAATGTCTTTGATTTGTCCTTTTATCTTCATGGCCAAAGTATTTTCAATGGTTCAATCCTCAAGTGGTTTTACTATGAATTATTTATGCTTATAACTTAAAATATTTGAAACTATATACTGTTTAAATTGTACTAAATAAGAATAGTTGATACTATATAACCACAAATAAATGATTATTAAATAAAAAAAAAAGTTACTTAAACCATATATTAAAAAAAATAGTAAATTCATCAGGGTGGTTTAAAGTCAGCATCTGCCAGACAGCGAGGGAGTCTATCCCCTTTTCACTAGTGCTAGACCAAGGAGATTGTTTTTTTTAGTGTGCCACACCTACCATCAGCTCCTCATTTTACCACACAGATCCCTATATATTAGATAGTAATTCTTTAAACCATTTAACTGTTTAAATTATTTGTATCAAATTTCAGCATTAAATGACCCATAAGGTATTAATATGTTGTTAAATAAATAAACCAAATCAAATTTTAAAATATAACGTAATATTTATCAAATAATATTATTTATAATCTAAATTTCTATAATTGTGTATTCTTTGTTTTTACTATTTTGCTCATTTTTTAGGATGAGAAGAAATTGTTTGATGCCTTCTTAGAATGAAATGAATGCAATCAGCATCACCTGGAATTGGTAAACTCATTCCAAATTTGCACTGTGTTTGCCAATTCTATTTTTTGTAACTATAAGTTATACCACCTGCACGTTCTTATATATGCTTAACAGCTTCATTTTACAGATTTCAAAAGTATATATGAGAGTATTTCTCTGAATTTTTGACCCCAGTGTACTGAATAAAGGGTTAAATTAAAATTTTTGTGAGGCTCCCAATTATAACAAAGTTCTTGAGTTCAAGAAGGTTTCTAAGTCCGACAAGAAATACCTGAAGAAGGTCCAATGGCACATCGGCCAAAACGTTGTGCAGATAACAATAAAGATGAAGGCAATAGTCCAAATAATCCATATGTATGAGAGAGCAGTGCTTATCAGCTTAGTTTAAAACTAATTGAATATAAAATGTTTGTTTATTGAGTTTTGTGGGTCATATAGTATTAAGCATTTTCTTTTATTCATGTTAAAATTTACTACTGACCTGTTTGGCTTAGAATTTAGTTATACAGGGTGTTTAAAAATTGATATCATTTGATATGTAGAGGATATTTCAGAAAAAATTGATATAATTTTGTAATAACTTAACCAATTCTCATTCAAATCATCTCCAATTTTAACAGCTTCTGCTGAAAAGAAAAAGAACAAAAATATTAAGCATAAAATGTTGATTTGTTTCTCCATATGCTGCAAAAATTTGAGATCATTTGAATGAGAATTGGTCAAGTTATTAGATTATGAAATCATATTGATTTTTTGTGAAACACTGTGTATTTTCGAATCCATTGTCAGGATTAAGTGCTAGCAATATCAATTGAAACCATTTAAAGTGGATCAGATATTTTGTTGTTTGAACTAAACAAATTGCTGGAATGTCCATGGCCAGAATTTTGGTTTTGTGTTGTTTATAAGTAAATATATTAATATCAATATATACATCTATATTTAAATGTCATGGTTTAAAGATCCTTCTTTTTCTTTTTTTTTTTATTCTGACTAATGGAAGTGCTGATTGTGATTAATAGTATTTTAGTGCAAATGAAGGCTGTGAACAAGAATAATGAATCACTGTTGCTATTGGCGGCCATTTTCTCTGTTTGGAGTGAAATGCTTTTTTTTTTTTTTTTATCAGCCTGTTACTTGCAACTTTTCCATTTGATCTGTCACTCACACCTGATTAACCCTAAACCTGCTGTGTTCTAAGTGGTCACTTTTATCACTTGATATCATGGGGGAGGGGTTGTGAGAAATTGTTTTTATGCATCACCAGATGCTCAATGTTTTTGACCGAAACCAGCTGGAGGGTAAGGATCCCCTGGCTGGTGAGGATACTCGCCAAACTTATGACAATTCCAATATACAAAGAACAGACAGGAGAATTTCCAATAGATATAGTTCTATATGTGTCTGTTAGAGATTCCTAGAGGCAATATTAACATTTTCTTTTTTGAAGTTTAATAGAAAATTTCAGTTGTCCAGCAGCAACTGGAAGTACATCTCTACTAATTTAAAAAATATGAAACTGTAAGTAGATTAGGCAGAATGTCCTATTGTTTGTATTAGCTTGACTTGGGAGTTTGTTTTTTGCATCTGAGGTGGAGCACCACATGTGCCATCAGCTCCCTACTTTTATCACACAGATCCCAGCTGTGCTACTCATGTGCTGAGTTGTTGAGGGTCGGTATTAAACCTTGGAAGCTTGTGGTTCAGCCCCAAAATAAATCATGACTTATATATACTTATGTGATTTTATTTTTGGGTAAAGTTTCAATGTTGTAGAGTTTGGTAATAAAAACACTTAATGATATCCGTTTTGATTTCTACTAGAAAATCCTTGGGGACCATTCCAAGGGCACCAACTTAAATTGGTATCACTTTCACAATGTTCCACAGTTTTTTCAGTTCTCTAGCGTGGGCCAAGTATTTGTCCATTTTTTTTTTTTTTTTTTTTTTTTTGATTTCTTTCATTTTCACCCTGCGATCTGCTTGGATGGAAAAATCCACTAGTTAACAAGTTCTCTCCTTTTTGTTAATTAACACTAGGTCTGGTCTCCTCACTGGAATTAGGTTATCTATCTGTATCTCAAAGCCACAGAGGATTTTATGCATCTCATTCTCTTGGAAAGATTCTGGTTTGTGGATATACCATTTAGTAGCATGGTGAAAATTTAGTTTCTTACCAATTCCAAGTCCCCCCCCACCCTCAGTTGGGCCTAGTCTTGTACTTTCTTTCTGCTAGTTTACTGCATTCGTTTTTAATATAAATGAATTGTTTCTTCTTCATATCCACACATTCTACATTTGTTATACACATGTTATTCTGTTGTGTCTTATCTATTTTCACTTTGACATAATTTTTCTTATGGCATTATCTTGTGCTGCAATTAAAAGAGATTCAGTTTCTCCCTTGAGGCTTCCCTTTCTTAACCATGTCAAGGTTTTCTCATGTGCAATCTCTCCAATTTGTCGCTTGAAGTATCCATGTAATTGTTTTTCTTCCCATTTCTGTTCTCTTGTTTTTGTTTTACTGCTTATCAATATGTTGCAGTTGCTGGTATTGGCTGCTATAATTAGTCTTTCTTTGCCCTTTTTAGTGTATTCTTTGATTCCTCAGATTGTCACGTCTATGCAAAATGTTGGCAAGATATAGATATTATTATCAATTTTGACAAGTATTATCTTATAATTTTAGTTTTTTTTTTTTATCATAACTCAAGTCATTATTTTTTTTAAACCAAGGAGCTATGTGCATAAAAAAAAGAAACAGACAAAAAACAATGAAGGATGAACGACTAATGAGGCCCTTTTTGCCTAAGGGAAACCTCCTTCTCTATCCCAGCTAAGTAATTCCATGTCAAATTATCCAGAAAAAAGTAAAATTCTCACCTACCTCATTCAATTTTTCTGAATTTTTTTCCAGGTGTGGACTATGTTAACATTAGACAATCCCCAAAATTTGAGTTTCCAATTCCAAAAATTGGCGAAGTTATGCCGATTTTCAGCACTCCAAATTTGGTGGGGTTCATGAAAAATAGAAACATTTTGTAATCTATTTTTGTGTGTAAAATGAGTTCTAAAGCTTCCCTACTACTAAAAATTGGTTTATAAAATCATTTTTACCCAAGGAATCAAAAAATGCTATCAAAAATATCAAAGTCAACCACTTTTAAGTATTTGATGATTTCTGATTTTTTTTTCATAGCAAAATCAATAATCACGGTGTGGTACTGCATCTATGAAAAAAAAAAAATTTCCATTATTATTTCACATATATTGAACATTATTTGTACCAAAAAGTTTGATTTTTGCTCAGAACCAAAGTACTACATTTTGCAAATCAGAAATCATTAATAACTTAAAATTAGTTAACTTTAAGAATTTTTTTGCCGTGGCAGTTATACTATGCCCAAGTCATACCTGTTTGACCCCATGTTGTTGAGAAAGCATTGAACCTTGTCGTCATTGCAAATGCCCTACACCACTTCTGGATTTGACATTCATGCATGACTTGCCATACACTTCTGTTGATTGGTGATGAATTTCAATCGGTTTAATGTCTTTTGCATTCAAAAATCGAATAACTGTGCAAACTTCACACTAGGCTAGTGTCAATTGGGAGCTCCATTAGAAATGACTACCAAGACAAGACTGAGCATGGCAGTGAGTCCTGTGCAGGGGCAGGCACAAGTGTATGCGCTAAAATCACTGTAGTGTTGCCAATAGCCGCACAAACAGTTTTTCTGCATCCCCAGTGCTTTGGAGACCTTACTTTTGGGATTACCATCATATTATTCCACTAAATGAATCTGATAAACCTTTTAGTGAAATTTTAAAGAGAAATATTCCTGTGCCGTTGTTTGCAGACAGATTCTCAAACAAATGATCCCTATTATCAGAGAAGATTTGGAAAGTTGTCAATGCCATGTGCATTGTGGGAAATTTCTCTTGAAGCAATTAGATCTTGTCAAAAGGTCATTAAAGGGTTATGTACCTTTTTTTAGACTATTTTCTCCAGCCAATTAGATATTTGCCAAAGGTCACATTAGATGCAAAGTTTTCTAAAGTGTTATTTGATACAATGCAAATAATATTCCATAAAACTGATTTTTAATTGTTGCCAAAATTGGATTTTCTAATGAGCTTGGAGATTTTGTGAATGAATGAAAAAAAAAAAAGCAGTGTACGATAATCATAGATTAGTGATTTGTCTTCATTGGAATTATATATATATATATATATATATATATATATATATATATATATAATAACTGTGTGTATATGTGTTCATACTTATTTATACAAGAAGATATTATATATCATCATTATCATCAGGTTGACAGCACAGATATCCATGACCCACTCATTCCAATCCTGCTTATCCATCACTCTAGGATGTCCCCTCATGCAGCATTCAGAATTTGCACAGAGCTGATTAATGCATGTTTATGCTAGGTAGCTTACACTGGTATGTCTTATATGTAGGAGAATGTCACTTATGAGTTTGTCCTTTCTTCTCCACCAGTATCCAGCATCTCTTGTTTGTCTGATGGTTTCTGTGATAGGAAGCAAGTGGCCATACAACTGCTTAAATGAAGAAAAAGTATGCATAGAATAAGATATTTGACCTGCTAACACATGCACACGCACACACACACACACACATATATATATACACATACACACTGTTTTTTCCACATTGTAAAATACAGTCCAATTGTACAAGTTCATTTCTTAAAACAAAAGATTATATAGACTATATACATTGACCCTTTACTTTTTTATCTGTAATGCATATATGGTATGCTTGCAGCAATGCAGGAACTATATTCAGTTACAGCTTGCTTGCTGCCTTTGCCTGCTAATTTGATAGTAATTGGAATCCCACTGCATAGGTGAGTATTGCTTCTACAGCTACAAACACCTCCATAGATACATAATTAGAATATTGTTAAATAATAGATAAGCTCTATCAATTATTTTTAGAGTAGTGTAGAATTTGAAAAAGTGAATAAGAACTTGTACTCAGAGACATTAGGTCAAATGAGTGTGAGTGATAGGTGATGACCCTGAGGTCAATTTGAGAACTTGGTTGGGATTGGATAATTTCTGTCCTGTGATCAAAAAGTTCTAGAAGCTAGAAAAATAGTTTAAAATTTAATCAGTTGGTTCCAAAAAAGTTGATGTGCTCACATGTTCAAAAGCTTTGTGCACATATTGTTTCTACTTACTTTAGATGATAAAATAATAAATAAAAGTTGTGTGTACATAGAAGTGTCTTAGTGTTTCAAAAGCAAAAACAGCAAAAGTCCTACAATGAAAGAAAGGAGATGGGTCGTTGAAAGAACACAATGTGGGAGTCAAAGTTATCATCTGAAGATAGATGAGGGCTGTCCAACAATATAAATAAATGGTAGAATAGAGGATAAAACATATCAAATTGGATAAAAGTTTTTTTTTTAAGTCAAAACACAGACACAACTAGTACATGTCTGGAGATCCCAGATGAGAAAGAGAGAGAGGGGGCTTTTCTGAGCTTAGATAGCCAGGTTGCAATGCTCTCTAGTGGCAAACCCTGGGGCAAAGGAAGATAACCCTTTTCCTGTCTCAACCCATTTTTTTAAAAAAAGAAGAAAAAAAGGATGATACAAGTGATGGCTGAGGAAAAGATATTAGTATATATATTTACCAACCCTCCGCACGAGCTGGATGTGACACAAGGTCAATTTCTTAAGCAGAGTTAAACAGGTTTCAATTCGGAGTTTTCCTTCTCCTAGACCGGTTGCCTAACCAAGATTAAAGACCCCAGTCTGCCCTACTATTTTACCCATAGCTGGAGGGAGAGTAGGATTCATACCTTTCTCAAGGGTCTTAGCGCTTAGTGAAATGCAATTACCACGTCCATGATTTGAACTCGGGGTGACGAGTCCATTTCCCATGACTTTAACCATTACACCACGCGCTTCCCTAAGATATTAGTATAAGTAGGGATGATGATGATAGTGCAGTGTTATTGATCGTTAATTTCTCAGCAGTTACTTAAGAATGGTGACAAATGAACAGAAGTGACGGCCGTAAAAAAACAAAAAAACAATTTGGGTTTTGGTAGTTTGTATCAGTAATAGTATATGTGGATGTAATGAAAATAACATACCTCGAAACTCAAAGCATGCGCGGACGTGTCTGGCTTGCAGGGTCATCGCAAGAAAGAAATATGGCTGCTTTAAGCACTATATTTAACGATGGGCAATCTCAAACCAGCCAGAATGGGATTGCACGTATGCAAATTCTCTCGAGATCGGGTGTGCATATAAGCATACGGCGAAGGCTAGAGTCAAGCGATTACATACGATGACTGACTGTCTCCTAACTTGAAGGAAGCAGTTTATTAGAGTATATATACAGGGTGACCAAAAAAAAAACAATTTAGGTTCTGTTTTGTTTTTTTATATTTGATTTTCAAACAAAACTCCAAGGGGTCAGGCATGTTTATCAGAGCTAAAGCATTACCACTGCACCCCTCAGAGCACCCCAGCAGTACCTTATGATACCACCAGACTTTGTTGGTTTTTCTGACACAGTATAAGAATGCTAGATGAAAGTGCAACCTCATCGTATATTTCTTTTTGCATTCACAACTTTTCCAGCCCAAACACCTGAGACCAAAAACGAAACTTTAATTCAGTAAGTGGTAAGCAGGAGCACCAGCTGGAAAGTCAATAATATTTGTTGTTGTATAAGATATAAAATGTTTTTACGTTGTTATGTTGTATTGGTTTAGTTCAGTTGGTAGAGCGTCTGTCTAGGAACCTCGAGGTTCCTGGTTCGATACCGGCTATCAACAACTCAGTGTATGAGTAGCACAGGATATGTGCAGTAAAGCAAGGAGCTGGTGGTAGGTGTGGAGCTCCACCTCAGACGCCAAAAACAATCTCCTTGGTCTAGCACTAGTGAAAAAGGGGATAGACTCCCTTGCTGTCTTGCTAATACTGATTTTAGGCCACCCCAATGACTTTATATATATATATATACACACACACACACACACATACACACACACACACATACACACATAAACACACTGCCTTCTAATGATTACAAGCTGATTGTAATAATTATAATGATAATAATAATAGTAAAAAAGTATTAAAGTTGGCAGTGACCTATTGTTGGTATCAGCCAAACAGCGAGGATGTCTATCCTGTTTTAACTTGCATTAAGACAGGAAGATTATTTTTGCATCTGAGGTGGAGCACAGAACCAAGGTGTGCTACTCTTGTGTTGCGTTGGCAAGAGTCGGTATTGAACCTCATGGTTCCTAGGCGGATACTCTACAAACTGAGCTAAACTGGACCTATAAAATTCTCTGGACCTATACAATTCTGGCTAGGAGACTAGACCTAGTGTTAATAAAAACAAAAACAAAAAAAATAAGCACCAGTTAGAACTGGTGTGAAAAACTTGCATAGAGTGAAAATAATAATAATCTGAGGAATTTTCCTGGAAGAAACAAAAGGTTGCCTTAAAGGAAGTAGAATGATCTTTATATTTCAAAGTGTATATGTACATATATTTATAGATCTTAGATTTATCATTCTCATTCTCCTACTTTCTACAAACATGTGAGAATACATTATATAAAGTTTCAAAAAGTATTGCAAATGAAGCTGTATTTGTCAAGTCAGAAATGATCAATGAATAAAACATTAATTTTCTTCAAAATTGTCCTTGGCATTCAACACATTTATTCCAATTCCAGGAAGTTTTCCATTGGTCAAAGCAACTAACATTTTTTTATTTGATATGGTGCAAAATTTCACCATCATATTCTTTTTAATGTTCTTCATGTTCTTAAATCATTACAATAAAAATTAGCTCAATTTTTCACATCTTCAATACAAAAAAAGGACTTGCAGTGAACATCACTGAACAGCTAGGAATCTGTTACCTGTGTCCCATCGTCTGCCTGATCCTGAGAGCTGACAGTGACTGTTCACTGTTTGGCTGATACCAACAATAGGCCACTCCCCCAAGCTAATATAAAATTGTCTCAGTGCAATTGACTTTCAGAAATCAAGATAACAATAAAATGATCTCCGCTTTCTTTTCATCAAAACTAGAATTTTATTTCCATTTACTGAGATGTTGTAATTGATAATGTATAATGATTATGTCACTGTTTAATTAAATTCAACCTCATTTCATCTGAATCAGTTGTTTTTTTTTTATTCTTGAAAATTGTATCTTATTTTCAGAATAAGTGAAACAGTTCGGACTTTAAGGTTCAACCAGCTTACTCTTTCTTAACTAGAGGACTAGAGTGAAATGTTTTAAAGACCCTATCAACAGGGTTTAGAATATGTTGACTGTATCCCTTGCAGAGGGGTAATACTTGCCCAAAAAGGATGTCCTGGGTATAACACTGAACTGCATCTGATGGTGAGGCTCCAGTTATACAGATCTGAGGGTATGAAGTATCCCTTAATTGCCATTACTCCTAGGTCCTCTCTCACCTGGAGTGGTATTACTTGTTACAGTCTTATCCTTGGGTCAAATAGATATTTTTGCAAATTATGATAGAACTGTGTGCAAAAACTTTTAAGGAACATCTACACAAAAAATGTAAATATGAATGTACAATGAATGCAATTCCCTAACCTCTATGCATAAAATAACACTAGACAGGTTCACACTCTGTTAAAATCAATCAAATGTTTTAAATTAATGTATGGAAATATATTAAAATTATCAAACCTGAAAGTGAATATGATGCCCATAATCTTTGGAGCACTAAGATTGATCATAATTGTAAAGATGCAGAATATTTCTAAAATCTGATGAAGAATTAAAATGATTTAAAATACACCACCATGGAAGTTGGTGAAATAACAGAGAAAGATACTTAAACAGAAAAAAAAACAAGTTTTTTCCAAACGTTTTCATTTAGTCATAATTTCGGGGGAGGGAGGGGGTTTAAAAATTTAAAAAGTTTTATAAAATTTAGTGAAATGGATTTAAAAGTTCTTTAGAGATACTACTTTTCCCACTTTCAGATTACCATCTAAAAAGTTGCTAGTCCTATTTTTAAGTTCGATGATTATGCAATGTTGTAATCAATATGTAGAATCAGGTTATATAACTCGTTATTAGATAAAGATTATATATAATCTCCAACCCCACCACACAATGTAACATAAGGTCATTTTTTATGCAATGTCTAACAGATTTGAATTCAGAGTTTTCTTTCTCCTAGACTGGTTGCCCAGTCTACCCTACTATTTAGTAGTAGTACATGTTACAATCCCATCTATGAGTTGAATAGAAAAGTTTTTACAAAAAAAATTTGAGTTTAAAAAATTTACTTCAAAACTTTGCTGGCATTAAATGACCCACCAGGGTTGATAGGCTGTAAAAAACCAACCAACCAAACAAGATGTTTAGACTGCTGCTCAGAGATTTGCTGTCACTTGATCTCTAGGCACTTGCAACTTTTGGAGGAAAGATTCAAATACGAATCTCAGAGAAAGAGAATCTAAATAAGTGCAAAATGTTTTAAGAAAATTAAAAAAAAAAAAAGATATAAAATAAAAAAGACTGTATTTATGGTTAGGAATGGTGTATTTTTCAAAAGATTAAACAAACCTCGAGCAATTACTATTTGCATGGAGACTAAACAAGAAAAATTAAGAAGAGAAATAAAGAATTAATGCTGAAACACCTGTCCTCTGAATTGAATCATTTTGCCTACAAGAGGGGTATTTATTTTTGAACGTGTGGCTTGCATATGTGTAAAAGTACCTGTTCTCTCATGACCAGGCATTTAAAAAAACAAAAACAAAAAAAACCAAAAAAAAAAAACCTACAGCATGGTACTTGTGCGTGTGATGTGAGGAGCACCTGTCCAGGTATGTCACACAATTAGTAGAATCCATGAGTGAGAGTATGTGTTTGTAGTGAGAGAAGGAAATGGGGGTGGTTATTTTAGGAGCATCTGTTCAAACAAAAATCAAAACAAAAAAATGATTGAATAAATAAATAAAATAGTGACATAGGGAATGGATGGGTGGGGGAATAAGTGGGTGGGTGGGGGGAACGGGGAGGTTTGCCTTGGTGACACCAACCTGAAGTCAAAGTTCAAATCATAATAGGGTTAAATATCACTGTCTCAGAAAATTGTCTGAGCTCAGTTAATTTGCGCTTCCTGTTGATTTGAGTCATTGACAAAAATTTTGGTCAACCCTCCCAACTCTTATCCTCCACCCACCCCCCACCAGAACATTAAATCCTTCCTACCCTCCACGTTTTTTTTCTCTTCCTTTATGTCTTTTCCCTTTCAATCAGTTCCCTCATCCTTTTTTTTTTCTTTCCTTGTGTTTATTAATATTTACTATTTCCACCTATTTACTTAATGAGTCCCTCTTGCAAATCTTTAAAATGTCAATTTACCTGAACTTGGGCTTATTTCACCTGAACTCTTCTCACCTTTTTCCTCTCTCTCTCTCTCTTGCTCTCTCTCTCTCTCTCTCTCTCTCTCTCTCATTTCAAGTTTCTTTATTTTCTCTCTCTTTTTTCATTCTTTTGTTTGTTCTTTCTTTCAAGATAATTTTTTTTTCTTTTTTTTCTCTTGTCTCTCTCTCTCTCTCTCTTGTTGCTCATTTCCTTTCTCTTTCATCCTCTTTCTTTCTTTCTTTCAAGATGAATTTATTTTCATTTTCCTCTTTTCTGTCTTTAGAATCAGATATACCTTCTCCCTCCCTCTCACACACACATTCTTCCAATCAACTTGTTCATTTTCTCTTTTCTCTTTTCCTTTCAAGTTAATTCTACTCTATTCTATTTGATTCTAGATCCATTTTTTTTTTCTTTCTTCTTGTTTCCACTTCCCTATCGTTTCCTCTTTTTCTCCTCATATCAATCTTTCAAAGTTCTTTCCTTCTCTCTCTATTTAAATATTGTTACACACTTCTTACATCAGTTTTTTTTTTTTTTTTTTTTTTTTTTTTTCAACTGAAATTTTTCTATTCTTTTGGTATTTTTTCATTATTTTGCCCCCTCCCCCTCTCTCAATATAACCCTTTCTTTCTCCTTTTATATTGACCCTTCATCTGCTAGCAAATTCTATTTGAACAGTCAAAATTTTACATTATTATTCCTTAACTGCAGCCATTTACCTTAAAGAATCATTGTTATTTTCTCTTAAACTTATCTTACTTTCTTCTCTAACGTCTTCATTAATGAAAGATCATGATTCAAAATTTTTGAAAATGAGATTTAATCCTTTTTTTAATTGAAATTTAAGGTTTGCTGCCTAATTTGAAACAATTATTCATAGATTTTCTGACTCGGAAAGGAATTGGTCCATCTTAAAAAAATCAGTTAAAAAGAGGCTTTTTTTATGGCACTCTGAATATTATTGATTCCAAAATAATAGATATCAATTAAAGCTTTTGTTATCACCCTTAAAATATTATGGTGAAGTGAAAGGAAAATTTACTGGAGAATGAATCGTGTGCTTGAGTAAACAGCAGGCAAAGGAATTAAGACAGCAATCATGTTTATTTATAACAAAAAAAAATTAGTGTATTTAGTTCCCTCTTACTTTAACATAGGTCACCTAAAATCAGCTCACCTAGTCTTTATATTCTTTCTGCTGTAACCCCTTTATTGTGGCCCTCTATCTTAAAAGTCTTTTTTTTATTTGACTCAGGAAGTTATTTTTTTTTCCCTACCTTCCGCTTTCTCCTCTATCAGGGATCAATTGTCCCCCACCCAACGGATATGGGGGGGGGAAGCAAAGAATAGAAATCTAAAAATAAAAAATAAAAATAAGTGAACAAAGTAGATATAGTTGGAATAAAGAAACCATTGCAAAGCATATCATTTCCTTTGCAGTAGCTGACTTAAAATAATTTGACCAGAAGTGGGTGATGTTGAGTGGTCAGCAAGTGGCCAGTCAGTGATATTCAGTTAGTGATAAACAAATTGATGCTGAAGGTGCCAATAAAGATAATGATAATTATAGCTGAAAGCATTTCATTGGAAAAAAAAAGAAAAAAGAAATAATATTAATCTATTAATAATGGAGATTCGCTTCCGGTTTTTGTCTGTAACAAAAACTATGCCACTTCTTACATCACACTGCCTAAAATCGTCATAAATAGAATACACTCAAAATTTGAGCATGCAATGTTAGACAGTCCTCCATTGGTTTTTTTAAACAAATTTTAATAAATACATACCTGGTATTATCTATCTATATATAGTTTTTTTTTTTTTTTTTTTTTTTTAAATATATATTTAAAGTTATCAGAACTAAGTTTCCATTTCATTTTTTTCATTTTTAATAAATTTGATTTTACTTTACTTATGATACAAACTCTCTGATATCAAATTTTCAACTCCCATCCCCTCAGGCAATATTTATTTTACGTTGTCCAGAGGGTGTTTTTTTATTTTGCTAGTATTAATAATAATAATAACCAGAGTAAAAAGTACTAAGAAACTTTTAACAAAAGAGATTGAGAAAATCATAATTACCAAATGATATCAATTAGATAAAAATTATAAAATTCATCAAAGTGCAATTGTAACATAGCAATTGCATTTTTTCATAATTGCATCATCTACTGATGACATGTTTCTCTGTTGCAAATTGCACAGTAAAACTTTTGGAGGTGCTCATGTTGTAATGGTTATCATTATAAGAAATTGACTCAGCAACTTGTTCAAATCCTGGATAAGGCTGGTTGCATTTCCCATAGTGCTAATATCCTTGGGAAAGGTATGCATCCAACTGTTCTCCCTCCAGCTATAGGTAAAAGTAGAGCAGACTGAGCCCTTTAGCCTTGGTTAGGTAACTACTCTAGGAGAAGGAAAACTAAATTCAAACCAGTTAAACTTTGATTAAGAAATTGACCTTGTGTCATATCCTACTTGCACTGAGGGGCTGGTATATACATAGTAATACTTTCCCAATTGCATTGTTCTTGACATATCCCCTCATAAACAGTTTGTAATATGTTAATACTTTACAATAGGCTAGGACCAGACATTGATTAGTTTTGAATATTGTTAGTGAAATAGTACTTGTATATATTCTTAGTGTTATTTGAATTATCTAGACTATTGTCCTCATTTTTATTGTTATATGTACAAGATGAGGACAATCATACAAATAATCCAAATACCATTAATTATCAAGTCTCATCTCAAAAATTCAGAGAAATTCTATATATTCTTAATCTTTAATTTTTGGAAAAACACAAGTTTATTAAATTTTGTTTCTTTTTTGTATTTTGAAGTTGACATTAATGTTAAATTTGTGTGTGCAAATTTATCATGTGGTGAAATCTTTTAAATGGCTTTCAAGCTCAGATATATGCTAATTTAAGACAAAACACCCCTTCACAGAAATGTTCTGATTTTTTTTTTTTTTTTTTTTTTGACTGAATGGGTTAGTAATATATTTTTATGATTATTTCATAGATTTTTACATTTATAACTAGATTTTAAGGTAGAACTCTTTAAACATTAGATAAAAAAACATTGAATTGTTTCCTGTATATCTGGAAATATCATGAAATCAATGAAGTAGAATATACTAGTGATGCATATAGATTTTAAAACAAAGACCCACATGCTATCTGTTTAAAGTAACTTCATTTAATTCTGCCTTGGCTATTTGGAAAACATCCATAATCAAAATTTTCTTTAAATTGCTTGTATTTTGTTGCCAAATTAGATTTCCATCAGGTATATGACATGTACAATTCCTTTGTTAGAAGTAAAAAGTCAAACTGGGTGTATTCATTTCACATTTAGTTTCATACTGCCATATGCAATTAATACCCCTCCAAATATGTATTTAGATATTTGTTTTTTCATATTTATATGTGTGTAAAAAGTCTAGTAAATATTAACTTATTTCCAACATAGAATTATTCAGAGGTGATGAATGGATTCCTGGTGAAATTCTGGCCCATAAAAATGTGCCCCATGTGTGGTTTATCATATTTTTAATTAATTTGTAATATTCAATCCAAATGTCCATGAAACAGCAAATTTAGGCCACTGGGCATTTACACTACTGCATCGTCCCCGGCGGTCACAATCAATTTGATGCACACTTACCTGATCACATTAATCCCAGGTGTGTGTATATATATATATATATATATAATGTGGTGATTGCCACTTCTTCACAGATGAAGGCCATTTCTACAAGTAGTGGGGTTGTGAGTATACAGAGGGCCCATTGGTCCAAAATTTTTATTTTTTTATTACATTCCCTGTCACACATGAACCACTTTGTCGGGTTCCTCTCGCATGTGACTGTACTTGACTGAGAGACCCAGCCCTCGACAGGCAGGTCCTGCCACACAATCACATATATGATCAGTCTTAAATGTGGAAATGTGTCCATGCCATCCGTCATGTGCTGGTTACATAGAGGCCGCTTCAAGATGAGGGGCTTGAGCTGCCTTACCTCAAATCCTCACAACTACCATTGGCCTGCCATTCCAAAACATTGTGTACCTGGCCCCCACTTGTCAATTGGTCCTCATCGCTAAAGCGGACTTCCACAAGGGTCACAATGTATTTCCCATATCGAGAGTTCTTTGCCATGATGCCAGTTTGTTGTTCGGGGTTTCCCGATCCCTCAAAATCGAGGTGTCTGAACATTTTATATATATATATATATATATATATATATATATGAAAAATTCATAGGATGACCAAGGTACTCTCATGGAATATGACTAAATGAGTTTAATTTTTCAACATAGTCCTTCTTGTAGTCCACACATTTTCCCCCAAAATGTTGTCAACAGTGGATATGTCATTATATGAACTTTTCTGCCTTATATAAATCTTTATGTTGAAATGAATAAGAATTTTGATTTACTTGAAGAATTTTCAGTCTTACCTTTTATTTCAAAGTGCTGTCTTCATCTTTATTCATTCTAAAGTAAATGTTGTTTTTTTGGGATCTTTAAAATCTTTTCAGCAATTTATTTTTCATTCTTCTTTTTTTTCATCTCCTTCATCAGATCTTACAAAATCCCTAAATTGAGCATTCAAATTTTATTGACTTTAGTTATGATTTTATGATTAATTGTTGACAATTTGCAATATATTCTTTTTAAATAACCTCCATTGCTTATATGCTAAAATTATTTTGTAGGCAATATGCAAGACAGAAGGTAAACACACACACACACACACACACATATATATATATATATATATATATATATATATATATATAAAAACAAATTATGTACCCCATGATGATGACTGGTAAAACGGTCTAAAGCCCTCGGGATATAAGTATGGGAAATATTATATACCAATTGGATCCAGACTCAAGATCGCAAGAAGACTAGAAAAAATACAAATCCAAAAAATGAAGAAAGAATACTCCGTGTTGTTCAATAGCACATGCCTAGAATATATATATATATCTTTGATACGGCATATAGTCCAGGAAAAGGAAAACTGAATTCAAACTATATATATATATATTGTGTGAAATGAAAATGGCAAACAGTTCAAATCTTGTACAAGGCTGTTTGCATTTTACATAGTGCTAATCTCACTTGATTGAATCCACCCAATCCTCCTCAAGCTATGGGTACATAGTAGGGAAAACTGGGCTCTTTAACCTTGGTATGCAATTGATTTAGAAGGAAAACTCTGAATTCAAACCTGTTAAACTCTGCTTAAAGATTAACCTT
The DNA here is from genome assembly GCA_023376005.1 of Doryteuthis pealeii. Classification (NCBI taxonomy): domain Eukaryota; kingdom Metazoa; phylum Mollusca; class Cephalopoda; order Myopsida; family Loliginidae; genus Doryteuthis; species Doryteuthis pealeii. The sequence continues at coordinate 6,790,594 of CM042143.1, read as the reverse complement.
GTGTCGCATCCTGCTCATTGCAGAGGGGTTGGGTAAATACACACACACATAACAGAAACATAATGATAGAACAAAAAAAAATGAGTACACAGTGAGTGGGAAGAGGAGAAAAAACTTTTTAAAATGCAAATACTGAAGGAATGATTTTTTAACCAGAAAAAGCTAAATAAGCAAAAAAAAAAATAAAATAATAAAAAAATAAATAAAAAATAGAAAGAATGAAATAAAAAAAGAAGGAAAAAAAAAAAGTGATGTTGAAATTACTTTGAGGCAGATATAAGCCACCCTATTCATTTTTGCCTGTTTTGTCAGAATGCAAAGCTTTGACCAATAAATGCCCTAATTGAATCGAGAGACACAGATAATCTCTTTTAGACATCTCCTCTTTGAACAACACTTGCAGTGATAATATTAACACAATAAAAACTGTTAACAATATCAAAAATAATAATAATAGTAATCATGATGATAATAATAATAATATCAAAATGGATGATGATATTAATGCTGTACTTTCAAGTGTATTACTAATAACTGTCAGGCTGAAATTAGTGCTCTAGGTGACTGACGGTTTATAAGAATATAGATAAAACTTATAATTTGGATACTTTGGATGATGGGGTGGGGGCAAAATATACAGATTCCCAGAGTTAATCCAATCATAAAGATGGAAAAAAGATGCACACACATATACGTTTAGATGAGTATTGGAATAAACTTGTTATATATATTTTTTTCTTTTTACTTCTAAACTCTACCGGTGTGGAAAAAACCCAGATAACTCAGTTTTTCAAAATGAAATGATATATATTATTCATTTTCTTTTTCTTTTCATATTTTCAGTATTTTTCGATCGAAACAGATTAGCGTTATCTCTTCTACACATTCCTCTCTCTATCTTTCCCCTACCCTTTCTTTTTATATTTTTTCTGTGTAGCATGTCCTTTTTCTTCCCTTTATAATAAAAACAGAATAGTCCATAATTTAGCTGAGGTAATGATACCCATTAGAAATAAGAATTTGGTGGATAAGCAACACCAGATAATCAAAATTTACATTTTTGCATTTCATCTTGGATAATTTGGACGGTTTCATTTTTAACCAGAGAGTGTTGTGAGATAAGTCATACAATTAAGGAACACAAGTATTAATATATATAGATAGATTAGACCTAGTTTTCACCATATCCTTCAAAGTAGTCATTTGGACAGCATATATACAAGGTGTGTCAAAAAAGTATCTAGATTTTTTTGTACTTTTTGACACAACTTGTATTCTGAAAAAAATTAACGTTCCATTCATTCTTCATTTCTATCTTGGTAAATACAGCTTCAAACTCAGCACTTTTATGACACACCTTGTATTCTGAAAAAAAATAACATTCCATTCATTGTTCATTACTATCTTGGTAAATACAGCTTCAAACTTGGCACTTTTATGACACACCTTGTATTCTGAAAAAAAATAACATTCCATTCATTGTTCATTACTATCTGGTAAATACAGCTTCAAACTTGGCACTTTTATGACACACCTTGTATTCTGAAAAAAAATAACATTCCATTCATTGTTCATTACTATCTTGGTAAATACAGTTTCAAACTTGGCACTTTTATGACACACCTTGTATTCTGAAAAAAAATAACATTCCATTCATTGTTCATTACTATCTTGGTAAATACAGCTTCAAACTTGGCACTTTTATGACACACCTTGTATTCTGAAAAAAAATAACATTCAATTCATTGTTCATTACTATCTTGGTATATACAGCTTCAAACTTTTATGACGCACCTTGTATAGTGATCGCAATATTTTACTTCCATTTGAAAATACATTGTGTATACTAATAAAGTTCTCCAAACTTTTGGGTTGCACCTTGTATATATCCGTCCATAATCATGTTTGGAATCTGTGAATTTATAAGTCAACTACTTTGCTCCGACTTACAACTTTCCCTCCTCTTTTATTCTCATACTTATTCATACAGTCAGTCATTTTATCCTTTTAGCACCCACTACCTCACTTTTCTTTCTTTCTTTTCTTTCTTGTTGTTGTTGTTGTTTGTGGTCGTGGTGGAAGGGCGGTAATTGAAGAGATAAGAGGAAAACTGACCAGGGAAAAATTTATTCTCTTTGGTCTGCACTGCATCTATCTAATCAAGCAGAAACATCATGACAATAATTACCAATAAGGTGATAACAAAGAGAAAGGCCAACAAACATCATGAAAACAATGGTCACAATTATTCCCAAGTTGAATGGCCTGCCAAGAATATGGAGTCTTGAGATATTGGTTTATAGCTTAGGGAACAGTAAGTTGAACCATTGCCTATATGATCACTGGTTCAATCTGTTTACTGACTACATAAATATTGTTGACTTATTGTATTAAAACAATTATTGATTTTACACAAAATCAAAGATTTTAGTGACCTTTGACCTCAACTGAAATAAAAAATGTTTTTCAATGATGAGTGAGTTTTGTGTATGTATTTATTGAACCTCTCTGCTGCTAAACTTTCACTTTTCTTCACTATTTCTCAACTTATTCTCTTTTACCTCCACTTTCACTTTTTCTTCACTATTTCTCAACTTATTCTCTTTTACCTACTTTCACTTTTCTTCACTATTCTCAACTGTATTCTCTTTTACCTCCCACTTTCACTTTTCTTCACTTCTCAATTTACCTCCCACTTTCACTTTTCTCACTATTTCTCACTTATTCTCTTTACCTCCTACTTTCACTTTCTTCACTATTTCTCAACTTATTCTCTTTTACCTCCCACTTTCACTTTTCTTCACTATTTCTCAACTTATTCTCTTTTACCTCCCACTTTCACTTTTCTTCACTATTTCTCAACTTATTCTCTTTTACCTCCACTTTCACTTTCTTTCACTATTTCTCAACTTATTCTCTTTTACCTCCCACTTTCACTTTTCTTCACTATTTCTCAACTTATTCTCTTTACCTCCCACTTTCACTTTTCTTCACTATTTCTCAACTTATTCTCTTTTACCTCCCACTTTCACTTTTCTTCACTATTTCTCAACTTATTCTTTTACCTCCACTTTCACTTTTCTTCACTATTTCTCAACTTATTCTTTTACCTCCCACTTTCACTTTTCTTCACTATTTCTCAACTTATTCTCTTTTACCTCCTACTTTCACTTTTCTTCACTATTTCTCAACTTATTCTCTTTTACCTTACTTTCACTTTACTGTTTCTCAACTTATTCTCTTTTACCTCCTACTTTCACTTTACTGTTTCTCAACTTATTCTCTTTTACCTCCCACTTTCACTTTACTGTTTCTCAGCCTTTGACCTCTTGTAAATCTAGACAGTTTCTCAACCAAAAAATCAGTAAAAGTAGATTAATAATTATTCTGCTGAGAAGAATAACAGAAACTTTTTGCCTCATTCCTTCAATTCTAACCTATCTTCATCTTCCAAATCACCCAAGCTAAGCATGTATTGTCAGTATCAGCCAAGCAGTATCCCCTTTTCACTAGCACTAGAGCAGGGAGATTGTTTTACATCTGAGCTGGAGCACCACACCTACTATCAGCTCTCTACTTTACTACAGAGATCCAATGCTGTGCTACTCAAGCACTGATTTGGTGAGGGCCAGTATCAAACCTAGAACCTACTGGTTCCTAGGCGGATGCTCTACCAACTGAGCTAAACAAGCCCTTTACTATATTTATAAGTAAAGAGTGCTCAGTATCAATAATAGCACTTGGTTTAAGAATTGCATTGGCAAGAAACTGTCAGTTACTAAGCACAGTAGATTTTATGTTTTTGCTACACTAACGTTGTGTTGAAGAAGAATCCACTCTTTTTGGATAAGTTAAGAACAGAAGAATGGTACAACCATGGAAGGTGAATTCTCCTAAACAACACTCCTCCTGAACAACACTCCTCTTAGACTGGTTGTCTTACTTAAGCTAAAGAGTATCATAGTGATATGGTTATTTGCCCCCCATAACTGGAGGAGAAGAGAATGATCCTTGCTTTGCCTCCATTAGCATGGAGTAAAATACAGACTCATCCAGGATTGAACTTGGCTTGTCGAGATTTTTTGTGCTTTTTGGCACACCTTGTATTCTGAAAAAGAATTAACATTCCATTCAATCTTCATTTCTATCTTGGTAAATACAGCTTTAAACTTGGTACTTTTTTGACATACCTTGTATTCTGAAAAAAATTAATGAATGGAATGTTTTTTTTTTTTTTTTTTTTTTTTTTTTTTTTTCAGAATACAAGGTGTGTCAAAAAGTACAAAAAATCTTTATTTTTTGGAAACACCTTGCATATAACAATATGTATTATATAAAATATATACAGTTCTACTTTGACTTATGAATTTAATTCATTCCACTCATAACTCCATTTCCTTGTATCTCAAATCAATTTACCCATTGAAATAAACTGAAATGCCATTAATCCATTCCAACTATCCAAAAAACATCCTAATGATTTTGTTACTTTTTTATATAGATTTAGAATTTGAAGGAGTGATCATTTGATAGGGATGGGTGGGGAGAGAGAGAATCATACTGTCAGGATGATAAATATATATATATATATATATATATATATATATACTAGGATGAGTTCAAAATTTTACAATATTTTGGAACATGCTAGTTTGCAGCACATATATCCAGTGACCCAAGTAATTGAACCCATTAAAGGTACCCATTATGACTGGTAGTTGGTGTACTGACACATTGGATTGCTTCACTGTGGGATTTGAAAGTTACACAGATGAACATTCAACATAGTCTAATTCTAATTTTATAAAAAGGTCCGCAAAATGGATTGTTTTTTTAAATTTTTTATTTTATTGTTATTTTACATTTGTAACACGTGTTTCAGATCTTCTGATATCTGCTCTTCTCTCTTTATTCTGTTCACCGTAGTTCAATTCCGGCTGTAGATAGCTTAATGTCTAGCCACACTGAAGAGACTTGATAAGTACGTGTCTGTGGATATATATATATATATATATATAACTCGAGTATCATAGCTAACAGAAATAAGAAGAAATCCAAATGTGTATTTAGGATAAAAGAAAAGGTTTTCTAAGCAAGATACCAGGTGAACAGAGTAATTAGCAATTGCTAGGTTGAATTAATAAGTCCAGTGAGATCTCATTGTTTCTCCTTGCAAGGTTTTGCCAGACATTATTTATAGGAAAAAGAGATGATTCCATTCTCATTATTTAGGTATACTATATATATATATATATATATATATATATATATATATATATAATGGGAGTAAAAAAAGGAAAACAATCCAACAGTATGTGGCGAAAAGTGGACAAACATGGGATATTGTACTATAATAATCATCCATCCAGTACAATATCCAATGTTTATCCACTTTTCGCCATATATATATATATATATATATACACACACACACACACACACACACACACACACACACCAACCGACCAACCCCTCCACATGAGCCAGGTTTGAATTCAGTTTTCCTTCTCCTAGACCGGTTGCCTAACCAAGGTTAAAGAGCCCAGTCTGCACTATTATTTAACCATAGCTGGAGAGAGTAGGATTCATACCTTTCCCAAGGGTATTAGCGCTATTATATGTGTATATATAATGTATATAGAAATAACCTACTCAAGTTTGACTATAAGGATCTTCAGGGTTAATTGCAATGAAGATCCTTGTGGTGAAACTTGAGTAATTTATTTCTATATACACCCTAATACTAAATCTGCTCTACTAATGTATTGAGCACTTTATATTCATTATAACACTGACTTATTTGGCTAATACTTGAACCGACCGTCAATATTGCAATTGGCCAATATTTATACTCCAGTAAGTCATCTTCTTTATCATGTATATACGTGTGAGCCTACATGTGTGTGTGTGTGTGTGTGTGTGTGAGAGCCTCTCTACAAAATGGATCATAAATGAGTAATATGACACATATTTTGGTAAAACTTTTCCTTGTATAAAAAGAATCAAAGGTAAAATAGTGATGCGGAATTATTGAAACTTTTTTTTCTTCTGAAAGATACAGGCTATGATTTACATTCTGTGTTGATTTCAAAAAGAGATACTCCCAGACAACAGTGTTGAGGGACAAAACACCTACATTTCTGATAGAGACTACATATCTTCTCCCCAGGGCTTGTGAAATAGTAGATTGAGATAGGTTTAACACAAAGAGAGGAGCAAGATGAAGACAAGATATATTTCGAAGGCATTTTGTCTTTAGACTCAGCAGAGCAATCAGTGGTGTTCATTTATTTTATTAGTCTTTTGTAATTTTGATTTTTATGGTTCTTTTTAAGAAAAAAAAATACTTTGTTACGCATTCCATAATGGAATAATATTTCTATCGAATCCAGAGATGCCGAGAGATGTTTGATGGGAGTGTCAGGAGTAATTCAATAATTTTTCTTGTAATGAACAAAGAGATGGCTGAGTGATAAAGAGATAGATCAGGGTGGGTGTGGAATACACATGAAAAGAAAGTTGACAAAAAAAAAAATAGAAGAAAGAAAAACTAGGTACAGTTGAGTTGAAAAGTGTAAATGAGAGATAATATAGAGATAGGTGTTGCTGTATATATATATACATATGTAATCATTTTGTATGTGTACATATAAAATTATAGTATATATAAAGTGTGTATGTATTTAAGAATGATTTGTATATAAATTAATATGAATGAATATATGTGTGTATATATATATATATATATATATATATATATATATATATATATATATATATATATATAATTTGTTTTCTTTTTTATAAAGGAATGTATTACATATACATAAAAAGAAAATACATGCACTTATACACACACATGCATCTATATAATTATTTATATCATGTATACATAGACATATACCTCTATGAACATATACTGTAATAAAGTTTATGTGTGTGTGTGTGTGTGTGTGTTGTGTATATATATATATATATATATATATATATATATATGTGTGTGTGTGTGTGTATGTACTTTGTATCAGAATTTTTCTTCTCCTAGACCAGTTACCATCCAAAGTTAAAGAGCCCAGTCAGCCCTACTATTGTAAAATGCAACTAGCCTCGTCCAGTATTTGAACTCTTGCTGCTGTGTCCATTTTCTACACAGATAATCATTACACAATGGGCCACCCGTGTGTGTGTGTGTACCATTAATTGTTGGTTAATGAAACTGATAATAATAATAATTAATTATTAATAATATGTACTTGGATCTTGCCAGAGAGTTAAAAAAAAAAGCTGTGGAACATGAAGTTGATATTAATTATAGTTGGTGTGCTTAGAAAGGTTCCCAAAGGAAAAAAAGACTGGAGTAATTGGAAATCAAAGGAAGAATTGAAACCATTCATTGTTAAGATTAGTTAAAATACTAAGAAGAGTCCTGGAGACCTGAGAAGACTCGGTGACCAGTGAAAGACTACTAGTTAAAGATAGTTTGAATTAAGAAGTGGATTTTGTTATTCCAGCAGACCACAATGTGAAAATGAAAGAAAGCAAAAAACTGGACATATTGTGTAGAACATGAAGGTTTCAGTGATACCAGTCATTGTAGGAGCTGTAGAAAATTGAATGGGTGAACTAGAGAACAGAGAAAGAATTGAAGTTATCAAACAATGCAAAATAGGTTAGGATACTTAGAAGTGTCCTGGAAATCTGAGAATACTTGCTGTCAAGGGTATCATTTCTTATCACTGTCACTTTTAAGCTGTGAAAACATGAAATTGACAGTGATAGCAATTATAGTCAAGGCCTTTGAAAAGGGTCCCCAAGAACCTAAAATGAGACTCAAAGAACTGGAGATTAGAGGAAGAATTGAAACCATCTAGACCACAGCAGTGGTAAAATCAGCTGGGATAATTAAAAGAGTTCTAGTGAACTAAGGAGGCTTGCTGTCACTTAGACACCAGTAGAAACTCTCAATTCGAACTGGAGTAAAAATTGCAAGGAGTAAAATGATGATGATGATAATTATTGATTAATTATTATTAATTAAGTCAGTAATAGTTTTTACTACAATGTAGTTGTTTACAGATGTGATTTGCATTTGTGGATCAAAAAGATACAAAAGAAAAAAAAATAAAAAAACAATCTTTAATTTAAAGGGAATAACAGGTAAATTTAAATGAAAAGGCCATTTTTAGCCATTTTAAAATTTTTTAAAAAGTCCTTATAGGAATGGGGCTCTGGACTTGGAAAATCTTTAACAGGATGTTAAGAGTTATATCATGAAATGATATAAAAATGATTAAATCCTTGTTCTGATTAGTCAAAGGCCCAAACTGTTTTTTGAAATATTATATTAAACTAGCAAATATATGCCTCCTCTGGGTGCAAGTATTTAAGTTTTAATGTAATAAAATATTATCAAATTAGAAAGCTAATGAAACTAAATAAGAATGCAGATAAAAAGATTTAAAACAGAGGAGGAGTATAATCAAAAATAGAATAACTAAAACTTACTCTTCCATGTCTCTCGTCTTTCATTATTAAATTTTCCTAATTTAACTATTTAGTTAAAATAGGAAGTAAAGAATAAATTATTATTTCTTTCTTGTTAATGGATTTCTTTTAAGATTTATCCCCAAGATTTTTGCTCATATTCATTAAGATAAAACCAAACAATTAGAAATCAATAATACTAAGCACATATTTGTCAAAATCAAATTTTTTATATCAATATGCAAATTAGCTTTCTCATTCACACTGTAAACTGCTATTTTGTTGTATATAATAGCATGTTATTAGTATGTAGATATGATCAACAGTATTAATAATGTAAAACAATTTTATTAATAATTGAGGTTTAAATAAAAATAAAAATCATACAGAATGTGACGTAAATAACTAAGGGAATTTTAACTTGAGTAGTAATATACTTTCGGTTACAGACAAATACACAATCTCTATTATAATAAGATATCACTTTTGGAGAAACAATAAATTTGGGTTCAAGACTATCAAGACTACAGTATTGTTAAGATTGGCAAGAATATTAAGAAGAGTCCTGGAGATCTGAGACTTGTCATTCTGCTTCTAGTGAAAGATGGTTTGAAAAATGCACAATGAATTTAATTCATTGTGCATTTTTCAAAAAATATATATAAAAAATAATTTAATTAAAATGAATTTAGATAATTGTTATTAATATTTAAGACTGGGATAACTGGAGATCAGAGGAAGAGCACTGCTAGAATACTCAGTAGATTCCTAGTAACCTGAAGAGACTTGCTGCCACTCAGATTTCAGTCAAAGATCACCAGTTAAAAATGGTGTGAAAAAACTCGCATAGACTGAAATAATAATAACCATCTATATATTAATACTCGTGTTCCTTAATTGTATGACCGTTATGATCTTGCAACACCCTCTGGTTAAATATGAAACCATCCAAGTCATCCAAGATGAAATGCAAAAATGTAAATCCAGATTATCTGGTTTTGCTTATGTGCTGAATTCTTATTTCTCCTAAGTGTCATCACCTCAGCTAAATGATATACCATTCTGTTTTTATCATAAAGAAAGGGAAGAAAAAGGACATGCTATGCAGAATAAATATAAGAAAAAGTGGGGGAAAGATAGAGAGGGGGGGTGAGTGCACATAAGCGATATGGCTAATCTGTTTCAATCAGACATAATGAAAAATGAAAAGAAGGAAAGAAAGAAAAACAAAGTGAGTGAGAGTTAAATGAAGATTATTATACTTTTTACATATTAAACTATATAGCAATAGCTCTTAAGTAAACATATCAAACATTGTGATAATCAAATTATCATACTGTTTGTATATTCACAGGTCCTGCTAGTTATTTTTATTTCACTCCTTGTGATTTTTTTACACCCGTGTTAGCTGAAGGTTTTTCACTAAAGTCAATAGAGTGAAAGCAAATCTCCTCAGATCTCCAGGACTCTTCTTAATATTATGGCCAATCTTAACAATGCTGTGAATAATACAGTACTAGTCTGGTGTATTGATTTTAAGATCAAATTTTTCATGATACTTACGTAGAACACTGTTTATTGTGTGGTTATATAAAAATGGTATTGAATATAAGGTATTTAATATCCATTGGTTCCTCTAATATTGTGAATTTATGCTAGTTTAAGATAAGGATGATGGATAAATTTTGTCAAAAAACATTTTCTGCAGATTTCAAATCACATTATATTAAAAAAAATAATGATTGATAAATTATGAAAATAATTTTTCTTTAGGATGAATGTTTCAAAACAATTTAATATTATTATTATTATTATTAGCAGCAAGTATTTAAGTTTTAATGTAAGGAAATATGTTAAATTAGAAAGATTTATGCAATTATATAAGAAAGCATATAAAAAGATTACTTATTTTAATGACATTTTTATATAAAATCATTCATAGGATTGATTTTAATTCATTGGAGAATAAAACAATAATATTAGAGATCAATAACATCAAGTAATTATTTATTAAGTCCGGTTTTGTTAAAACCAGTATGCAAATTGACCACACCATATAGATTTTATTTTTGTTAAACAATAAGTGTCGGTTATTATTTTTTTCATAATAATGATTTTCATAGTCAAATAAAGAATAGTTAAATTTGTAAAAATAGTAAATTGAAACTTTGTGTAAAGAATGTAAATATGAATTTACCCAAACCTTCCATCATGAGCAGGATGTGACAATGATAAATTTTTAAGTAGAGTATAACTTGTTAGGAATTCAGTTTCTCTTCTCCTAGACTGGTTGCCATTCCAGGGTTGAACAGCCCATAGCTGGATGGAGAATGATTGGATTCATACCTTCCCAAGGATATTAGTGCTATGTGAAATACAAACTGACAAATGTCCAGGATTTGAATGCAGGTCATTGAGTCCACTTCCTACAATGATAACTGTTACGCCATAGCACCTCCTAAATGATATTTTGTAAATGTGATGTATATAACACGTGTTCAAAAGGAAAGTCTAGATCTTCATACTGAGGCTTAGTTTTTCTTTGAAAATAACCCTAAATATAGGAAATCATACAGAGGTTAGTCTTATATACTTAAGAATTATTATTTTTATCTAAGATTCATATACACACAGAGGTTCATATTATATGCTAAAAAATTATCATTTTTATCTAAGATAAGAAATATTTTAAAATTATTAAATAAAAAAACAATTAAATTTTCATTGAGTTATTTAAAAAAATGAACTCCACAATAAAAAAAAAAAATTAACAAATATGGCTTAACAACTCATTAATTAATATTAGTTTATATCAACTAATTTAAAGTCAGAAAATATTGTATAATTTGATAATTCATTATCCTTTTCTGTTTGTAAAAATAAATATGGAAATGAGAAAAAATAACAGATTTTTAGTAGACATAAAAAAAAAAAAAATGTGCTAAAATTTCAATAACTCTAATAACATTAATTTTTGACAAAAGCCCCTTTTCAAAAACATAATCAAGTAAATAAAAAAAAAAAAAAAAAAAAAAAAATATTATTAATTATATCACAATTGTCAGTCAACTGCATATCCTGAAGGTTTTATAAATATTATACATCAGTTCTAGGATGAGCCAAAATAGCAAATTTCAATCATTAGTTTTTAGCACTGATAAAAAAAGAAAGGAAAGATCAAAAACTTTCACTCAGGAATAAAAATTGATTTTATTTGGCTAAATTCCAGGATATATACCCTTACAATTTGCAGTAGCCACCTACTTTGTATTTGCAATGTATGTTTTTCATGGTGTAATTGTTATCAATCTACGCCAGCAGACTATTGTTAATGAGTTCAATTCACACTGCGTGCCCTTTTCTAGCCTTGTATAAAACTAAACTAAGTTTAGTAAATCACTACATAGGTTATTTACCTTAAAACCTGATCTCATAAAAACCAACTGTCAGGACCAAAAATATACAAACAGCAATTAACTCTAGAGAAATCACTGAAAATTTTTTTTTTTTTTAATATAAAGGTGTCCTATTCAGTTCTGGAGTTTATACAGATGTACAAAAAGGAATATAAGAGCAAGATTTTCATCTTTAAACCTGTCATTTGGGATCAGTAAGTCTGTACACATCTCTTATTTAATTACCACAGTAAATTTCATTTTGAGGAAGATTACTTTTACAAAACAATTAATTTGTGCCAGACATTTATTATATCCAAGTATTAAATAGAATTTTTTTTTTTTTTTTTTTCAAGTTATTTTCAAGTGAAGCTCTGTCAATTACTATTATCAATAATTAATATTTTTATATGATAAGTATTTAGAGAATAAAGTTGGATATTATTATTAAAAAAGAAATTTTATAATTTACAATATATCTGAATTTTCTTGTCAGTTATAGATAAAAAGTGCCATAGAGAGAGAAAATAGAAATGGAGCACACTCAGAAAACCATTAAATCTTTGCCTACTTTAAGCTGCTTACAGCGGCTCTCCTACAACTGTGAACCTACTGTAATCTGCTGGCAGCATATCTCGCACATGCCGCTTGTTTACACTGAATGACTCAGATTACAATAATAATAAAATGAGTTCTGAGGTGAATAGATAGGAGACTTTGAAATATCCCTTGATACAGGTAAAAAAATACTGTGGGGAAATTTGGTAGGCAAAGAGTTAATTTTGTAGTTTATTTACTTGTAATGTGTTGTTATTTGCTGCATAAAGTTAAATACATTCATTGCAAGAGAAATGTGCAAATAAGTGTTTTTCTTTATTTAAAAGTATTAAGCTGAGATGCTATCTCAGGAAAGATTATTGTTCAGTGAACCAGTTTGAGGAAAATGCCTGGAAGCCATCTTTCAGATTTAAATCCAAGCCAGTACGTATTACTCATATCATCCAATGTGTAAAAATTTAAAAAAACTTTATCAAAGACATGCATTAATTTTTCTGGGGGAAAAAAAAACCCAAAAACAAACCAAAATAAAAAATAAAAAAACAACAAAAAATTAATAAATGATAACAATTCTTTGAAACACTTTTTTTGGTCAGAGACAGCAAAAAATAATTATTTTACTCCCCACCCCACAAGGATATTAAAATATAAAAACCATTAAAAAATTGTTAGAATAGGATTTATAGAAAGAAAATTCTAATTGCAGACATTCACTTATACCTACACACACTACAAACACAAACACACATGTATACATGCACACATGTGTATGAAGAAAGAAAGAAGGGATAAGCATTTTTGCCTTGTATAAGCATGGAACTGTTGCGATTTTGATAACTAAAAATAACATCTAATCTTTAATAAGTAAAAAACGAAAAGTAGAGAACAATTTAATTAAATTTTTTATGCAGAAAAAAATCATTAAGCAACTTGTAGATAAGTACACTTTTTTGGGTAGTTTAAAAAAGACAGATTCTTTAATGAGATCCATAAATAAAATTCTGGTTTTGATAAGAAAATAAGATAAAATATCCTGATACAAAAAACAAGAACAAAAAATGCAATTGATTTTTTTTTTCTAATAAGAAATTAAAAGCTAAAAAAAAAAAAAAAAACACTTATATAGATATATATATTTTTTAATACCTACTGGAATTTTCTGCTGCATATGTAGCTTTTGTTCTTTAATGAGGATATGATATCTCATCACTTAGCTGTGCACAAAAAGCCTTGAGACAAAAGAATAAAAATTATATAAAAAAAAAAAACAGCGACACAATTTTACTATTAAATCCTTAGCAGTAGACAAAACTTGCATTTTTATTATAGATCTGTCTGTTCACCATTCTCCTGCATTTTTTTTTTCCTTTTGCCTGAATAAATTTTGTTAAATGAATTGAGAAGCTGCAAAATATATTTGCTAAAAATAAAGGAATAAAAATTCAAACAAAATATTAAAAAAAACAATAAAAAAAGGATAAAAAAAAAAATAAAGATAGTAATTAAATAGTGTAGAACTCATTTAAAGCTAGATGAATTTCATTGCCTTGACATATTGGTTTAGTTTCTGTTTTGAAGAAAGAAAAAAAAGAAATGGTGGCAAATAAAGCTAAAAATGTGAATAACTTGATTCTTGTGTGTGTCAGATTGTTGTCAAAAACAAGCCAATGACCCAGCAAAAGGATTTGCATATCCAAAAGCCAGAAACTCTCCAAAACAAGACAGGTTGGTAAATAGAAGACACTAAAATATGGAAGAAAAAGGAGAGGGGGGGGGGCTTTCTTTCAAGACAAAGTTTGGCAGATAAGAATGGCCCAAAATTGAATCACAACATTTATTTATCAAATCATATCAATATTAGACAGTAAAGCAAACTTTGATCAACTCATGTCTTGTCTTCTGAACTATTTATGATAGCTCAAAAGAAAGAAGTAGCCATTAAAAATCTCAGACATTATAAGATATCTATCTTGTATTTATGACAGGAAACATTCTGATAAAAGAAAGAGGATCATTGGCAAAGTATATTGTCCATCTTCATTCTCTGAACAAATTTGAGAAGAAATTGCAAAATCCTTGATGGTCTCTTCTTTTAAACTTACAATGAAAATCCAACAATATACCAACCCATATAACATATATACTCAATTTCTCTGAATTTTTTTAGATTAGGCTTGATAATTAGTATTATTTGGATTATTTAGACTATTGTCCTCATCTTCATTGTTATTTGTACAACCTTTCGGCCGATGTGCCCTCTGACCTTCTTCAGGTATTTTTTGTCAGACTCTGGAACTTTCTAGGACTTGGGAACATTCTTGTCGTAATTGGGAGCCATCACGGAACTTTGAACCTAACCCTTTATTCAGTCCACAAGGGTATCTGTTCTCATTCCACTAACCATAGCTGGGGTACAGGCGTTAAGCTGTGTTAATTATTATTCTATGTTACTGCTGCCCCTGACCAGGATTGAACCTGCAGTCTAGGTATAATTGTCACTTAGAACAGTCTTAACCAAACTCCTTTATCCACTACGCTATGTGTCCAATTGGACTGAATAAAAGGTTAGGTTCAAAGTTCTGTGATGGCTCCCAATCACGACAAGAATGTTTCCCAAGTTTGAAAAGAAAGTTTACAAATTCGGAAAGAAGTTTCCCCGAGTCCGAGAAAGTTCCATCGTCTGACAAGAAATACCTGAAGAAGGCCGGAGATAAGGACAATAGTCCAAATAATCCAAATATATACTCAAGTAATGAATAACTTTCTATAATGAACAACCCCTAATTTTTAGTCATCAAAAGGTGTTTTTATGACTGCATCTAATGAATGACCCCTAACTTTTGCTATGCTTGCCTACAAAAATAAGAGGGGGGGGTCCTATGGTGTAATAAGTAACATGCTGGACTACAACATTGTAGTAAGTGAGTTCAAACTCCAGTTGCAATATTTCATTCACTTTTGAACTGATACCCTTTGGAAAGGTATAGAACCTCATCATCCTCTCAGCTATTAGTTAAATATACCACTACTGTTCTTCTACAAGGATGGCTTCAGCATTAAATAACCCATTAAGGTTGATATGCCATTAAACAAAGAAACCAAACCTACAATAATATTTATTGAACATCCAATAGCAAAAATAGAAAAAGATTCAAATATATATACTTTCAACACTACTCTAATACAATCAAAATACTGTAAATAAACAATGTAGTTTAGACCTTGATGTAGCCTACTGTGTTTTAGCCTAGCTAATCCCTAAAAGGCTTTCAGTTAAAATAATAAAAAAGTTTTTATGTAACTTTGTTTACTATCTATAATATTTATACATATATGTACAAGTGTTATAGATAGTAAACAATGTTAGATAAAACATTATTATTTTAGCCTATAGCTAAACAAAAGATATTAGTTAGGTGGGGTCACTTTGGATTAAAGTTATTGTAATGGTTAAGCCTAGCAACAAAATAAGTCTTGGTGTTTCAAAATCATATCTCTGTTATAGAAAAATATGAATTTTAAAAGTATTTAACAAAGTATTTTAGAAAATGTTTTCACCTTGATTCCCAAATTATTTTTTTTGTTAAAAATTAAATGTCGGAGAGTTTGAACCATAAATCATGAAATCATCAAATTTATTAAAGGAGTAAAAATAAAATGAAACAATTTGAAATTGAAACTAAGTTCTAATAACTTTAATATCTATTAAAATAAAACAAACTATATATAATATATGATACTGGGGATGTATCTATTAAAACTTGTTTTAAAAAACAATGAGGACTGTCTTATGTTGCATGCTCAAATTTTGAGGGTATTTATTCTATGTTATGACGATTTCGGGTATAGTGATGTAAATAGTGACATAGTTTTTGTTACAGACAAAACCTGGAAGCGAATCTGCATTATTAACAGATTACCTCCTATTAAAACAACTCATTATTATTATTATTATTAGTGCCTTTTAAAGGTGAAATATTTATCCGCTAAAAAACAATCTCCTTGTTCTAGCGCTATCGAAAAGGGGATAGACTCCCTCGCAGACTGGCTGATACCGACTTTAGGCTGCCCCGACGACTTTTTCTGCGTTTTAAAACAACTCATTATTATTATTACTGCCTTTTAAAACAACTCATTATTATTGTTTTAAAAGGCAACAATAATAATAATAATTAATAATATTGAGTTGTTTTAAAAGGCAGTAATAATAATAATATTGAGTTGTTTTAAAAGGCAGTAATAATAATAATGCCTTTTAAAACAACTCAATATTATTAATTATTATTACTGCCTTTTAAAACAACTCATTATTATTATTATTATTATTATGCCTTTTAAAACAACTCTTTTAAAACAACTCAATATTATTATTATTATTGCCTTTTAAAAACAATATTATTATTATTATTGCTCAATATTATTATTATTATTGCTCTGCCTTTAAAACAACTCAATATTATTATTATTATTGCCTTTTAAAACAGCTCAATATTATTATTATTATTGCCTTTTAAAACAGCTCAATATTATTATTATTACTGCCTTTTAAAACAGCTCAATATTATTATTATTACTGCCTTTTAAAACAACTCAATATTATTATTATTACTGCCTTTTAAAAACAACTCAATATTTATTATTATTATTATTGCCTTTTAAAACAACTCAATATTATTAATTATTATTATTATTATTATTGCCTTTTAAAACAACTCAATATTATATTAATTATTATTATTACCTTTTAAAAACAACTCATTATTATTATTATTATTATTACTGCCTTTTAAAACACTCAATATTATTATTATTATTATTATTATTACTTTTTAAAACAACTCAATATTATTATTATTATTATTATTATTACTGCCTTTTAAAACAACTCAATATTATTAATTATTATTATTACTGCCTTTTAAAACAACTCAATATTATTATTATTATTATTATTATTACTGCCTTTTAAAACAACTATTATTATTATTATTACTGCCTTTAACAACTCAATTATTATTATTATTACTGCCTTTTAAAACAACTCAATATTATTAATTATTATTATTATTACTGCCTTTTAAAACAACTCATTATTATTATTATTATTATTATTGCCTTTTAAAACAAACTTTTAAAAACAACTCAATATTATTATTATTATTATTACTGCTTTTTAAAACAACTCAATATTATTATTACTACCTTTTCAGGCGGTAGAGTGTTCGCCTAGAAACCACAAGTTTCCCTGTTCGATACTGGTCCTCGCCAACTCAGCGTATGAGTAGCACAGTGATCTGTGCAGTAAAGTAAGGAGCTGATTGTAGGTGTGGCGCTCCACCTCAGATGCTAAAATAATCTCCTTGGTCTAGCGCAAGTGAAAAGGGGATAGACTCCCTCGCTGATTGGCTGATACCGACTTTAAGACACCCCGACGACTCTTTTACTTTTATAACAACTCATATTATTATTACTGCCTTTTAAAACAGTTCAATATTATTATTATTACTGCCTTTTAAAACATTCTATTATTAATTATTACTGCTTATTATTATTATTACTTTAAAACAACTCAATATTATTATTATTATTATTACTGCTTTTAAAACAACTCAATATTATTATTACTACCTTTTCAGGCGGTAGAGTGTTCGCCTAGAAACCACAAGTTTCCCTGTTCGATACCGGTCCTCGCCAACTCAGCGTATGAGTAGCACAGTGATCTGTGCAGTAAAGTAAGGAGCTGATTGTAGGTGTGGCGCTCCACCTCAGACGCTAAAATAATCTCCTTGGTCTAGCGCAAGTGAAAAGGGGATAGACTCCCTCGCTGATTGGCTGATACCGACTTTAAGACACCCCGACGTATTATCAATATTATTATTTACTGCCTTTTAAAACATCAATATTATTATTATTATTGCTGATTTGACTCAATATTATTATTATTATTACTGCCTTTTAAAACAACTCATTATTATTATTATTATTATTATTGCCTATTAAAACAATTCTGTCACAAGGCCACTAAATTCTGTGCTTTCATAATGAGGAACAAATTAATTATCATTAGTTTGATAAATCTTCACTCTAACCACTGGACTGATGACATGCGCCTGATAAACCAACAAATGTCTTTAACTTTTACGATAAATTGTTTGGCTTACAAAATCAGTAGAAATTATAAACAAGAAAAATTCAAAGATTTTTCAAAAAATTATTTTCAGAAAACAAAGAAGGAAAAGAAAGTAAAAATATCACGAATCTACGGCAGTTGGCAAAATTCTGGAGTAACGAGATAAAAGCAGGCCATTCTCTTCAAGATGAATTTCTCTAATAACCTTTAAGCGGCACCTTTTTCCATGTTCCTTCTTTTATCAATGTCTTTTATTCTTTTCAAGTTTTTTCTCACATTCTTCTTCTTCCTCTTCCTCTTCTTTTTCTTCTGTGATAAATGTCATGAGAAAAGTGTTTAACAAAGATAAAAATGGTAGATTGAAATAAATTAAGTGGTTTAAAATTGCAAGGAAAGACTTTTTTTCCCCCCCTGTAGAAATTTATCAATATATTCAAACTTTTGCGTGAAAATGCAATAAAGGAAATGAAACAATCAGAGAAAGTCCCAAAAGTTAATTTGTTAATCTTGGAGGTAATTAATAAAAAGAGGAAAATTTGTGGGGGAAAAAATGATCAGATTTTAATTAAGCTATTCCATTATAATTATTGCAGATGCTTTTTTGGTTTAAACTGATTGTTGAATATATATGGGGGGATTTTGGGATAATGCAGTGAGTGGGGAATACATGTTTTATTTTTAAAAATGAGATTTTGATTAATGTTAATCAGGAAGTGAAGAGTGTGGTGAAGATAGGGTTTAAAAGAAGAAGAGTCTTAATAAGAAACAAAACAAAGAAGAAAAAAGATGGAGAAAAACTCATAAGAAGAGAGGAATCTTAAGAGATAAGTTAACGTTGAAACCAAAGGGACAAAATTTGAACGAGTCAGATGAATAATGTTACAAGTAAAAAGAATTTTAAAAAAGTTGATAGAAAATGAGTCACAGAAAATAGAATGGAAGTACTATAATTATTTGTGTATAATACATACTTATGTATAATACACATCCATAATTTTGGACTATGAAATTATGGAAAAAAATTCTTGTGTATGATATGCACTGTCTTTTTAGAATTTGTTGCAACTAAATTTAACCTAAATTTAGGATTTGTTTAATTTTTTATCAGTTCACACTGAGTAAAACTGCTTACAGTCAAGTGACATTGAAACACTGGTCCCTGCAAGATCACTGAAGTTAAGCAGCAATAAGTCTGTTCAATACTTAGATGAGTGACCATTTAAATAACAGCAGATACTGAGAAACCGAATATCAAAATGACTTGATTCAGCATTAAATAACCCGAAAAGAGTTGATCTGCTATAAAACAACCGAGCAACTGACTCAAAATAAGAATTTATATTAATTATATTATGTATTAAAACACAAAATTTACACAGTATTTAGAGAAAACACGCAAACCTTTTTACACAAAAATGCTACAAGTTTGATGTGAAAATAATTGGATATTAGGAGAAATAAAATTATAAACAAACACACATTCCAGTTGATATTTCTCTGTAACAGTTTAAAACACATTAGTTTGTACTATAGATATAACTTACTTTTGGTCATCCTGTCATATGGTGAGGCATGTAGCTGGAAAAGTTAATGATATAGTTCTTGTGTATAATACACACCCTTAACTTTGGGGGGGGGGGAATAGTGCATCTTATACACAAGTATTTTTTCATATTGTCTTTTGAAAAAATAAAATATACATTTTTCATATTGTCTTTTGAAAAAACAAAAATACCAGGATTTCTACATCTTATCCGGTGAACATTGTGGTCTACAGTGCTGGATTTTTGAACTTTTTGATACTTTCTTATACATTTTTATACACATTTACATCACACTCTTTTGAGTTTTCTTTTTTGTGGACTATAATGCTTCTGATTTAATAAAATAAAATAAAATTTATTTTATTTTATTTTCAAAACAGAATACGCATTTTCTAAATTTAAAAAAAAAAATTTTTTTTTAAATTTAAAAAAAATTCCAGCTATAATATTGAATGTTTCATCTGCACCACTTTCGTCTCATAACGGTCCACTTTCACTGTTCTCTCTATCATACACAACTCGCTCTTGATGAAGACCACTTCAATAAAGGGTCGAAACAGATTTTGTCAGCGAATTTTAACATCATGTTTGTTTTTTCTAAATATTTATTTCATACACAAGTAAATATGATAAATGAAATGATGAGCTATGAAAAAACAAAGAATGAAAAAATAATGCAGTAAATTATAAAGTTATAAATAAAATTATAGAAATATAAAACTCAATATAGAAGTGAGATTATGGGAAGATTGTATTTCACCAATCTTCTAAGTGGGAACATTCTGCCTGCATTTGAAATCATTACTGTAATTATGTGTGCATAAGATCTTTGAGCTCAAATGTTAGAAGTGTGTATTATACATAAGAACTAAATATTTTGTTTTCTTCTGATCATGTACATCACCATATTTGGGATGGCATGACTGAAAATGAGTTATAACTATGGTTCAAAGTAACTAATGTTTAACAATTAACTCAGTCAGAACTATGCATCTGCCTAAGAATTACAAGTTTCCAGGTTCAATACTGGCCCTCGTCAACTCAGCTACTGAGTAGCACAGCTTTGATATGTGCAGTAAATTTGAGAGCTGATGTTAGGTGTGGTGCCTCACCTCAGATGTAAAATCAATCACCTGGTCTAGCACTAATGAAAAGGGGATAGACTCCCTTGCTGTCCAGCTGATACTAACAACAGGCCACTCTGCTAACTTTACTTACTAACAGAGAAATAGCCACTGTAATACGAGTTTGTTTACAATTTGTTTGTTATATTGTGAAGAAAAGTTGGTACGTTTTCATGTGAATATGTGCGTGCATTTGGTCTAAATACTGTGTAAACCTTGTGTTTATATATATATATTTACCAACCCCTCCACACAAGCAGGATGTAACACAAGGTCAATTTCTTAAGCGGAGTTTGACAGGTTTGAATTCAGAGTTTTCCATCTCCTAGACCGGTTGCCTAACCAAGGTTAAAGAGCCCAGTCTGTTCTACTATTTACCCATAGCTGGAGGAAGAGTAGGATTCATACCTTTCCCAAGGGTATTAGCGCTAAGTGAAATGCAATTACCACATCCAGGATTTGAACTCTGGGCGACGAGTCCATTTCCCATGACTTTAACCATTGCACCTCTCTTGCATTGTGTTTATATAGACTATATAAATCTTTATTTTTAGTCGATACAAACTGGATAAAAAGTTAAACAAATGTTAGATTTAGTTTAACTTTAACTGCTAAAAATTCCAAAAAATCAATGCATAATTTACACGAGATATTTATTCCAGAATTTCACAACCAAAATTTAGGAGTGAGTCTTATATGTAAATGTATGTTATACACAACTAATTATGGTATTTGAAATTCTTATATTTATCTACGCTTGTCATAAACCACTGGCTCTACTGGGAAATATGCAACTATCTCAGGCACCAAACAGACACCACATTTGTACAAAGCTTAAATTTACTTGCTATGGTCGAACCACGACACAGGGGCAAGTTTTAGAGCCAAATTCACTATATTAGGGCATAGTTTGCAAAAGTAAGATGCAATTAATCTACAGTAAGTTCCCTAGGGCCATCGTGTATATTTTTGAGGGGTGGGGTGCTTAGCATGGAATTATAACAGAGATATGAAAAGAATGTGTAAGAATGAAAGAAAAGAGAAAAAGAAATATTAAATCCAACTGAGAAATGCAGTAATAAGAGAATAAGAAATGAAAAAAATTGGGCTGAGAAAGAAATTGAATGATTGGTTGATTGATTTTAATGGCATGTCAATTCGTCTAGAGGTATTTTATGCCCATATTTTATGGAATCGCGTTCATTTACATTCATATTTACATTTTTTGTGTAGTTGTTTCACAAGAGTTTTTTTTTTTTTTTTTTTTTTTTGTACACAGTCCTATCAAATTCAAATAATTTTTAAACAGATTTAACAGGTTCTACCAATCCAGGTCAGAGGGAACCTGGGAGTAATAGAAATGAAGGGGTACTCCATACTCTCCAGATCTTAGGGAATCATATTCATTGTACATTTGTATTTAGATTTTTTGTATAGTTACTCCTTAAAAAAAATGTAGGAAATGGACATGGCAAGACAAGTTCAAATCTGACATGACTGTTTGAATTTTCAATATATATTTTTACATATATATGGAGGTGCATGGTATAATTGTTACCGTCATAGGAAATAGACTCATTGACCCATGTTCAAATCCTGGACGAGGCTGTTTGCATTTCACATAGCATTAATATCCTTGACAAAGGTATGAATCCAACTACTCTCCCTCCAGCTATGAGTAAGTAGTAGGGCAGACTAGGCTTTTTAACCTTGGTATAACAAGTTTAGAAGAAGGAAAACTCTGAATTTAAACCAAAGGGGCTCTCTTCTCATTAGTCAAAATCCTTTCAGAGTAACTTCTCCTCCTTCTATAAAAAAGCTATTCTCTTCAAAAGATTTTTTTTTTTGCACAGTCCTATTGAATACAAATAATTTCTAAATAGATTAACCAGTACAACCACTCCATGCCAGAGTGAACCTGGGAGTAATAGCAATGAAGGGGTATTCCCCCCCCCAGATCTCCAGAACTGGAGCAGCATCACCATCAAATGCAGTTTAGTGCTGTACCCAGGACACTGTTTTATGGTGGGCCTTACCCCTTGCCAGAGGATGCAGTCAGCATATACTAAGCCCAATTGATGGGACAGAAGAAATTAAAACAAACATTTAAAAATTGAGGAAGAAAAAGTGATAATTTATGGGGGGGGCTTTTTTTTTTTCTTCTTTTCTTTTCTTGTGTCAAATGACAAAAGAAAATTAAGAGTTGACTCATCTTATGAACAAGAGAAATTTGCTAATTTCTGTCCGCAATGTTTTAACCATAAGTCAGATGATTGGAAAGGAGTCTTGTAGTCTGTGCTGTTGTTTGTTTTTCAGGTGATTGTGTGGCACCAGTTTTTTTTTGATTTTGGGTGACACGTCTGGCAAAAAAATTATCTTTTGAAAGTGGCCTTCTTAAGGATTAAACAACTGAATAAAAAAGAAATGATATGAAAGGTCTGTCAAAAGAACTGAAGACGAAAAAACACCAGAAAGACGAGATAAAGAAAAAAGTTAAGGAATAAAAGGCATTTTAGTAAATTTATCTTTTAGTTCTCTTTCATAAAACAAGCGTAGAAGGAGGAATAATAGTGAAAGAAATCTAAGGAAGAATTTAAAAGAAAAAAGGCAGAAAATAAAAAGTATATCAAATATAATTGAGGAAAGAAATAATGAGAGAATAAGCAATGAAACAATTTGATCTGAGAAAGAGAAATAAATATATATATATATATATATATAATATATATGTGTGTGTAGAGAGAGAGAGAGAGATGAAACAGACTGGTAGGTGACACCCAAGATAAAAATTGGTTTGATATGGTTTCTATTTTGTCTCCTCTTTCTTCCTTTTTTTTTTTCTTTCTTGTTTGCAGTCCTGAGGGAAGTGATGTCAAATTCAGTGGTTAGTTTAAAATGGCTTCAGTGATGTTGATAAAAATGATATGATGGTTGGCTCAAAGAAATAGTTAAGCACATGAAATAGATAACAAAATATAAAAGGAAGACAACTTAATATTAAGGCGAAATATAAATGATATATTGTGCGAGTAGACAGGTAATATGCATATCTACAAAGAGGAAGGCAGGCATAGATTAATAAAAAAAAAAAAAAAAAAAAAAAAAAATTATGATGACTAAAAACTTATATGGACAAAAAATAAGATTTCATTGGAAAGACCAGAAAAAAGGGTTTTATATACATATGTGTGTGTGTGTGTGTGTGTGAGTGATTGCATATATATATATATATATATATATATATATATATATATATATATATATATATTATATATATATATAAAATGAAACTGGAAGTGAATCCGACGGTATGTTGAAAAAATAATAAAGGAAAGGAAGTATAGTATGGATAAAATAGGATATTTAAATCAATTTTACTTACACATGTTTCGGTCAGGAGTTTATCCATGTGTAAAAGTAAGTAAAGTCATCAGGGCGGGTTAATGTTGGTAACAGCCAATCGGCGAGGGAGTCTATCTCCTTTTCACTAGCGCTAGACCAAGGAGATTGTTTTTTTTGCGTCTGAGGTGGAGTGCCACACCTACCATCAGCTCC
Organism: Doryteuthis pealeii; assembly: GCA_023376005.1. Lineage (NCBI taxonomy): Eukaryota > Metazoa > Mollusca > Cephalopoda > Myopsida > Loliginidae > Doryteuthis > Doryteuthis pealeii. The sequence continues at coordinate 6,765,804 of CM042143.1, read as the reverse complement.
TTACTTTAGCGCACAGATCCCTGTGCTACTCATACGCTGAGTTGGTGAGGACCAGGATTCGAACAAGGAACCTTTGTGGTTCCTAGCCGAACGCTCTACCGACTGAGCTAACCCAGCCCTGTAAACTATTATTATTTTGAAATAACCAAATGATTATTATTATTATTATTATTTCATTTCATTTGGTTATTTAAAAATAATAGTTTGAATAATGTACACATGGATAAACTCCTGACCAAAACACGTGTAAGTAAAATTGATTAAAATATCCTATTTTATCCATTCTATACTTTCTTTCCTTTATTTATTTTTTCAACATATATATATATACCAACCCTTTCGCACAAGCAGGATGTGACTCAAGTTTAATTTCTTAAGCAGTGTTTAACAGGTTTGAGTTCAGAGTTTTCCTTCTGCTAGACTGTTAACTAGCCAAAATTAATGAGCCCAGACTGGCCTACTATTTACCCATAGCTGGTTGGAAGTAATTGGATGCATACCTTTCATAAGGATATAAGCGCTATATGAAATGAAAACAACCTTGTCCAACATTTGAACTCTGGTCGAGGAGTCCATTTCTATGGCTGTAATCATTACATCACACCTACCTATCTCTATCTATCTCTATCTATCTCTATCTATATCTCTCTCTATCTATCTATATCTCTCTCTATCTATATATACACTTTTGTTCCTTAATCTTCCTACAGTTATCATCTGGTTACAAATGAGACTGTCCCAATCATTCAAGATGAAATGTAAAAATATAAATTGATTATCTGGTGTCGCTTATCCACCAAATTTTATTTCCTATGTTGTCACTCAGCTAAATTATGGACTATTCCGTTTTTATCATAAAGAAAGGGAAGGAAAAGGAGATGCGATACAGAAAAAATATAAGAAAGAAAGTAGGGGAAAGATAGAGAGGGTGAGTGAGCAGAAGCGACAATGCTAATCTGTTTCAATCAAACATAATGAAAAGAAAGAAAAAAGTATGAGAGTTAAATCAGATTATTATACATTTTACTTATTGAACTATTTTGCAATAGTAGTTAAGAAACATATCAAAAGTTGTAATAATTAAATTATCATACTGTTGTATTTCCACAGGTCCTGCTAGTATATATATATATAATTTGCTATATTTATGACTAGAGAGCTCAATATTAGTGATAGACCATATGTATCGAAGTTAAGATTGTGTAGATTTAGTCAACAACATTTGATGACTGTCAGTATTTCACGTATGTGATCGTAAGACCAAGTCTTGGTGTATGAATGTAGATGTGTGTATTGATTTAAGTACACATAAAAATAAACCCCCCACTTAATGGACAGAGATACACTACTAGTCTTTTTTTTGTGGGTGCCAGACCAAGAGAAAAAGAGACAATGGGCTTACCGGGCTGAGTTTAGATACCCAGCTAGTAGTGTCACCTATTGGTGAAACCCTAGTGGCAAGGGAAGGTAACCCTTTTGGACAAAATTTGGTTTGTTTTGTTTTACAGCATATCAACCTCAGTGGGTCATTTAATGCTGATAAAGTTTTGAAATAAATCAATTCTTAATGGATAATACAATTTTTTTATAAATACATTTTTCTATTTAACCCATAGATGGGACCCTAACAGGTACTACCCTTCCGGGTCAGAGTGGACCAGGGAGCAATGGTGATGAAGGGGTGCTCCACATTCTCCAAACCTTTTGGACACAAGTCCATCTCATCAGGGACAGACAATCACTACAGACCCTATGTATCTAAGTTTGGATAGTGTAGACATAGTCAACCATATTTGGTGGCTGTCAGTATTTCACCTATGTGATCATAAGACCAAGTCTTGGTGTATGAATGTATATGGGTGCATTGATTTAAGTACACATAAAAATACATATTAATATACTAGCCAAACTAGTAGAGCACACCAACTGTATTTAATCAATAGTTAATATGGAGATTAACAAATTCAAATAATCTTTTAAAAACATCCTACTCCAAAACTATAAATTGATACTCAGAGAAAAAATAGAAAACTTGATAAAAAGAATGGAAAGCTTATTTCTCCCTAAACAAAAATGAAAGTGATTTTTGTGGAATTTTTTTAAAGAGGAGAATAAGTTTGTTTATTGTCATAATATCTCCGGTCTTCTCCAGGGATTAAGAATTCCATAGTATAATCCAAATGATTGGAGATTATTCCTAGATAATTCTAAGCACAGCCTGATGTCTGGCAATGTCTATGCAGCTATTCCAGGAGATCATGTGTTTACAAGAAATCATGATATTAAAACAGTGATAAACCTACTAAAATACCACAAGCACAACTGGACAATTTGTGTAGACCTCAAAATGGTAAACTTCCTCCTTGGTCAACTAAGAGGATTGACCAAGTATCCCTGCTTTATTTGCATGTGGGACAGCCGAGCAAGAGACAAGCAATGGAACCAGAACGAGTGGCCCTTACGTGAGATTCTGGAAGTTGGTATGCCAAATATTGTCAATGATCCAATCGTCAGTCGAGAAAAGATCATATTTCTTCCTCTGCACATCAAGCTGGATCTTATGAAACAATTTATCAGACCATTAAATACTGATTGTGAGCTTTGTATCTTTATAGCAACCAAATTCTTACCTAACAATGAGTTTCATATAAAGTCTATCCTTTGTATTGATGAATATGTTTCAAATTGTGTTGCAAATAAAGTTAGACTATGTAATATTAGAACAAAACCAAAAAAAAATTTGTTTCAAAACGAGAAAGTGGTTACTGCAAATAGAAGAAATTAAAAAAAATTTTGACAAATATATAATAAAATTTTACAACAAACAAACTTCTTTTAACAAAAACAAAAAGAAGACATAAACAAGATTAATAAATCACCTAAACCTTTATTATCAAGGCCAACAAAACTTGGAATACCTATGAACTAAAACCAAATCAACACAATAAATTATTCAGAGAAAATAACACCAAATCATATGAAAAATTACCAGCAACACAGAACTAGAAATAAACTTAGAGGCAAGTGAAATAGCAAGCAAACTGAGTCTAGATAACTGCATAAACTTTCGGCAAAAAAAAGAAGAAAAAAACAAGCATTCATAACATAAAGATCCTTTTAAAAGTAGCCCTACATGCACACTAATAAACGCAACAAAAAGGATCTTGGCAAAATAAGTTGAAATATATTTTTTTTAAATTAACACTAAATTAGGGGAAAAACTAAAACTAAACCAATAGAAAAACACAAAGAACAGAATCAACAAAGAAATAAAAGCCCAAAAAGGAGGAATGTGAAGTGAAAGAAAAATTGAAAGAAGGATTATAAAAAAAGAGGGAGAATATCAGAATGGTAAAAAGGAATAATAATAAAGAATAGAAGAAAAAAAATTTATCATAACTACTATGTATGTGTATATATATATATATATATATATATATATATATATATATACAATACACCAACCCTCCCAAGAGGATGTGACACTAGGTCAATTTCTTAAATGGAGTTTAACAGGTTTGAATTTAGAGTTTTTCCTTCTTCTAGACTGGTTGTCTAACCAAGGGTTAAAAAAAACAGTCTGCCCTACTATTTATGCATAGTTGGATTCATACCTTTCCCAAGGGTATTAGCACTATATGAAATCCAACCTCATCCAGGATTTGAACTTGTCTTGTCATATCCATTTCCTATGACGGTAACCATCACACCCCATGCCTCCAATTATTTGGGTAATACTAGCACTCATGAATAACACATACCACCCCCCTAATTTTTGACTAAAGAATTCTCTAGAATTTGTAGCATCTAAATTTAACCTAAATTTACCATTTCTTCAACTTTTATCAGTTCGTATAGTCTAAAAATAACAATTTGTATATTTACAGCCTGTTTTGAAACATAAAATTTACACAGTATGTAGACCAAATACACAGACATGTTCGCATGAAAATGCAACAAGCTTGCAGCAAAAATAAGCTCACATTCGGAGAAACAAAATTATAAACAAACATATTCCAGTAGATATTTCTCTGTAATGGTGGAAACATTTGGACTATAGATATAACTTTACTCATCCTGAATATGGTGAGGCATATGGCTGAAAAAAAGTTAATGATATTGTTCTTGTCTATAATACTCACCCCTAACTTTTGTGCTGAAAAATCAGGGAAAACAGTGTGTCTTATACATAAATTCCTAGTTTGATACCAGTCCTCCCCAAATCGGTGTATGAGTAGCACAGGGATCTGTGCGGTAAAGTAAGAAGCAGATGGTAGGTGTGGCACTCCACCTCATGCAAAAAAAAACAAAACAATCTCCTTAGTCTAGCGCTAGTGAAAAGGGGATAGACTCCCTTGCTGATTGGCTGATACCGACTTTAAGCCATCCCCGACGACTTTACTTTTTTACTTTATACACAAATAAATAGCTAAATAAAAGAGACCAAATGAAATAACACTGAAATAAAGTTAAAGAAAAAGTTGAAGGAAAAATGTGAGGAAAGTTTGGAAGAGAAAAAAAGAAAAAGAAATATAAAATACAATGAAAATGTTTGGAGAGGGAGAAAGAAAAATACAATTAAAATGCGAGAAATTTAGAAGAGAAAGAGAAAAAGAAATATAAGATACAATAAAAATGTTTGGAGAGGGAGAAAGAAAAATACAATTAAAATGCGAGAAATTTAGAAGAGAAAAAAGAAAAAGAAATATAAGATACAATGAAAAGGTTTGAAGAGGGAGAAAGAGTAAAAGAAAAATGAAATCCAATGAAAATCTGAAGAGAAAAAGTGAGAAACAAGAGTCAAATGAGTATTAAAAAAAAAAGAAGGTAAAAAAATGGCTGACAAAAAAAATAGATATAATTCAAGAAGATAGAATGGTTTAACTGTCCCTGTCAGTTGGGTGTTGAGGGCCAGGGTAGGGTTCTAGGGAGAGCAGTGGTGGGTGTCAGATGTTATCACATTTAGAGTATGCAACAAATGTGAAAACTTGGCCTTTGTTTCAAGAAGGAATTCACTCAAGTGTTGATGTGTTAGGGTAAGTATGCACAGCTTCAATCACAACCTTATCAATATGCATATAAAGTGTGTGGGTGATATATATATATATATATATATATATATATATATTTCTTGTTATCTCTATTTTTTATATAATTGGTAAATTCATATCTGGACTTCAGTATATATTATCAATGTATCACTGCAGCATCTTCTTGGAACTTCAGATTTTTGCATATGTTAAATAGTTTTCGTGTTTTGTTTAGACATTCCTACATATAAGAAAGCACCCAAACAGACACACACACACACACACACACACATGCGAGAGAGAGAATTAAACACTAACATGGATGTTTGAGGTAATATGATGTTATCAGAATCAAAAACAAAATAAAGTTCAAAGTTTTGTTAAAGCTCTTTAGCACTAAATTTTTAATAAAAAGGCATGAATCCACTTCTCTCTATAGTAAAGAAAGGTAGGTATCAGCCGAATAGCAAGGGAGTCTATCCCCTTTTCACTAGTGTTAGTCCAGGGTGATTGTTTTTGAGTCTGAGTTGAAGTGCCGTACCTATCATCAGCTCCCCACTTTACCACACAGATCCAAGCATTCTAGTTTATACTGCATGTCTATTTACCCGCTGTATTGTATTATTTTTGTAATTTGTTAATTTATTTAATAATAATAATCAATAGTTGTTAACAATTATTAATAGTTTTTAATAATGATAATAATAATATATAAAAACACTTGAAATCAATAAATTTAACATGTTGGAGTATCTATAATAATAATACAATATACAAACACAAAGAAAATAATAGATTAAATATAATAGGGTATCTATAATAATAATGATGATAATAATCTATTAATAATGGAGATTCGCTTCTGGTTTTTGTCTGTAACAAAAACTACGTCACTGCTTACGTCACTATATCCGAAATCGTCATAACATAGAATAAATACACTCAAAATTTGAGCATGCAACATTAGACAGTCCTCATTGTTTTTTAAAACAAGTTTTAATAGATACATCCCCAGTATCATATATTTATATATAGTTTGTTTTATTTTAATAGATATTCAAAGTTAATAGAACTTAGTTTCGATTTCAAATTGTTTTATTTTTTTTTACTACTTTAATAAATTTGATGATTTCATGATTTATGGGTTCAAACTCTCCGACATTTAATTTTTAACTTCCATCTCCTCAAGCAATATTTAAAAAAAATTATTTTTACATTGCCCAGGGGGCGTTTTTTATTTTGCTAGTAATAATAATATATAAAAACATTAGAAATAATAAATTATATATCAGAAGGCCAAATCTAAATATTTCAAAGAAAGAAAAGATTCTGCGGAAGACAGAGTAATATAAAAAGATTGTAAAAGTCTAGAAGAATATTTTAATGTTTACAGAGAACTGAAGAGATTGTAAAGTTGTATCCATTTGAGTTGTATTGGAGCACTCGGAACAGTGCTGAAGAGTCACACAAAATATCAGAAACATTGAAAATCTGATTGATTTTAATGGGATGTCAACCTGTTTAGGGTTATTCTAAGCCTAGATCTTAGTAAATTGTGTTCAATGTACATTTACATTTTGTGTAGTTGTTTCTGAAGTTTTTTGTTTTTTGTTTTTTGTTTTTTTTTGCATATGGTCCGATCAAATCTTATTTAATGGGAATTCGGTGTCTGTCTACCTGTAACCAAAACTGTCAATGCTTACATCACAATACCCTCAAGAATTGCATAAGTTTATCAATGAGTATTTAATTTGCAGTCAAACTCATTAATACATAAAATGAATCTTATTTATTAATGATGTCACTATGAAAATTCTGAGTTAGATTTGCCTCAAAATAGGACATGTTATTCATTTAATATCTTGCAATGTGCAATATCACTAAGAAATAAAGCTTTACATAATATATGGTTATGTTAATTTGCATACTGGGTTTAACAAATAATTACTTGGTAATATTATTGTTTTATTCTCCGACATATCCTATGAATGATTTTATACAGAAACCAATTAAAATAAGTAATCTTTTTATATGCATTCTTTTTCTCTGAATGTTTGAGATGAGGCTTGATGATTAGTATTATCTGCGTTATTCGGACTATTGTCCCCATCTTCATTGTTATTTGTACAACGTTTCGGCCGATATGCCCTCCGGCCTTCTTCAGGTATTTCTTGTCGGACTCAGGAACCTTCTTTTTGGACTCGGGAACCTTTTTTTTTCGAACTCTGGAACTTTCTTGTTTTAATCGGGAGCCATCACGGAACTTCGAACCTAACCCTTTATTCAGTCCTCAGGGATATCCTGTTCTCATTCCGCTAACCATAGCTGGGGTGGGAGTTGTGTTAATTATTTTTCTACCCCAGCTATGATTAGCGGAATGAGAACAGGTTACACCCGAGGACTGAATAAAGGGTTAGGTTCGAAGTTCCGTGATGGCTCCCGATTACAACAAGAAAGTTCCCGAGTTCTAAAAGAAGGTTCCCGAGTCTGACAAGAAATACCTGAAGAAGGCCGGGGGGCATATCGGCCGAAACGTTTTACAAATAACAATGAAGATGGGGTCAATAGTTCGAATATTGCAGATCATATGCATTCTTGTTTAATGTTTTTTCATTACATTAAAACTTAAATACTTATGCCCGGAAGGCGCATATTCTTGCTAGTACAAATAATTCTTAAACAGATCTATTTGAACTATAGATGGGACTTTAATACGTACTATAACTCTGGGTATTCCACAGATATCCAGAACTGGAGTCTCTCCATCAGATGCAGTTTAGTGTCCTACTTAAGACACTCCTTGGGTGGAGATATTACCTCTCTACAGGGGATACAGTCAGCATATTCTAAGCCTGACATGGCTATTGAAAATCTGAAAAAAGAACTTAGATCTGTATCTTCTCATTCTCTCCCCTATTCCTTTTAATCCTCATTGTTCATTCATGTTTATATTTAAATGTTATATAAACATGGATTAGTTTCATATGCCAGAAAGGAATGAAAAATCTGCGAATAATTTTGACTGTATCCTCTCTTTTATCTTTCTTTTGCTCTATCTCGCCATAAAGAATTTTAATATACCACATTGCTTATGCCTTTCAATTCCTACCTGTCCTTCAAACTTTCATGTATTTTCTTAGGATATCCAACCAGCAACACTATCTCTCTGCATCTTTCTTTTCATTTCATTCATTGTCCCACTTCATATATATATATATATATATTTATATATATATGTATAAGTATTAACTTACCGGTGGGTATAAGCCCCATTCCAACGGGCATGTTTATAACACCAAAGATTAATCATAAACTCGATTAATTTAAAAGTAACCCTGAAGAATCTATCGATGAAACTCGAGTAGGTTACTCATTTCCATTCTTAAATAAATAAATAAATAAATATATATATATATATATATATATATATATTATATTATATATATATATATATATATATATATATATATATATATATATATATATTATGGAGGTGCGTGGCATAATGGTTAAAGTCGTGGGAAATGGACTTGTCAACCTGATTTCAAATCCTAGACAAGGCTGTTTGCATTTCACATAGTGCTAATACTCTTGGGAAAGGTATGAATCCATATATTCTCCCTCCAGCTATGGGTAAAATCGTAGGGGCAGACAAGCACTTTAACCTTGGGTAGGTAACCAGTCTAGGAGAGGGAAAACTCTGAATTCAAAATTCCTGAGGTCGGTCGTTGATTGGGTTTGTAGCAACCCTTGATGCACCAATTCTTTCCTATCGACTGTGCCAAAAAGTGCAGAATGTTCCAACACAAGCTTTCACCACTATAAACAAATCACTGTGTTGGTAGTTCACCGAATGAACACTCACGCGTCGAAAATTGACAAGAGAGTCCATTTTTTATTTTGTTTTTTATTTTTATATATATATATATATATATATATATATATATTTTTTTTTTTTTTTCATTTCATTTATCTTTTGCATTCATACCTCTTACACTTACCTCGTTCAGATTCTATTTGCTCTCCCTCGTTCTCACCCTCACTTTTCTTAATTCATACTCATTATTTTTTTGCTTAAAATCTAACTGCTTTAGCGCAGAAGAACTTCTGCCCTGTCGGCTTGGGCATTAGAATGCACTGACTGCACCTCTGCAGAGGGGTAAGACTCCCCCAATGGGGCCACCCGTTGGCCGTGGGTGGAAACCCGTGATGCTTAAGGATAGAACCCAGGTAGATGAGCATGACTTGCAATACTCCACTTTGGCCCTATCTTGGGCTAGACGGGTGGCCGGAGAGGCCCCCTCCGATCAATCGGCTGGTCACGTCAAGCCCTAGCACCTATATGATTGTCCCAAGCCTATTGCCTTTATGGCAATCCCCAACCCTTTTTATCATATGGGTGCTAGAAGGCGGTGGCTGTGGGTCTACATATCCTGAGAATGACGTTAAACTCTATCTGATGGTGAGGTTCCAGTTTTGGAGGTTTGGGGAATATGGAGCGCCCCTTCATCACCATTGCTCCCTGGTCCACTCTGACCTGGAGTGGTAGTACCTGTTAGGGTCCCATCTATGGGTTAAATAGAAAATATGAGTTTATAAACAAATTGTATTATCCATTAAAAATGAAATTATTTCAAAACTTTATCGGCATTAAACATTTTTGAATACCAAATTACCAAAAGAAGTATTCGGCATAAAATAACCCAAGGGGTTGACATGCTGTAAAACCCAACCAACCAGACTAAACCAGAAGAACATTCTGATTCAAAGTAGAAAAGCCTAAAAGTTATAGGGGAAAAAAGCAGAATGATATTATAGGTTAGATATCACATTGTAATGATAATTATAATGGGAACTACTGAATAGTAATATAACATTAAAACTAAATGTATTCTAGCTAACTCCTTATTTGGTAAATAGTTTGGTGTTATATAGAATGAAGCAGCTTTACAAATGCATATGTATGGTTGATATTGGGGGGGGGGTTCATATCTATATTCTTTGTTTTTGATCATAGATGCATTTGACAGCAAAAACTTGAAAACCTTTTCTGTAATGGGTGAATTTATAGGTACAGGTTCATGTTTACCTAGGCACACACACACACACACACACACACGTGTATATATATATATATATATATATATATATATATATATATATATATATATTAGGTGACTTTGTCTTTACTACACTAACTTAGATATATATGGTCTGTCAGTGATATTGAGCTCAGTCGGTAGAGCGTTCAGCTAGAAGCCACAAGGTTCCTAGTTCGATACCGGTCCCCGCCAACTCAGCGTATGAGTAGCACAGGAATCTGTGTGGTAAAGTAAGGAGCTGATGGTAGGTGTGGCGCTCCACCTCAGATGCTAAAAACACTCTTTGGTCTAGCGCTATTGAAAAGGGGATAGACTCCCTCGCTGACTGGCTGTTACCGACTTTAGGCCACCCCGTCGACTTTACTTATATTATCAATATTAATATATACATATATATATATTGCTTTCTGTAGATGAGATAATACTATCTAGGTATGTGAACTAGTTACTAATTTCAGAGATTTACCATCCTGTGTGGAGGTTTCTCTATTTTGTTTAAAACACATGAACTCCTTTTTATTTGCGTTCACCTCTAAGAACAATACCTCTTGCTGCCTTCTCTAGGCTATGCAGCACGTACAAACACACACACACTAATATATATTTATCATATATACATTTAATATATATATATGAGGTGTGTGATATAATGGTTATCATCCTAGGAAATGGACATGGCAACATGAGTTTAAATCCTAGACGAGGCTGTTTGCATTTCACATACCCTTGGGAAAAGTATGAATCTAACTATTCTCTAATAGTAGGACAGACTAGGCTCTTTAACCTTGTAATGGCAACCAATCTAGGAGAAGGAAAACTGAATTCAATCCTTTTAAACTCTGCTTTAGAAATTGACCTTGTGTTGCATCCTACTCATGCAGAGGAGGTGGTAAATATATATATATATATATATATATATATATATATATATGTGTGTGTGTGTGGGGGGATAATCACAGTCTTTCCTACATGAAACTCTGAATGACACTGAAGAATTATAATTTAATATTTCTGTTTTTATACTTTGAGCACTTTTACATTTTTTGACTGCTAAATTTTTTAATCATGTTATTTCAATGATAATAATAATAGCAATAAAAATAATGTGTATATATATATATATATATATATATATATGACTGTATGTACACCTGTATATATGTATGTATATATGTTTCTAAAAATCTATGGTACTCTCTCATGCAATTTGTTAAGTTCAAAATATGATATGATTGTTAATAAAACTGCTTAACCTCGGAGTTCTCAGAATAAACTGAGAATCGAAAGGAAAATAAAATTCATTTAATGGCCAGAGATGAGGAAATGTTGTTCAAAGACTTTTTGGCACTGGTCAGAAAATCCTGTTACTCTTGGAGGCCAATTCAATTTCCTTCTTAAATGACAATTTCTTGCTTTTGTTTTATGGCATGATTTTTGTGAGAAGAATTTATGTTGAGAAGATCACCATCACCCACCCTCCACCCGCGCTTCACCCAACAAAATTATCAAAGAAACAAAGTTATTGGTGTTTCAATGTCTTCTAGCTTCCTGACTTTTGGTTGACATTCAGGGCAGGGTGCCTCAGACTTTAGTTAAATTTGTACTCAGGTCAGGTGCCAAAGAGATTTTACATTGACATCATATAAAGTGTAGCCGTTGGACATGGTGAAAAATAATTATCAAACTAAATCTTAGATCTGACTAACATGTCCAACTCTGAAAGGATAGGAATACAAACGTTTCAGTATCTGTAAAAGGAGTGAAACACATTGGCTTAAAACAAGTATACACAATAACCAATACAATAAGATGGAACAGAGCCAACCATAAATATGGTAAACTTGAAAAGTTTTGTGCTAAAGCAGAGACAATTCCAATGACATTAAAATTTAAGGAAACAGACTTAAATGCCATAGACAAGAAAAAAAAAACAAATAAAAAAAATCTAACTAATTATAAAATTATATTTATACATGCGTTTTTATATACCTAAATATCTATGTCCAATGTTTGGTTTCTTATATCAAAATACAATTCTATTTACAGTAGTGATTTTACTACACTTTGATCCTTAAATATTTCAATGAAATACAAACATTTTATCAAAGTCTTGAAGTGGCAACAATTAAAGCCAACATCAAACAATTTCATATAAGTTACAAGTATTTAACTAGATGATATATATATATATATATATAATTACAATATAGCAATATTCACCGGAAGTTAACCAGCCAAGATTAGATATATATATATATATATATATATATATATATATATATATATATTCAAACCCATTCTCAACAGATATTACAAAGGTAAGAGACAGATTTTATCTTCTAATAACTTATAGAATAATTATATTAACTTGATGCTTCAAAGGAGTCTAATAATAGATGAGAAAAACTTTCTATCAGGGACCCCACTCTCAAAAAGTGTTTTAATACTTTTGAGAGGGGTTCCTTGGAAAGGATTTTTTATTTATCCCCCTCATTTTTATTTAATCCATTCATTTTACCATTAATTTTTAACTATATATATATATATATATATATATAATGAGAGAGAGAGAGACCTCATCTGATGATTGTATCTTTTTTGTTAGAGTACATGAAACTAGTAGTAGTGAGACTGTCATTTATTTATTTTAGGTTCTATCCTGCTCTACTGGCCAGAATTGAGCATTTTTCAGATTTATGAAAAACATTTTTAAAACAATTTGTTTATTCTCATATATATATATATATATATATATATATATATATATATATATATGGTGGCTGGAATGTGATATAATTGGAGGGTATTTTTCAACATAGTCCTCCTTGAGGTCCACACATTTTTTCCATCAGTGTTGTAATGCTTGGATCCCATTGATTAAAAAAAATTATCAACTGCAGATAAGGCATCAGCATATGAACTTTTCACCCAACACACACACATACACACACACATATATATATATATATATATATATATATGTTTGTGTGTATATGTGAATACTGCAGATTTTGTAATGAGTTTAAAAAATCAATTTTGTAACTTTCAATCTCTCATCTCCCCTAATGTCAAATAGGGGAACCATGCTAAGTAAGGAATGTAATCACTAAAACTGAAACAAGCAAACATCAAAACAAACAACAGGAGGTTGAGTTGATACAGACATCTTTTTATATATTATTTTTGGTAATGAGCAATAGTTTACAAAAGATAATTTGTGTGAGAATTAATTTTATTTTAGTATTGTGAGTTCTGAAATTCCTTTAGAGAATAAAACTTATTTACTGTCATGAAACTTTTGGACTGAAACTTTAGGTTCTCATAAATAATGTTTTCCTGTGGACAACTAGACATGGACACACTAGCATAGGCTGACCAAAACTTACCTTAATCAGGTCTGTGTGGATAGTGGATGCCATGCTGAAGACCAATAGGGACAAGTAGTGAGCAAGAATGAGTGAGACAAAGGAAATGGCTGGAAGTCTTCAATTGACACTGTTTTCAATTGATTTCTCAAAAACTGTGTAAAGTTCTCAACAGTTCCCAAATGACAACCATAGAATTAGGTTTTGATTTTGGGATCATGAAATCATCATAATGATTCAGATAAAGGGAATAACGAGGTTGAGGTACCACTGGAATATTCTCTTATGCCAAAACTTAACAAAGTAACCAATCTGATTTTGTTTTGTGCGTTTAGAAAGTAAGGAATGAGATTTTTCTTTCACTTGCAGGACCTGTGGATATATGATTTGATTATTACAACATTGATATTATTACTTAAGAGCTATTGCGAAATAGTTCAATATGTAATAAGTATAATATACTCTCTCTCATTCTTTTTGTTCTTTCCTTTTTTTCATATTTTCATTATGTTCAATTGAAATAGATTAGTGTTATTGTTTTCATGTTCTCACCCCCTCTCTCTATCTTTCTCCTACTCTTTCTTTATTTCCTATTGTATTTTTTCTGTGTAGAATGTCCTTTCTTTCTTTATAATAAAAAAGGAATAGTCCATTATTTAGCTGAGGTGACGACACTCATAAGAAATGAAAATTCAGTGGATAAGCGACACCAGATAATCAGTATAATATACTCCTCTCATTCTTTTTGTTCTTTCCTTTTTTTCATCTTTTCATTATGTTCAATTGAAATAGATTAGTGTTATTGTTTTCACGTTCTCACCCCCTCTCTCTATCTTTCTCTTTCTTTCTTTCCTATTATATTTTTTCTGCGTAGCATGTCCTTTCTTTCTTTTTAATAACAGAATGGTCCATTATTTAGCTGAGTTGACGACATTCATAAGAAATGAAAATTCAGTGGATAAGCGACACCAGATAATCAGTATTGACATATTTGCATTTCATCTTGGATGATCTTATTTTTAGCCAGAGAGTGTGTTGCAAAATGATAACGGATGGAAGATTAAGGAACACCAGTATTAATATATAGATTTGTTAGTTTGACAATGCTGATTGAAAAACAGCTGATCAATTTTATTTCCTCTCCAATTATCATCAACATCAAACAGTTCTGTTGATGTCATATTTTTATCAGTTTGTAAAGGATATAGTTTGTGTCATGGCTCAGGGGTAGAGTTTCACACTCTGCCTTCTGGTGCCACTGGTTCAATCTCTAGTTGCAGAGATCGTAGTATACACTGTTGATGAGACCTAATAAGGTTGAAACAGTTGCCCAGTGTTCCTCATGTTGCTCAAGGTGTTTGCCAAGTGTTTCGGTCGTGGTAATTTAATTAATACATATGATATAATTCCTCTATTTACAAAATTATCTATATCCTATGCTCATGATGTTGGGTTACAGGGATCCAGACCACTGACTTGAGAAGACGTTGCTGTAGAGTAATGCCTGCGACAGGCTATAAGACAATACAGGTTACGTGGCTGCGTGATTATCATTTACTAGATTATTCAGACATGGGCCAGTGGCTCAGGGGTAAAATTTCAGGCTCTGCCTTCTGGTGCTGATCTCTAGTGGTGGAGATCATAGCATACACTGCTGATAAGACCTGATAAGGTCGACACAGCTGACCAGTGTTCCTCATGTCGCACATGGTGTTTGCCAAGTGGTGTTTGGTCATGGTAATTTAATTAATATATATATATAATGGGTGGTAAAACATGGAAATAAATCTGACAGTATGTAGAAAAGTAAATAAGAAAAAACAAAGTATTCCAAAAGATAAATTTATTTGTAGATGGGGAAGTTGGTTGACATTAAAACTTTTTTTATTTTTATTTTTATTTTTATGAATCCTTCATCAGGAACATTAGGTGTGCATGATGTAATCTAAACTGAAAAATTGGAAAAACAAACACTTTCTCTAGTATTTTCTAATTTTTCATTTTAATTTTGAAAAGAATTCTAACTTGGATTAGACAATACCACAATCATCCAATTGTCCTGATGAAGATTTTATAAAAAAAACGAAATAATTTAGTTTTTTTTAAAATCTACTTTTGTATATATATATATATATATATATATATATATATATATATAAAGTGTGTATGGTTCTCACTATATTACTTGGTGAGTTAGTGGTGGGCTAATATTTGCAGTATTATTAGGAGAGTGCTTAATATCTGTTATAGAGCTACTATATAATAAATAAATATATATTAGTTTGTATATATCCATGTAATTAAATATATATATACACAAACTTATATATGTATTTATTATTATTATTATTATTATTATATATACTAGCAAATATATGCACCCTCCGGGTGCAAGTAGTTAAGTTTTAATGTAATAAAATATTATATTAAATTAGAAAGGCTAATGAAACTAAATAAGAATGCAGATAAAAAGATTTGAAACAGAGGGAGGTATAATCAAAAAATAGAACAACTGAATCTTACTCTTCCATCACTCTCGTCTTTCATTGTTATTTTTTCTAATTTAAGTATTTAGTTAAAAAGAGGTAGTAAAGAATAAAATGACGGTTATTTTTTCTTGTTAATGGATTTCATTTAAGATTTGTTGAAGAGATTTTTGCTTATATTCATTAAAATAAAACCAAACAGTTAGAAATCAATAATACTTAGCACATATTTATTAAAATCACATTTTTAATATCAATATGTAAATTAGCCTTCCCATTCACACTGTAAACCACTATTTTGTTGTATATATAAATACTATTGCATGTTATTAGTATGTTGATACGGTCAACAGTATTAATAATATAAAGCAATTTTATTAATAATTGAGGTTTACATAAAAATAAAATCATGGATGTAAATAAAAAAGGGAATTGTGACTTGTATAGTAGTATAGTTTCGGTTACAGACAGACAAACCCACAATCTCCATTATAATAAGATGTGTGTGTGTGTGTGCATGTAAACACATATATATATCTTTGCCTACAAAATTTCTAGCTTGGCTGTACCAAATTTTCTTGTTATGTTTTACCTGTATGATGGGATATTTCAAAAGTCACTCTCTATTCACTTCTGAATTCATTCTATTCAAATAAAGTCCCATTATTATGCTCATGTAGTGATTTCTCAGTGTAAACAAATGATACATGTGAGAGCCCCTGCCAGCATCTTACAGTAGGATCACAGTGGTGGGAGATCTGCTTTGAATGGCTTCAAGTATGCAAAGAGATATATAGAGAGAAAGACAAGACAAGAGAGATAGTGATAACAGATTCTTTTAAAACCATTTACTGAATTTACAAGTCCCAAATTTTGTTAATTTTCAGTATTTTGTTTGCTCTTTAATTTAGTAGCATTTAAACATTGGGTCAGAATAGGCAAAACTTTCAAAATCATTTCTCTTATATCTTTTAATATCTTGAATATATCTCATAAAAAAAAAGGTTAAATCTGATATTTGTATCTGAAGTTCAATCAAAAAGAATTTTCTATTGCAATTTAATGAGCAGATTCATTTAGTCAATTCTTTTTCTTTCTTTCCATATGACCTGTACTTTTTGAATCGTTTTTTTAACTATGCTAATTGTCAGTTCAACAAAAATTATGAAAAAAAAAGAGATTTACTGATGAATGGAAAAGCTATTTAATCCAGACACTACTTCTGACTTTATGTGTATTGTGTGCATATGTATATGTATTTAGATGTGGATGCATGTGTGTGTGTATATTATATATATATATATATATATATATGTTTTTGTAATTGCATGTATGCTGATGTGTGCATTGTATGTATATATATGTGTGTGTATTTATATATAAATATACGTGTGTGTGTGTGCTATATATATATATATATATATATATATATATGTATGTATATAATGTGTGTATTTATATATAATATACGTGTGTGTGTGTGCTATATATATATATATGTGTGTGTGTGCTGTGTGTGTATATATATATATATATATATATATATATGTGTGTATATATATATATATAATATATATATATATATATATATATATTATATATATGTGTGTGTGTATATATATATAATATATGTGTGTGTATATATATATATATATATGTGTGTGTGTGTATATATATATATATATTGTGTGTGTGTATATATATATATATGTGTGTGTGTTTATATATATATATAAATGTGTGTGTGTGTTATATATATATATATATATATAAATATATATATATATATATATATATATAATATATATATATATAAATGTGTGTGTGTGTTATATATGTATAAATGTGTGTGTGTGCGTATATATGTATAAAATATGTATAAATGTGTGTGTGTGTGTGTGTGTGTGTGTGCGTATATATGTATAAAGTGTGTGTGTGCGTATATATGTATAAATGTGTGTGTATATATATGTGTGTGTGCGTATATATGTATAAATGTGTGTGTGTGTGCGTATATGTATATGTGTGTTGTGTGTGGCGTGTATATGTATATAAATATGTGTGTGTATTTATGTATGTATATTTATGTATATATGTGTGTGAGTATTAATATAGCCTAATAATTTACTCTGTCTCTAATGACTTCATTTTCATTTATTATTCTATATAAAAATGAAACTCGACTTATAAACTTTAATTGCTCAGACAAAATTTAATTAAAAAAAAATAGTTTCAAAATTATTGTTTATTGTTACCTTGATATTATCCACTTGTAAACTGAAAATAAACCTCTGCATGTTTTCAAATACTTACAAATATCTCTTTATAACAAAGTGACAGACGGGCCAATAATTCAATTGATAGGTTGAGTAATAAATGTGTTGATACCGGGAATAGTAACCTAGGTGTATTTCCAGTTATAGTGTGTTTGGGAGGAGCCCTGACTGGAAATGTCAAGTGTTTGGGTTTTTTTTTTAATATTATATTCTCATGTCTCAAGAGGAATAATTCACTGTGAAGAAATGGAAGTTGCCCTTGCGATATGCACTGATGGCTCAAAATTGCTGCACGGTGAATAAGGATTGGTTTTATTTCCCTCTTGAAAGCACAACAACCAAAATGGCTTTCAAAGATCATAGCGGGTGTTTCTTTAAAGAGCCCTTCTTATCACATCAAAAGATTGTCTTTTTAATTTGCTATAAGCACATTATTTTATGTCAATGAGATAAACCAGGTGTGTTTATATATATATATATATAATGTACACATGGGCACATTTATTATGAATGTACGTGTTCATCTTTGCTCATATAAGATATTTTGAATGGCTGACCATATATGGAAGGAAAAAGGATGAAGTTAAGATAAAAGATAGAGAAGAACATTGGGGAAGAAGACGTCTCAAAGGAGCAGTGCATATATTAGGCTATAGTGACCTCTTGAGTTGACCAAGTATAGAGATGAACACAATATGGGAACCAGTAATTAAAAAGGCTAGATTAGATTATCATTAAAAAAAATCACAATATGAGTAAGGTAAAAAAAAAAAAACATGCATAATAAATATAAGTGTAAATTCTAGGTAAAAAAAAAAAGCATTATACAGGTTCCAAAAATTCACTCTAAAATAACATGACTTAATGGATATAGGTGTTGGGTTAATACAGTTCTAAGTGACAATCACCTGGAGGTTGTAGGTTCAATTCTGACTACAGGTGAAAATAACATAGAATACAACATAGCCTTATACTTGTACTGGTTTATGGAATGAAAACAATCAATCCCAAAAGATTTTTAAAAAGTGTTCAGTTCGAAATTCAGTGAATGCTCGTGATTCTGATATGAAATCTCCCAAGTTTGACTTGAAGGTTCCTGAGTTCGACAAGAAATACCTGAAGAAGGCCAGAAGGCACATTGGTCAAAATGTTGTGTATATAAAAATAAATAAAAGGACAACAATTCGTAAAATCTAAACAATACAAATTAAAGTTCAATTTAATTTATTTTACATTCATTTTTATTGTTTTGATATTAATTTCTATTATAATTTTTGAATAGTATAAAAAGATTAGGAAAATTGCTCATATATTATAATTGCTGATAATATAAAAATGCACACACACACACACACACACATATATATATATATATATATATATATATATATATATATATATGGGAAATCTTTTTTTAAAAAGCTAATTAATTTTTTTTCCCATAGATCCAAACTTTGCATTGTTTGAAATTAGATTATAGTAAACATTATTTCAATCTCCCCCCCCCCACACTTTTTTTTTGTTGAAGCTATTGAAAACGGCAGTAAATCAAACAGAGTTCTCCAGGCTGTCATCAACTGTTTGATAGCTGAGAAGTGTAAACCATGTGAAATTTATAAAAGAATGTTAAAGATGTTTATAAATGACCTAAACAGTCCATGAGGTGGAAAACATGCTGACTTTAATGAAAACAACACTTTAGGTGCAGCAGTCAGTAAAGAAGGCCATGCTGATAGTCTTCTTGAACAAGAAAGTACCTATCACTATTGGTTTCATTTAAAAAGGTGCAATTGTGAACAGACCTTCTTGCTGCCTACTCCTAAGGCAAAATTAACCTTATTTATTAAATGACTCTTGTTTTTAATATATATATATATATATATATATATACACATTTGAACAGATATGCTTACCTAATTCATTAATTATTAACTAATTGACTTTCAATTAGGTATGACTTCAATTAAGCACTTATTCTCCAAATTGTCGGCTATCGCCATCTCAAACAGACTTAAACCTGTTTGTCTACTTTCATATATATATATGTTGGCTGATTGAAAAGTAACTCCCTATTTTAAATTATTCTAATTTTTTAAATTACATTTTTCTCAATTCTTTAATGTATGTTTCTTAATATATTGCAGTTAAATCTGTGTTATGCAAAATTAAACTCCTCCACATTTTGCTATTGTTGTTCATGAATGGCTTAATTACCATTTTCCTGGTAGATGCATGGGTAGATGTGGTCCATATGAGTGGCCAGCTAGTAGCCTTTATTTAAAACCCTGCAATTTTTTACTTAAAGGTTAAAGAAGAAAGTCTATTCTATGAGACCAATGTCTTTGGAAGAACTTGAAGGACGAATATGAGAATTTATTTCTGCCATTCCACAAGTTTCTGGGAAGATCAGTTGATGCAATTCTCTAGTGGCTCTAAGAGGCTGGAAACAAATGCTGGTGCCCCATATAGATTTTTAAATAAAACTCCGTTTCTTGTAAAAATAATGATTCAGAAATAAATTATAAGATTTTTAGAATAGTGAAGAGAGTTAATTTACAATCACCATATATATATATATATATATATATATATATATATATATATATATATAAAGTGTAGTAGCTAACAATATTGCCTAATACCTGGGGTGCCCCAAAAGGGGAGTGCCAATGGAGCTGAACTATATTTGACAACTTCCTTCCAAAAGCCTTGCTTTCTACAGTCCCTACATTAAACCAATATTGGTTCACATTTTTGTAACATGTGGCTGTTGATATAATATATATATATATATATAATTGATGCACTGATTTTAATATCATGTCAACTCATTTAGGGTTATTTATACCTAGTGATTCATATTTACATTTTTTGTGTAGTTTTTTCTGAAAAGTTTGGGTTTTTTTTCACACGATACTATCAAATACAAATTATTTTCTAACAGGTCTGTCCGACCCATAGATGGGACCCTAATAGGTACTACCACTTTGGTCAGAGTGGACATGAGAGTAATAGCAATGAAGGAGGATTCCACACTCCTCAAAACTCCAAAACTAGAGCCTCACCATCAGATGCAGTTTAGAGTCATACCCAGGGTACCCCTTTTATGTGGGGTCTTGCTCTTCTGCATTTTCAAACCCTGCTTACATGCCAAGGAAAATAAATTTTAAGTTTGAGGATCATTAATTATCATATTACTTGATCAGAAATAAAAATAAAGTCTGTTTAGTAGACTTTAGTACATTTGATTCTCACTGGGTGCTCCATACTTGTAGCCTTATGCCAAACTAAGCTAAGTTTGGTAATTGGAACAGAGCAGAAACAAATTATTGTTTTTTATTTGTTGGTTAGTTTAAAGAACTGGTCTTTCTAAGAAAGTTTTCTTTAATACCTCTATTTAAGATTTTTCTTTTAAAAAGCATTAAACTCAATAAGAAAAGGCTAAACCTAAAAAAGTGTTAAATATGAAATAGTCTTCTCTTCCACTAGTATGTGACTACTATGACTGCTACTGTCATTGCCATCAATAAAGACTCATCCATCCTCTCATCCTTTTAACCTCCCCCCCACCCATACCTACACTAAAAAACATTTCAACTCTCTATCAATATTACGAGTCAAAGACAGTAGAAGATAACATATTTAGTCAAGGGTGTATCAAAGTGTTTTTGGAAGAGTGATAAAACCTGTAACTGTTGGCATAGAAACTAAGGGGTGTAAAATGTAGTAATAATAACACAAGGAGACAAAACAAAAATAGATTTTTTAAAAATGCAGAACAGAGAAAAAAAAATCTATAAGAATAAAAACAAGAAATACAACAAAAAAAGAAAGGAAACATAAAAAAGTGTTACAAAAAAACAAAGAAATAACTTTGAAAATAAAAAAGCAAAACAACAAAAAATGAAACTAAAAAAAATAAAAATAAATATTTCTTTTTAATCTGTAAAGAAAATAAAAATTTCTAAAAGAAACAACAAACAAAAATGTAAAAGACAAGAAAAAAATGGTAAAACAAGAATAGCACCACCAAAAAATGGTTAAGCAATTGTTGCAAGAACCTCAATGATCAGGCAAGGTCAGATAGGCCTAAAACCATGGATTCTGAAGCCTTGCTCCAAAACATAGAGCAAATAGCATTCAGAGAGTATCAGGTGAGCTTGGCATCCTACAGTTCAATTTGTCACCTTCACGACCTCAGCCAAAATATCTGGAGCTGCTGAATTGTGCCTTACATTACCAAAATATTTTTTTGAATCTGTAAAGAAAATAAAAATTTCCCAAAGAAACAACAAAAAAAAAAAAAATACAAATTATAAACAAAAAAGTAAAAACCAGTAAAAGAAGAAAAAAAAAATAAGAATGGCAAAACAAGAATACCACCCCCAAAAGAATGGCTAAGCAATTAGGAAGTAATTAAAAAAAAAAGGTCAGTTGTTTTTGTCCTGTTCCTGAGTGAATGCAAAAACCAGGCGCATATGCGAAAGACATAATCATTCTTGGAGCACCTCTTTGCTCATCTTCCGAAGACAATCAGTCAGCAAATTTTGAGAAACCTGAAACTCTGCTTCGCAGTACCAAGAATGTCGATGAAAACGAAACAATGCAAACCTGTTTTGTCTTTTTCAGTGAAAATGCAAAACTTGTTGAAACTCTTTGGTATTTGTGCTTTTGTCTAACAGCCGATTTGCAAGTTCCTCATGGTGTAAGTGTGAAAACGTTTCAAGACAGCCTATATAAGGCATGTCTGCAAAAGATACAGTGAAAAATTCTAAAAATATGTGGGAAAATATTTTGCAATTCTTTGGTAAACATCACATGCACTACCATTTTGTTTTAGTTTCAAACTGAAGTTAACATCAATCTTATTTTCTTAGAAAAAATAATTAGCATTTTAGTCAGTGATAAATAATTATTGTAAACTAGCAAGACCTGTGGATATACCACAGTATGATAATTTTATTATTATACTCTTTGATGTGTTGCAAAATAGTTCAATATGTAAAAAGTATAATAATCTTGATTTAACTCTCTTTCTTTGACAAAAACACGACTTGGAAAATATCTAAGTTGTACTGGAAATTTGCCTGACACTGGCTCGCTAAAACATGGCCTAAATTAAGGGAAGAGGCCGGTCAAGATAAAAATTACCTAAATATATTCCGTAATTCACAATTTCAATATTACAAATAAAACAAACGTAACTTTTTTTTCTTTCTTTTTTCAACTCATTTTGATTTTACATTGGTCGTTTAAGTGATGCAAGACCATTTGGAATGTTTCATTTTTAAAAATTGGGTGAAAAAAAATGGGACAAATAATAAATCTGCAATATAATCTGGTTTAAATTTTTGTATTGTATCTTGAACAATTTGGATGGTCTCATTTTAAACCAGATGATGTTATAGGATGATTATAGATGGAAGATTTAGGAACAAACGTATTAATACATAAATTGATCTAAATTATATTAAAATTTTTACTTTTTATTTGGTAAGAATGATAATTAATTTTAATACTTTGAAAATATGATAATTCAAGTGATTAAAAAAAAATGAAATACAGACAATATATTTGCTATCTTGTATTCACAACATGATGAATAAAATTTACAGTAACTGAAACTAATTGCTTTCTCATAAAAACAATAAAACTGATATAAGGGAATCAGAAAATAAGCATGTATGCTACAACTCCTGCAAAAATAGGTGAATCTTCATATGAGAGTAATCCCAATGGTAAGTAAAGTCGTTGGGCGGCCTAAAGTCGGTATCAGCCAGTCAGCGAGGGAGTCTATCCCCTTTTCAATAGCGCTAGACCAAGGAGATTGTTTTGGGCATCTGAGGTAACTCAAAAGATAGAAAGAATAGAATTGGTGAGTGATTTGGCATCTGAGATGGAGTTCCACACCTACCATCAGCTCCTTACTTTACCGCACAGATCCCTATGCTACTCATACGCTGAGTTGGCGAGGACCGGTATCGAACTAGGAACTTTGTGGTTTCTAGCCGAACGCTCTACCGACTGAGCTAACCCGGCCCTGTCTCCAAAATATTTAAAAATCACAAAAACGTTTATTGTTTGTCAAATATGTTTACATTTTAAAGTTTGAACATGTATCAATTTTTCTACATAATTGCTATTTTGGTCAATGCATTTTTGTAGGCACTGTGGTAGTTTTTGTATGTCCATGTCATACCAGCTCACTTCTATACCGTTGAAGAAGCATTGAACCTTGTCGTTGCAAATTCCCTACCTCACTTGCGGATGTTTTTGACATCCATACATGACTTGCCATACATTTTTTATTAGAATGTTCTGTTTCTTTCTATGATAGTAATGCAATTGTAATGTCTCCAAATATTTAGAAATCCCAGAAATGTTTATTGTTGGTCAATTTACATGTTTACATCATTTTTGAGTTTGAAGATGTATCAATTTTTCTACATGATCCTCAGTTTGGTCAATGCATTTTTGTGGACTCTGTGGTAGTTTTTGTATGCCCATGTCATACCAGCTCACCTCTATGCCAATTGTAATGTCTCCAAAATATTTAGAAATCCAGAAACGTTTGTTTGTCAGTGATGTTTACATCATTTTTGAGTTTGAAGATGTATCAATTTTTCTACATGATCCTCAGTTTGGTCAATGAATTTTGTGGACTCTGTGGTAGTTTTTGTATGCCCATGTCATACCAGCTCACCTCTATGCCAATTGTAATGTCTCCAAAATATTTAGAAATCCCAGAAACGTTTGTTTGTCAGTGATGTTTACATCATTTTTGAGTTTGAAGATGTATCAATTTTTCTACATGATCCTCAGTTTGGTCAATGAATTTTTGTGGACTCTGTGGTAGTTTTTGTATGCCCATGTCATACCAGCTCACCTCTATGCCAATTGTAATGTCTCCAAAATATTTAGAAATCCAGAAACGTTTGTTTGTCAGTGATGTTTACATCATTTTTGAGTTTGAAGATGTATCAATTTTTCTACATGATCCTCAGTTTGGTCAATGAATTTTTGTGGACTCTGTGGTAGTTTTGTATGCCCATGTCATACCAGCTCACCTCTATGCCAATTGTAATGTCTCCAAAAATTTAGAAATCCCAGAAACGTTTGTTTGTCAGTGATGTTTACATCATTTTTGAGTTTGAAGATGTATCAATTTTTCTACATGATCCTCAGTTTGGTCAATGAATTTTTGTGGACTCTGTGGTAGTTTATATGCCCATGTCATTGGGGTAGGATTGAACCTCATCATTATTGCAAACTACCTACACCCTTTACAAACATTTTTGACATTCATGCACTTCCATTAATTGGTGATCAATTTCAATAGTTTGAATGCCTTTTGCATTCAAACAAACAAATAACTGCATGAAGTTCACACTTGGCTGTAGTGTCAGTCAAGAGCACCATTAGAAACAATTGCCAAGCTGAAACTGAGTGTGGTAGTGAGGTGCATGCAGGGAAAGATGCAAGTGTATGCACAACAAACATAACAGCATTGCTAATAGCTGCATGAACATTTTCCTTGTATCCCCAGAACTTTGGAAACTTTTCTTTTGGTACTACCCTTGAAGTTTAAGTCTGTTCATCCAGATTTTTTTTCATCTAGAAATAAATAAACAAATCATAAATACAAAATAAAACAATTCTTGCATAACAGCTCAATATTCTAATTTCTTTAAACATATCTCAAACTTACTAAATGCATTTTTTTTTTTTTTAGCTCATGAGATATTCTTCCAGATCAAATAGAGAAAAACTGTCAAAAAGTAATGGAATCATTGGCATAAAATCACAATTATCCTCCTCCTCCTTCCCTCCTCATTTTTATAACAGTTTGAATTCTTTGAATCATGGACTTGACCAATAAAAACAATATTCTCCTTCCACATTGAATAAAGGTTAATAGATCAGCTTTACAGGATCCAGCTTTGTCATTGAAAAAAAAATATCTTCCAGAGGAATTCAAATCAATTCCTGAGAAAATTCTGCTACACATTTCCTGATCTCTTGAAAACTTTAGACCAAAAATCTTTGGTTTATTAAATCAAAAAACATAAGGGTATCTTTTCAATTCTTTTGTATTAACATTATTAAACAGCATTTCTTCTGTTTCATTCCTCTCTCTCTCTCTCTCTCTCATGTCACCATCTTTCAAAAAACTGCAGAATTTCTGTTCTTCCTCAGCAAATGTGTTATAGGCATTTTTTGTAATGTTGAAGAAAACTTCTTTTTTCTCATTAAAAGGAAACTGTAATTTCTGGAATAAACATTAAACCAAATGATTGATATCTGGAAAATATGGTTAGTTAAGTAAAAACCTCTTGGACAAGTAGTAACAATTTTTGTTTGCCTAGGAATTGCAAGGTTCCAGGTTTGATACTGGTCCCCACCAATTCAGAGCTTGAGTAGCACATCTTGGATGGTCTGATCTGTGCAGTAAAGTATCTGGGAGTTGATGGGAAGTGTGATGCTCCACCTCAGCAAAACCAATCTCTCTGATCTAGTACTAGCAAAAAGGGGATAGACTCCCTCACTGTTCAGCTGATACCAACAATTGGCCACTTCACAGACTTTACTTTTACTTACTTATTAAGAAAAGATAAGGATTAAAATTTGTGATTATTTATATCTCTTAGACTATTTTCCTCATCTTGGTTGTTTTGGCTCGAACAGAATTCTTCAGATGTTTTTTTTACCTCAGTCAGTAATATTCAGAGAATTTCAAAACAAACCCTTTCTTCCATTAACAAGGATAGACTGTTTTTATTCCACTGTCCATGCCATCAGATATCTCATATCAGTTAATTATCTTTCTTAGTTATTTCACCATAAAATAAATAATACAACTATATAATATCTTATGAATATGGCAGTTGAGTGTAACTTTTATGGACAAGCTGTTATAATTTTTGTTTGATTATCAAAGAAACATGTAGACCTGCATAATCCTGATGGAATATTACAGACTTTCTCTTAAATAATGGGTTATTTAAATAATGAGACTCTTTTATGATGTTGACTTGGCATAGGCCTTTAGTACCATTCCAACAATGTACAATCTAAGAGATTATGAGGTAAATGAAAGGAATCACCACTAATTCTACCAAAGAACAGTCTTCATCTAAGGAATGTAATGCTGTGTATACGGTACCATGTAAAAGTATTAGGCAACTTTAGAACATTGTAAATTTCTAATACTTACCAGCTTATAAGTATGTTTTGTATTGTGTTTTCTATAGATGAAAGATTGGATCAATTGGATTCATTTCCATATGGTTTTTAACTTTTGATTTGGAAAGTTTTCTTATTTTCAAATAATGTTTCTCTTGCACTTTATCCACCTGACAATAAAACATCATCTAGCAGACATTTTGATAAGTACTTTCTACATTATACTACCAGCCCTGGAGCCATAGAGTATGCTGACTACACCTCTGCAGAAGGGTAGTCCCTCTCCTAATGGGGCCACCTGTTGGCCGCGGACAGCAACTCATGATACTTAAGGACAGAATCCTACTAGCTGAAAAGTTAATGATATACAGCACTTCACTTTGGCTCTTATTTGGACTATACAGCCAAACAGAGCCCCCCCTCCAATCACTTGATTGGTCACATCAAGACTAGTAATTAGAATTTGTGGAAAGGTTGTTAAAACAACACAAACAATTTCAATCAATTAATATTTTGCCTCTGTGTGTGTGTATAGGAAGCTTCATCAGAGATTTTCCACTTTTCCACACATTTTAATCACATTTTGTCTGATTTTACCCAATCTCTTCCATTTTCATATATATTATATATATATATATATATATATATATATATATTATATATTTTTAAAAAGATTTTTTAAGATGAAACAAAGAAATCACAGTGCTCAACCACAAATTTGTAGGAGCTTTATTATTATTAGGACGTAATTTGCGGTCCAAAAACATAACAGCAAGAAATGTCTTCGCATAAACACCAGAAGAATTATTAGCAACCTGGTGATGGTAAAATAACCTGAAACCTGGGTAGTTGCCTATGGAAAACAATTATATTTTAAAAAATTCAACAAATATATATATATATATATATATATATATATATATATATATATATAAGTTTTTGATGAATTAATATCAAAGAATAAAAACTAAAGATAAAATACTTTCTCATATTATATGTATGGGTGGATGTGTGTGTATATATTAAATTTTTGATGAATTGATATTAGTGAATAAAAACTAAAGATGAATTGAAAATATATTTCTAAAAATTCATCCTTAGGGTTGTATGGCCCTAAGCTATAGATGATCTACTTTATAGTTAAGTCCAGCTGTGATTCTCAGACCCTGAAAGTCTCATTACTAATTGAAAATAACAATGGATGACAACAACAAACAGGAAAAAGATCCAAATTATTTTGCTGGTCAATGAGAGAATAACCAAATTCAAGAGTGTCATGAAGAGAGAAAGAGAGAGAGAGCGGGTGTGAGTGAGAAGGAGTTCAAAAGAAGGGTTTGTGCTAGGCAGAGTCAAGTTAGGATCTATGCTTGAAAGGCATGTTCAATCCAAGAGTCAGCTTTATTGTAACACACACACTGTACAAGCTTTGAAGTGACTTTGTTTGTCACTGAGCTGTCAGTAAATCTATTAAGTGAAAAGACATGCTTGAATGAAAGCGTTTCACTTTGGCCTGAATTGGATCATATTGATCTTTGATCTTGAGAAACGGAAAGTGGCTGCTTCCTGATTATGCAATGATTTTTATCAAGAGATTGCATTTAACCAGCAGATCAATTTAGCCACACTTCCTCAATTGACTTTTGTGATTTGTCATTATTGTTATTATTATTATTATTATTATTATTATTATCCTACTCTGGTCAATATAATATATATATATATATATATACACACACACACACATAAATATATGCATAGATATGTGCAAATATATATATGTGTGTGTGTGTGTGTATACATATATATATTATCTTTAATGTTTTAATCCCCACGCACCATTGTTATTGTCATTTTTTATATCTTGATAGTTTTGTCAGGTTTTGGTTTTATATTTTTAGATTGGATTAAAAGGTATAACAACAAAAAAGAAAAAATTCCATTTTTAACTGGATATATATATTTTTTGATTATGTCATTCATCAGAAAATAAATGCGTTAAAACTATTCATTAAAAATGCCCTGCCAGTGGGGCTTAGAATATGCTGAGTACATCCCCTGCAGGGTTTTCAGTGTTGGAAATCTGGTGAGTGGGCAGTAAGCTTTTTCATTGCCATTACTACCAGGTTCGCTCTCACATGGAGTAGTAGTACTTGTTGGGGTCCTATATACGGATCGAATAGTAGGAAGCGCATGGTGTAATGGTTAAAGTCATGGAAAATGGACTCATCGCCCCAAGTTCAAATCCTGGACGTGGTAATTGCATTTCACTTGGCGCTAATACCCTTGGGAAAGGTATGAATCCTACTCGCTCTCCAGCTATGGGTAAATAGCAGGGCAAACTGGGTTCTTTAACCATGGCTAGGTAACCAGTCTAGGAGAAGGAAAACTCTGAATTCAAACCTGTTGATACTCCGCTTAAGAAATTGAACTTGTGTCGTATCCTGCCCGTGCGGAGGAGTTGGTAAATATATATATATATATATATATATATATATTTTCCTATTATCAACCAAAGCCTGAAGAAGATACCAGAAGATCTGAAACACGTGTTGCACATGTAAAACAAAAAGAATAAAAAAATTTTTCTGAGAACAAAATACATTTTGCGGACCTTCCTTTTTTATAAAATATTGAATTTTCTCCCGTTGGAACCAGAACAACACTTTTTATATATATATATATATATATATATATATATATATGGGTCAAATGGGCCTATTAAAAATTATTTGTATTTGATAGGAATACTTGATACCATATAACAGCAAATTATTTGTATTAAGAATGGTTACTTGATGTTATGATTATTTGTTATGGATTATTACTTGTTAGTTGAAACCATATAACTGTGTGCAAACAATTGATTGTTATCAAATAAAAATAATTTCTTGAAACTATATAATTATTAGTATTTGATAAGAATACTTGAAACCATGCAACTGTGTGCAAATTATTTTTTTATTACATAGTACTACTTGATATATATAACTGTGTACAAAAAAAACTCTTAAGAAAGAACAACACAAAAAATTAAGTATTAATGTACAATGAATGCAATTCCCTAACCTCAAAATAACTCTAAATGGGTTGACATGCTGTTAAAATCAATCCATGTATATCTTCATTTAAAAATGTTCTCCCATCTCTTGAGCGCAAAAGTCTAGATGGAATTTTATACAAAAGACTTGTACATGTTTGATTACTTCATCCAGAGTTGGAAGTAATCCAGATCAGATGAGAGATTGAATCTGGGATTGAACAAGTGAAGTGGGGTGATTCATTTAAGTGAATTACATAACTTGATCCAACAAACAGGTGAAGATACTAAAGCTTTGTGTTGGGTGGAAGTGAGGGTAGAACAGTTATTTACTGGCACATGGGTGATTACAATACACCAGCTGTTTCTAAATGGTCACTCATCTCAGAACAGAACAAGCTCATTGCTGCTTAAACTTTGCTGACTAGGCAGGAATGAGTGCTTTTACCATGATTATGGATCTTGTTTGCTGTTTAGTTTTCAAGGAACAAATCCCCATATCCTTTGGTCACACAACATTTATGTACTCCTTTATACTCAAACAAGAGGAACAACCACAGTATATAGCTTGTAAAACACCCGGCACTGTTAAACATTTTCTTATAGAATGCAGAGATTCAGATCTCATTAGAGAATGTTTTTTCAACGCAAACAATATGAAGGACCTATTTGAAAATGTCAACATGGATGACATTTTGTCTTTCTTGAAAGAAATAAAACTATACCAAAAATTATAAATGTAAACATAAGTACAGAAAATAAATTTAGAATAAAAACTAAAAAGATAATTTTTGGAGAACTTTTTTTTACTCTTTTCGATGATTATTTAATTGGCTATTATCTTATAAAAGAAGAAATTATACATCGATATTTGTTCTGTTTAAAGTGGGGGCTAAATTTTCAATAGAGTTCTACAAAAAAATAAGATAATGAACTAAAGTAGTTATTAAATAAAATGTTTTTAGAATCTAAAAATTTGAAACTTAAAATTAGATGCTTCATATTTTAAATGAATTTTATATATCAATTTACCATAGCAGAAATACCTAATTAAATCAGAAAGTTTTGAAATAGAATAAAACTTATTCATTGATAAATGAACACTGAAAATTTCATTAAATTCGGATACTTCCTTGATTTTAGGTAATTTATTTTCAAATGAGGGGGTTAAATTTATTTTATAAAATATGGATTGTACGTTATCTTTGGTGGTCATGTTTAAGATATATTTGAGCCAAATTGCCTGAAAAAATAGTTGAAAATGTATTAGAAAATTATCCCTGAGGATTTTGACTTTAAAAAAAAAGATACCAAATAAGCAAATAAACTCATAATCAACTACACAACAAAGTAAATATAAGATACAAAGTATAAGATTCTCTAACCACTAGGCATAAAATAAATCCAGACAGGTTGACATGCCATTAGAATTAATCAATCTGTTTTTCATATATTTGGTTCCTACTTTGTATATCTTAAATGCAATATTACTTTGCAAACAATATTGAATTATTGAAGTGAATTGATTCATTTAAGTGAATATGATGACTTGACCCAATGGACAGGTGATGAGACTAACCTTTGTTTTGAAGGAAGGACAAGGTCAGAAGACTTAGTACTTTACTTTAGATACAATTTCAAAATGATTGTAAGATGTATAACTTCTTTAAATTTTATCAACTCTTTCAAACACAAGTCCAGCTTATTTCTATTTTAAACAACAAAGATTATTTTTAATTGATTGTGATCTTTGTCATTTCTACATAAATAAGTTTTATTTTGTAATATTGATAACATAGTTTTCTATATTTTTAAGTAAAGAGTGCTCAATTTCATCAATAGACCCTAGCACCTATATGATTTTCCCAACCCTGTTGCCCTTATGGCAAGCCCCAACCCCTTTTTATCATATGGGTGCTAGAAGGCGGTGGCTGCGGGTCCACATGTCCTGGGAATGACGTTAAACTCTATCTGATGGTGAGGTTCCAGTTTTGGAGGTTTGGGGAATGTGGAGCACCCCTTCATCACCATTGCTCCCTGGTCCACTCTGACCCAGAGTGGTAGTACCTGTTAGGGTCCCATCTATGGCTTAAATAGAAAAATGTATTTATAAAAAAATTGTATTATCCATTAAGAATTGATTTATTTCAAAACTTTATCGGCATTAAATAACCCACTGAGGTTGATATGCCGTAAAACAAACAAACCAAATCATCAATAGAGCATGTATATCAAAGTTAGGGTAGTGTTGATATTCAAATAATATTTTTCAGGATCATAATAATATGCCACAAATATGGTATTTGTTTGTGGCACGTTGGAAAACATCATCCTGGTATGTCACATCAGATGGTTTAAGAAGCACTTGTCTGAAGGAGTTGCCAAGAGTGACAGTTGATAGGGATGGATGACAAGAGGGAATCAAAGGAATCCATGATGTCGGCATGCTTTGATGATGATGATGATGAGTGCAATAAGGAGTAAGTTCATCTTACAAACCAATTTACTACTATAGAAAAAGTCATCTTTGCTCAATGTCTTACATAATGATCATAGCAATTATAAGTCATGGTACAAGTTTTGATAAATGTATTTCAAATTATATTTTGAATGTACGAGGGTTATTTAATAAATAAGGATTTAAAAAAAAAAAAAAAAAAGCAAAGATAAATTTTTTCAGAATTTATTTTCCATAGATGTAAGTTCTGCAGTGTTTGAAATTGGTTTTTGCAAACATTGTTTTAATCTCTTAAAAATATTTGTTTTGGGGCTATACAAAATGGCAACAAATGTAATGTTGGAGTTTTTGAGTATATAAGGCGTGCGTCAATGGGTCACTTCTATTTATAGACTCGCCTATAAGCACGTGACCTGGGAAAGATTCCTATTGTCCAATCACTGGCAGTGCTGCTGCTGCTGTTGTATTTATACTAACTGATTCTTAACCTTAGCTCATTGTCACCTGGACATCTTGGACATCGGAACGTGGTATTGTATTGCGGGACTTATTCACTTACTAAAGGAAACAGTACCACAGGACTTATTGACTTACTTACTTTAAGTTCTACTACATCTGGAACCAAGGATAGTGGCCAGGTACTCAACACAGAGTGCCCCAGACTTAAATAGAGGTCTGTCATCAAATGTTTAGTAGCTGATAAGTGCAAATCTTATGAAATTTATAGAAGAATGTGTGATGGGCACAGAGAAGCAAGTTTTAGTCAAAAATATATTTATATTAAATGGGCTGAATATGGTTTTACCACTATGAGCTTCAGTTGAAAAGATAGTCCATAAAGTAGAAACCCATTAATTCTCTGGGATATGAAAAGACCCATCACTATTGATTTCCTTGAAAAAGGTTTCAATTGTAAATATCATTTCCTATTGCCATCTTGAACAAGTCTTGGAAACAGCACCCCACAAGGAAGCAGCTGTATGGCCACTTGCCTCCCATCTCACAAACCATCCGAGTGAGATGAACTAGGCATGAAGGATACTGTTGGAGAAGCAAGGATGAGCTCATAAGTGACATTCTACTGTGGAAGCCAACACATGGACATGCTAGTGTGGGTCGTCCACCAAGGACCTACATTGATCAACTATACCAGGATGCTGGTTGCTGCACAGAAGACCTGCAAGGGGCAATGAATGACAGGGAAGTTTGGTGAGAGATTGTCATGGATATCCGTTCTGCCTGCGCGACATGATGATGATGATATCATAGTGACAGTTAAAGAATTATTTGAATTCCCATTTCCATGCCGTAGATCTTTTCTGAATTCAATGAAAGTTGGTTGTTGCTAATATTTGAAGAAGCCAAATTGTTTAATGGAAATATGTCATGCATTAACAAAGAGTTTTATCTATTTTACAAATATAATATATATTCTATCAGGGCTAGTGCTAGGGGCTCGTTTGGCCCCCTCCAAATCTATGATATGGGGCCCCCACTCTAGTACATGTCAATTTTCATAAAGTAGTATTTATATAGAATATATGAAAATTACCCTTCTGGGCCCCAAACCGGCTAGGGCCCCCTCTGGTAGGGGTGAAGTTCGGTGGTAGTACACACCAACCTTATATTTTATATTATGAAAAATATTTTAAGGCTCACTTTTTAAGTTACCAATTACAAAAATAAAGACTGTCTTCTCTCTCAATGATGATTTTAGGTTTTGGAAATGATAAACATCACTGGGGTGGGGTGGGGTGGGGGGACAAAATCTGGATCATAGTGGCTGATGGAAATGGATATTCATATTTTACTAATAATTATCAGCATGGGATATGAAACAATATGAAGGCATATTGCCATGATGAATTGCTAAGATCACACAGTACACAATGTCACTGAATGGAGTCTCACTGCTGATTGAGTAACTCAATGGGAGAGTGTCTGTTCATGCATGTACAGTCAGTAAGGTGTATATATCAATCACAAAAATAATAGATTAATGTAATTTTACACAGTTGTTTATTGTTGTTAGTAAAGGTTGTTTTAGTATTTCATCGTAATGGCTCTGAATATAATCAATTGTGGTTTTATTATCTTTATTACAGTTTTTCTTGTGTTTGTCAGTTATTATGGGCATTTGCACATATGACAGGTTCTCTGTCAATTTCTGTGTTGCTCACAACAGACTTCCTATCAGTTTTACATTCTCAATCTTATCCCCCCCCTCCCATTCCTGCAATAATCCATTTCACCTGCCACACCCAAAGCTTTATAGCTTACTTTTCCCATAATGGACATTAAGGGACAGTAAAAATAGCTGCCTTGACCAAGGGACACTGTGGTGGTTGATAGACGGGGACATGCATATCATGCTGAAGTGATTAGGAAAACGGCTTTCTTACTTTTAAGCTTCAGGCGAGTCATGGATTTTTCAGAAGTTTTAGAATTTTATGTCCCCCCACCCCTACATAAGAAAACAAAAATATCAAAAAAATAAAATTCATTTTAATATGTTGCAAAAGATCATTTCATAATTATGTTCAAATCCTTAAATATTCTTTTAGAATTCTTTTACTTGAAGAAATGAAATAATTAGTATGTACGAGGGAGAGTCAAAAATTATCCACACTTTCACCATAAAATATCTTTATTATTTTCACACTGCATTCTGTACATGTTGGCACTGTTGTGGTCATGTGATTGAAGTTTGATCCTGATCACACCATTTTGCTTGCTGTCTTTACATGGATGCTGCACAAACTGTATGCACCAATGAAGTGATCCAATTTCTCTGGCTGGAAGGAGTGTCAGGGACTGAAATTAATCAGAGGTGCACTACTATGTAGATATGTGTATGAGTGGATAGAGAAGTTTAAAAGTGTCTGTTATAAAAGCACAAAGAGGGAGCCTGTCAACCTCCACTGTAGAAAAGAAGATTCAGCAAGCTCAAGTGATAGTAATGGTGAACGGTGAGTTATCATCAATGAGGTAGCTTGTTCACTGCAAATTACTCATGGTTCTGCCTATCAAATAATCCATGATGAGCTCAGCTTCCATGAAAGAAGTGTGCGGATAATTTTTGAATCTCCCTCGTATTTACCAACTCTACTACTATGGTATGAATGTAACACAAGGTCAAGTACTGACAGTTTTAATTCAGTCTTCCTTTCCTCGACTAGTTGACATATCAAAGCAAAAGTCCACCCTATTATTTACCCATAGCTGGGGGAGAAGAGATGGATTCATGCCTTTCCCCATGGGCATTAGCATGAAATGAAATGCATACAGCCTAGTCTAGGATTTGAACTTGGGTAGCTGATTCCATCTACTAAGACAATAATTATTATGCCATGTATTCCCATCAATATTATCTTTTGTCAATTTAGAAGTGGAGTAAAGCTGGTTAGAAGTAAGTAAACACACACACACACACACACACACATGAATATACCCATGCCATTATTTTATATGGGCTTGCATTGTGATTTAAATAATTGTCTTTTTTCTGCCTTATCACACAAATACAAAACTTTCTGATGGTCTGACCAACAACATCAAGACATGGAGGTTTCTTTTTAATCATTACTTAATCATAGGGAACTCAACTAAAAGTTGAGGCACTCTTAGCATAATAGTCATTGTACCAGGAAATAACATTGGTGATCCAAGATCAAATCCTACACAAGACTTCTTTCAGTTCACTTTATACTAATGCCTTTGGGAAAGATAGGAATCCATCTCAGTTATGGGAAAATAATAGGGCAGATATGGTTCTTTAGGAAACTAAAACTGAATTCAAATCAACTTAAAAATTAATCTTGTATCATCTCCTGTCTGTGGTAGTGGGATTGGGTAAATAAATTCTGGAGTAAGAGGCATTGTGAATTGACTGTCATTTCTAATATTTAATAAATTAAATAGTAATTACCACTATGCATATGTATTTACGAAACCCCTCTGCCATAGGTAGGATGTGATATAAAGTCAATATTTAAGCAAAGTAATTCTGGTTTGAATTAAGAATTTTCCTTCTCCTAGACTGGTTGCCTACTATTTATCTGGATGGATTCAGGCTTTCCCAAAGATATTAATGTGAATTGAAATGTCAATTGCATTTTCTATGATAATAACTGTTACACAAAGTGTGCCTCCAAATGAGATGAAATGTCATTACAAAAGTTATTCAGTTTAAAACTCATGCTTTCACACTTAACAAAGGAAATGGAATCAATGGTCCAAGTTCCTGATAGGATTTTTTTGCACATATTTGATATATATATATATATAGATATATATATAGAGAGAGAGTAAAATGGTATAGTTATCCTACCCAGGATTCACGGTTAATTAGATCAATTAAAACAATCAGAAGTAAACAAAGAAAAAAAATTTTTTTTTTACTTGTTTGTTTTAATTAATTTAATTAATTTATCATATATAGTCCTGATGATCCAAAAGGTGAAACCTGGATAGGATTTATGACTATATCATTTTACTAAACCTGGTCTACAAGTGTATTGAGCACTTTTATATTCATTAATAACTCCGACTTATTTGATTAATTGTTTTATCGACAGTCAAAATTGCAACTCACTCGATATTTTACCTTCTCTGTTAATTCATTCCCTCTTCATAAACACACACACACACACATATATATATATATATATATATATATATATATATATATATATATATATATATAATATGCATATGCATGCAAACACAGGGCTGGGTTAGCTCAGTCGGTAGAGCATCCGGCCCTCGCCAACTCAGTGTATGAGTAGCACAGGTATCTGTGCGGTAAAGTAAGGAGCTGATGGTAGGTGTGGCGCTCTGCCTCAGACACAAAAACAATCTTCTTGGTCTAGCGCTATTGAAAAGGGGATAGACTCCCTCGCTGATTGGCTGATACCGACTTTAGGCCACCCCGACGACTTTACTTTTATATATGCAAAAAAGAAAAAACAAAATATTCTAAAGGATGAATTTATTTGTAGATGGTGACGTTAGTTGATGTTAAAACATTTCGTATTTTCATAAAACCTTCAACAGGACAATTGAATGAGTAGGATGATGTCTAACTAACCTGAAATTTTTTTCAAAATGAAAACAAAAATGAGTTTTTTCACCCATATATACTTTAACTATTATTTGTAAAGAATTTTTCCGATTAATGGTAATTTTAAATTTAAATTTTAAAAATAATTGTGAAAGATTTATCAAGAAATTATTGTTTGACTTTCACACTCATGTTCTTTAGTTTTTGTTTTTTTATTTGGACCGCCCTGTCGGCTGGGGCGTTAGAATCTGCACCTCTGCAGAGAGGTAAGACTCCCCCAATGGGGCCACCTGTTGGCCGTGGGTGGCGACCCGTGATGCTTAAGGATAGAGCCCAGGTGGATGAGCAGTTCATGACATGCAATACTCCACTTTGGCCCTATCTTGGGCTAGACGGCGGTCGGAGAGGCCCCCTCCGATCAATCGGCTGGTCACGTCAAGCCCTAGCACCTATATGATTTTCCCAACCCTATTGCCCTTATGGCAAGCCCCAACCCCTTTTTTATCATATAGGTGCTAGAAGGCGATGGCTGTGGGTCTACATGTCCTGGGAATGACGTTAAACTCTATCTGATGGTGAGGTTCCAGTTTTGGAGGTTTGGGGAATGTGAGCACCCCTTCATCACCATTGCTCCCTGGTCCACTCTGACCCAGAGTGGTAGTACCTATTAGGGTCCCATCTATGGGTTAAATAGAAAAATGTATTTATAAAAAAATGTATTATCCATTAAGAATTGATTTATTTCAAAACTTTATCGGCATTAAATGACCCACTGAGGTTGATATGACGTAAAACAAAACAAAACAAAAACAAAATAAGGAAAACTTTACAAAGAAGATTGATATTTTTGTACTTAGATTTGTTGCAATGATATCATCATCATCATCATGTCGCGCTGTTGGCACGGATATCCATGACAATCTCTCTCCATCCGTCCCTATCGCTCATCATTTCTGGAAGGTCCTCTGTGCAGCATCCTGTATCCGCTCAGAGCTGATCAATGTACGTCTTCGCTGGTCAGCCCACACTGGCGTGCCCATGTGCTGGTCTCCATAGGAGGACGTCGCTTATGAGTTCATCCTTGCTTCTCCAGCAGTGTCCTGTGTGTCTTGTCCGTCTTACGCAGATGGTTTGGGTGATATGTGGCAGGTGGCCGTACAGCTACTTTCTCGTGGGGTGCTGTTTCCACGTCTTGTTCAGGATCACCTGCAGCATTCTTGTGCAGCTCTCATCTAGTTTATTCTCTAGTCGCTTCGTTAGGGTCCAGGTGGTGCAGCCATACAGTATAATAAAGATAAGTTGAAGATACTAGGATGACTCAAAAGTTTTGCAATATTTTGGAATGTACTAGTTTGTTTCACATCATGTAAACAAAGCAATTCAACTTGAAGAAGGTAACCGCTGTGGTCGGTAATATTGTGGTAGTTAGTGTACTGATATGTTATGTTTGCTTTATTCCATGTGTGATTTGAAAGCTGTACAGATAAGCGTAAAATGTAGGATAATATGGAAACTTATGCCTTATGGGTTAGCTCAGAAACCACAAGGTTCCTAGTACGATATCTGCCCTCGCCAACTCAGCGTTATGAGTAGCACAGGGATCTGTGCGGTAAAGTAAGGAGCTGATCGTAGGTGTGGCGCTCCACCTCAGATGCTAAAATAATCTCCTTGGTCTAGCGCTAGTGAAAAGGGGATAGACTCCCTTGCTGCATGGCTGCTACCGACATTAGGCCACCCCGACGACTTTACTTACTTACAATGCTATGGATGCAACCAAAACATTTGTTATGCAAAAGGTGAAATCACATTATAGAAACTAGATGGTTCAAGAAATTTTGCAAGAACCTCAATGATCAGGCTTGGTCAGGTAGGCCTAAAACCATGGATTCCAAGGCTGTGCTCCAAGCCATAAAGGTAAATCCAGCAAGTAGCACACAGAGAGTATCAGGCAAACTTGGCATCTCTCACAGTCCAGTGTAGTTTATCACGTTCATGACCTTGGAAAAAGCATCTGGAACTGACAAATTGTGCCTAGTGTTACCAAAATATTGCAAAACTTTTGACTCGTAATTATTTCAATGCTGAACAAAAATCTCTATCAAAAGAAATTTTGTCTGTTACCTCATCTCACTGTTTTGTTTTTATTGTTGTTGTTGTTGTAAGCACTTTAAGGAACTGAAGTACTTGGTCCACAAAGTTCTTACTCTTCATACAAGATAGATCGGCTGGGCACGTATGATAATTGAATCTCCTTATTACATATTTATAAGAATTTCCGTGCTCCCCCATCCCTCACAGGTGAGGTGTGTGGAATCAGGTTCACCTGTCATCCATCCCTCTTAGAAAGATTAGCTCATGTGTGACCCTCTGAAAGAGAAATGGTAGACAGGTGGAGATGTGCCTTCCAGAAATCTCCATCTACTAGAAAAGAGCTTATCAATGTAGTTATCTATCAAACTATGTCAGACTAACTGACTGGCAGTTTGTCTGTCTCTCCCTCCCTACACCCCCACCCCCCGCGCCTGACCATCTACTTACCTTTATCATGTTTTCATTCACACACTATGGGCACAGATTTTTGTTTTTTGATATTGTACTACATGGTTATTACAGATTTGAAATGCATGCAATTGAATAACCAACTAGAAACGACGTTGGTTGGCACAGTCTTAGAAACAAACTCTTTAAACTGAATGTTTAGAAAGTATAAATAATACAAGACAAACATATAAACATAACGCCCACTCCTACATTCTGCATACACAGATGACTCTAAGTTTGAGTGTATATGTGTAGGTTTGTCTACAAAAGTATGATAAATATCATAATTTTATGTGTGAGTGTGTATCAAATGTGTGCAAGTGTGTATTTGTGTACAAAATCATAATAGATATCATTATTTTATGTGTAAGTACATAATTTTATGTGTGAGTGTGTATAGATATGTGTACAAAAACATAATAGATATCATTATATATATATATATATATATATATATATATATATATATATATACCAACTCCTCTGCACGAGCAGGATACGACACAAGGTCAATTTCTTAAGCGGAGTTCAACAGGTTTGAATTCAGTTTTCCTTCTCCTAGACTGGTTACCTAGCCATAGTTAAAGAACCCAGTCTGCCCTGCTATTTACCCATAGCTGGAGGGAGAGTAGGATTCATACCTTTCCCAAGGGTATTAGCGCTAAGTGAAATGCAATTACCATGTCTAGGATTTGAACTCGGGGCGACGAGTCCATTTCCTATGACTTTAACCATTACACCACGCGCTTCCACATATATATATGTGTGTGTGTACAAAGTAAATAGACTGCATCATCTTATTCAAATTTGACATTTAATAAAGATATGCATATTGATGGAGATGTGTTAATGTAAGGAAATTGCCGTCCTGAGTTCAATTCCCAGACAAGGTTCTTTGTATTTCACTTTGTATTAATGCCATTATGAAAGGCAATGGTTTGAAAGTTTATGGAGATATTCAGTGACATGTAACATTTCATAAAATAAATTTTAATATCTCGTACATTTTTAACCTGTGTATGGATCTTGGAACAAAAAAGCTGAGTTTTACCATTATTGTATTTTTTATTAAGTATTCAAAAAAGATTATTTTTCGAACACATCCAAATTTTTTGTATTCACACCGTTTTATTTTCAAAAATCAAAATATCCTGCCCCAAAGAAGATCGCTTTTTGTATACTCAAATTTTATGTTTCTCTATTATTATTATTATTATTATTTTGTTTTATATCTAAAGTAATATTAAATAGGATATTATATATACAAGGTCAAACTCTTGGTCAAAACACGTTGGCATTTCAATAAATAAATTTTTAGCCATATAGCATTTTCTTTCTATTTATCTTTCAACATAATTGTCGGATTCACTTCCATTTTTCTCACTTACACACACACACACACACATATATATATATATATAAATAAATAATATGAATTTAAAACGAAAACATTGATGTTGCAAAAAAGTTATGGAGAAGTTTCAAATATAAAGTTTGGAATATGTCTTCTTTTTTCAAAAACTGTTACAATAAGAGATACATAACTGCTGCTGACCGAGAAAAGCGTTGGCAGTTGCTTAAATTATTTATATATATATATATATATATATATATATATATATATATATATATGAGAGAGATTTTAAAATTTTGCACATATCTCAGTATATATGTTTACATATAGTATCACCCATAATTAAGAAACATGTATTTATATTTATGTGGACTTATGTATAATTAGTGTCACATGTATATGAACCCAAATAGTAAAATTAAACAATTATTTATTAAGTATTCAAAACTTTTACTCAAGTTAACATCAACTTGACAATTTTCTTATTTAAAAAGAAAATCTCAATGTTCAAATCAGAAATGCTTCAATTTTCATCAAATTAAAAAGACAAGTGCAAAATCAGGATTCCTATGTTGAAAAATCTCTAAAGTGAATGTCAGTATAAAATGCACTTGAAAAGGAAAATTCACTTATGGATGTTGCGTATATAATGCAAATAATATCTATCTTATGAAATTGGTGCTTGGCTTTCTGAACAAAATGACTTTTTGGTGAGGCTCATAAAAAACAAATGTGCCTGCAGGTTATCTTATTTTATTTACTTTGAAAACAACTAATTTCTGATTTCTCTTAATCAGTTGCAATCTGTACGTGTTTTTTCTCAGTCAAAACAACATCATCTTTTCTTTTTTTTTTTTTCAAGATAACATAAGGCATTAGGGAATTCAATTCTATATCAACTTGATTTGCTGGATTATTTTCCCAGGCTACAACAGGCATTTATATAGTTTCAAGTATCCAGCCACATATCTAACCATATAAATATATTTATATATAATATCACACATAAATAAGGACACACCAAATAATTTGTATTAAAAGTTTTCTTTTTTTCTAAACCAAAGATACCATGATGTCAAAACAGATATCATTAGATATTATCTATTACCAAATTCTACTATGAAACTGTAAAAAAAAATAATCATGTTTGGTTTGAAAATATACATACTATATATAATCTTTTGTAGAGGGTTATATTTATTATTATTGGACTTCTATATATTCATATTTTTGGTTATAGAATTTCAATGCCATTGGCAAAGGTCTTAAAGCCAAGGACTCAAAAGAACAATTACATTCTGTGGAAGAGTAACAAAACAGTGGACAGTGGACCAAAAGTGAAATGAAGGGGGTTTGATTTCCACCAATTATAAAGCTAATTTTTTTCATCAAAATGAATAAGCATATAATTGTAAGTGGGATATGGGAATTAGTACAAAAACTTAGGGAGAAAATTTCCATTTCAAATTTACCTTACATCCATTTTTACTTTTGGTAAATATCCTATTTTCTGTTTTAACTTTTGAAAAAGAGATATTATTAAAACAGAAAAAATAAAAGCAAAATTTAAAGTTTTTTCCTATTACTTTTAATTCTTTAAATGTGATAGAACTTAAAATTTTGCACATATAATTTCTGTTTAATAATCTACTCTCAAACATTTTCTCTTATTTTTTAATGTATTTTGTCTGCCATCTCAGGTACCCCTTCCCCATGTCAATTATAAGTTGACAAATCTATTTCTTTTTACATTATGAAACAAGATAAATTTCCTCATGTTCTGTTATATGTCATCTCAAGTCTACCCTTCACTTTCAAATCTATCCCTTTCTCACAATATTTTCTGTTGTGTGAGTTCATTTTCTATAATCTTGGTCAGCCTTCCACTACAATAAATCTTTGAAACAAAATGATATAAATTTCACTTATGTTCTTTTTAAAAATGTTTTTTAAATGTTATTTCTCTAAATTTTTGAGATGAGGCTTGATAATTAGTATTATTTGGACTATTGTGCTCACCTTTATTGTTATCTGTAAAACGTTTTGGACGATGTGCCCTCCGGTCTTCTTCAGGTATTTCTTGTTAGGCTTGGGAGTCTTCTCGAACTCAGGAATCTTTTTTTCAAACTTGGCAACTTTCTTGTTGTAATTGGGAGCCATCACAGAACTTTGAACTCAACTCTTTATTCAATCCATGGGGGTATCCTTTTCTCATTCTGCTAACCATAGCTGGGGCACGGGTTTTAAGCTGTTAATTATTATTTATGTTACTGTTGCCCCTGACCAGGATTGAACCTGCAGACCAGAGATAACTGTCACTTAGAACTGTTTTAACCCTACACCTTTATCCACTACATTATGTGTCCAATTGGACAATTCAGTGTGAATTTTGGGAACTTATAAAACTAACATTTTGTTTTACCTATAATATCTAACTTTTTACTTATGTATGATTTTTTTTTAACCTTGATTCATATTTTAAATGTATATAAAGTTGGATTATTTCTACTTTTCGGCTTTTGATCTTCAAGTGAAACTGACTAAAATATATGTTACCCTTCTCTGGGGAGAAACACAGTCAGGGGCATAGGACAAATTACCAAGTTTTAGTCACACATATATAAGTCACAAATATTAATTTATCATGCACTATAGATAATTAATTTG
This sequence comes from Doryteuthis pealeii, assembly GCA_023376005.1. Lineage (NCBI taxonomy): Eukaryota > Metazoa > Mollusca > Cephalopoda > Myopsida > Loliginidae > Doryteuthis > Doryteuthis pealeii. The sequence goes on along the minus strand of CM042143.1, from coordinate 6,721,243 downwards.
CCATAGAATTTGTAAATTATTATCTAAAAAAAATATCTATTTGATTCTTTAATGTTCCACTAAAAAATCCTGATATGTTTGGTTTAGAAGTAGATTAACTATTTATAAAAAATGAGTAGAGAGTATCTATATATTGATATATAGATTATATAAGTATACACACACACATATATGGATGTGTATACGCATATATACCCATGCTTGTGTGTGTTTATATATATACACATGCGTGTCAAAAAGTATTGATATTTTTGTACTTTTTGACACACCTTGAATTCTGAAAAAAAATAATGTTCCATTCATTCTTCATTTTTATCTTGGTAAATACAGCTTTAAACTTGATATTTTTTTGACACACTTGTATGTATGTATATGTATGTATATATATATATATATATATATATAATATGAGAGAGAGTGTGTATGTGTATATGTAAACAGATACTTATTTATTCATTAATATATTCATGTATGAATTATATAATCACTGAATATTTCTGTTGAATGGAAAATTAGCCAAGTAGATGTTTTTATCTGTTTATTTATGAAATTTCCATATTTAAATAAGATAAAATATAGAAATTTCCATAAACAGACTTTGCTCTTCTTGAAAAGAGAGTCCAGCACAGACATGACAAGATGGGAACAATTGTTATATAAACTCCATTTTGACTTTGTAAACATGATGTGAACTAAAATGTAAATCTCTCCTTGAAAATTAAGAGTAGTACAATTATTTACTACTTTGCTATGAATGTTGTTACTATCCAGGCCAGAAAAAAAAATACTGATTTATTGTAGATAATGAAAAAGGAAAAATCCATCAAATAATGGATGTGTCCATTGCAAGATGAAAAAGAAGGAAAAAAATAGATAAAAATCAATCAATAAGTAATTAAAGAGATCTTGCCTGAGAACTTGGGAAATGCGATGAGATGAATAAAAAAAATGATAATTGTACAAACAATCATAGAATCACTGGGAATAAATTTCCAAAGATTCTTTGAAAAGAGTAAATTTAGAAATCCAAGTAAGAACTAAAATGATTTAAACTAAAATATATATATTGGAAGTTTACTTAAATGGCTCCCAGAGAATTTAGGAAACTTGCTACCACTTAGTCCCATTGATAAACATAAAATTTCTTTGGGTGGCGGGTTGGTTCATTTTGGGGGCACCTCTGAAGCCCCATATCTCCCCCAATTCTCAAGCGAACTCAACCATCTTTTACTATGTGATACTCCTCATCGAGCTCTATCAGTAAATCATATTAATTTGGCACTTTATTTGTACATGAAATTGGCCATTTTTGCCCACTCTCAGGCCTCAAAATCCACCAAAAACTCCGAATTGAGCACCTTTTTCACCATCAGTAAATTCAAGGCATTAGAATCCATGAGAAAAAACAATAAAATCGATAACGTACATTTTCATCAAAATATGTAGACTTATAATGGCTGAAAAATGGCATTTTGGGGTCACCTTTGAAGCCCCATATCTCCCCCAATTCTCAAGCGATATGGTGTGTCAACCCTTGGATTATTTTATGCCAAAGTTTTTGTTTTATTCATTCTTGTTGGATATTCAAATTTTTTTAAACTCATATTTTTAAACACACTTTTTCAAACTCATTTTTTGATCTATTTAACCCAGAGATGGAACCATAACTGTTAAAAACCCTTGTGACTATTGTAAGGTTTCAATTATTCTGTTGTTCACAGTATCCAGTGGTTAATCCTAATCTGTAGTGAGTTGGTAATCCTCTGTAATATATATAAGTCCAAGTCAGTAGTTAGACTTTTAATATGTATAAGTAGTATTCCTCTTGTGTTAATCCAAAAGATAAGTGTTGCTGGCAGAAAGTTCAACCAGTTATTGATTTGAACACAGTTTCAAATGATCTTAAATGCTTTCTGTCCTCGTCTCTCATTGCTGATGTTGGGAAAGTTCATAAATAGAAGTGACAATTTTGCATACACCTAATACCTATAGATAGTTCAGTACTAACAGGTACCACTACTCCAGGTCAGAGTTGACTTGAGATTAATCGCAATGATGGGTACTCAAAAATTTTTTTAGTGCATATGTATCATGTGGTTATTGCAGATTTGTAGATCTGGGGAGTGTGGAGAAAAACCATGAGCTGGAGTCACTAAGGAACTGTTGTTGGTGTTTAACCTGGTTCTGGTAACTTTTTCAATGATACTAATACCAATTAATAGAATACCATGGACAACATGCAAAGGAGGGTTTTACAGCATGGGTATGTAGGGTGGCAAGAGGTTTAATGTTTTAGGTTTGAAAGGTAGCTGGATATTCTCGGTGCGTGTTCCTAGGGTTTGCTTTTAACCCCATCTTATTTATTGGTTGTGCTAAAAAAGGAATTCAGGGAAAGAAAAAGGAAGAGACAAAGACAAAAGGTGGTTTTATGATTTAGGCTTTATTCATGGGTCATAGCCACCACATGGCTAGGAAATATCTCCCTGGCCAGTAGTGGTGTCTAGACACAGTTACGGCCAAAATCAGAATGGCCGAGAGATTCTCTTTGAGGTCGGTAGTGGGCCCTTTTTTCCCCACACATGCTTCAAGGATTGAAGTATGGGGTTACAAGTAGTTTAATGTTTTAGGTTTAAAAGGTGGCTTTGGTTATTCCTGGTGCGTTTTCCTAGGGTTTGCTTTTAACCCCATCTTATTTAGTGGTCGTGCTGAAAATGAAGGAATTCAATGAACGAAAAGAAAGAGACAAAAAGAAGATTTTATAATTTGGGTTTTATTCACGGATCATAGCCACCACGTTGCAAGGAAATATCTCCCTGGCCAGTAGTAGTGACTAGACACAGTTATGGCCTAAACTCGAATGGCCGAGAGATTCTCTTGGGGGTTGGAAGTGGGTGCTTTTTCCTGCACATGCTTTGAGGGTTCTTCCAGTGAAGGCTCATGGGAGTGTTTTTTTTTTTAGTTTTTAAAAAATCTTTATTTAAATTTTATTTTAATCCCCACAGAAGCACATTGATTTCCAAAAGAACTGTGATTGGATAATGAAATACAATTCCGTTATCAGCCATATTCCCTAACCTCACACTAAACAATTACATAATCTCACACTTCAACATACCTTATTACCTCTATCAACCCCCCCCACACACACACACACACACTTGTGCTCCTCAATCTGTGATAACTGATGGGGAATTTCTCTTCTTTTTATTGCAGGGAATATTTTGGGCTTAGCGGGTTCATAAAGCATGTTATTCCCTCAGGAAAAGTATGACTCCAACTATTCTCCCCCAGATATGGGAAAATAGTAGGATAGACTGGGCTCTTTAACCTTAGTATAGCAACTGGCAGGCCCCCGACTCTAACTTTTTTCATGACTGTCCTGAACAAAAATTATCAACCGTCCTGAATGGGGTTTGGACCATCCCAAAATCAAAATATTTTTGTTTAATTCATTAGCATCATCTATACTTGTCAGTCACCATTAGCATAATAACATATAATAAAACATTAAGAAAAGCTGAAGCAGTGATAATTCTGGATATTTGGACAAAAAATACATTTCCTAGTGTGTTTTGAGCTAAAAAAATACTTTTTTACTTGTAAATTTTATCGTACTTGGTTGTGAATTGTAAATGAAAGAATTTTGTCCTTGCACAGTGTTTAAGGATTTGGAAGGAAGAGAAAGGAAGGGTTAGTAGTACATAATTCAGTCCTTTTAAACTATCTCCCTCCACCATTATTCATTACATGACTTTGAGAATAGACCTGGTGCCGTAGCCACATTTTGAGGTTGGCATTCAGGCAATCACTGGACGGCCAATATTGGAATGTAGTACTAACTTTTAGGAAAAATATTTACTGTCCCCGGCAAACTGTCCCGGATGACATATTGATTGTCTCGGATGTAATTTTTATCGTCCTCGGGATGGCGTTAATGTTGAGCCCTGGCAACTGGTCTAGGTGAAGGAAAACTCGTAATTCAAACCTGTTAGACTTTGCTTAAAAATTGACCTTGTGTCACATCTCACTTATACAGAGGGGTTGGTAAATATATAAAGTCTGTCATTGACGATGTTTACTGAGAGTCACAATGCAGTTTTTGATCAGTACTATAGACGGGCCGGGTTAGCTCAGTCGGTAGAGTGTTCGGCTAGAAACCACAAGGTTCCTAGTTCGATACAGGTCCTCGCCAACTCAGCATATGAGTAGCACAGCGATCTGTGCGGTAAAGTTATGAGCTGATGGTAGGTGTGGTGTTCCACCTCAGATGCTAAAAACAATCTCCTTGGTCTAGCGCTATTGAAAAGGGGATAGAATCCCTCGCTACTAGCTGATACCGACTTTAGGCCACCCCAACTACTTTTTACTATAGACGTGATCTTCTCTCTTCATCAGATTGTGGTAAAAATGTTTGTAAAAAAAAAAAAGAGCTAAAGAACTGTACATGGCTTTTGTTGATCTGACAAAGGCCCTTGGCACAATTAATATAAATAATCTCTTGGTATTCCTGATAAAATTCTCAATGTTACCATTTTGTTCATCAAGGGATGATTCTGGTGACACGGTGTGAAAATAATGGACAACTGTAACTAGTGTTTTTTTTTTTTGTCACAGGAGTCTGACTTCCCTGAATCTCTTTTCAAGGCTTTTGTGGACCATTCAAACTTCAATGAAAAACCACCAGTTGGTGTGAAATACTCACATTATTATTTTACTCCTTGAGGTTTCTTTCACACCAGTTTTAACTGTTGGTTTTTCTCTGAAGTCTCAGTGAGGGCAAATCTCCTCATCATGTCTCCATGACACTAAAGCGAAATATCATTTTTGATTGTTTTACTTTTGTTCATTTATTTTTGCTCACTTTGAAAATAATAGCAAATGATTGTTCTAGCAGACTTTACTATTCTGAAATTCAGTTCATTCATTTCTTCTGTTGTTGACTGAAACCCACACTTAACTTCCTGCTGTCTCTCTCTCTCTCTCACTATATATATATAATGGACTCTCCTGTCGATTTTCGACGTATAAGGGTTCATACACACAATGAACTCCCACACAGGGATTTGTTTATAGTGGTGAAGGCTTGTATTGGATCATCCACACTTTTTGGCACAGTCGATAGGAAAGAATTGGTGCATCAAGGAATGCCACAAACCCAATCAATGACCGACCTCAGGAATTTTGAATTCAGAGTTATCCCTCTCCTAGACTGGTTACCTACCCAAGGCTGAAGAGCCCAGTCTGCCCTACTATTTAACCCATAGCTGGAGGGAGAATATATGGATTCATACTTTTCCCAAGGGTATTAGCGCTATGTGAAATGCCAACAGCTTCGTCTAGGAATTGAACTCGAATCGACGAGTCCATTTTCCACGACTCTAACCACTAGCCCACGCGCCTCCAATATATATATATGTGTGTATGTGTGTGTGCATGTATGTTTATTATGAATAAGCAGATTTATAATCATATATATCATATAAAAAAATTACTTCCTCTTAAATGTTTATCACTATTCAGTGTGTGTGTGTGTGTGTGTGTGTGATGAACAGCATCTATAGACAGTAGGATATATATTAAAATTTGTTAAATATATTTTAAAGTTATTTCTACAATTATCAGATTTATCAGATCTGCTATCTTCTCTTCTTGGATATATAACCAAATAATTTTGAGATAAAAAATGGCAATGTGTTATTCTTAAAAAACCTTTTATTGATATTGGCAAAAAGAGAACTAGTTGTCTCTACTAGGAAATATTGAGAAGAGTTCTTTCTGCAGAGTATAGTCTTTCTAAATTGATATTTACACTAGAGACAATTGATTGGATGACAAAATTGCTTCCTATACCCTAAATGAAAATCAAAACAAAATTCTTGCCATGGCAATCTTCAAACCTATAAATGCCCACTGTAGGAAGCGCGTGGTGTAATGGTTAAAGTTATGGGAAATGGACCCGTCGCCCCGAGTTCAAATCCTGGACGTGGTAATTGCATTTCATTTAGCGCTGATATCCTTGGGAAAGGTATGAATCCTACTCTCCCTCCAGCTATGAGTAAATAGTAGAGCAGACTGGGCTCTTTAACCTTGTTTAGGCAACCAGTCTAGGAGAAGGAAAACTCTGAATTCAAACCTGCTGAACTCCGCTTAAGAAATTGACCTTGTGTCGCATCCTGCTCGTTAGTAGGGGTTGGTAAATATATATAAATGCCCACTGCTTTAAATTGCTCCTTTCTCTATTCAATTGTCTTTGATAATGGCTCACAAATGGTTTAACGTACATTTCTGGTATCATAATCAACAGACTTGTAGGGATCTATTGTTTAAAAATTTGTAAAAAAAAAAATCCCTCTTTGCTTTTCTCTCCTAAATATTGACTGGTTAAGAAGAGGCTCTCTTTTAGTTTCAAGATTTTTACACCTGTATTAACTGTTGGCTTTCACTGAGGTCTTCATAACAGCAATTCTCCTCAGCTCCCTTCTTAGTATTCTAGCCATTCTGAGCAGTGCTGTGGTCAACTTTTCCTCAGATTTCCAGTACCCCCAATCTTCTTTCTAGCTTCTTCCGGATTGTTTCAAAGGCTCCAATTAAGGTATCTGTCACTTTCAAGTTTAATCTATTTTTCAACTCTCTAGCAAGGTCTATGTATTTATAGAGTTTTTCATTTTCTTTACCTTTTATTTAGTGATCTGCTGGAATGATGAAGTCAAATAGTTAACAAGTTATTTTTTTTTATTCTTATTAACTGAAACTAGAGCTTGATTGGTTGATCCATTGTTATCTTAAATTCCCAGAGAAATTTTTGCATCTCATTTCCTAAGATTTGGATCTATCTATATTACCACTTTTCAGTATGCTCAAAGTGTAGTTGCTTGCACATTATCATTTTTTACACCAACTCTAAATAGTGTTTTTACAAGTGTCATTATATCTCCAGGACAGTCTCAATTTTTGCTCAGATTTCCAGGTTCTTCAGGATTATCCCAAGGGTTCCACTTATGGCTAGTATCATTGTCATCTTCCTGTTCCATAACTTTTTTTAGCTCTCTGGTAAGGTCCATGTATTTGAAGTTTTTGTAGATATAAGGCGGGTGATAGATGCCTACTCCTAAATATAGACTCGTCAACTACAACGTGGCCTGAGAAAGATTTCTATTGTCCAATCACTGGCAGTGCTGCTGCTGATGTTGGTGTATATATAGAGGTCTGATTCTTAAACTTATGTCATTGATATTCGGACCATCTTGGACGTCAGACTTACAAAGAATACTATAACACCGGATTCTTATTAGCTTGCTTACTTATTTACTACATCTGGAACTAAGGATGCCGACCAGATACTTAACAATTAAGTTTTTCACTTTACCTTATTTTAAATCTTTGGAATGGTAGATTACACTAGCTGACATGTTTGTTTCTTCAGGTGTTACATAATTTATGTGGTAGCATAAATTGTTGACCCTGTAGTTAGTTTGAAATAGGTTCATTTGAGTTAAGTGTAGGCAGGTATTTTTCTGTTGGATGACTCTAACTGACCCCTAGAGAGGCGCAAATCCCACACGCCATGAGAAAAACATAACTAGTTAGATTTAGTTTAAACCTGATGTTGGAGCAGAGAACATCGGTCTCTCTCTGCTGAGGTTGAGTCTCACCCTCGTGGTGAATCAGAATGGGTTAAATAAATCTTGATCAAGAAAATAAAAGTCTTGTGAGTTGATTAATTGCATGACTAAAAACTAGTCCTTAAAAGAAGCCCTTAAAAGAAACAGAGGACTAGACAACATGACGACCAGAGAAGAAGAAAAGGAAACAGCCTCACATGATAGCAGGAAGAGATGAAACAACAAGTAAGACTCAAGTCTCTATCACCTGAAGTCACTCTCATGTATATACCTGATGTTCGACATACAATGTTATAAGGGGTATACAACACAGGTTCATTACAACCAGGTCTGGTATTCTGGCTAAGATTAAGTGATCTGTTTAGATCTCAAAATTCTTGAAAATTGTTCATGTTTTATTTTCTCGAATAAATTCTGCTCTGTGTATATACCATTTGTCTGCATGGTCACAGACTAGTTGCTTGCACAATTCCTAATGGATCAACTTGCTCCCTCAATCATGTTTGCTCTTGTACTCCTCCTTGGAAAGTTGGCTGCATTTGCTTATGCAGTCTACTGCTTCAGCTCTCTTCACCTACACTTGCTATTCTCTTCTATTATTATCTTTCTAGCTTTTTATATAATTAATTCTTATAGTGTTATTTGGTGGGTGGGGCTGCTACAAATAATGTTTCTCTCTTCAGGTTTCTTCTGTATAACCATGTCACGGTCATCTTGGGGCACAACCCCCTTTAGTGAATTTAACAGGTTTGAATTCAGAGTTATCCTTCTCTCATACTAGTTGCCTGACCAAGATATACTATTTACCAATTCTTCATTTTAAAAAGGGTCTAGAGTATCTTACCAGGAAAACTATCCAGATATTATGTCCTTTGATTAAGTTCATGTTGTAGAGTTTTGTTTTCAATAGTTTCCTTCTCCTTCTGAGGTATTCCTTCCCGATTATTATTATTATTATTATTATTATTATTATTATTATTATTAGTATTATTATTTTATTTATTTATTTTTTTCATTTATGTTATTTTCTATTATTCCCAATTATTATTACTAGCAAAAATAAAAATAAAACGCCCTCTGGGTGGTGTAAAAATGAATTTTTGAAAGATAATGCCTGAGGGAGTGGGAGTTAAAAATTCAACACCAGAGAGTTTGTACCACAAGTAAGTAAAATTATAAAATTTATTAAAGGAGTAAAAAAAATAAAACCATTTGAAATGGAAACTTTGTTCTGATAACTTTAAATATATATTAAAATAAAATAAACTATATATAAATATATAATACCCGTCATGTATTTATCAAAACCGTCTAAGGCTGTATGCTCAAATTTTGAGTGTATATAATATAAGGTTGTTCTTTATTCTATGTATTAACAATTTTGGGTAATGTGACATAATCAGTGACATAGTTTTAGTTACAGACAAATAGAGACTGAATCTCCATTATTAATAGATTATTATTATTAAAAAGAAATTAATCAAAGTAAAATCTTGAAATTTTTATTTTATATTTATGAGGAGCACATGGCATAATCATCATAGGAAGTGAACTTGACTACCTGAGTTCAAACCCTGAATGAGACTATTAGCATTTCACATAGTGCTAATACACTTGGGAAAGGTATGAATTCAACTATTCTCCCTCCAGCTATGGGTAAATAGTGAGGCAGAATGGGCTCTTTAACCATAATAATGCAACTGGTCTAAGAGGAAGAAAACTGAATTCAAATCAATTGTAGACCTGGAGTGGGATTGGCTTCATTAAGCTATTCTTACCCAAGACATGCTACATGAGTAGGACCCCAACAACCAAAGCAGGTTACAGAAACAATGAACTGTGAAATCTATTAATAATGGAGATTCGCTTCCGGTTTTTGTCTGTAACAAAAACTACGTCACTGCTTACGTCACATTACCCAAAATCGTCATAACATAGAATAAATACACTCAAAATTTGAACATGCAACATTAGACAGTCCTCATTGTTTTTTAAAACAAGTTTTAATAAATACATGACTGGTATTATATATCTATATATAGTTTGTTTTATTTTAATACATATTTAAAGTTTACATTTCAAATTGTTTTATTTTTTAATCCTTTAATGAATTTGATGATTTTACTTACTTAGGGTACAAACTCGCTGACATTGAATTTTTTACTCCTACCCCTCAGGCAATAGGTTTCAAAAGTCTATCTTTACATTTTTTTATTTATTTTGTACTAGTTCTAATAATTAAATTATCATACTTTGATACATCCACAGGTCCTGCTAGTATTCATAAAGAAGTATAATTTAATTAGTCATATATTTGCATAGGTTTATAAACTTATCTACAGAATTAATAAATACCTTTTGAATTTTTATCTATATTAATATATGATTGCATTATTTTTGGTTGTATGCATTTTGGTAATGACACACTTTATTCAGTTTGAATACATAATAATCAATGCTTTGACTAAATATATGAAACTAAAATAACAACAAACACTGAACTGATATTTAAATTTTTGCATTCATATTTTTCTATTATTATTTTTTTTCTTCATGTTTTTTTTTTTTTTTTTTTTTTTTTTTTTTTTTAACTAGAAACCTGAATTGTGTATTCAACCTTCCTGGTGACATATTTCATTTGGCTGCTACCCAGGATTGTATGCCCCCACCCACCTTAGAATGTCAGTGAAGTCAGTCTCACACTACTTGGGTAGCCAAGTGTGGCATCTAAAATAAACTGTGTTAAATAGAACTTCAATGTGTCTTGGTGCCTTCCATATGGCTTTGTGATTTCTTTCTGCATGCTGTTTTCACATGGTACACAAGATTACTCATCTTGATTGTCAAAACAATTTACCAAAGGAAGTTCTGTGGGGTGGTCACCATGTCCTTTCTGGAAGGAGGAATACTATTTATCTCATTTCAAGACAGGAATTTGTATAGTATTGTGTTCTTGCAATCAAAACATTTCTGAATTCTGTTCCTAAAATCTCTGCCAGTAGCAGATATTAAAAGAGAGCAAAGACAACTTGCTTGTTTCTGTTACGATTTTTTAGGTTATTTTTAGGCTTCAAGTGAGAGCACTTTGCAGTGGAGATCCCTTGTGTTAAGCAAAGTGCGATCTTTAGTGAAGAAACCTTTGGTTGTTCTTTGGTGTCCTTAGTGTTTGGGTATGATCCTTGGTTGTTCGTTGTGTTCCTTAGTGTTGGGTATGATCTTGGTTGTTCCTTTGTTGGGTAAAATCCTTGCATTGAGCAAAGTCATTGGTTGCAGTCGTTCGTCCATGTTAAATAATGTGAAAATGAATGGCTTTCCATATCGGCAATTAAATAGTTAACTAACACGTATTCGAGCTGTTGATAGCGCTGAGTTTATCTACATGACCACGCTGAGTCTATAAATTTAAGTTGTGGATTCCAGCACGCTATATCACTAAAATATTCCAACAGTTTGAAGCTTCACATCTCTTTTTCAGTAAAGTTGATTTTCTAATCCCAATTCAGAGTAATTACATTTTTTTTCTAGTTAGTGGATCTGGAATGTTTCCCTGGGAATTGTTTCTGAAGTTATCAATAGATATTTTAAATTTCTTTCTTTAACTTTTTTTAAATGTCACTCAACATTTAGATTTAAACTCATTTTGCGTGTCTATTTCTTATAATTGGTAACCATTACACCACACACCTCCACAACAACCTATATTATAATGACCTCAAGATTATTTGAATAAATATTGAACATATAATATATTACAATCCTGGACTGGGAGAAAACTGAATTTTGCCATTGAAACATAACCTCAAGTTAAATCCATTTAAGGTAATGAGCTATCGATAAACAAAGGTGTCCAAAAATGACATGAAACTGATTCATGATTGGTGAGGCTCCAGTCCTGAAAATCTCTAATCAATGAACCGAACCACGAGATTTGAATTAACAAGAGTTATTTCCCTCTTACCTAAGACTGTTACTACCAAAGGCTAAAGGCCCAGTCTGCCCTATAATTACCCATAGCTAGGAGAGAGATCATAATAGAGATTTTCATACCTACCCAGGGGTATTAGCGCATGTGAAATAGCCAACAGACTTCAAGTCTAGGAATTGAACTCGAATCAACGAGTACCAATTTTCCACCGACAAATCATAACCACTAGCCACGACAGCCTCCAATAATAATTAATATGTGTGTATGTGTGTATGTATATTATGCAATAAGCAGATTCCATAATCATATAAAAAATTACTTTCTCTTAAATGTTTAATCACTATTCAGATGTAGTGTGATAATGTAGTAGTGAATGAACAGCATCTAATATAGACATATAAGATAGGAGATAATATATTTAAAATTATTGTTAAATATTTTTAAAGTTATTTCTACAATACAACGGAATTTATCAGATCTGCCTAATCTTCTCTTCATGGATTTATAACCAAATAAATTTATGAAGACAAAATGCGCAAATGTGTTATCTAAAACTATTTTTGATATTATGGCAACAAAGGAGGAACTAGTTAGTCTCACTAGGAAATATTAAGAAAAGATTTACTTTCTGCAGAGTATAGTCTTATCTAAATTGATATTAATACACTAGAGACATTGGATGAAGATACACCAAATTGTTCCTATACCACAATAAATGAAAAATCAAAACAAAAATTCTTTGCCATGACCAATCTTCAACCATTTAAATGACCCACAATGATGGAAGATGGCGTGAAGATGTAATGGTAGTACCAGGAGAAATGGACCCGTAACGCCCCGAGTTCAAATCAACTGAGACCGTAGATAGGTAAATTGCATTTCATTTAGCGCTGATATCCTTGAGGAAAGGTATGAATCCTAACTCTACCCTCCAGCTACTGAGGTAATAGATATAGAGGCAGACTGGGGTCTTTAACCTGTTTAGGCAAAGATCTAGGAGAAGGAAAACTCTGAATTCAACCGCTGAACTACCGCCTTAAGAAAATTCGAACCTTTGGTCGCATCACTGCTTCGTGATTGGCAAGGGAGTTGGTAAAATTAAATCTGCTCCTTTCTCTATTCAATTGTACTTTAATAAATGGCTCAAATGGTATAACGTTCATTATCAATGGTTCAGGTAATAAACAGACTTGGTAGTGATCCTATTGTTTAATTATTCTCTGCTTTTCTCTCCGAATATTGATCTGCGTTAAGAAAGAGGCTCTCCTTTTAAGTTTCCAGATTTTACACCTGTATTAACTAGGTTGGCTTTCACTGACAGGTCTCTTCATACGCAATTCTCTTCAGCTCCCTTTTAAGAGATATTCAGACCATTCTGCAGCAGTGCTGTGGTCCAACTTATTCCTCAGATTATCCAGTTACCCCCAATCTTCTTTTCTAGCTTCTTCCGGAATTGTTTCAAAAGGCTCACACATTAAGGTATCTCTGTCACTTTCAGTTTCAATTTAATCAATATTCAACTCTCTAGCAAGGTCTATGTATATTTATTAGCAAATTTATATCATTTTCTTATACATTTTATTTTGTGATCTGTGGAAGTGAAGAAGATGCAAATAGTTAAACAAGTTCTTTTTTTTTATCATATTAACTGAACTAGAGCTTGATTTGGATTAGATCCAATTGTTATTCTAATTTCCCAGAGGATTTTTTGCAATCTCATTCCCTAAGATTTAGGATCTATCTATATTACCCACTATTCAGTATAGCTATAAAGGTAGTCTGCTTGACACCATATCATCCTTTTTTCAACAACTCTAAATAAGTGTTTTTACAAGTGTCATATATATATCTACCAGAATTCTTCATTAAATATTAACACCCAATCTCAACAATGCTGTTGGTTCTGGACAGTTCTCAAATTTTTACTCAGATTCCAGAGTTCTCTGGATTATCCCAAGAGTCCACTTAATGACTAGTATCATGTCAATCATTCCTGTTCCATAACTTTTTTTAGCTCTCTGCCCGTTAAAAGCGCTCCATGTAATTTATTAAAGTTTTATCATTATACCTTATTCTTAAATCTTATAAGCGAATGAAGTAGATTACACTAGGCTGACAATGTCTTGTTTCTATAGGGTTATATAAATTTTATGAATAGGTAGCATAATTATTGATAGACCCTGATAGTTAATTTGAAATAGGTTTGATTGGAGTTTAAAAAGCGTTAGGCGGTAAGATTTCCAAATTGACATGACTTCTACCTGGACCCCTAGAGAATCGCAAATCTCAAGCATGCCATGAGAAATACGTAACTAGTTAGATTAATATCAACCTATCTTTGGAGCAGAGAGCATTGGTCTCTCTCTGTTTGAGGTGAGTTAATCAACCCTCCTGGTGAAATCAGGAAGGGTTAAATAAAATCTTGATCAAGAAAATAAAAGTCATTGTTGATGTTGAATTATTGCAATGGACTATAAACTAGTCCTAAAAGAAGCCCTTAAAAGAAACAGAGGACTAGACAACCATGGACGACTAGAGACAGAACCGAAAAGGACAACAGCCTCACAAGCATAGCAGAAAGAGATGAAGCAACAAGTAAGACAAGTCGTTTTCTCTATCTCCTGCAAGTCACTCTCATGTATATAGCTGATGTTCGACATACATGTTAAAGGCAAGGATTATACAACAACAGGTTCAATTACACCAGGTTCTGCGTAATCTGGTAAGATTATGTGAATCTGTTAATCATAATTCAAAATCATTGAAAATGTGGCATGTTTTAATAAATTACTGCTCTCGATGTATATCCATTTGATACTGCACTGGATCACAGACATAGTCCTGCTTCCGCACAATCCTAGGGAATTCAAACTCTGCCTCACCTTCAATCATGTTTGCTCTTGACTCCATCCTTGGAAAGTTAGGCTGCATTTGGCTTATGCAGTACTGCACTTCAAGCTCTCTATCCACCTACACTTGCTATTCTACTTATTAATTATATCTTTCTTAGCTAATTTTATATTAATTAATTTCTATATTATAGATGTTCATTTGGTGAGGGGAGCTGACTACAAATAATGTTTCTCTCTTCAGGTTTACCTTCTGTATAACCATGTCACCGGATCATCATTGGCAGCCACACACCTCCTTTATGATGAATTATAACAGGTTTGAATCAGAGTTATTTCTCTACATACTAGTTGCCTGACCAATGGAGTAATACTATATTAACATTCTTCAATTTATAAAAAGGTACTAGGTAATACTCCCAGGAACTATCCATATATTATGAATCCTTGATTTAACAAAGTTTATTCTAGATAATTGGGTAGGGGGAAGGGAGGGGGTTTTATTTGTTTTAATTTTCAATAATTTTTTTATATCTCCTTCTGAGGTATTCCTTCCCGATATTTAATTATTATAATTATTATATTATTACTTTAATATTAATATATTATATGATTATTTATTTTTATTCATTTTATGTAATTTTCCTAAAATTATTCCCAATTATCACTTAATAAGCAAAAATAAAAATAAAAACGCCTACTGGGTGCGTGTAAAAACAAGCGAAATTTTAGAAGATAATGCCTGAGGGAGTGGAGTTAAAAATTCAACGTCCAGAGAGTTTGTACCCACAAGTAAGTAAAATTATTACAAATAATTAAAGAAGTAAAAAATAAACACCTATGAAATGGAAACTTTGTATCTGATAACTAATTAAATATTAATTAAAATTAAAATAAACTAAATAAAAATATAATAATACACCAGTCATGACTATTATATCAAAAGACACTCTAAAGGCATGTATGCCTCAAAATTAATTGAAGTGTACATATAATAACTAAATAAGGTTGTTCTTTATTCTTATGTATTAACGATTTTGAAGGTAAATGTGACACTAATCAGGTTCAAGGATTGAAGTATGGGATTACAAGTAGTTTAGTGTTTTAGGTTTTAAAAGGTGGCTTTGGTTATTCCTGGTGCGTTTTCCTAGGTTTGCTTTAACCCACTTATTTAGTGGTCGTGCTGAAAATGAAGGAATTCAATGAACGAAAAGAAAGGACAAAAAGAAGATTTTATAATTTAGGTTTATTCAGCGGATCGTAGCCACACGTGGCAAGGATATCTCCCTGCCAGTAGTAGCTGACTAGACACAGTTAAGGCCTAAAACTCGAATGGCCGAGAGATTCTCTTGGGGGTTTGGAAGGGGTGCTTTTTCCTGCACAATGCTTGGAGGGTTCTTCCAGTGAAGGTCAATGGGAGTGGTTTTTTTTTATTTTTAAAAAAATCTTTATTTTAAATTTTATTTTAATCCCACAGAAGCACATTGATTCCCAAAAGAACTGTGATTGGAATAATGAAATACAATTTCCGTATCAGCCATATTCCTAACCTCACACTAACAATTACATAATCTCACACCTCAAACATACCTTATCACCTCTATAACCCCCTCCCCCACACACATCACACTTGTGCTCCTCATCTGTGATAACGATGGGGAATTTCTCTTCTTTTTATTGGCAGGGAAATTTTGGGCTTAGCGGGTTCATAAAGCATGTTATTCCTCAGGAAAAGTAGAATTCCAACTTTTCCCTCCAGTAATGGGAAAGTAGGATGACTGGGCTCTTAACCTTAGATAGCAACTGGCAGCCCCCGCATTAACTTTTTTCATGACTGTCCAAACAAAAATTAATCACCGTCCAAATGGGGTTTGGAACCGTCCGAAATCAAATATTTTGTTTAATTCAATTAGCATCTCTATACGTGTCAGTCATAACATGTAATAAAAAATTAAGAAAAAGCTGAGCAGTGATAATTCTGGATATTTGGACAAAAAATACATTTCCTAGTGTGTTTTGAGCTAAAAAATACTTTTTACTTGTAAATTTATCGTATCGGTTTGAATTGAAATGAAAGAATTTTCTTGCACAGTGTTTAAGGATTCGGAAGAAGGGGTTTGTACACTTCATCCTTTTAACTATCTCCCTCCACCATTATTTCATTACATGACTTTGAAGAATAGACCTCGGTGCTGTAGCCACATTTTGAGGTTGGCATTCAGGCAATCTGGACAGCCAATATTGGAATGTGTACTAACTTTTAGGAAAATATTAACCGTCCCGGCAAACTGTCCCGGATGAATATTGAATTGCCTGGATGTATTTTTATTGTCCCGGTACGGCGTTAATGTTGAGCCCTGGCAACTGCTCTAGGTAGGAAAAACTCTTAATTCAAACTTGTAGACTTTGCTTAAAAAATTGACCTTGTGTCACATCTTACTTATACAGGGGGTTGGTAAAAATATAATAAGGTCTGTCATTGACGATGTTTACTGAGAGTCACAATGCAGTTTTTGATCCAGTACTATAGACGGGCAGGGTTAGCTCAGTTGGTAGAGCGTTCGCTAGAAAAACACAAGGTTCCTAGATCGATACATGGTCCTCGCAACTCAGCATATGAGTAGCACAGGATCTGTGCGGTAAAGGTTATGAGCTGATGGTTAGGTGTGGCACTCAACCAGATCTAAACAATCTCCTTGGTCTAGCGCTTTGAAAAGGGGGATAGAATCCCTCGCACTAGCTGATACCAACTTTAGGCCACCCCGAACTACTTTTTACTATAGACGTGTCTTCTCTCTTCATCAGGTTGTGGTTAAAAATGTTTGTAAAAAAAAAAAAGAGCTAGAGAACTGTACATGGCTTTTGTTGATCTGACAAAGGCCCTTGGCACCATTAATATAAATAATCTCTTGGTATTCCTGATAAAATTCTCAATGTTACCATTTTGTTCATCAAGGGATGATTCTGGTGACACGGTGTGAAAATAATGGACAACTGTAACTAGTGGTTTTTTTGTCACTGGAGTCTGACTTCCCCGAATCTCTTTTCAAGGCGTTTGTGGACCATTCAAACTTCAATGAAAAACCACCAGTTGGTGTGAAATACTCACATTATTATTTTACTCCTTGAGGTTTCTTTCACACCAGTTTTAACTGTTGGTTTTTCTCTGAAGTCTCAGTGAGGGCAAATCTCCTCATCATGTCTCCATGACACTAAAGCGAAATATCATTTTTGATTGTTTTACTTTTGTTCATTTATTTTTGCTCACTTTGAAAATAATAGCAAATGATTGTTCTAGCAGACTTTACTATTCTGAGAATTCAGTTCATTCATTTCTTCTGTTGTTGACTGAAACCCACACTTAACTTCCTGCTGTCTCTCTCTCTCTCTCACTAATATATATAAATGGACTCTCCTGTCGATTTTCGACGTATGAGGTTCATCATAACACACAGGGATTTTTATAGTGGTGAAGGCTTGTGTTGGATCATCCACACTTTTTGGCACAGTCGATAGGAAAGAATTGGTGCATCAAGGGTTGCCAACCCAATCAATGACCGACCCTCAGGATTTTTGAATTCAGAGTTATCCCTCTCCTAGACTGGTTACTACCCAAGGCTGAAGAGCCCAGTCTGCCCTACTATTTTAACCCATAGCTGGAGGGAGAATATATGGATTCATACCTTTCCCAGGGTATTAGCGCTATGTGAAATGCCAACAGCTTCGTCTAGGAATTGAACTCGAATCAACGAGTCCATTTTCCACGACTCTAACCACTAGCCCACGCGCCTCCAATATATATATATGTGTGTATGTGTGTATGTTTATTATGAATAAGCAGATTTATAATCATATAAAAAATTACTTTCTCTTAAATGTTTATCACTATTCAGTGTGTGTGTATGTGTGTGATGAACAGCATCTATAGACATAGTAGGATATATATTAAAATTTGTTAAATATATTTTAAAGTTATTTCTACAATCAACGGATTTATCAGATCTGCTATCTTCTCTTCTTGGATTTATAACCAAATAATTTTGAGATCAAAAATGGCAATGTGTTATTCTTAAAAAACCTTTTATTGATATTGGCAAAAAGAGAACTAGTTGTCTCTACTAGGAAATATTGAGAAGATTTCTTTCTGCAGAGTATAGTCTTTCTAAATTGATATTTACAATAGAGACAATTGATTGGATGACAAAATTGCTTCCTATACCCTAAATGAAAATCAAAACAAAATTCTTGCCATGGCAATCTTCAAACCTATAAATGCCCACTGTAGGAAGTGCGTGGTGTAATGGTTAAAGTCATGGGAAATGGACCCGTCGCCCCGAGTTCAAATCCTGGACGTGGTAATTGCATTTCATTTAGCGCTGATATCCTTGGGAAAGGTATGAATCCTACTCTCCCTCCAGCTATGAGTAAATAGTAGAGCAGACTGGGCTCTTTAACCTTGTTTAGGCAACCAGTCTAGGAGAAGGAAAACTCTGAATTCAAACCTGCTGAACTCCGCTTAAGAAATTGACCTTGTGTCGCATCCTGCTCGTGTGGAGGGGTTGGTAAATTAAATTGCTCCTTTCTCTATTCAATTGTCTTTAATAATGGCTCACAAATTGTTTAACGTTCATTTCTGGTATGGTAATAAACAGACTTGTAGTGATCTATTGTTTAATTTTCTCTGCTTTTCTCTCCTGAATATTGACTGGTTAAGAAGAGGCTCTCTTTTAGTTTCAAGATTTTTACACCTGTATTAACTGTTGGCTTTCACTGAGGTCTTCATAACAGCAATTCTCTTCAGCTCCCTTCTTAGTATTCTAGCCATTCTGAGCAGTGCTGTGGTCAACTTTTCCTCAGATTTCCAGTACCCCCAATCTTCTTTCTAGCTTCTTCCGGATTGTTTCAAAGGCTCCAATTAAGGTATCTCTGTCACTTTCAAGTTTAATTTATCTTTCAACTCTCTAGCAAGGTCTATGTATTTATAGAGTTTTTCATTTTCTTTACATTTTATTTAGTGATCTGCTGGAATGATGAAGTCAAATAGTTAACAAGTTCTTTTTTTTTATTCTTATTAACTGAAACTAGAGCTTGATTGGTTGATCCATTGTTATCTTAAATTCCCAGAGGATTTTTTGCATCTCATTTCCTAAGATTTGGATCTATCTATATTACCACTTTCAGTATGCTTAAAGTGTAGTTGCTTGCACATTATCCTTTTTTACACCAACTCTAAATAGTGTTTTTACAAGTGTCATTATATCTCCAGAATTCTTCTAAATATTCCACCCAATCTCAACAATGCTGTGGTCTGGACAGTCTCAATTTTTACTCAGATTTCCAGGTTCTCTGGGATTATCCCAAGAGTTCCACTTATGGCTAGTATCATTGTCATCTTCCTGTTCCATAACTTTTTTTTAGCTCTCTGGTAAGGTCCATGTATTTATTAAGTTTTTCACTTTACCTTATTTTAAATCTTTGGAATGGTAGATTACACTAGCTGACATGTTTGTTTCTTCAGGTGTTATATAATTTATGTGGTAGCATAAATTATTGATAAGACCCTGTAGTTAATTTGAAATAGGTTTGTTGGAGTTAAAAGCGTAGGCGGGTAGATTTCCATTGAATGACTCTAACTGACCCCTAGAGAATCGCAAATCTCGCATGCCATGAGAAATACGTAACTAGTTAGATTTAATTTCAACCTGATTTTGGAGCAGAGAGCATTGGTCTCTCTCTGTTGAGGTTGAGTTTCACCCTCCTGGTGAATCAGAATGGGTTAAATAAATCTTGATCAAGAAAATAAAAGTCTTGTGAGTTGATTAATTGCATGACTATAAACTAGTCCTTAAAAGAAGCCCTTAAAAGAAACAGAGGACTAGACAACATGACGACTAGAGAAGAAGAAAAGGAAACAGCCTCACAAGATAGCAGGAAGAGATGAAGCAACAAGTAAGACAAGTCTTTCTCTATCTCCTGAAGTCACTCTCATGTATATAGCTGATGTTCGACATACAATGTTATAAGGGGTATACAACACAGGTTCATTACAACCAGGTCTGGTAATCTGGCTAAGATTGTGATCTGTTTCTATCTCAAAATCCTTGAAAATTGTGCATGTTTTATAAATTCTGCTCTGTGTATATACCATTTGTCTGCATGGTCACAGACTAGTTGCTTGCACAATTCCTAGTGGATCAACTTGCTCCCTCAATCATGTTTGCTCTTGTACTCCTCCTTGGAAAGTTGGCTGCATTTGCTTATGCAGTCCACTGCTTCAGCTCTCTTCACCTACACTTGCTATTCTCTTCTATTATTATCTTTCTAGCTTTTTATATAATTAATTCTTATAGTGTTATTTGGTGGGTGGGGCTGCTACAAATAATGTTTCTCTCTTCAGGTTTCTTCTGTATAACCATGTCACGGTCATCTTGGGGCACAACCTCCTTTAGTGAATTTAACAGGTTTGAATTCAGAGTTATCCTTCTCTCATACTAGTTGCCTGACCAAGGTATACTATTTACCAATTCTTCATTTTAAAAAGGGTCTAGAGTATCTCACCAGGAAGACTATCCAGATATTATGTCCTTTGATTAAGTTCATGTTGTAGAGTTTTGTTTTCAATAGTTTTATTCTCCTTCTGAGGTATTCCTTCCCGATTATTATTATTATTATTATTATTATTATTATTATTATTATTATTTTATTTATTTATTTTTTTCATTTATGTTATTTTCTATTATTCCCAATTATTATTACTAGCAAAAATAAAAATAAAACGCCCTCTGGGTGGTGTAAAAAGGAATTTTTGAAAGATAATGCCTGAGGGAGTGGGAGTTAAAAATTCAACGTCAGAGAGTTTGTACCACAAGTAAGTAAAATTATCAAATTTATTAAAGGAGTAAAAAAAATAAAACCATTTGAAATGGAAACTTTGTTCTGATAACTTTAAATATATATTAAAATAAAATAAACTAAATAAAAATATATAATACCCGTCATGTATTTATCAAAACCGTCTAAGGCTGTATGCTCAAATTTTGAGTGTATATAATATAAGGTTGTTCTTTATTCTATGTATTAACGATTTTGGGTAATGTGACATAATCAGTGACATAGTTTTAGTTACAGACAAATAGAGACTGAATCTCCATTATTAATAGATTATTATTATTATTAAAAAGAAATTAATCAAAGTAAAATCTTGAAATTTTTATTTTATATTTATGAGGAGCACATGGCATAATCATCATAGGAAGTGAACTTGACTACCTGAGTTCAAACCCTGAATGAGACTATTAGCATTTCATATAGTGCTAATACACTTGGGGAAAGGTATGAATTCAACTATTCTCCCTCCAGCTATGGGTAAATAGTGAGGCAGAATGGGCTCTTTAACCATAATAATGCAACTGGTCTAAGAGGAAGAAAACTGAATTCAAATCAATTGTAGACCTGGAGTGGGATTGGCTTCATTAAGCTATTCTTACCCATATCATGCTACATGAGTAGGACCCCAACAACCAGGTTACAAGAATCAATGAACTGTGAAATCTATTAATAATGGAGATTCGCTTCCATTTTTTGTCTGTAACAAAAATTACATCACTGCTTATGTCACATTATCCAAAATCGTCATAACATAGAATAAATACACTCAAAATTTGAACATGCAACATTAGACAGTCCTCATTGTTTTTTTAAAACAAGTTTTAATAAATACATGACTGGTATTATATATCTATATATAGTTTGTTTTATCTTAATACATATTTAAAGTTTACATTTCAAATTGTTTTATTTTTTAATCCTTTAATGAATTTGATGATTTTACTTACTTAGGGTACAAACTCGCTGACATTGAATTTTTTACCCCCACCCCTCAGGCAATATGTTTCAAAAATCTATTTTTACATTTTTTTAAAATTTTGTACTAGTTCTAATAATTAAATTATCATACTTTGATACATCCACAGGTCTTGCTAGTATTCATAAAGAAGTATAATTTAATTAGTCATATATTTGCATAGGTTTATAAACTATCTACAGAATTAATAAATACCTTTTTGAATTTTATCTATGTTAATATATGATTGCATTATTTTTGGTTGTATGCATTTTGGTAATGACATACTTCAGTCAGTTTGAATACATAATAATCAATGCTTTGACTAAATATATGAAACTAAAATAACAAAAACACTGAACTGATATTTAAATTTTGCATTCATATTTTTCTATTATTTTTTTCTTCGTGTTTTTTTTTTTTTTTTTTTTTTTTTTTTTTTTTAAACTAGAAGCCTGAATTGTGTATTCAACCTTCCTGGTGACATATTTCATTTGGCTGCTACCCAGGATTGTATGCCCCCACCCACCTTAGAATGTCAGTGAAGTCAAGTCTCACCACTACTTGGGTAGCCAAGGTGTGGCATCTAAAATAAACTGTGTTAAATAAGAACTTCAATGTGTCTCTTGGTGCCTTCCATATGGCTTTGTGATTTCTTTCTGCATGCTGTTTTCACATGGTACACAAGATTACTCATCTTGATTGTCAAAACAATTTACCAAAGGAAGTTCTGTGGGGTGGGTCACCATGTCCTTCTGGAAAGGAGAAATACTATTTATCTCATTTCAAGACAGGAATTTGTATAGTACTTGTGTTCTTGCAATCAAACATTTCTGAATTCTGTTTCCTAAAATCTCTGCCAGTAGCAGATATTAAAAGAGAGCAAAGACAACTTTGCTTGTTTCTGTTACGATTTTTGAGGTTATTTTTAGGCTTCAAGTGAGAGCACTTTGCAGTGGAGATCCCTTGTGTTAAGCAAAGTGCGATCTTTAGTGAAGAAACCTTTGGTTGTTCTTTGGTGTCTCTTAGTGTTGGGTATGATCCCTTGGTTGTTCATTGGTGTCCCTTAGTGTTGGGTATGATCCCTTGGTTGTTCCTTGGTGTTGGGTAAAATCCTTGCATTGAGCAAAGTCATTGGTTGCCGGTCCGTTTGTTAATGTTGAATAATGTGAAAATAAATGGCTTTCTATATCAGCAATTAAATAGTTAACTAACCACGTATTCGAGCTGTTGATTGGCTGAGTTTAATCACATGACCACGCTGAGTCTATAAATTTAAGTTGTGGAATCCAGCACGCATTATATCACTAAAATATTCCAACAGTTTTGAAGCTCACGTCACTTTTTCAGTAAGAATTGATTTTCTAGTCCCAATTCAGATAATTAAAAAAAAATTTTTCTTGTTTAGTGGATCTGGAATGTTTCCTGGAATTGTTTCTGAAGATCAATAGATATTTTAAATTTCTTTCTTTACTTTTTTAATGTCACTCAACATTAGATTTGAACTCATTTTGCTGTGTCTATTTCTTATAATGGTAACCATTACACCACACACCTCCACAACAACCTAATATTAATAATGACCTCAAAGATTATTTGAATAAATAATTGAACATATAATATATTTACAATCTGGACTGTGAAAAACTGAATTTTGCATTGAATATAACCTCAAGTTGGATTCATTTAAGGCAATGAGCTTATAATAAACAAAGTGTCCAAAATATGACATGAAACTGCATCTGATGGTGAGACTCCAGTCCTGAAAATCTGCTCAGTGTGGAATACTCTTTCATTACCATTATTCTCAGGTTCACTCTGACTCTGAGTATCTGTTAGTGTTCCATCTATAGTCAAATTGATATGTTTAAAAATTAGTCACATTTGATGTGACCATATACAAAAATCCTTTTAAGAAACAACTACAAAAAATGTAAATGTGCACTGAACACAATTCCCTAACCTATAGGGGTTTACAGTGAAATCACATTTAAAGCACTGGTTCCTGCAAGATCACCAAAGTTAAGTAAATTTAATATTTAGATGGGTGACCAAGCAACAGCAGGTACTGTGAGAAAACAAATATAAAAAATTACTTGATTCGGCATTAAATGACCTGAAAAGAGTTGATATGCCACAAAACAACCAACCAATCTAACCTATAGGCATAAAATAACTCTACACAGATTGACATACCATTAAAGTTAATCAATCAATCACTCATATATTGGTACGAAAAAAAGAAATTTTACAGTAGGTATTGTTAAATTCTGGCTTAGATTTTTCTTTTGATTGTCTAAACTTTTAAAACTTTATCCTTTTTATCTGCTAGTACAAAATAAAAAACACCCTCTGGGCAATGTAAAAATAGATTTTTGAAACATATTGCCTGAGGGGTGGGAGTAAAAAATTCAATGTCAGCGAGTTTGTACCCTAAGTAAGTAAAATCATCAAATTCATTAACTTTTAATGTCTATACCACCTCATTCCACCCGGCCAGAAGTCACATTCATTTTTCTAATCTACCCCAAACAATAGCCTTTGTTTAAAAGTAATATTAAACATATTTAGCAGTCTTTGATTTATGGTAAATAACAGGTAACTTTAAATAAAAAGGATATTTTTAGCCATTTATTTATAAATCCTTATAGGAATGGAGTTATGGACTTCTTTTGATAATTCTCAACAGGATGTTAAGAGTTAAAGGATTAAAAAATAAACTAATTTGAAATGTAAACTTTAAATATGTTTTAAAATAAAACAAACTATATATAGATATATAATATCAGTCATATATTTATTAAAACTTGTTTTTTAAAACAATGAGGACTGTCTAATGTTGCCTGTTTAAATTTTGAGTGTATTTATTCTTGTTATGACGATTTTGGGTAATTTGATATAAGCAGTGATGTAATTTTTGCTACAGACAAAAACCAGAAGCGATTCTCCATTATTAATAGATATATTTCTTATCATGGGCTCTAGCTCATAAATGAATCTACACTTCCCTTAGCTACAGAAATGAAGCCTCACCACTGGATGCAGTTTAATGCCCTACCCAGGACACCCTTTTTAGGGGGTGGGGGGTATGTTTACTCTGCTGCAGGTAATGCAGTCAGCATATTTTAACCCCCACAGACAGGGTGTGGTTTCAGGCTGGAAGCTTTGGAATTTATCCCATAAAAATAAAGCAATGGCTCCTGTATTATTTTTTAGTTTCTAACGAAGATGTTTCATTATGCAGCAATTTAAAAAAATTATTTCTCATTATGGGCTCCAGTCCGTAATTGAATACATAATTATTTTATTCAATAATTTCCTTGTTATAATTGTGGGATTGTTCCAGGGTCTTTGAAATAAAAGATATTGACATGTATTGTATTCCACTTGTGAAAATACTCTAGAACACCCTTCCCAGAATGCCTCACAAAGTAAACCAGCCTTCCAATCATGCTCCATAAACTAAACTAGCCCTCCCATCATGACCCAGTAGTTTGACCATCCTTCCCATGATACACCACACAACAGTATATAAAGAAAAATACAAAAATCACATAGGCGAGAAACTTATTGTTATCAAGTGCTGTTAACTTTGTCTTCGCTTGACTTAAATATACATGCTCTATTAATGATATTGATCACTCTTTACTTATAAATATATCAAACTATTATCAATATATATATATTTAAGAGATTAATACATATCTTTAAAATTTCATAAGCTTTCATTGAAATATATATTGGTTTAGCTTAGTTGGTAGAGCATCCAACTAGGAACCGCAAGGTTCTGGGTTTGATACCGGCCTTCGCTAACTCAGCATATGAGTAGCACAGGTATATGTGCGGTAAAGTGAGGAGCTGATGGTAAGTGTGGTGTTCCATTTCAGATGCCAAAACAATCTTCTTGGGCTAGTGCGAGGGAAAAGGGGATAGATTCCATTGCTATCTGGCTGATACCGAATTTAGGCCACCCCAACAGCTTTACTTACTTTTTATATATATCTTACATGAAAGCAGTTAGCCTAGTTAGTGTTATGTAGTGAGTCTTGGGAATATAAGATGATACAAGATGGGAAGCTCTGTCGGCTGTGTCAGTAGAATACACCAACTGTACCACAGCAAAGGGGTAAAATCCCTCAATGGTGCCACCTGTTTGCCATAGGTGGTGATCTGCAATGCTTAAGGATGGAATCCTGGTGGGTGAGCAGTCTATGGTCTGCAACACTCCACTTTGGCCCTTACTTAGGCTAGATGGGCAGTCAGAGCGACCCCCTCCAATCAGCTAATCACATCAAGCGCTAGCACCTATATGATTGTCCCAACAATATTGCCCTTATGGTAGTGAGTCTTGGAAGCATGAGATCATACAAGATT
Organism: Doryteuthis pealeii; assembly: GCA_023376005.1. Lineage (NCBI taxonomy): Eukaryota > Metazoa > Mollusca > Cephalopoda > Myopsida > Loliginidae > Doryteuthis > Doryteuthis pealeii. The sequence goes on along the minus strand of CM042143.1, from coordinate 6,694,630 downwards.
CGATGTGTCCTGTGATTTTCAATCTCAGTTGAATACTTTGGTAACCTTTGAAACCAATACAATTTTTAAAATCAAGAAATTCTTCAATATGCAGCATAGTTATATCTAACCTTTCTGGGTTTATTCTTTTTTAATTTTTTTTTTTTGTCCTGCTTAATTCTGACCAATAACAAGAGTTCAAATCTCAAACATCTCCCTCTCTTTGAAATGAGAACACTCATAAATGAAACATCGAGGGAGTTACCTGTGCTAAAAGGTTGGCAATTACTGCACATCTAACAATTTTTTTTTGTAAGACAAACCTGGTATTTAGCAGCAGCAGCAGCAGGAGAATTTGATGATAAACCCAACTCTAATATTATGATTGTCTGTTTCTTTAGCAGAACATTTGCCCCTCTTATTGATCTTGGCAAATAAATGCAAAGAAAACAGTGTCTGCAAGAGCTTCACGTCTCCACACATAAACAACAATCAGTTCCTATTGTCAACAATAGCTTTATTACACTGACACATACAACTCTTACGATGCTCTTCCTAGACACATGAATCAGTAAATGGCGCCACTAATGCTGGGTCTGATGGCTCTGTGAGAAGTTGGGGCAAGGGCAGGCAGACAGACAATGGGGGTCGGTTGGATAGAGATGGGCTTCTTATGGAATCAGAGTTAGGTATCCATGAGAGAATTACAAAACATCCTCTGTATCCACTCACACATTCAAATAGTTAATCCTTACATCATTTGTGCTACCGTCTGTACTAATCCATAGAACATTTGACATATATATATATATTCACATACATACAGGCTCACTAATCCATAAAACATTTGACATATATATATATATATTCACATACATACAGGCTCACTAATCCATAGAACATTTAACATTGTAAATTATCTTATAAAAATTTTTTTTTCACACAGAAAATCAATTTCATTTCTTTGTGTTATTTTTTGATATTTTGTAAAATTTCTTTAGAGTTTTCTTTCTTTTCACATTGAACAAATGCATTTCATTTTCTATATTTTTGTCTATGCTCAGAATTCTCTTTCTCTCTCTCTCTCTCTCTCTCTCTCTCTCTCTCTCTGGTGGATGAGCAGTCCATGACTTGCAATACTCCACTTTGGCCTTATCTTGGGCTAGACGGGTGGTCGGAGAGGCCCCCTCCGATCAATCGTCAAGCCCTAGCACCTATATGATTTTCCCCTTTTTATCATATGGTTGCGAGAAGGCAGTGACTGAGAGTCTACATGTCCTGGGAATGACGTTAAACTCTATCTGATAGTGAGGTTCCAGGTTTGGGGAATGTGGAGCACCCATTCATCACCATTGCTCCCTGGTCCACTCTGACCCCGAGTGGTAGTACCTGTTAGGGTCCTATCTATGGGTTAAATAGAAAAACATGAGTTGATAAACAAAATTGTATTATGCATTAAGAATGAATTTATTTGGAAACTTTGTCAGCATTAAATGACCCACTGAGGTTGATATGCCATAAAACAAAACAAAACAAACCAAACCAAAACATAAAAGAAAAAGGACAAATTTTAGGGAGAACCATAAGGAGGTTAAAGATGATGAAATAAAAGGAACAATAACACACAATTAGTAGGGGTACACATGTTTGGCAAGGACTTAGGATCTGTGGAATGAACCAAGTATAGATAGTAAAGACTTATGACAAAGTGTTGAACAAAAATTTGGTAGAAGTAGATGAAACAATAAAATGAATGCTAAAGAGTGAGATGAATGAAAAGATGAAAGATGATGAGAAACAAAATGAAGACATAGAAATGACAGATGCCATTTCTGTGGCATAAAACTAGAAAGTGTCAATGTGTATGTGTGTGTGTGTGTGTGTGTGAAATACTTTAGCAAAAGAAATACAAATAATATGAAGACAAGGTGTGTAAAAATATCCAATGGAATCTGTGGGAAGCATATGGTATCCCAGTAAAAAGACATGTGGTAATGTTGGAGAATGACAAAATTGTGTTTGACTGACTCTGTTATCGCACGCACTCACACACACTGTTTTTACTATTTCTCTTAATTTTTGAGATGAGGCTTGATAATTAGTATTATTTGGATTATTCAGATAATTGTTCTCATCTTTATTGTTATCTGTACAACGTTTCAGCTGATGTACCCTCCGGCCTTCTTCAGGTATTTCTTGTCAGACTCAGAAGCCGTCTTGAACTCAAGAACCTTCTTTTTGAACTTGGGAACCTTATGGTCATAATCAGGAGCAATCACAGAACTTTGAACCCAACCCGTTATTCAATCCATGGAGGTATCCTGTTCTCATTCCACTAACCATAGCTGGGGTAAAGGTGTTAAGCTGTGTTAATCATTATTCTATGTTACTGTCACCCTTGACCGGGACTGAACCTGCAGCCTAGAGATAACTGTCACTTAGAACTGTCTTAAACCAACACCTTTATCTGCTATGCTATGTGTCCAATTGGAAGATGACAACAATAGTCTGAATAATCCAAATAATACTAACACACTGTTTTTGTATATTAGATATGAATGGAAGTATATGGATATATAAGAAATTAAAGTAGGTAGAGTGGGCTATTGTCAGTTTCAGCTGGACAGTGAGGGAGTCCATCTCCTTTTCATTAGCACTAGACCATGGAGATTTTTTTTTGTCTGGGTTGGAGCACCACACCTATCATCAGCTTCCCACTTTACTGCACAGATCCAAGCTGTGCTACTTATGTGCTGAGTTGGCAAACCTTGTGGTTTCAAGGCAGATGTTCTACCGACAGAGCTAAACCAGTCAATTTAAGATGCTTACAGCACCTGGTATTCACAGGAATCACTTGTCTAAATACTGACCAGGCTCTATGTTGCTTAATATCAGTGATTGGATGAAAATCTGTTTTCAAACATGATATGGCAAAAAAGATTTACAAATAAATATATTCTATACTCATCAAGAAATATTCAGAGTTTGTGTGTGTGTGTGTGTGTGTGTGTGTGTGTGTGTGTGTGTGTGTATATATATATATATATAATCCAAAAGTCCAGAGAAGAAATCTTTGTTACGACACAAGAGTTTTAAATAAAATACCTGTCGCAGTTTGAGAGCTCAATGTGTGCTCTTAATGTTAGAGTCACAGAGCAAATATATAAGTAAAGAAATAACAAAAGACTTAGAGATTTAGCATTATAGTCTATTTCAGGGAGCTTAGTCTAACTCTCCCGACTCATCAGATGCGAATGATGAATTCTTTATTACTTTAAAGGCATTTGAAAACAGATTTTTATTTTTTATTTTTTAAATTTTATAGTCCTGTGATATGAATTCCAAATGAAATCCTTGATGTTGCAAAAAAAAAAAAATTTTTTTTATGTTGTAGTTTCACTTCCGCCACAAAAAACTCTGTCAACAAAAAATGTATCTCTTAATGTATCCCTTATTTTGACAGATTCAGAAAAAGAAACACATATTCCAAATTTGTCACCAGACGAATTCACCTATTCAACCAATATGAAATTTTCACCCAGCCTCCCTACCATGAGCAGGATGTGACATAAGGTCAATTTAAGGGTAAAATCAAGTAGAGAAAATTTAGTTTTAATTCCTTCTAGACTGGTTGCCTAACCGAGGCTAATTAATCCAGGATGCCCTATTTACTCATAGCCGGGAGGAGAACAGATGGTTCCATGCCTTTTCTCAGGGCATTAGTTCTATGTGAAATGCAAACAGCCTTGTCCTGTATTTGAACTCAGATCCACAATTTCATTTCCTAGTATGATAATCCTTACTCTAAGCATATGTCATACATACATACATACATATATATATATATATATATATATATATGTATATGTATATATGTCATATATATATATCATTTAGAGAAATAGTCTATTTTCAATATCCTCTCAAATGTCTTTTGCTAATTTCCATTGTGGAATTCTTTGAGAATCCTCTCTGAGAAGTGCAAATATCAAAATACTTTTATCAATTATAAGACAACAAAAACATGTCCTTTCCTCCATAACACATGATATGAATCTGAAAATCATTGCATTTTCGAGATAACTTTGCCAAGAGGAGATTTTCTCTGTGTTCCTCGTCCAATTGAAACATTAAAGCTGTAGTTGTACCTTAGCCAAAATAAAGACAAAAAAAAATGACAAAATTGCATATTATCAAAAAGGTGGAAAAATGGGAAATAAGTAGAAAGAAGTATGAAAATGTATATTTGATAAGTGACGTTGAAAACACTATTTCTTTTCAACGCTTCTTTTTCAGCCCGAGGACAGAACAGTGAATTCATAATTGATAAATGGAACCAGAACTTTTGTCTTTCTCTTTGTGATGAAACATTTCAGCTTAGGAAAATATCTAATTCTTCTGATTGTTTTTCGCACATCAACTTCTGTGCATTGGTTGAGAATCTGTGAGAAGGTGAAAAACATGGAATCATTTTTGAATATTTAATGACCACCTAGCAAGGTCATTTTGGCATTGTCCGGGTTAGTAGTAATGGGATTACTGTCAATTCAAATCAAACTTCAGAGGTAAAAAATTTTTTTTATTTTTTTTTTTATTTCTATCTAGTTTTTGTTTTCTGTAGATAATGACACATGAATTCTTTTGACGTAGATTTCGATTAATGTCTTTCGTAGAAGGTCATGACATTGAATTAAGTTAACATTATTCCACTGACTAATGTCTTTAAGGAATTTGGGAAGCTCCTAAAATGTTATTACTTTGTAGTAACTGAATTTTTTTTCCATCAAAGGATATAAAGAATTCTTTTTTAAATTGTAGCTAATCACCATTGCAACTTAATGGACTTGTCAACCAGAGTTCAATTCCTGGACGAAACCACAGTTCACATAGCGCTAATACACTTGGGAAAGGTATGAATCCTACTATTCTCCCTCCAGTTATGGCTAAATAGTAGGACAGACTGGGCTCTTTAACTCTTAACATCCTGTTGAGAATTTTCTAAGTCCAGAGCCCCATTCCTATAATGATCTATCAAAAAATGGGTAAAAATGGCCTTTTCCTTTAAAGTTACCAAAGACTTTTAAATATGTCTAATATTACATTTAAACAAAGGCTATCGTCTGGGGCAGATTAGGAAAATGAATGTGACTTCCAGCCGGGTGGAATGAGGTGGTATAGGATGTTAAGTGTTAACCTTGGTTAGGCAACCAGTCTAGGAGAATTCAAAACTGGTCACTACTATAATAGGCTCAGGCCTACTTAGTGATCTATTTCAATTAGAAAAAAACAATTTTTTTTTGATTTTGTATTTGAGTATATATTTGGTGCTTATTGCCTAACAAGAAGCATTTGTGGTGTAAGAGTTATCATTGTAGCTAGCCAAGATCAAATCCTGGATGAGGCTGTTTGCGTTTTGCATTATCTTATTTAACTACTAGAAGTGGCTACCCAGCATGACCTTGTGTTGATCCGACCCAGTAGGGTGCCAAAAAACAAAAAAATGCAAAGATTCTGAAAAGAAAAAATTATGCCTGCTATCTAAAATATTAAATGCAAAACAAAATCCATGCTGTTATTATATAAATTTTATTTTTTAATTATCTTCATGAATATAAATCAAATCTTCATTGTTTTTGCTCAAAAAGCAAGATCTGGTGATGGTGAATGTGTACATATATTTGTCATTAATTGCTTTATTTTCATAGTTTCCTCCAGACAGACATACATACATACTGTCCTTTATATATGTATAAATAAGAAAAAAGAGTAAGCATATATTTAAGTGAAAAAACTCAAGTGTTTGTATATATGATGGTCATTCAATAATAAGGTGAATTTTGTCTCAGCAGTTGGCAATAGGAAGCACTGTTTACAGTTGCAGCTTTTTCAAGAAATCAATAGTAATGGGTCCTTTCATTTCCCAGAAGACATGACCTTATTTACTGATTGCTACACCCTGAACTTTTTCTTTACCATAGAGTCAGTGTGTTCCCACTCCATTGACTGTCTTTTCAACTCAAGCTCATAGCGACAAACCATGTTTAAACCATTTGTACAGAATTTTTTTTTACTGAAACATTGTTCTCTGTACACATCCCATATTCTTTTGTAAATTTCATATGGTTTACACTTCTCAGCCATTAAAGGTTTGATGACAGACCTCTGTTCAAGCCAAGGTGTATTCTGTTTGATTTACTACCATTTTGAATAGCATCAAAACAAATTTTTGTGAGATTAAAATGATTTTTGCTATAAACTCATTCCAAACCATGCAGAGTTTACCTTTATAGAAGAATATTCTTTAAAAAAATTAATTTTACCTTTTTCATAAAATGTCCTCCTAATTATCGAATGCCCCTTGTATTAAGGCATATTATTGTATACAGCATTGCTCATACATAATATAACTTTTAACAATTTCTTTAAGAAATAATTTTCTTCTAAACCAAATCTAACAGGATCTTATTATTTCCAGTGGAATATTACACAATCAAAATGGATGTTATTTGCCTAAATTTTTGAGATGAGGTTTGATATCTATTATTTTGATTTTTTTGGACTGTTGTTCTCATCTTTATCATAACTAGCAAATATATACAGGTGCAAGTATTTGAATTTTAATGTAAGGAAATATGTTAAATTTGAAATACTTTTGAAACTAAATAAAAATCCAAATAAAATAATTTGAAACAGAGGGGGTATAATCGAAGATAGAACAACTTTGAAACTAAGTCTTCCATCATTTTTCATCACTCCCTCCTTTTATTGCTGAATTGTCCTAATTTAACTATTTAGTTAAATTAGGAAGTAAAGAATAAAATTACTGTTATTTCTTTATATTAAAGGATTTCTTTTAAGATTTATCCCCGAGTTTTTTGCTCATATTCATTAAGAAAAAAAACAATTAGAAATCAATAATACCAAGCGCATATTTAATAAAATTAAACTTTTAATTCAATATGCAAATTAGCTTTCCTGTTCACACTGTAACCCGCTATTTGTTGCATATATAAATACAATTGCATGTTATTAGTATGTACATAAAGTCAAAAGTATTAATAAGGTATAGCAATTTTATCGATAACTGAGGTTTAAATAAAAATAAATTCATGGTGAATGTGATGTCAATAACTAAGGGAATTGTGACTTGAGTAGTGATTTAGTTTCAGGCTTCAGACAGACAAACACACAATCTCCATTATAATAAGATATATAAAAACACAACATTTTGGCTATTGTACCCTCTGACCTACTTATGTTGTACCTTATCCATCCAAGTATTGCTCAACAGTCAAACTATTCTAAATGATTTCCCAGGTTGAATCATTGCTATGCTCGGACAGACAATGTACACATGAAGAAGACCAAAACATACAATGGCCAAAATGTTTGTGTTTTTTTATATCTCATAAAGATAAGGACAACAGTGTGAAAAATCAAAATAATACAAAATGGATGCTATTAGGATTTTATTTATACAAAAGTAAAATTGCATAGATATATTTAAGAGAGCACCTTATGTGGTATAATGGTTAGCAAGCTAGATTTGCAGACCATTCTTAGTGAGTTCGATTCTCACTGGGTGCTCCATAATCTGGCCTTGTGCCACATCCAAGCTAAGCTTAGTAAATAAGTATATACCAGAATATTGAGCATCTCGTGTTGTAATGGTTAGCAAGCTGGATTCGCAGACCATTGTTAGTGAGTTCGATTCTCACTGGGTGCCCCACACCTCTGGCCGTGTGCCACATCTAAACTAAGCTTAGTAAATAACTATATACCAGAATATTGGACACCTTATGTGGTGTAATGGGTAGCAAGCTGGATTCGCAGACCATTGTCAGGGAGTTCAATTCTCACTGGGTGCCCCGTACCTCTGGTCTTGTGCCACATCTAAGCTAAATTTAGTAAATAACTATAAGAGTGTTCCATTTTTGATGTCAGAATATCCATGCTTTAGTGTTTGAAAATGTCTATTACCTAATAATATCCATTTTGATTGTATAATGTTCTATTTGAAATAATAAAATCCAGTTAGATTTGGAGCTTTGCTTTAGAAGAAAATCAACTTTTTGTAAACATTTCTTCAGGGAATATTTATTTATGGTCAATACTGTATATGCAAAAATCTGTATCTGTTGTTAAAATCTAACAGATGTCAAAATCATAATGTGTTAGCTACATTACTGACATCATAAAATATTTTTAGTTTTCAGAAAAATATTCACATGAATCTATAAATATGCATATTTACATCAGTGCACATACAACTGTTTTTATAAATGTATGTGTTGGTAGATGCATGCACACATAGACACGCATGTACATATATACAATATACTATTTTGACAAGAAAGTAGAGAGGCTGGTTTAGATCAGTCGGTACCACAACATTCCGGCTTTGGTACTGGTCCTCACCAACTCAGCGCAGAAGTAGCACAACTTTGATCTATGAGGTACGTGTGGTGCTCTACTTTAGATGAAAAAAACATCTCTCTGGTCTAGTGTTATTGAAAAGGGGTTAGACTTCCTCATTGTCCTACCAACAATTGGTCTTTCTGCCTATTTTACTATGTAAGAAAATTCTTCTGTTTAATATGCACTTATAGTTTAGAATTTGTAGTAGCAAAATTTAACCTGAATTTGTTCAACTTTCTTTGGATCATACTAACATAGGAATAATTATTTACATAGTTTACATTATTTTTGAAACATGAGGATGTTCACATAAAAATGCAACAAGCTTGCAGTAAATTTAAGCTCACATTAAGAGAAACAAAATTATAAATAAACACATTCCAGTTCTCTAACAGTTTCAATTATAGATGCAAAATTATAGATGCAACTTACTTTCGGTCATCTAGTTTTGAATATGGTGAGGTATGTGACCAGAAAAAAAGTGAATTATATGGTTCTTGTGTTTAATACATATCCGTTTTTGGTTGAAATATCTGGGAAAATAGTGCATCATATAGACAAATAATTACAGTAGGTATCTTTGTATTATTATTAAGATATAGACTTATTGATTTAACTATGAATTTGTTATTGATTGGAGGATTGATTTTAACAGCATGTCAACCCATCTTGTGTACATTGTAGTTTCATACTTACATTTTTGTATAGTTTTTCTTAAGACTTTTTTGTACATTGAATATGAATATTTAAAAAAAGATTCACTTTGGGTCAGAGTATACCTGGGATTAATGGCAATAGAGGGGGTACTTCACATTCCCCAGATATCCAGAAGCCTCACCATCAGATGCAGTTTAGTCACATATACAGAGCATTCCTTTAATTGGGACTTACCCCACTTCAAGGAATGCAATCAGCATATTCTCAGTCCTGGTCACAATTAGTGGCAATTTTTTCATTTTTTTTTTCATTCAGCAATAACCAAATTTACATACAACATGCTGTTTTATCATTTGCTATTCTTTATCAATCATGAATTGTCAATAGACCAAAAATGTTTCACTAGATTTGCTTTTTTTATATTCTAAATTATGTACTGAAATTTCATGGGTACCAATAATTGTGACCAGGACTAGATATATGGTATGTGTCTATTTGTGTGTGTGTGTGTGTGTGTGTATATATATAAGATAAATTAATGAGTCAGATAAACCTACTAAAAGTTTCGTTTAATGCTCTTCAGGGCTAAGATCCGAATCTTAGTCGGATCTTAGCCCTGAAGAGCATTAAGCGAAACTTTTAGTAGGTTTATCTGACTCATTAGATTTATCTTTATTATTTGCTCTACTTAGGTATTGAGCACTTTTTACTTATTAGCTTTAGTTTCCTGGCGGTTTTGTATGAATATATATATCTTATATATAAATTGTTTTTTCTTTTGGCCAAATATTGTACCAATAGATTATTTTTGGTTGGTACGATTATCTTGATCTTTTTTTTTACCAAAAAATGTTTTTCTCCCCGGGTGATGTTTGGTAGTATATTTTTACAATCAAACTATTTGCTGGGTTTTTTCTCACCGCGAGGATTTACCAACAAGTTTGGTATATTAAATTATATATATATATATATATATACACACACAGCTGTGTGAATGTGTATATATACACACAATGCATATATATAAAGAAAAAATAGTAAAATGGGTAGAGTGGCCAAATGTTGGTATCAACTTGACAGCAAAGGAGTCTATCCCCTTTTCACTAGCACTAGACCAATGAGATTGTTTTATGTCTGAGGTGGAGTGTCACAACTACTATCAGATCCTCACCTTACCACTCCTGCACCGAGTTGGCAAAAATCAGTATCGTACCCAGAACCTTGTGGTTCCAAGGCAGATGCTCTACTCTATGTACACAGGTGTAAATATTTTTATGTATGTCTGTATGTAAAGACTGAGGAAAAGTTTAAGTAAATAAATTAAAACAAAAAAACAATGGCTTGATTTTTCCTTTATTTTGTTTGTCTTCCTTTTTTATTTGTTTTATTGCCAAGCACCACCTCCCAATCCATTCTGAACTCTCCCCCCACCAACCTTGATTGCCAGTAGTGATTAAAACAATAATTACTATTTGGCTTGTGACTTTCCTCATGCATTCAATACACTTGGTGCAAAGAATAATAACAAACATATCAGTCCACTACAGTACCTTTTAATTACCAAATAATACAACTTCTACAAGATCTGCCTCTTGTTAACTAGAAAGCCACCCCTAACTACCTGGTCATTTGAGGGCTTGCTTGATAGTGGTGGTGGGTAGTGAAACATGAGGTGGATAGGTGAGAAAAATCTATTTCAAGTTCTCAAACTTTTGCTTGGGTCATGACCTTTGTTCAGGTGAACCTGACCTCTTGCCAGATGGTTTGCTCTGACATGCCTGTGTCATTCAGGCACCTGTGCTAAGTGCTAACTGATCATTTTCTAGTCACTAGATTTGCACAAGTCACTATATAACGTTGCTAATGTACTTATTTAAATGGATTTTTTTCTTTCTTTTTTGTTTGTTTGTTTTTTTTTTGTTTTTTGTTTTTTTTTTTTTTTTCTTTTTTTTTTTTTCTTTTTCTTTTTTTCTTTTTTAATTTTTTTTTTTTAACTTAGGACTGTGTCTCCATTAATTAGGGTTGAAAAGTAAATGTTTTTCTACCCATCAATTAATGGTCAGTGTTTCCTGGATATTATAAACCTCAGATTTGGACTGGTAATAGCACATTTAAACTTTGGAAAAAAAAAAAAAATTGATACAAAATAACAAAGATTATATTATTGTTTTAAGTGACTGCCAAAATTCATTGCAACAGGAAGTCAGAAATAAAAGTTTTATGTTTTCATTCATTTCTTTGGGCTATTCATTGAGGCAATTAAAACAATTAATAGACACACAGATACATACATACACATGGTTTTATAGTAAACTAGCAGGACCTGTGGATATACCACAGTATGTTATTTTAACTATTACAATGTTTGATAAGTATACTTTAAAAGCTATTGCAAAAAAAAAGGTTCAATATTTAAAGAGTATAATAATCTTGATTTAACACTCACTCTCTCTCTCTCTCTGAGGGTCCAGTGGATTCGACCCTGGACCATGTAAGTTAACATTGTTGATCCCAGGGGGCCATCCCCACCAGGCAACAAGTGCCCCCTCGATTTAAAGGGGCAAGGCTGGGTTTATTGCCGTGTTCCTGAGGTGCCCCCCTTGAGGGGGAATGCCAACGGGATCTACACATTTTTGCACCCACCTTCCATGAGCTTCTATGTGTCACCCATTAACACCCCCATCCTCTCCCAGCTCCCTTTTGAAGCTTCTCCAGATCAGAAGGTTGTTAAAGTATAACACCTTTGGGTAGGTATTAGTGTATTAATGGTCTTATGATAAATAAGATCTTATACATTATATTTGTATATTTAAACCTTGTACATTTACTGTAAATCTTATTTATTATTAATCGAGGCTTTACATCTTATCATAAGGGCATTAGAAGTTGAACTCACTTTGTCATGTTCATCTCCTAAGATCATAACCATTACACCATGTATTCACATCTCTCTCTCTCTCTCTCTCTCTCCAGCTATGGGTAAAATAGTAGGATAGACTGGGTTCTTTAGTCTTGGATAGGGCAACCAGTCTAGGAGAAGGAAATACACTGAATTCTGAAGAGTGTTTTTTAGAGAATCTGTAGTATTCTGATACATCATTGTTCTGTTTTCAATTCATCCCAAAAGTGTGGCTGGCTCTGCACAGGCCTTCATCACAATAAATGAATCACCTGGGTAGTTCATTTGTTAAACTTTAGCTTAGTTAATGGTTATCATCAATGCTGATGGACAAACGTTATTATTATTTAACTCCTTTTGAGTTTTTCACATTAGCGTTAGATGATGGTATTTCACTGGAGTCTGAGTGACAACGTTTTCTCAGGTCTCCAGGATTCTTCTGAGTATTCTAACTGATTGCGGCAATGCAGTAGTCTAGATGAACTAAATTCTTCCTCTGATTTCCAGATCCTCCTGTATTTTTCCAAGCTTTTATGGACCATTCCAAGTGCACTAACTACCATTGGTATCACTTTGACTCTCATATTCCACAGTTTTTTTTGTTCTCTGGCAAGGTCCAGGTATTTGTCCATCTTTTCATTTTCCTTCATCTTCACCCTGTGATCTGCTGGAACCACAAAGTCCACCAGTTGACATGTTCTCTTTTTTTTTTGTTAATCAATACTAGGTCTGGTCTCCTGGCTAAGATAGGACGATCTGTCTTTATCTCAAAGTCCCAGAGAATTTTATGTGTTTCATTCTCAAGAACAGATTCTGGTTTATGCATATACCATTTTGTTGTATGGTCAAAATTTAATTTTTTACATAATTCCCAATGGATTACCTTCCGAACCCAGTTGTGCCTAATTATTATTATTATTACATACATTTTCAGTCAGTGATTTCAAGGACACATTTTTTAAATTTGAATTAGTGTTATATAAAATTAGGAAGTATTGTACACATGAGCAAATGATGTGCAATACTAGTTTATTAACTTCTATTCCATAACTAACATTTGACTAATTAGATATGTAAAATTGTAAACTGTACATTGATATTATTCTCAGTAAATTCATAAATTAAAAGATTTCAAACTTCACTAAAATACATACTTAAGTCTATCAATTTGTATGGAATGTATAGGAATCTCTGATATACACAATGTGTATTACACATGTGCATGTATAATCATTATAGCCAGTATAGGTTACATAGTTTCAAAATGTCCTTGAAATTAGTCATGTTTTAAAGAAAAATGCACACCACAAGACGCCCAGAATCATGGGTTCCCCTTGATGAACCCCTCTGTGATCTCTTAGCATAAATCCTAGATACAGTTTTACTATATACCCAGTTGCATCACTGTTTATAACATTTCAAAAATTAATTATGTAAAAGAAAACATTTGAAAAACTGAGAGGTTTTATTGAACCCGAAGAACTTTCAGGGATTTGTTAAGTTGGTTGGTTGGTGTTTAAAGATATATCAACCCTTATGGGTTATTTAATGCCAAATCTTGCTGTTTATATATATATATATATGATTTGTTTAATTTCATGTGTATTAATGAATTGGTAGAAATAATTTTCATTATAAATATTATATCTACCAATTGATTAATACTCATATAGTGTATTAATCAATTAGTAGAAATAATTTTTATTTTAGATCTTTGATTAACTTGATATGTATTAATTGGTAGAAATAATTTTTGTATTAGTGGATTATTTTGCTTAACAGCACATAAGCCACCCAATGCCAAATCTTATATTTTTGTATATTATAAGTGAATAGTTTGTTTTTTATAAACTGGTAGAAATGATTTTCATTTACCCAATGTGAATCAGTATATTGGCAGAAATTATTTTCTGTTAACTCCATATGTATAAACAAATTAGAAGAAATAAATTCACCCGTATTAATAAATTGGTGGTTAAATTAGATTTTTCTTTAACTTCATGTGTATTAATAAACTCGTTGAAATAATTTTCATTAACTTTGAATATTTTGTATGTAAATATTTTTGTTTAGTTTGGTTTTATAAATGGGTAGTTCATGTGTATTAATAAACTGGTAGAAAGAAATTTTTATGTTAACTTTTTCATTAACTTCATGTGTATTAATAAGTTGATAGAAATAATTTTTATGTTAGATTTATCATTAACTGGAAGAAATTAGTTAGCAAGTTTATTGAAAATTAACTATTTAACCCATAGATAGGACTCCAGATCAGAGTGAACGTGAGAGCAGTGATAATGCTCTCAGTACTCCCCAAAGCTCCAGAAGTGGAACCTCACCACTAGATGCAGTTTAACATCATACCCGGGACACTAACTTATTAGAAATAATTTTATGTTAGATTTTCATTAACTTCATATGTATCAACAAATTGATAGAAGCATCTTCATATGTATTAATAAATGCTGGTTTCTAGCACCTAGATGATAAAAAGGGTTGGGTATTTTCCAATTTGAAGAATATGGTCAAGACAATCATATAGGGCTTGACATGGTCATCTAATTGATCATATTGGTCCTCTCTGATTACCTATCTAGCACAAAGAAATGCCAAAGTGGAGTGTTGCATGACACAGGATCATTTAGTGCCTAAGTCACAGACTGCTCAGCCACCACAATCCTGGGTTCAGGTATTACAGGTCACCACCCACAGCCAATAGGTAGCCCCATTAGGAGGGACTCTTACAGAGGTCCAGTTGGCGTATTCTACAGCTCCAGCTGACAGGGTGGTGGAACTGTTGTCAAATCTCTTATTTATTGCATATTCAGGAAAGAGGTTTGGCATTATATTATTTACAATCAATCTTTCAAAATTGGCTATTGATAAGACATACATTCATTTAATGAAAATTAAGTGTCTAAATAAAGAAATTTGTAATCTGTAAGCTAAACATAACAAATAATTTTATTTTAGAGCCTTTTAAAACACTGTCACATTATAATATTTTTGTAATGTAATTCTTTATAAGAACAAGTTCTTATAGAAAAAAAATAATTGTTAAAATCAAATAAGAAATTATTTAAAAATAAACTAGGCCAAGATAAATTCTGTATTGAGCAACAATTTCTTGTTTCACTTGAAAGGAAATAAAGAGGATATTTTTGGTTATTTTGGGAAGGTGACATAAAATTGAAAGTTGAATTGGCCGTTTGTCCTAAGTAGAAGCAGAAAAATTCCTTTTTTGTAATGGCACACTTTAAGCTGCCAATGACTTTATCTTTCTAATCTTTCAATTACATCTTTGGAGCCAAGTCAGCATTATCTAACAGATGCTTTTGCTCCAGTAGCCAAGGAATGTCAGTAAGATGTAAGGCCAACTTTTAAATGCCAGTTTCATAGTCTGGTGACCAAGTACCAACAAAACATGCCCAGGTATTCTCTCAACTCTTTTAATTATTTCAGTATAAAACTCTCTCTCTCTCTTCACTCACTCACACACACACTCTCTCTCTCCTGTTTAAATTAAAACAGCATTAAACATTACAAACCTATAACAACCAATGAGAACTCTTAAAAAAATATATATAAAAAGAAAAAGAATGATTGAGAGTGAAATTAAGAGAGAGTGGGGGTGGGTAAAGAATAATCTACAATTGAGGACACACATGTAATTGAACACATTCATGTTCACATATGACAACTGTCAAATTCTTGTAGCCTTTCTCTTTTAATTGTTTTCATCATAAAAGGCACTGAAACTTTTGTTTAGATGTTACTTGAGATAACAGAATTATGCAATGCTTACAAAAAAACATCATTATAAGAAATATAGATAAGTTTCATAAACCCAAACCAGAAAAATATGTTCAAAATACAAAGACATATTGAGAAAAAATAACAAACTTGAAAAAAAACAAAAAAAAAACATAGTGAAGGTTAAGTGGTTTCTATTGACACCATAATTATTATTATTTTATTTTTTTGAGAGTTTTTAACCTCAGCTCTAACTGGTGGTTTTTCATTGGAGTCTGAGTGACAGCAAATCTTCTCAGCTCTCCTAGACTCTTTTAAATATCCTAGTTGATTTTAGTAGTGCTGTGGTCAGGTTTCAATTCAATTTTTTATTTTATGTCAAGTCTATTGCTGGTCAGTGAACTGTTTAATGTTATTGGATGTTATAGTTATGTTATCAAGTTTGAACATTTTTATTACTTATTCATACTGACTTTTGATATTTGTTTAATGTAACATTTCAAGCAATATATTTACATTATCAATATGATTAAAACAAGCTATAGTGAGAA
Organism: Doryteuthis pealeii; assembly: GCA_023376005.1. Lineage (NCBI taxonomy): Eukaryota > Metazoa > Mollusca > Cephalopoda > Myopsida > Loliginidae > Doryteuthis > Doryteuthis pealeii. The sequence continues at coordinate 6,678,373 of CM042143.1, read as the reverse complement.
AAATAATACAAACTTTTTAAAATTATAAAGAAAGCTAGAGCCACGTAAATCATTATTATTATCTATATATTAATATGCTTGTTCCTTAATGTTCTGACTGTTATCATCTTGCAACATCCTCTGGTTAAAAATGAGATCATCCAAGAGAAAATGCAAAAATGTAAATTAAAAAAAAAATGATCCTGATATTATTTATCTGCCGAATTCTTATTTCTTATGTGTCATTATCTCAGCTGAATAATGGACCATTCCATTATTATTATAAAGAAAGAAAGGAAGGAAAGAAAGGAAAAGGAGTGGTTGAGCACAATGAACAGAAAGAAAATAAGAGTGAGAAATAGTTAAATCAAGATTATTATACTTTTTTACATATTGAACTATATTCAATAGCTCTTAAGTAAACATATCAAATCTTTTAATAATTGAATTATCATACTGTGGTTTATCTACAGGTCCTGCTAGGGGGGTTACTCCTTGGGAGTTTCTCACATAAGCTTAAATTGGCAGTTATTTTCTTTTGTAGAGCAATCATTACTTTTCATTGCATTGTATTTCTTTTTTTATTATGATCAATATTATCATTATTCTTTTTTTTGGGGGGGGGGATATTTTTTAACATTGTTTTTGTTTTATTATAAAAGAATTCTTAAAACTACTATATTGATGAATTACTAAAATTCTCAACTTTTTTTCTGGAATTTTAAATATTTATTTATGTGTGATATATATATATATATATATTTCAATTGTAAAAAATATGTAAGATGTAAAACCTGATAAAAACTCATGAGTCAGAATTTCAAAATTTTGATTCTCAAGTGAGCGCTACTATTCACATGTCTGAGATTACAGAATTATGTAATGCTTATAAAAACATGATTAGAAGAAAGAAAAATAAGTTTCATAAGCCAAAAACAAAAAACAAGTCTAACTGTAATAGTTTTTCATCTTCAAACTTACAGACAAGGTCTATGAATTTTTATAAGGTCAACTATTGTAGATGTGTGGAATTCAAACTCACATGAGAATCAAAATTGGGAAACTGAGTTACCAGTTTTTATCATGCTTTGCATCTTTTATATCTTATATATTTTTTCCAATCGAAATATATTGTGATATTTCCCTGCATTTTCATGTATTGAGCACTGTAAAGATTTTACAGATTAAAAACGCTTTTAGCATTAAAATTCAATTATTCCATATATATATATATATATATATATATATATATTTTATTAAATCTTAATCCTAAGAGTTGGTGGATATCAACAATGTATAAAATATATCTGTAACCTAATATGTAGTTATTATATTATTTAGACTAGCAAATATATGCACCCTCCAGGTGCAAGTATTTAAGTTTTAATGTAATAAAATATTGTATTAAATTAGAAAGGCTAATGAAACTAAATAAGAATACAGATAAAAAGATTTGAAACAGAGGGAGTATAATAAAATATTTGAAACAGAGGGAGTATAATAAAAAATGGTACAACTGAAACTTACTCTTCCATCACTCTCGTCTTTCATTGTTATTTTTTCTAATTTAAGTATTTAGTTATAAGAGGAAGTAAAGAATAAAATGACTTATTTTATCTTGTTAATGGATTTCATTTAAGATTCATTGAAGAGATTTTTGCTTATATTCATTAAAATAAAACCAAACAGTTAGAAATCAATAATACTAAGCACATATTTATTAAATTCGATTTTTTAATATTAATATGCAAATTAGCCTTCCCGTTTACACTGTAAACCGCTATTTTGTTGTATATATAAATATAATTGCATGTTGTCAGTATGTAGACATAGTTAACAGTATTAATAATGTATGACAATTTTAATAATTATTGAGGTTAAATAAAAATAAAATCATTGAGAATGCGATGTCTATAACTAAGAGAATTTTGACTTGAGTAGGAATATAGTTTCGGTTACAGACAGAAAAACACACAATCTCCATTATAATAAGATATTTTGGACACATGGTGCAATGAATATAAGGGTTGAGTTAATACAGTTGTAAGTGACAATCTGGGGGTTTTAGGTGAAAATAACATAGAATACTTAAGATAGCTTAACACTTGTACTCAGTCATGGTTAATGGAATAAGAACAATCTACCCCAATGGATTAATAAAGAGTTCAGTTTAGACATGAAGCACCTGAAGGAGGCTCAATGACACATCAGCTGAAATGTTGTGTATTTAATAATAAAGATGAGGACAAGAGTCCCAAAATCTAAATAATACAAATTACCATGCCTCATTTAAAAATGATACTTGAATTTTTCTGCTGTATAATGCTTCATCTATGTAATTAATATTGAATTAAGGGTACTGAAAATATTAGGCCAAAGCATTTATAAAACAGTACAGCTTGTAAAGTGTTCACCTTTAGTTGTAGTGAGTACCTACCTATTGGCAGGATTCTGGGGAAGGAAAAATGACTAACCTCTAACAAATTTTAAGATAGTCAATGCTTATTGATGGAAGAGGTGAATGGTAGTCTTCCTGTAAAGTATGAGCAAAATAAATGCTCTATAGAATTTAATTGTTAAATGTGTTTATTTACAATAAATTAGTTTTCCTTCAAAATAAATCATTTACTATTTCTTTCATTTTTGATACAATTCCTTTATTTTCTTATTCATAAAAAATATAAGAAACTTTTTTTTCCTGGAGAATGGCTATGGGGGTCCATCAAAAATTAAGAGGAAAAGGGGTCCATGGGTTAAAAAAGGTTGAGAACCAATGCTTTATATGAAATAAATACACACAGTTTGACTTGGATATTTGCTACTAACAATGGAATTGTACATGTTATGTACTTAGATTTATACTGGGAATCAACAAAATATTGACAATTTAAAGAAAATTTAGGTTATGGATGTTTTCTAAAAAGCTGATGTAGAAATAAAATTATCTTAAAAGATATAATATGTAGGTCCTTATTTTAGCTCCAACTAGTATTATTTCACTGAAGTTTAAGTGATTCTATTATTTTCTTTCTTTATTAAGGATTCTATTATTTTCTTTTGTAGAGTAATGATTATATTTCTTTGTAGTGTGTTTTTTTTTAAAATTATTATCAATATCATTTCGTATATAAGTTTATAATATTTTTTTCTTTTATTATTAGGACTAGCAAATATATGCACCCTTGCAATTTTAAGTTTTAATGTAATAAAATATTGTATTAAATTAGAAAGGCTAATGAAACTAAATAAGAATACAGATAAAAAGATTTGAAACAGAGGGTGTATAATAAAAATTTGAAACCAACTGAAACTTACTCTTCCATCACTCTGTCTTTCATTGTTGTTTTTAATTTAAGTATTTAGTTAAAAGAGGAAGTAAAGAATAAAATGACAGTTATTTTATCTTGTTAATGGATTTCATTTAAGATTCATTGAAGAGATTTTTGCTTATATTCATTAAAATAAAACCAAACAGTTAGAAATCAATAATACTAAGCACATATTTATCAAATTCGATTTTTTAATATTAATATGCAAATTAGCCTTCCCGTACACCGCTATTTTGTTGTATATATAAATATAATTGCATGTTGTCAGTATGTAGACATAGTTAACAGTATTAATAATGTAAGACAATTTTATTAAAAATTGAGGTTTAGATAAAAATAAAATCATGGAGAATGTGATGTGATGTCAATAACTAAGAGAATTGTGACTTGAGTAGTGATATAGTTTCGGTTACAGACAGAAAAACACACAATCTCCATTATAATAAGATTATCATTTTTGGGAGTTCTTTTTTTTAACATTGTTATTGTATTCTTTGTTACAAAATTTATATAATTGTGTGTTATAAAATGTTAAGACTACCATATGCAACATATCCACAAGGAAAAATATCTTGGTCAAAATGTTACATTCAGAACAACAAAGATGAAAACAAAAGTCATATAAATTGGCTATTTTAAATATTCTGCTTTATAAAAGATAAGGATAATAGTCTAAGAATGTGAATACTATTATTTTATGAGTGGTGGCATTGTGTGTGTGTGTGTTTTTTTTTTTTTTTTTTTTTTTGCACCAAGTCACTTGGATGGAGTTCCATAAGTCAAATGTTGTGATGCACTCACTCCAGAAATAATGGAGAATTACTGTATTGGTCATATCAAGGGTCTTCTTGGCAATATTCTAATCAGTTTCTCCAAAGATCTGGGCTTTTATTCTTTATTCTATGGAAATTGCTAGGGAAAATTTTATCATAATCTGAGTGGAAGATATTTGTTTAGTTATCTTCTGGGCTACTTAACACTTAGGGCTTTTGTTTTCAAAGCATTATCTATGTCAAGAAGTACAAGATTGCACACACATACGCACACATAGATTTATATAGAATACAATGATACACATTCATCACACACACATAGGGGACTTCACACTCTAGAAAGAATGCATTCATAAACATACAGATATAGGGTTTGCATGTGCACACAACTTTAGGCGTTCTAGTTATAGACACACACTTATACATATAGAGATATAGTCAGCTATGTTATTATCCACTTTTGCATATACGCACACACATTGAAGGAGAGACTGATTTTAATATATATATATATATATATATATATATATCAGTCTCTCCTTCAATGTACAAAGTGGATAATAATATAACTGACTATATCTCTATATGTATAAGTGTGTGTCTATAACTAGAACGCCTAAAGTTGTGTGCACATGCAAACCCTATATCTGTATGTTTATATGTAAGGGGATAGACTCCCTCACTGTCCTGCTGTGTGTGTGTTGGTGGAGTGTCCTATTGTCAGTATCAGCTGGACAGTGAAAGAGTCTATCCTCCTTTCCCTAGCACTACACCAGAGAGATTGTTTTTGCATCTAAGGTGGAGCATCACATCTACCACCAGCTCCCCACTTTGCTGCACAGATCTAAGTTGTGCTACTCATGCACTGAGTTAGCAAAGGCCAGTATCAAACCTGTAAGCTTCTGGTTTCTACACAGATTCTCAACTGACTGAGTTAAACTGGCAACATATATATATATACTTAAACAAAATCAAACATGCATAGGCAGTCATATATAATGTGGTGTTTCTCTGTCCTGCCATTATTTCAATCATTTTTTATTTGTTTTCCATAGAGCATATGTGAAGTGGTTCAACTAAGGAAGACGCATATTTCAAAGCAGAGGACCATATCAATGTAAATCTACTCAAATATGATGTAATATTCAGTAGCTAAGAAATCCTCTTGGAAATTCTGGTTCATTTTCAAGAATAAATGAAAAAAAAAAAAAAAAAAAAAAAAAAAAAAAAGCAACGAATGAAAGTGGAAATAAAATAAAACAGCAGAATGGTAAGGGGGGAAAAAGAAAAGTAAAACATAAGTTTAGCCAAAAGTGAAAGTAAAGAAAAGCAAAATATAAGTTTAGCCCCAAAGTGAAAGTGAAAGTAAAGCTTATTGAATGTCTGGTTAAAGTGAAGGAAAAGTAATTGGCAGGATGTGAAAAGCCACCTCAGAAAATATCAATAGAAAGAATCAGTCGAGTCAAGCCCTGATAACATTGCACGTAGAGTGGAATAAATTCTGATAAATGCTCAATGGAGATTTCCTTTATCAGTGTCTGATATTCCATGGGTGGCAATGGTGCAGAAAAGAACCCAGCCAATATGCTGCTAACTTTGTCCTGAAAGTATTTGCAGGTACTTAGCCACTTTATTTGAATGTATTTATCCAATTCCTTTATTCTTTTACTGTTTTAAAAAAAAAAAAATAATTTGCTTGAAATTTAGCCTTTGGCAAGATGATGAAATAAAGAAAATATTATTGACCTTAAGAACATGGCAGGTCATCTGTTGAATGAAATTAGATATGATGGCTGAGGTGTAATGAAGGTTAAACACAGGCAGGAAAACTCTTTAGCTTAAATGGAAAAAAGAAGATAAAAAAAGAGCAAAAGGTGAAAAGGAAAGTGAAAGTAGAAAATAAACCTATCTAATAAGCTGTATTAGCGTTAAAAAGTATCACATTATGTGATATAATGTTTTGTCACATTTGGAGATAATGTCTGTATATTTTAGCATTGCATAAATTCACAAAGAAACTTTTCTAAGTTTCAGAAGATTATTATTGAACTTAGACTTAACCAATCAAAAATAGATATAAAAAAAAACTTTACAAATACTAGGGTGAGTCAAAGGTTTTGCAGTACTATGGTACTAGTTTACAACACCTATATCATGGGACTAAAGAAGTCAAAGCCATAGAAGGTATCAGCAGTGGTTGGTAGTATTGTGGTAGTTGGTGTGTTTACACATTAAGAATTGCTTCACTGTGTGATTTGAAAACTGCATAGATGAACACGCAACATTTATGATATCATGGTTTTCACAAAACATTTTTAAAATATTACATCCCTATTATTCCACAGTTTAAACTAAGAGTAATTCCAAAAGTAAGGTCTCCAAAACACTGATGATGCAGGGAAACTTTTGGCAACACTTTAGTGTGTTTGCATGCACCTGCTCCTGTCCTTGCACATGCCTCACTGCCAAGCTCTGTCTTTGCTTGGCAGTAGTTTCTGATGGAGCTCCCAACCGACAAGTGTGAAATTCATGCAGTTATTCAGTTTTTGAATGCAAAACACATTAGACCAATTTAACTTCATTGGCAAGTGTATGGCAAATCATGCATGGATGTTAAAAACATCAGCAAATAGTTTAGGGAGTTTGCAATGGTGATGAGATTCAATGCTTCTGTGACGGAAAACGAGCACCACCGTACTCATTTGGAAAAAGAGCAAGACATTGTCGCGCCTGCTGGAGTTGAACCCACACCCTCCTGAATGCAAAGAAATGCGATTTAGGCGATGGATGGACGCGGGGTGCCATTCAGGTGCCCGATGTTGGGGGTCTACACGTGTCCATCCGAATGCACAAGAATTGTGCATTGCACGGGTGTGATGTTCGACTGATATGCCCGGATGTTGGGGGATTATGCCCATAAATAACTGAAGTGAGAGAAGTAGTTGGCCTACGCAAGACTGCAGTCAGTGAAGAAACACTTTGTGGACGACCCTGCATCAGAATTTGTTTTTGATTCAACATAGCTTCCTTAATGACATGGTGGCAAGCTACTATGACCTGGGTTTACATAACCTATCAACAGTGCCAACAAAAATGGTGATTATATAGAAGAATAGGTACATGGTGAAATCTTAAAATAATGTAAACAACATTGACAATAAACAACTAACATTTCTGTGATTTCTGAATATTTTGGAGACTTTGCCTTTGGGATTACTCTCATATGTTTTCAAAGATTAAAATATTCAGTTCTAAACAGTGGAAATAAATGTTTTGTAAGAATTTTCTCCAAACATACTTTGTAAATATTACAATATTACAATATTATCAACATATAAAAAGAATGAAAGCAACTGAAAATATATTCTAGTTATTCCATATTTGATTAACAATCAAGTCTCCTTTTATCAATAGTTATTGCCATCATTTACACAGCATTATTTACATAAGAAAGAATGAAACTCAGAAAAATATACGTGTAGCTAAACAATATTTGATTCATCAAAAGAAGCTGTGGATAAATTTGGAAGATTATGTGGATAAATTTTTTTTTTTTAAAATTAGATCACTTCCGACCTGTTGGCTGGGGCGTTAGAATGCGTCGACTGCACTCTGCAGAGGGGTAAGACTCCCCCAATGTGGCAACCCATGATGCTTAAGGATAGAACCCAGGTGGATGAGCAGTCCATGACTGCAATACTCCACTTTGGCCCTATCTTGGGCTAGACGGGCAGTCGGAGAGGCCCCCTCTGATCAATCGCTGGTCACATCAAGCTCTAGCACCTATATGATTTTCCCAACCCTATTGCCCTTATGGCAAGCCCCAACCCCTTTTTATCATATGGGTGCTAGAAGGCGGTGACTGAGGGTCTACATGTCCTGGGAATGATGTTAAATTTATCTGATGGTGAGGTTCCAGTTTTGGAGGTTTGGGGAATGTGGAGCACCCCTTCATCACCATTGCTCCCTGGTCCACTCTGACCTGGAGTGGTAGTACCTGTTAGGGTCCCATCTATGGGTTAAATAGAAAAACATGAGTTGATAAACAAAATTGTATTATCCATTAAGAATGAATTTATTTCACAACTTTGTCAGCATTAAATGACCCACCAAGTTTGATATGCCGTAAAACAAACTAAACAAATTAAATCACTTATGACTTGTATCATTAAACATTAATTGATTTACTTAATTGATTTAAGATTTGAAAGATGTTTGGCATTTTATTGGATTTGCACTTTGAAAATGAATGCAAATAAAATTTTGGTTTTAGGTTTGTTTTTATTTTATTGAATGAAACCTTTTACTTTAATTTAACATTTTTTCACTTCATTTCATTTTTCTTCCTAGGGATTTTAGGACTTTATAACTTTATGCATTTACCCAACCCTCCAACACAAGCTAGACATGACACAAAGGTAATTTTTAAGCAAAGCACAGCTAATCTGAATTCAGTTTTCCTTCTCCTAGACTGGTGGCCATGCCAAGACTAGAAGTTCAGTCTGCCCTACTATTTACTGGGAGGAGAATGGATGGGGTCATGCCTTTTCTAAAGGCATTAGCATGAAGTGAAATGCAAACAACACCCAGGACTTGAACTCAGGTCACCAATTCCATTTTCTATGATGATAACCATTACAATAAGTGCAGCTATCTTAAGTTATGGGAAATATTAAATGCTTTATGAACGATATTTGGATGACAAAACCAAAACATAGATTCCTCTTTTTTATATTTTCTCTTCAAGTGAAGAAATGAAAAAAAATGACAATGTTAAAGAGGAGTTGAAACTATTTTATAACAAGTAATTTTGTCTTTTATCATTCTTATAATTAATAAGTAAAGTAAAAAGTCATTGGAGTAGACTAAAGTCAGTATCAGCCAAACAACGAGGGAGTCTATCCTCTTTTCACTGGTGCTAGACCAAGGAGATTGTTTTGGCATCTGAGGTGGAACACCACACCTATCATCAGCTCCTCATTTTTACTACACATCCATGTGCTACTCATACACCGAGTTGGCAAGGGCCGGTATCGAACCCAGAACCTTGTGGTTCCTAGTTGGACGCTCTAGCCCATATAATTAATACTACCTGAAAATGTTTAAAAGATTTCTTGCCAAAATATTACGGATCTCAACTTCATTTTAGCTGAAACAAAATGTTTAAATTGATGACCTTTTGTTTTCTTTTAAAAATTAAAATACACAAAAAAGCCAACACCTAAGTTTATTAAGTTTGTTTGTTTCTAACCTTTTGTAAAAATTTTGCTGACACCGCAAGAGAAAGTCCATCCATAAATATCATCTCCTTTTAAAGAAATTTCCATTGACATTAAAAGTGCAAATTATCAACCGTGAAGAAGAAAAAAAATGTGTTCTATTGCTTTGGGTCTTGCATTATTTATTTACTTTTCCATACGACCAGTTTATGACAGAAGTGTGAGAGAGAGAGTAAAAAAAGGGAGAGAGAGATAAGAGTTAGCTGGTTGTTGTTGGTTATATCTTATCTATAAGATGGCAATTGACAAGTGGTCACCACATGGATGTCATTACAGCAATAAAAATCTTTAGATCTAAACCAGAATAATGGAATTTAAGTGATTTTAAATCATAATATTATGGGGGAGATATTATGATAAATCCAAGAGAATGACTACAATGTTTAAGAGGTTTTGAATTCAAATCAAAGGTAGCCATTTCTTAGGAACATTTCTATTATATTAACCATCTCCCACTTGAGTCACTGTATATCTTTTCTCATTGTTATAGGTGGAAATAACAATGTTAAAAATAAAAATTAATGATAAAATGAAAATAGATTTTTAGACTGTGCGACCTTGCGCCTCCTCGTCAAACAAGGAATGAAAGGGAGTGAAAAAGAGAGGAAAGAAACCGCCACAGAAAAGAGAGCTAAAAGGAAGGAGAGACAACAGAACCCCCAACACCTACAGAAAGCATCACCTTTTGTTTGCAATCACTGTACCAGAGACTGCCATTCAAAGATCGGTCTGTTCAGCCACTCACGTAGCTGTAATTAAACAAAAAAAAAAACAACAAAATTTTTTTTAAATGGACACTACATCATCGTCTTAAATAGACGGAAGGTTGCCAACATATTTTTTAAAATCATGTCCCAAGGTTGTGTGGGGCTAATCTATAGCATATTAAGCTTATAGGTAAGTCTGAAAAGATTTAAAAATGATGCCTTCTGTACAATATAAAGATAGTTGCATAATGTGGGCCATTTTTTTTACTACAATCTCACCAAAATGAAATGACCAGTAAAACATAGAACACAAATTGTGTATTTAAAAAAAAATCCCTTGAAGCTGTGGCCGACACAACAAAGAGGAAACTATAAGGATTGAGCAATGCTAAAAATCCGTAACATGAGGAGATAGTTTCAAATTTGGCATAGCTGATCACACATTGGAGAGAAAATGGTGGACACTGGCTCTTCTTATGGAACAAGATTTGTATAAAAGACAGGGAAACACTTATTCATAAGACACCTGGAGGAAGACATGTATTCAGTTGACCCTGTCATCAAACCCAATATAGAAGTGAACAGTATCTGGGAACAAAAGTAAATAAATGAATGAATGTGTAAAAAAGTGACATGACTAATCAATAATAAAAAAAAGAATTATTTGCCTTTTGTATGGAATGTCACAAAATGGTGGTTGACACTGACAATTCCATAGTAAATACACTTGAACAAGGCAAGAGAGTATACAGTAGAAATGTTGTGAATTAAGATGAGAATAAGTTCATCTAATAAAAATAATCTATTCATATTGTTTGAAAAGCTTATAAAATCTTTTTTATTTCTCTGAATGTTTGAGATGAGGCTTGAAGATTAGTATTATCTGCGTTATTCGGACTATTGTCCCCATCTTCATTGTTATTTGTACTTTTAACGTTTCGGCCGATATGGAGACAATAGTCCGAATAACAAAAATCTTTTTTTTCTATTCTACATTGAAATTTTTAAAATGCAAGTTATTAATCTATTTCTGTTAGTTCATAATTTACAAGTTGTTCCTGGTTAAATTTTACCAAATATTTTTTCAACACATTACATTTGCTTTAATAGACTAATATCCTCATCTTTAATATTTTGGTTAGACATTTTCATTAACTTTTCTCAGAAAGTTTATATTGACTAAAATGTTTTGATTTATTTGGATTAATTTTCTTTATTTCACTTCTGATAATTCTTTAATGAATTATTCAATGAAGTTTTAAGAGAAATTTACGAAGAGAAAAATTACTTGATTGATTTTAATGGCATGTCAACCTGTCTATTGTTAATCTATGCCTAGAGATTAGGGAATCGCATTCATTGTCTGTTCCTATTTATATGTTGTGTAGTTGTAATAAATGGGCCAGTTTAGCTCAGCCGCTGGAGCATTTGGCTAGGAACCACAAGGTCCAAGTTTGATACTGGCCCTCGCCTACTCAGCTTATGAGTAGCATAGGGATCTATGCAGTAAAGTGAGGAGCTGATGGTAGGTGTTGTGTTCCACATCAGATGCCGAAACAACCTCCTTGATTTAGCGCTAGTGAAAAGGGGATAAACTCCCTCACTGTCCGGCTGATACTGACTTTTGGTCACCCCGCTGACTTTACTTAGTTGTCATATAGTAAAGTCGTCGGGGTGGCCTAAAGTCGATATCAGCCAATCAGCGAGGAAGTCTATTCCCTTTTCAGTAGCGCTAGACCAAGGAGATTGTTTTTTGCGCCTGAGGTGGAGCGCCACACCTACCATCAGCTCCTCACTTTACCGCACAGATCCCTGTGCTACTCATAAGCTGAGTAGGTGAGGGCCGGTATCGAACTAGGAACCTTGTGGTTTCTAGCCGAACGCTCTACTGACTGAGCTAACCCAACCCAAAATTAAGTAATGGGAAGTGTCTGTTTTTCCTAGAAATAATGTCTGACAAAACTTGAAAGAGAGAAACAACTAGATCTCATGGACTTGTTGATTAAGCCTAGCAATTACTAATTACTCAGTTCTTTGCTGAGTAAACCTTTTTCCCTATCTTTAATATTCATTGTTTCTTCCTATACATTCTGTTAACTCTAATACTTGAGTTACAACAGTAATTAATAGGATTTTTTGCACCCTGTCCCATCAAATAGAAATAAATCTAAAACAGATCTATTTGATCTATAGATAGGACTTTAATATGTACTACCACTCAAGGTCAGAGTGGACCTGGAAATAATGGCAATGAAGGGTACTCCATAGTGTCCAGGTTTCCTGAATTGGAGCCTCACCATCAAAATAGTTTAGATTCATACCCAGGACATCCTTCTTTTAAAGGGTGGGGTCTTAATCCTTTGCAGGGGGGATACAGTCAGCATATTGTATGTTCTGTCAACAGGGCAGAAAGCAAAAAGAGGAAGCTGACTTATAAGCAAAAAGAGAAAATATAGAGAAACTCTAATAGAAAAAGAGGGTGAGTAAGAGAGAAATAAAGGGGAACACAGAGGGGGGATAGAAAGGGGAGGGGAGGGAGAGGTAAAGAAAAATGTCCAATTTTAATAAAATGACACAATAAACTAACATCATCCATATTTGTCATCTGGTTTTGGAAATGTTGATTTCCCTCCAATCAGATCATAGAGATTAATTTCAACAAAGGGTATCTAAGCCCAATATTTACCATTCATTGTGTTAGATAAAAAGAAGTACTGTGTCATTATCAGGGAGAATGCCACCAAAAATTATTTTGATTTTTTCAGTTATGGCATATTTTGATTTCTAAAGTAATTTATTTTAAAAACAATTTAATCTAGCCTTTTCAAGTTTAATCATTGCAATGTTGGATAGACAAGGAACCCCTGAAGAAGGCTGCAGGGTACAATGGGTAAAATGTTGTGCTTATATTTATCGGCATATAGATGAGGACAACAGTTTGAAAAATCAAAATAATTTATATCAAGTCTCATCTATAAAAAAAAAAATCAGACAATTCTACAAAGATATTAAATTTTTCTTTTCAAATATAAAAGAACTGATACTTATTTCCTTAAGTTCTGACTATTTTATATGACAAATGAGAAAAATAATAAAAAATTAGATGGACTTGTTTGTATAAGCAAGTGAGATTAATAATAATAATAATAATAATAGTGCTATTCAATATTTTGTTGTGAAATTGTTATTGAATGAGGGGGTTTGTTGGCTAATAATGTCAATATTACAAACAGTGATGAAAATGAATTCATATTAAGTATCATCCCTTAAATCAAAACAATATTAGTTGGTGTGCAAATAACTTATATATATCAAATATTTATAAGTATAAATATATATGATATAATTTCTATATATGGATGATATATATATATATATATATATATATATATATATACACACACACACACACACATACACATATATATATATATATATATATATATAGGTGCATATGTACAGGTGAATATATGAGTGTATATGTGTTAATATTTGTAATTATACAAATGAATGAGTATATATGTCCATTATATATATGAGTGTGTATTATTAATGTTACTATTTATATCTATACAGATGAATAGTATATATTTGTACATATAATGTATACATATATTAATAAATAGATTCAGTTTAAAGTACATATGTGTAAATATGCATGCGGACTTTGCCACATACACACATAGGTACACATAGATATATTAGTGCTAATGATAAAAGATGAATTGAAGATGAACATTCAAAAATAGCCATAAACAAACACAGATGAAGTTTAATATCATATAAGAGAGACGAGGTAATCTCCGAAAGTTGGATCCACCCATGATATACAGCTAACTAGCTGATAATGATGATCCAACACGGATCAATTGATAGATGGATTCTAGTGCTCTTTTGCTTGTTGCTGGATGAAACTACTTTTCTTTTTTTTTTTTTCTAAGAGTAAATCTTAACTTGTTTTTTTTTTTTTGTTTTTTTTTGTTTTTTTTTGTGGTTTTTTAAATTTTTTTATTTATTTATCCTGTCTGCTTTCTTTTTTTCTCCGATGCTTTTTTATGATTGGCTTGAAAATTGAAGATGGCAGTCGAACATTAGAAGTGAAAATGTCAAAACAAAAAGAGCAATCAATATAAATATGTATCAATCATCAGTGTGTATGCGTTTTGATGGCAGCCAATTCAGTATCTGAAGGATGCAGATGCATTGTGGGATAGAGAATAATGATGATGAGAAGAAGAAGGAGGAGGAGGAGGACACTGAGGAACAAAATTATCGCCATCATCTTCCGTGTCTAAAATGAGACGAATATAAGTCTCAGTTTGTTGTGAAATTGTTATTGAAATGTCACGAAATAAACTCGACGTGATACATGGCCACCTCCAGCCCTCTGTCTGGCCATTGGGTTGTTGTTGTGGTGGTTGTTGTGGGGGAGGGGGGAAAACAGACATAATGGTACAGGCAATGTGCCAGAAGAATATATACATAACTCATGGCACTCGTCCGTGTTGAGAATGGTAACAATCAAATCCGTGCATTTTGCAGATATTTTTTTTTTTCTTTGTCGCTTAAGATTAGACAAAGATTTTATCACATAATAATCTACAGATGTTTTTCTGTCTGCTTGATAGAGATGGAAATTTAATTCAAAATGGGGACAATAATAATAATAAGTTGAAAATATATTTCTGACAGAAAATGAGGGTGCTTCTAGGTTATTGAACACATTTTAGTTAATCAATCATTTTATTTCTAACATTCTACAAGTTGCTTTGGTTTGGTTTGTTTTACGTCATATCAACCTCAGTGGGTCATTTAATGCCGATAAAGTTTTGAAATAAATCAATTCTTAATGGATAATACAATTTTTTTTATAAATACATTTTTCTATTTAACCCATAGATGGGATCCTAACAGGGACTACCACTCCAGGTCAGAGTGGACCAGGGAGCAATGGTGATGAAGGTGTGCTCCACATTTCCCAAACCTCCAAAACTGGAACCTCATCATCAGATAGAGTTTAATGTTTTGAAACAAATTAATTCTTAATGGATGCTCATTTTTTTTTATAAACACATTTTTCTATTTAACCCATAGATGGGATCCTAACAGGGACTACCACTCCAGGTCAGAGTGGACCAGGGAGCAATGGTGATGAAGGTGTGCTCCACATTTCCCAAACCTCCAGAACTGGAACCTCATCATCAGATAGAGTTTAATGTTTTGAAACAAATTAATTCTTAATGGATGCTCATTTTTTTTATAAACACATTTTCTATTTAACCCATAGATGGGATCCTAACAGGGACTACCACTCCAGGTCAGAGTGGACCAGGGAGCAATGGTGATGAAGGTGTGCTCCACATTTCCCAAACCTCCAGAACTGGAACCTCATCATCAGATAGAGTTTAATGTTTTGAAACAAATTAATTCTTAATGGATGCTCATTTTTTTTTATAAACACATTTTTCTATTTAACCCATAGATGGGACCCTAACAGGTACTACCACTCTGCTACAAGTTGGAAGCTAAGATTTCATTTTTGTTGTCAAATATTTCTGGTTATTTTGTCCTTAATTAAAGAAAGCTGAAAATTTATAAATTTTTAAAGAACTGTTGTTTTTTTTGTAAATTAAAAAATCTAAACACTATTAAAAGATTTATTGAAGGTCAATAATTTTGTTATAAAAAAGTGGGAAACATTTTCTGAATGTCTTTGAATTTACTATAAATAAATATGGGACCGAAAAGACAGATTTATGTGTCATGATCAGCAGCCAACACCAAGCAGCTGGTCAACATCCTGCAAATGTTGGCAGTTCTAATTTCAGGTATACAGACAAGAACCCCCCCTCTGCACTTGCACAGATTGCTAATATAATAATATCAAAAGAGGAGAGAAAAAAAAGAAAGGCAGTAAAGAAAGTTTTAGACTTCTATTTTAAAAGGAGAACCCACACAAAGGCTACAGGAAATGAATGATGGAAATATGGGAGAATCTACCAGATTTCAGACAAAAATCCAAAGAATTGCAGACCAAGCAAAAAATATTCTAAGGAAAGAATGGTTTTCAGGTCTTGAAATTATGGAAATATGTGAACAGGTAAGTAGCAAAGAAAGATTTAGCAAAATCTCCAAAAGTCAAAAGTTTTGCAATATTTTGGTAACATGAGGCACAATGAATGCTTTTTTTAAGTTCACTGAATACTCTCCAAGTGCTACTTTGCCTCTAAGGCTTGGAGCAATGCCACGGAATCCATGGACAACTTGACTTTGTATGATTGTTGACCTGAGCAAGATTTCTTGAACTTTGATCAAGTGTGCCTTCACAATTTGCACAACAAATGTTTCAACAGCATTATGGCCCAGTTTGAACTCGTAAGACATAAGTTGCATTTTTTTTTTTGTTGTTTTAAATCCCACACAGAATTAAGCAATGCATTTTTCAGTGCACTAACTACCAAATATTACCAGTCACAGTTGGTACTTTCCACAGTTTGAACTACTACTAATCATGTGATACACACACTGCAAATTAGTACATGCCAAAATATTGCAAAACTTTTGACTCACCTTAGTATAATTCTCTTGCATTGCTTTACTATATGGATACTTCAGAAGACAAACTAAGGAAATTGTACACAATTTATCTTGGAAAGGTTAACACACGGTAAAATAGAATAAACTTAAAGAGAGAAACTTAATAGCAGTCCAGAATAACACCAGTTATATAAAAGTTACAATCAATTACGTAAAAACTAGAAAAGAAAAAAAACACAAGAATAGTAATAGTAGACTATAGTGAGAGAGAGAGGGGAAACAGTTGACCACATAAGTAATGGTTGGTTGGTTGGGTTTTTACAGCATGTCAACCCTTGGGTTATTCACCATCCAGATAAGAGTAAGTTTCAGTCATTTGCTTCATTTTTTTACTGAATAATTAAATCCCAAATTCTATAGAAAACTAATACTTCTATTTACCATCCAGATAAGAATAAGCTTCATTTTTTGTTTTGTTTTATTCATTCTTTTTGGCTATTAAAATTTTTTAACTCATTTTTGGACCATATTACCTTTAGGCACCCCATTTTGATCTAGATTAAAAAAGGATATGTTTTTCATTTAGACGTCAATATCCGGTTATTTGTTTGGGGTTAGTTTTATAATTTTTTAAAAAATCTAAAAATCGTCTGTTAAAACAACTGGATATTGACGGTTAAATAAAAAACATGTCCTTTCTTAATCGAGATCAAAAAGGGATGCCTAAAGGTCATAGGGTCCCATTTTTTTAAACACATTCTTTAAAACTCATTTTTTTTATCTATTTAGCACATAGATAGACCCTAACAGATACTACCACTCCAGTTCAGGGTGGACATGGGAGTAATGACAATAAAAGGGTACTCCACACTCCCCAGAGCTCCAGAACTGGAACCCCACCACTAGATACAGTTTAGCATCATACACACAGGACACCATAAGTGAATGTACCAAACTTACAGAGAAAAAATACAAAAATTGGCATTACTATATGAATGTGATCCACTGGGAATTATGCAAACAAATAAATTTGATCATACTTACAAACTTTATATGCACAAACCAGAATCTGAATGTAAAATAAAAGGAAAGTGTAAAAAAAAAAAAAAATGGAGAAATACCAAGACTTTGCCAGAGAGTTGGCAGTTATGGAACATGAAGTTGCTGGTGATACCAATCATAGTCGGCACCTTTGGAACTATTCCCCAAAACTGGAATAACTTGAGATCTAAGAAAAATTCAAACTGTCTAGACCACAGCACTGCTGAGATAAGAAAATTACCAGTTATTACTGGTGCAAAAAACTAGTAGACTTTATCTTTCCAGCAGATGACAGTGTGAAATTGAAGAAAAGAAAAAACTGAATAAATACATGGACCTTGCTTGAGAACTAAAAAAAACAAAAACTATAGAACATGAAAGTGACAGTGATGCCAATAATAGTTGGTGCTCTTGGAATAATCCCAAAGAACTTGAAAAAGAGACTGGAAGAGTTAAACTTCTGGGGAAGGATTGAGACCATACGGAACTACAGAGAGTGGCTATAATACTGAGAAGAGTCCTGGAGAACTAAGGAGACTTACTGTCACACCATTGAAGACAACCAGTTAATACTGCTATAAAAATTCACAAAGAATAAAAGAGAATAATAATAATTCCTGAAAAAATAAATCTAAGATATAATAAAGAATAATGCCTTAAAAAGAGACATAATTATTCTTTAGATTCTTCACGAAGGGATTATAGGGGAAAAAAAAAAAAAAGAAAGAATTATCTATCATCTTTATGATTGGCAATAGGTTTTCTTTTTTTCATGATAACAAAGTTTTTATTGTATTTTTGAGTGTTTATTGCGGCTTTTTTTTTCTAATAACTCTAACCAATACTTTTTTTTTTTTTTTTAAGAATACAGTCAGCCAGTGGAATGGTGGCAAGGAATGTAGACCATTTTTTGGATGGACACCATATATCTTACAACTCAATAAGTTGTCTGGATTAGCAATAAAAAGAAGACAAATAAGAAATAATTTCACTTTGTTTATTTATTTTCCTCACTTTTCTTTTTTTTGTTGTTTTCATAAGAAAAGAGTTGAAAAAATATTACTCTTGGCTGATAGCACATTTTGTGAAGTAGTGTGCTTTCAATGCCAAAGTTTTATAGATATTGTCAACAGACAGAAAGTATCTCTGAAAAATGTTTATAGCTTAAAGAAAGAAACAACTGTAATAAAAACAATGCATTCAAGTGTAAGCCATTTATGTTAGAAGTGTTGGCCAATCATATTACTAATGTATTCAAGGGTTTTTATATTATTAAAAAGGTTAGTTTTATTCTGAAAACAATTATTGATATCATAGTTAACTAAATTAGGAACATGATAGGAGATGCTGATAGAGCAAGAGTAAACAGCCTGAGAGTACCATCCTTGCAAGCTATTCTTAGTGAGCTTTAGCGTTACTGAGAACTTTAAAATCTAATTTGGCCCCATACTAATATTTTTAATAAAACAACAAAAAATATTTTTCAGTAATGTCTTTTTTCATATATATATATATATATATATATATATATATATATATATATATATACAAACCCCCTCCGTACGAGCAGGATGTGACACAGGGTCAATTTCTTGAGTGGAGTTCAACAGGTTTGAATTCAAAGTTTTCCATCTCCAAGACCGGTTACCTAACCAAGGTTAAAGGGCCCAGTCTGTCCTACTATTTATCCATAGCTGGAGGGAGAGTAGGATTCATACCTTTCCCAAGGGTATCAGCGCAAAGTGAAATGCAATTACCACATCCAGGATTTGAACTCGGGGCGACGAGTCCATTTCCCATGACTTTAACCATTACACCACACGCTTCCTGTGTATATATATATATATATAAGTAAGGGTAGGGTGGACATGAAGTCGATTTTTCTTATAAATATAGCACACTATATTATCAACATTTTTATATATATATATATATATATATATATATATATGATAAAGACAGACTGAGAGAAAGTAAAGTCTGCGAAGTGGCCTATTGTTGGTATTCCAAACAACGAAGGTGTTTATCCTATTTTTGCTAGCGCTAGACCAGAGAGATCGTTTGTTTCTTTGGTTTTTTCACTGAGGTAGAGCACCATACCTTTTAACTCCCAGATGCTTTACCGCACTGATCAGATTATCCAAGTTGTGCTACTCATATGCTGAATTGGCAGAACTTGTATCTAACCTGGTACCTTGCGATTCAAATGCTCTACTAATTGAATTATATATATATATATATATATATATAGATATATATTATGGACTCTCTCGTCGATTTTCGACGCATGAGGGTTCATACATACAATGAACACTCACACAGTGATTTGTTTATAGTGGTGAAGGCTTGTGTTGGACCATCCATACTTTTTGGCACAGTTGATAGGAAAAAATTGGTGCATCAAGGGTTGCCACAAACCCAATCAACGACCGACCTCAGGATTTTAAATTCAGAGTTATCCCTCTCCGAGACTGGTTACCTACCCAAGGCTGAAGGGCCCAGTCTGTCCTACTATTTAACCCATAGCTGGAGGGAGAATATATGGATTCATACCTTTCCCAAGGGTATTAGCACTATGTGAAATACCAACAGCTTCGTCTAGGAATTGAACTCGAATTGACGAGTCCATTTTCCATGACTCTAACCACTAGCCCACGCGCCTCTCTCTCTCTCATATATATATATATATATATATATGGATGGTAGGATTTGCAGTCCTGAACATCTACCAGAAAAATGAATATATATTGAAAACACATTCAAAGCTCTACATTATTCTAATTGCTTAATAAGTAAAATCGTCGGGGCGGCCTAATGTCGATATGAGCCATACAGTCAGGGAGTCAATCCCCTTTTCACTAGCGCTAGACCAAGGAGATTATTTTTAGCATTTGAGGTGGACCATCAGCTCCTTACTTTACCGCACAGATCCCTGTGCTACTCATACGCTGAATTGGCAAGGGCCGGTATTGAACTAGGAACCTTGTGGTTTCTAGCCGAACGCTCTACTGACTGAGCTAACCCTAAATTGCTTAATACACAATGAAAAAAGAAATTTATACAAAATAAAAAGAGCCAAATGTGAGAACAACTTCAAGAAAAATTATATAAATACCAAATGTATCATCACTGTATACCATAACAAAAAGTGTTGAAATAAACTAACTCATCTTAGCATAAATGAAGTAACAAAAGCCGACAGAACAATCAAAAGTATATTCACCTCTGAACAAATAAATGGGTTCCCCTTCCAAAGTAGAAATTTATGAAACAGCATTACCTAAAAAAAAAAAAATTGCATGAGGAACACTTCCATCTATTAATAATGGAGACTCGCTTCCGGTTTTTGTCCGTAACAAAAATTACGTCACTGCTTACGTCACTATACCCGAAATCGTCATAACATAGAATAAATACACTCAAAATTTGAGCATGCAACATTAGACAGTTCTCATTGTTTTTTAAAACAAGTTTTAATAAATACATGACTGGTATTATATATCTATATATAGTTTGTTTTATTTTAATACATATTTAAAGTTTACATTTCAAATTGTTTTATTTTTTAATCCTTTAATGAATTTGATGATTTTACTTACTTAGGGTACAAACTCGCTGACATTGAATTTTTTACTCGCAATATGTTTCAAAAATCTATTTTTACATCGCCCGGAGGGTGTCTTTTTATTTTGTACTAGTAAACTTAATGAAAAGAACAAATGAATAATATGCTTCTTACTGTAGTGCACAAATGAAACACCTGTGATCATAACTTTGACTTAAGAAATGCATCTCTGAAAGAGAAAGAAAGCAATTTAGCATAACCCCATTGCATAAAGTGCAATCTTTATGAATCTAGCAGTGTCAATTTACAAACAGGTTCTTACTACATATCACCTTTCCTTACCAAATTATTACTCAAAGAATCTAGGATACCCAAAGACATGAACAAAAATGATAATTAAAAAATAACGATTAAATCTAATTGACATAGCATATATTTCTTATGTTGAGATTTTATTTGGTTTTTGTTGATTAATTCATTCGTTCTAATGAAGCTATTTCTATACGATGAGATCTCAATTTGATTTTGTGCACAGTATTTCGTTTTCTCATGCCATTGGATTTTCAGTAGGCAAAGTAACCTATTGTCAGTATCAGCCAGAGAGCGAAGGAGTCTATTCCCTTTTTGCTAGTGCTAGACAAGGGAGATTGTTTTTGCATCTGAAGTGAAGTGCCACATCAACAATAAACTTCCTACTTTACCACACAGAATCTGTGCTACACATGTGCTGAGTTGGCGAGGGCTGGTACTGAACCAGGAACCTTGTGGTTCTTTCAAAGGATGCTCTACTGACTAAGCTAATGTATTGTAGTTTAAATATAGAAATTAAAGGTTGAAAAATCGCTTACCTTAACAGGAAGAGAGAAAAAGGTGAAGTCGAACATAAGCAAATATTTGAAATGTATTTGACCAGAAATGAGGCAGATTGTGGGAGCATGATTGGAGTGACAACATGTATAAAAGATGAAGAAAAGAGACAGTCGATACCATTTTTGATCCAAGGTGAACCAAGCTAATTGTGAGCACAGAGAAACAGGATGAACTTGGAGTGAAAGATTGAGAAAGAGAGACAAAACTGTTTGAGACAGAAATTTTTTTGTGAGTTAATTTCATATGACAAGTATATATATGATTAATTATAAAACCCACAATAATATTCTTAAATGCCTTAGATATATAGAATAATTTTTTATGCTATTTCACATTTGCACATCATGTTACATATATTTAAAAATTGGAATTTAAATCTTCTAAAATAAACCGCTAGCATTATTTAGCATCACCTTAATGACACAAACAAAACAATGAAAACCTAGATAAAATTTACACAAATGATTTGAATTTGACTTGCCGTGTCCATTTCCTATGATGATAACCATTACACCGTGCGCCTAATGAACAACTTCTTATTCTTTAGGTGAACAATTGGTCTAAAAAGTCATTCATTATTAGAGTATGTATGGTAACAAATCTTTAGATTTGAATATATATATATATATATATGGAGCCGCGTGGGCTAGTGGTTAGAGTTGTGGAATATGGACTCGTCGATTCAAGTTCAATTCCTAGATGAAGCTGTGGGCATTTCACATAGCGCTAATACCCTTTGGAAAGGTATGAATTCATATATTCTCCCTTCAGCTATGGGTTAAATAGTAGGACAGACTGGGCCCTTCAGCCTTGGGTAGGTAACCAGTCTAGGAGAGGGATAACTCTGAATTTAAAATTCCTGAGGTCGGTTGTTAATTGGGTTTGTAGCAACCCTTGATGCACCAATTCTTTCCTATCGACTGTGCCAAAAAGTATGGATGGTCCAACACAAGCCTTCACCACTATAAACAAATCACTGTGTGGGTGTTCATTGTATGTATGAACCCTCATGCATCGAAAATCAACAAGAGAGTCCATAATATATATCTATATCTATATATATATATATATATATATATATATATATATATATATATATATATATATAAAGAGTTTTATAATTTGCTTGAAGCATTGTGTATATATTGGTTTGTGGGTTGATTTTGAAGGCTATCACAATGCAGGTGTAAAGAATAAGGTAACAATGGTGTAGTGTTAACCTGTATTTTATTCTTGAATTTTCAAGATAAAATCTCTTTTTCAGAAGATCACTGGAACTGAAGTCGTCTTTACATGTTATGGCATTTCTAGTTAACTAGAAATGCCCTAACAAGACGACTTCAGTTCCAGTGATATTTTGAAAAAGAGATTTTATCTTGAAAATTCAAGAATAAAATACAGGTTAATACACAACACCATTGTTACCTTATTCTTTACACCTGCATTGTGATAGCCTTCAAAATCAACCCACAAACCAATATATATATATATTGCTGTGCATTAAGATAGTTATGGGCCATCTGATATGTGCTTGAAACTTTTTACTTTGAAAATCTTCTAAGATTTCACTGGTTTTCTCTAAAGACATCAGTTGAAATGGCAGTGAAAAGAAAGCAGAACTTTCATCCACCTTCCAGTTTTGTTGGAGTAGAGACGAGCGCAAAAGAAGCTTCAATTAGGCAATGTATATAAACACAGGATGTGGCATCTGTGTAACGTAGAGGTAAACATTGTGACAGATAAATCAGACAAATTGTTGAATGGAGTTGAAACTCAGTCAATGTGCAATGTAGCCATGTGGTAGGCTTAAAGGTGACAGAACAAAACAGGAGAGAAAGAGAAGAAAAGAGAGGGAGAGGGATCGAGAAAGAGAGAGAGGGGAAGAAAAAGCAGTGAGAGAAAAAAAAAGATTTGGAAAATTACGATTGCTTTGCAGAGAACATTAAACATGGCAATCAGAGGAAAAGGAAGAACTCTCCAGGAAAGAAGGAAATATATAAGATGTCCTGCAGAGTGTGTGTGCTTATATAAGGCACAAACGTGTTTGCATAAGAGCAGAAGAAAATAATACAAATATATTCTTTTTGCTAGAGTTCCACAGATTTTATGAGGGAGAGAGATGTGCAGTTCAGAGAAGAAAACTTTTGCTTCAAAACCTGAGATACTTTTGGTTATCATTATCAAGATTTGCCAACAGCATGGATTCCCTCAACTCTAACTCTCTCACCAACATATATTCTGTCCCTATCAGCCATTATTTCTGATAAGTCCATTGTATGACATCCATTAACCTTGTTAATGTAAGTTTTTGCTGAACAGCCAATACTGGTGTGTCCATGTGTAGGAGTCCAAAGGAGAACATCCCTTATGAGTTTGTCCTTACTTTTCCAAGAGTGTTCGGCTTATGTGGATGGTTTGTGTGATATGAGGTAAATGACCATACAGCTGCTATTTTCTATGGTGCAGCTTCCATAAGTTGCTGTTTTGTGGGGTGCTGCTACAAGGATTTGTTTAAAACAGCATCCTTGTGTTGGAGGTGTAATGGTGAGAGTCGTAGGAAATGGACTCGTCAACCAGAGTTCAAATCTGGACGAAGCTACAGTTCACATAGCATTAATACCCTTGGGAAAGGTATGGATCCAACTACTCCTCCTCCAGCTATGGCTAAATAGTAGGGCAGACCAGGCTCTATAATCTTGGTTAGGCAACCAGTCTAGGAGAAGGAAAACTCTGAATTCAAACCTGTTAAATCCGTTTGGGGATGGTCACTACTAGAATAGGCTCAATCCTAATTAGTGATCTATTTTACTAATTTTAATGTTCATTTGATATATCTAGCTCCCATCTAGCTTTTTCTCCAAGCATTTTGTTAGAATACAAGTGGTGCAGTCATACAGTAGTAATAACATGGAGACAGTTTGGAAGAAATCCTATTTTGTTTAATCAGAGAGATCATATTTCTATATGGTTGATAACCTTGCAATATTGCTGTATCCAACAATTTTATCAAAAACTGAAAATATATATATATTTACCCATAGCTTCCAACACAAGCACAATGCAATACAAGGTCAATTTTTAAGTAGAGTACAGCTAGTATGGAATTTTCAGTTTTCCTTCTCCTAGACTGGTTGCCTTACCAAGGCTAAAGAACCCAGTTGGCCCTACTAGAGGTGGTTTCATGCCTTTCCAAAGTGTTAATGTTTGCTTGGTGATTGCAGCTAAGAAAGGGGAAGGGATGATATTAAACTCTATGTATTAAATGAGACTCCAGTTCTAAATCTCTGGAGAATATGAGGCTACTCCTTTTTTGCCATTACTCTCACATCCTCTGAGAATATCTGGAGTAATTTTTAGGATCCCATCTATGGATCAAATAAATCTGTTTGAAAATCATTAGAATTAGGAATGTTTGGGACTATGTATTTACCCAACCTCTCCACTTTGAGCAGGATGTAACACAAGGTCAATCTTTAAATGGAGTACAGCTGGTTTGAATTTAGAATTTTTTTTTTTTCTCAGACTGGTTGCCTTACCAAAGCTAAAGAACAAAGTCTGTACTTCTATTTACCCATAGTTGGGGGGGGGGGTTAGAACAGAGAGATTCATGCTAATCCTAAGCACATTAGCATGAAGTGAGATGCAAGCAACCGAGTCCAGGATTTGAACTCGGGTCACCAATTCCATTTTCTATGATGATACCTGTTATGCTAAGCACGGCTAAAAACAACTGGCAAAAGTACTAAGAATCTTGTAGACATTATAAATACTACAAATCTATTAGTGGAACAGTTTGAAGTGTAATAATATAATAATTGGTTGGTTATTTGTTTGGACTTGTGATTAATTGTATGAAATGTCTATTACAATTGAACCATATTTTTTTTTATTGATAAGAGTATGAAGAACTGATGAGCAAACAATAAGAAGAGAAACATATTATGATATTGTCAAAAGACAGAAGTTTTTAGATACAATACCAGAAACAGGCAAAGAGCATTTGACCGTTTATTCTTAACAAGAAACATATAATTGACAATCGACAACAATAAGCTGCCATTGTTAGGATTCAAGAGTGGACAATTTCTTCCTTAATGCATAATCAAATAAAACCTTTAAAATACTGTCTATCTATATTATTCTGATTCAATGATGTTACGAAAAAGATGCTAATATCTGTGTGAATATACATATTTACCAACACCTTTGCACGAGTAGGATGTGAAAGAAGGTCAATTTCTTTAGCGAAGTTTAACAGGTTTGAAATCAGAGTTTTCCTGCTTCTAGACTGGTTGCCTAACTAAGGTTAAAGATTCAGTCGGCCGTACTATTTACCCATAGATGGAGGGAGAATAATTGGATTAATACCTTTTCCAAGGGTATTAGCATTATGTGAAATACAAACAGCCTGTTCCAGGGTTTGATCTCGTCTCACTATATCCGTTTTATGACAGTAACCATTACACCACAAGTGCCTCCTGTGTAAATATATGCATTTGGAATAATAATAAGAATAATAATATGCATTTTAAGTAAAGTCAGTGGAGAGGCTTATTATCTGTGTTGGCTAGATAGTGAGGGAGTCTATCTCCCTTTTGTTAGCAATAGACCAGGGAGATTGTTTTGCTGGGTAGAGCACCACACCGCATAGATCAGATTACTCAAGCTGTGCTACTCATGTGCCGAGTTGGCTAGGACTGGTATCCAACCTAGAACCTAGCAGTTTTTAGGTGAATTCCCTACTAACTGAGCTAAACTGGCCCCCTTACTATAATATCAATAACAAATAATAATATGAATATACAATGAACAGTTCCCTAACCTTTAGGCATAAAATATCCGTAGACGACTTATATATTGTGTTTTATAAAACATTTACAAGGAACATAATGAGAGCTGAGACTTCATATATTTGTTTATATAGACAAAATATTTAGAGTTAACATTCTACACTTATATAATATGAAATTTCAAACTTTACTTCTTTATGTGACATTTTATATTTGTCAATATGACAGTTATGACATTTTACGAGTAAATATAACATTGTATATTTTCTTAATAATGTAAAGAATAAAATGTTATCTTTAATTCTATGAGAAAACTGTCTAATATTTGGATATATTTTGTGGAGCAAAACATGAATTTTATGACCAGAAAATTTAATTAGTGCTTCCTCTCAAAACTCAAATGCCTTGTCAACAGGAATTAGGATACCCTAACTGTATTCCCTGCAGAGGGGTAAGACTCACTGATGGTGAGGCTTCTGTTCTGGAACTTTGAGAATTCTAGAGTACCTCTTCATTGCCATTAATCCCAGGTATACTTTTATCCAGAGTGGTAGTACCTGTTAGGGTCCCATGTATAGGTCAAATAGATCTGTTTACAAATTATTTGTATCTAATAGGACCATGTGCAAAAAAATCTCTTAAATATACAAAACATATAGATATGAATGTATAATGAACACAATTCCCTAATGATAAAATAATCCTTGATGACATGCCATTAAAATCAATCAATCAATTTGTATTTGGTAGGCCCATGTGCAAAAAAAGGGCTCTTAAGAAACAACTACACAAAAAATGTAAATATGAACATACAAAGAATGCCATTCCCTAACCTGTAGGCATAAAATAACCCAAGGTGGGTTGATATACTGGTAAAATAAATCAATCAAAAGTGAAGGTATTTAATAAAAATATGTTATATAAAACATTTAAAAAGCAAATATATTCTTAATCTACAAGGTGTGTCAAAAAAGTATCAAGTTTTTTGTACCTTTTGACACACCTTGTATTCTGAAAAAGAATAATGTTCCATTATCTCTTCATTTCTATCTTGATAAATACAGCTTTAATCTTGCTACTTTTTTGACACACCTTGTAAGTTCTCTAACAGTGTTTGTTTGTGTGAGTTTGCACCTTTATGTTTAGTCAGTACATTCAGATGCTTATAAAATTTGTGTATGAAATGAATAAGATATAACTTTGGAGCCTAACGGTCAGATTTCCCCTGGCGTCTTAAATTAGGCCAGTGTCCACAAAGTTGTCATGTATGAAGATCATATGATTCGTATTCATAGATGCATGTGTAGTAAGATATAAGTAAACAGGATAGTGACGTATTGCAATTTGGATTTGCAACATTCGGTGATTGAAAGTTGAGCTTTGCCAACTCAGCAGGTGAGAGCAGCATTTAAATGTTGTCTAAATAAACAACTCTTATGAAATCGCATCTCTCATTATGTTGTTATGGGAAGACTTCCAATCATAAAGGGGATAATCAGTGCAAAACGGACAAAGTACTCATAAAATATGACAAAATTTATGGAGGCAGGTGTAAAAAAATATATATGATGAGATACAGAAGAGAAACCCAAGAATAATTAGGAGGGCGGGGGTCTAAGTGGTTTCACAATGAATGTACGAAGTTTACAAGCTGATGCAATTTTCATTTAAAAAGGACACTTTTAAAGAAAACTTAAAACTTAAAACAATATATTTGGCTGTTTATGAAATATACCATGGACAATAATACAAACATTTTTTAGTTAAATCCTACTTAACGGACATAAATTCCACCATCGTATGTCACCCTGCCGAAATTAAAAAAATACTGAAAATCAAGGAATTAACTAAATTTAATGAAATTCTCAGTGTTGATATATTAATGAATAAATAATATAATGCACCAGTTATTTTATTTAAAAACTCTTACATTTTTTCAGGTCAATTAACTTTGAACCATGTATGTTTGTGAATCTGCGTTACACCTCAAAGATATGTGGTTCAAATTTAAGTGACCTGAAAAAAATGTAAGAGTTTTCAAATAAAATAACTGGTGCATTATATTGTTTATTCATTAATATATCAACACTGAAAATTTCATTAAATTCGGTTAATTCCCTGATTTTTAGTATTATTTTTTTCTTTCGGCGGAGTGGAATTTATGTCCGTTAACTAGGATTTAACCCATTTTTTAATATTTAATTTAAGTATTATGGTTGAAATAATGTATATAAGAATTTTATGGAGGCGTGAAGTGTAATGGTTATTGTAAGAAGTGGATGCGACGCGACAAGTTCAAATCTTGGATGAGGGTGTTTGCATTTGACAGTGCTAATACTCTTGGAAAAGGTATGAATCCAACTCCAGCTATAGGTAAATACTAGGGCAGACTGGGCTCTTTAACCCTGGTTAGGCAACCAGTCTAGGAGAGAGAAAACTCTGATTTCAAACCTGTTAAACTCCACTTAAGAAACTGACCTTGTGTCACATCCTACTTGTGTGGAGCAGTTGGTAAATATATATATATATATATATATATATTTTGGGTGGGGGGAGAATATGTGCTTAATTAAAGTCATACCTAATTTGAAAATTAATTAGTTGATAATTAATGAATTAGGCGAATATATCTGTTCAAATGTAAAGTGTAAACAAATCAAGAAAAAGTCATTCTCTGTATGTACATTTCGACCTATTATGCCTCATCAGCAGAGTTATAGACTGGAAGCCAAAATGTACATTTACAGAGTTAGGCCGAAATGTACATACAGAGATTGACATTTTCTCGATTTGTTTACGCTTTACATTTGAACAGATATATTCGCCTAATTCATTAATTATCAACTAATTAATTTTCAAATTAGGTATGACTTTAATTAAGCACATATTCTCCCCAAAATTGTCGGCATAGCCATATCAAACAAACTGTTTGCGTACTTTCATATATATATATATATATATAAGAATTTTACAAATTGAAAGAAACCTAAGAAGAACATATTTGGTTACTTGTAAAATACACTGTAGATGATTATGTAAGCATTTCTAATATTTAATATAAATATTCCAGGAGAAATTAGGTATATGGGTGCAAATAATTGTTCTGCTTTTGAGTGAATGTGTGCATCTAGATATCTATTTGATAGCATGGGTGAGGAATTAGAGAGAAGGTGAATATGTTGAAAAAGAATCCAAGAATTTTATGTGGCAGAACTTGATTATTGCATTGGTGTACATTCAGCTGCATAGATAGGTGACTGTGAAATGGTTTCTATCAGCTGTGATGAATCTGCACAACATTCAGCCCATCTGTGTGTTAGGCTAATTGGGAATAGCTCCGGGGGGGAGGGGCAGCTAGGGAAGAAAATAATAACAAGGTAGTCTTGATATCCCGCATCGTACTGATTGCTTTGAGCCTTCTGCAAAAACAAATTTGTACACACTTACTCCTCTGGTGGAATTCAATATGTCATTCCAAGAAATTTTGCTTATGGTGAAATTTATATATGTAACAATCAATGTTTGTAAAATATCTGTGTGTGTGTGTGTGAGTCATTGCTTTTACTTTCATACAACAACCAAATTAAATTAGGTTTTGGGGCAATGTAATTATTATACTATAAACTTTTGACAATTAGTAAGTTTTGAAAAGTAAGAATGGATCTTTTTTTTTTTTTTTTTTTTTAGAAACAATGAAATAAAAATTCAACTTAAAATTTTGTTTAAAATAATTATTAATAAATTAATAAAGCTCAATAGATATTTTGCACCTGCCTGTCTTAGAATACAATAATTATATCCCCTGCAGAAGGGTAAAACTGGAGATCTGGGGAGTGTGCAATACTCATTCATTGCCATTATTCTCAGGTACTCTGATCAGGTGTAATAGTATCTGTTTGGTTTCTATTCATGGGTCGGACCATATGACCTTTAGGCACCCCTTTTTTTATTGCAATTAAGAAAGGACATGTTTCTCATTTACACTGTCAATATCCTGTTGTTTTAACAGACGACTTTTAGATTTTTTTTTTTAAAATTATAAAATAACCTTTAACCCTAACCCCTAACAAACAACCAGATATTGACGGTGTAAATGAAAAACATGTCCTTTCTTAATCACGATCAAAAAGGGGTGTCTAAAGGTAATATGGTCCCATGGGTTTAAAAATCATTAGTATTAGATAGGAATACCTGATATCATATAACTATGTGCAAAATATACTTCAGAAACTACACAAAAAATGTGAATATAAAAATACAATATACACAATTCCCTAACCTCTAAGCATAAAATAACCACAGATGGGTTGACATGCAGTTAAAATCAATCAATCGATCAATTGGATATTTTGCAAGAAATTTTGCACATTAAAGTATATTACAAAAGATTGTTTACTCTCTAAAATTTTGTTTTAATTAACTCAGAAAAGTTCAAGAATTTAAGATGAAAAATGAATTTGACACCAAACAATTAAACTAAAATC
Organism: Doryteuthis pealeii; assembly: GCA_023376005.1. NCBI lineage: Eukaryota > Metazoa > Mollusca > Cephalopoda > Myopsida > Loliginidae > Doryteuthis > Doryteuthis pealeii. The sequence continues at coordinate 6,647,019 of CM042143.1, read as the reverse complement.
TGTAGATTCCCTTTTCATTTGACCAAGAAAGAATATAGACGGATTCAAGATAAAAACAGTTTAATGTTGACTCTATTCAACTAACAAGATTCGTAAACACAAGACTATTTTTATTTTGTAGGTATATGAAGAAAATAACATAAAATAGTCTGTAGCAAAATATTAGTTGTGATGAATATGTAACCAGTTTAAAAGTTTGGCCTTGTCACTGAATAAATAAAAGATATTTTTTCATCCTAACAGAATTGGCAATAAAATGCACAAAGGTTTGTAAGAAGTGCATATGTTGGAATGAAAATAATTAATAAAAATGATGAAATTACTTTATATAGAATTTTGGAAATAATGAATAGAGAATAATACAAATAATCTGTCTGGTTATCACATCTTATTTTATGACATTATCACATCTTTATCTTATGACATTAATAATCTTTATTTTAATAATAATAATAATAATCTTTATTTTATAATAATTTATATAATATTTTATAATAATAATCTTTATTTTAAACATAATTTTAATCTTATTTTATTAATAATCTTATCTTATGACATTAATAATCTTATTTTGACATTAAAACTGAAATATTTGCACCTGGACTGTCACATATATTTACTAGTAAGTATAATGCCTGAAGATTATCTTGAACACTATTGATCACATTTGAAAAAGAATTTATTAGAAAAATACTGGATTAGTGACCTGAGCGGTAAAGTGGGGAGATGAGTTTCGGGGTGGTGCTACGAATCAGGTGCTAAAATAATCTCCTTGGTCTAGCGCTAGTGAAAATGGGATAGACTCCCTCGCTGTCTGGCTGAGACTGACATGGGGGATTATTTCTGAAAGCCACAAGGAAATCTATGATTAAACATTGCTAATCATTAGGATTGGCTTTTTGTTGTCTGAAATTAATAGTTAATTCTATCTGTAGTTGATATTAACTGGTTCAAGGCCAAATCCATTGAGCACTTATTGAAGAAAGAACTTATCCACATTGACTTTAATCCTAATCATGATAGTCATCAGTTTATTGAAGGGGGGGGGTGACAATTTTACTTTTTTCTGGACAATTTGACATGGAATTATCCTATTCTGTGATTGGAGGATGCTCCTTCAAAAGAGGAGGATGCTTCACAGTTTGTTGCACTGTTTATCCACTTTTTATTTATTAGGATGAACACACCTATGATAGTCACCAGTTTCTGGCTATTGTTCTTGCTCAGATTTAAAGAAGAAAATAAATTTGAAATTTTCTTATCAAAATGACAAATCCAAAATATCATCCGTTAACTTTTGGATTTTTTTAATAAGGAATCTAAATGCATGCATAAACTTCTTTAAATAATTACTAAAATGAGGGTTATTTCCTATAAGTCTAACATGATCAAAGCGGAACCATTCTTGACTGATAAATTATTTATTTTCCCATTAAACTAAACCTAAACCCTAACCCCATCTTCTTTTTTCCTACTCGATCAATAAATAATTTATCAGTCAAGAGTGGTTCCCCTTTTATCATGTTAGACTTATAGGAAATAACCCAAATGAGTGTGTGTGTGTCTCGAGATGTAACAAGAGCCAATTAACTTGAACCCAAAAGCCATACATTTTAAGAGAAGTTTATATGCACACATCTCTCATCTCACGCAACTAAAGTAGGAATCTAATAAAACATATATATATATATAGAAGAGCACTGATTATTTGATTAAGAAAACACACACACTTATATATACACACATGCACATTTTTACATATATATATATATATATATATATATATATATATATATATACATACTAATACATAAACACACGCATATATAAACAAACACACATAAGCAAAAACAATTACACAATCGGGTATACAAGTGCACACATACTCCCTACCCCCATATATATATTTCATAAGATGAAGTAAAAAAATATTTTTAAAAACATGTTATCAGTTTATTTGCACCACATGGACTTTAACAAAATGAAAAAGCTAAATGGTATCAAGGATGCTGCATACTGTTTTCATCATAACCTGGAAGCATCACCTTCCAAAATAACAATTGTATGGTCACTTACTTTCCATTTCACAAACCATTCAATTAAGATATCCATATTAACAGTCATATTCTATATTTCCTTACAACAATATGTACAAATACATAAAAGATGATGATAAATGATTTCTATTTAATGAAGGCAAATCTTGAACTAAATGTTAGGAAAAGACATTTATTTTAGTTAAAAAATATCATGGACTAAATTCAAACAGCCATTTCTAAAAAATAAAAATCCTCTTAGATGATTTTCATTTGCTCTATTTAAGATCTCACAAAAAATATCTTATATATTTTTAATATTCAAATTTTCTTTTTCTAAATAAGCTTGAGAAATTCCATGAAAAGGAATTTTTCAAATCTTTCTAACTTGCTTGCATTGAATAGAAAAAACAAAAACAAAAGAATGGAACATTCTTTCTGAGATATTCAATGCAGCAAGTTAAAAAGATTTGAAAATTCCTTTTTTATGGAATTTTTCTCAAGCTTATTTAGAATAGAAAAATTGAATATTAAAAAATATAACATATTTTTTGTGAGATCTTAAATAGAGCAAATGAAAATCATCTAAGAGATTTTATTTTTTAGAAATGGCTGTTTGAATTTAGTCCATGATATTTTTTAACTAAAATAAATGTCTTTTCCTAACATTTAGTTCAAGATTTACCTTCATTAAATAGAAATCATTTATCATCATTTTTATGTTTTTGTACATATTGTTGTAAGAAATATAGAATATGACTGTTAATATGGATATCTTAATTGAATGGTTTGTGAAATGGAAGGTAAGTGACCATACAATTGCTATTTTGGAAGGTGATGCTTCCAGGTTATGATGAAAACAGTATGCAGCATCCTTGATACCATTTAGCTTTTTCATTTTGTTAAAGTCCATGTGGTGCAAATAAACTGATAACATGTTTTTAAAAATATTTTTTTACTTCATCTCATGAAATATATATATGGGGTAGGAAGTATGCGTGCACTTGTATACCCGATTGTGTAATTGTTTTTGCTTATGTGTGTTTGTTTATATATGCGTGTGTTTATGTATTAGTATGTAATATATATATATATATACACACATATATATATATATATATATGTAAAAATGTGCATGTGTGTATATATAAGTGTGTGTGTTTTCTTAATCAAATAATCAGTGCTCTTCTATATATATATATATATTATATAGATTCCTACTTTAGTTGCATGAGATGAGAGATGTGTGCATATAAACTTCTCTTAAAATGTATGGCTTTGGGTTCAAGTTAATTGGCTCTTGTTACATCTCGAGACCCACACACTCATTTTGGTTATTTCCTATAAGTCTAACATGATCAAAGGGGAACCACTCTTGACTGATAAATTATTTATTGATCGAGTAGGAAAAAAGAAGATGGGTTTAGGTTTAGTTTAATGGGAAAATAAATAATTTATCAGTCAAGAATGGTTCCCCTTTGATCATGTTAGACTTATAGGAAATAACCCTCAATTTAGTAATTATTTAAAGAAGTTTATGCGTGCATTTAGATTCCTTATTAAAAAAAATCCAAAAGTTAACGGATGATATTTTGGATTTGTCATTTTGATAAGAAAATTTCAAATTTATTTTCTTCTTTAAATCTGAGCAAGAACAATAGCCAGAAACTGGTGACTATCAGAGGTGTGTACATCCTAATAAATAAAAAGTGGATAAACAGTGCAACGAACTGTGAAGCATACTCCTCTTTTGAAGGAGCATCCTCCAATCACAAAATAGGGTAATTTCATGTCAAATTATCCAGAAAAAAAGTAAAATTGTCACCCACCCCCTTCAATAAACTGATGACTATCATGATTAGGAATAAAGTCAATGTGGATAAGTTCTTTCTTCAATAAGTGCTCAATGGATTTGGCTTTGAACCAGTGAATATCAACTACAGATAGAATTAACTATTAATTTCAGACAACAAAAAGCCAATCCTAATGATTAGCAATGTTTAATCATAGATTTCCTTGTGGCTTTCAGAAATAATCCCCCATGTCAGTCTCAGCCAGACAGCGAGGGAGTCTATCCCATTTTCACTAGCGCTAGACCAAGGAGATTATTTTAGCACCTGATTCGTAGCACCACACCTAAACTCATCTCCCCACTTTACCGCTCAGGTCACCAATCCAGTATTTTTCTAATAAATTCTTTTTCAAATGTGATCAATAGCATTCAAGATAATCTTCAGGCATTATACTTACTAGCAAATATATGTGACACTCCGGTGCAAATATTTCAGTTTTAATGTCATAAAAAAGATTATTATTAATAAAATAAGATTAAAATTATGTTTAAAATAAAGATTATTATTATAAAATATTATATAAATTATTATTAAAATAAATATTATTATTATTATTATTAAAATAAAGATTATTAATGTCATAAGATAAAGATGTGATAATGTCATAAAATAAGATGTGATAACCAGACAGATTATTTGTATTATTCTCTATTCATTATTTCCAAAATTCTATATAGAGTAATTTCATCATTTTTATTAATTATTTTCATTCCAACATATGCACTTCTTACAAACCTTTGTGCATTTTATTGCCAATTCTGTTAGGATGAAAAATATTTTTATTTATTCAGTGACAAGGCCAAACTTTTAAACTGGTTACATATTCATCACAACTAATATTTTGCTACAGACTATTTTATGTTATTTTCTTCATATACCTACAAAATAAAAATAGTCTTGTGTTTTTACGAATCTTGTTAGTTGAATAGAGTCAACATTAAACTGTTTTTTATCTTGAATCAGTCTATATTCTTTCTTGGTCAAATGAAAAGGGAATCTACAGATTTTAGTTTAATTGTTTGGTGTCAAATTCATTTTTCATCTTAAATTCTTGAACTTTTCTGAGTTAATTAAAACAAAATTTTAGAGAGTAAACAATCTTTTGTAATATACTTTAATGTGCAAAATTTCTTGCAAAATATCCAATTGATCGATTGATTGATTTTAACTGCATGTCAACCCATTTGTAGTTATTTTATGCTTAGAGGTTAGGGAATTGTGTATATTGTATTTTTATATTCACATTTTTTGTGTAGTTTCTGAAGTATATTTTGCACATAGTTATATGATATCAGGTATTCCTATCTAATACTAATGATTTTTAAACATATCTATTTGACCCATGGGACCATATTACCTTTAGGCACCCCTTTTTGATCACGATTAAGAAAGGACATGTTTTTCATTTACACTGTCAATATCTGGTTGTTTGTTAGGAGTTAGGGTTAAAGGTTATTTTATAATTTAAAAAAAAAATCTAAAAGTCGTCTGTTAAAACAACTGGATATTGACGGTGTAAATGAAAAACATGTCCTTTCTTAATTGCAATCAAAAAGGGGTGCCTAAAGGTCATATGGTCCGACCCATGAATAGAAACCAAACAGATACTATTACACCTGATCAGAGTACCTGAGAATAATGGCAATGAATGAGTATTGCACACTCCCAGATCTCCAGAACTTTTCACCCTTCTGCAGAGGATACAATTATTGTATTCTAAGACAGGCAGGTGCAAAATATCTATTGAGCTTTATTAATTTATTAATAATTATTTTAAACAAAATTTAAGTTGAATTTTTTATTTCATTGTTTCTTAAAAAAAAAAAAAAAAATCCATTCTTACTTTTCAAAACTTACTAATTGTCAAAAGTTTATAGTATAATAATTACATTGCCCCAAAACCTAATTTAATTTGGTTGTTGTATGAAAGCAAAAGCAATGACTCACACACACACACACACAGAGATATTTTACAAACATTGATTGTTACATATATAAATTTCACCATAAGCAAAATTTCTTGGAATGACATATTGAATTCCACCAGAGGAGTAAGTGTGTACAAATTTGTTTTTGCAGAAGGCTCAAAGCAATCAGTACGATGCGGGATATCAAGACTACCTTGTTATTATTTTCTTCCCTAGCTGCCCCTCCCCCCCGGAGCTATTCCCAATTAGCCTAACACACAGATGGGCTGAATGTTGTGCAGATTCATCACAGCTGATAGAAACCATTTCACAGTCACCTATCTATGCAGCTGAATGTACACCAATGCAATAATCAAGTTCTGCCACATAAAATTCTTGGATTCTTTTTCAACATATTCACCTTCTCTCTAATTCCTCACCCATGCTATCAAATAGATATCTAGATGCACACATTCACTCAAAAGCAGAACAATTATTTGCACCCATATACCTAATTTCTCCTGGAATATTTATATTAAATATTAGAAATGCTTACATAATCATCTACAGTGTATTTTACAAGCATCCAAATATGTTCTTCATAGGTTTCTTTCAATTTGTAAAATTCTTTATATATATATATATATATATATATATATATATGAAAGTACGCAAACAGTTTGTTTGATATGGCTACGCCGACAATTTTGGGGAGAATATGTGCTTAATTAAAGTCATACCTAATTTGAAAATTAATTAGTTGATAATTAATGAATTAGGCGAATATATCTGTTCAAATGTAAAGCGTAAACAAATTGAGAAAATATCAATCTCTGTATGTACATTTCAGCCTAACTCTGTAAATGTACATTTTGGCTTCCAGTCTATAACTCTGCTGATGAGGCATAATAGGCCGAAATGTACATACAGAGAATGACTTTTTCTCGATTTGTTTACACTTTACATTTGAACAGATATATTCGCCTAATTCATTAATTATCAACTAATTAATTTTCAAATTAGGTATGACTTCAATTAAGCACATATTCTCCCCCCACCCAAAATATATATATATATTTACCAACTGCTCCACACAAGTAGGATGTGACACAAGGTCAGTTTCTTAAGTGGAGTTTAACAGGTTTGAAATCAGAGTTTTCTCTCTCCTAGACTGGTTGCCTAACCAGGGTTAAAGAGCCCAGTCTGCCCTAGTATTTACCTATAGCTGGAGTTGGATTCATACCTTTTCCAAGAGTATTAGCACTGTCAAATGCAAACACCCTCATCCAGGATTTGAACTTGTCTTGTTGTGTCCACTTCTTACAACGATAACCATTACACCACACACCTCCATAAAATTCTTATATACATTATTTCAACCATAATACTTAAATTAAATATTAAAAAATGGGTTAAATCCTAGTTAACTGACATAAATTCCACCCCACCGAAAGAAAAAAAAATACTAAAAATCAGGGAATTAATCGAATTTAATGAAATGTTCAGTGTTGATATATCAATGAATAAACAATATAATGCACCAGTTATTTTATTTGAAAACTCTTACATTTTTTCAGGTCAGTTAACTTTGAACCACATGTATTTGAGGCGTAACGCAGATTCACAAACATACATGGTTCAAAGTTAACTGACCTGAAAAAATGTAAGAGTTTTCACATAAAATAACTGGTGCATTATATTATTTATTCATTAATATATCAACAGTGAAAATTTCATTAAATTCGGTTAATTCCTTGATTTTTAGTATTTTTTTTATTTCGGCGGGGTGACATACGATGGTGGAATTTATGTCCGTTAAGTAGGATTTAACCAAAAAATGTTTGTATTATTGTCCATGGTATATTTCATAAACAGCCAAATATATTGTTTTAAGTTTTAAGTATTGAATACTTATTTCTTTAAAAGTGTCCTTTTTTTTTTAATGAAAATTGCATCAGCTTGTAAACTTCGTACATTCATTGTGAAACCACTTAGACCCTCGCCCTCCTAATTATTCTTGGGTTTCTCTTCTGTATCTCATCATATATATTTTTTTACACCTGCCTCCATAAATTTTGTCATATTTTATGAGTACTTTGTCCGTTTTGCACTGATTATCCCCTTTATGATTGGAAGTCTTCCCATAACAACATAATGAGAGATGCGATTTCATAAGAGTTGTTTATTTAGACAACATTTAAATGCTGCTCTCACCTGCTGAGTTGGCAAAGCTCAACTTTCAATCACCGAATGTTGCAAATCCAAATTGCAATACGTCACTATCCTGTTTACTTATATCTTACTACACATGCATCTATGAATACGAATCATATGATCTTCATACATGACAACTTTGTGGACACTGGCCTAATTTAAGACGCCAGGGGAAATCTGACCATGAGGCTCCAAAGTTATATCTTATTCATTTCATACACAAATTTTATAAGTATCTGAATGTACTGACTAAACATAAAGGTGCAAACTCACACAAATAAACACTGTTAGAGAACTTACAAGGTGTGTCAAAAAAGTAGCAAGATTAAAGCTGTATTTACCAAGATAGAAATAAAGAATGAATGGAACATTTTTTTTTTTTTAGAATACAAGGTGTGTCAAAAGGTACAAAAAACTTGATACTTTTTTGACACACCTTGTAGATTAAGAATATATTTGCTTATTAAATGTTTTATATAACATATTTTTTATTAAATACCTTCACTTTTGTTTGATTTATTTTACCAGCATATCAACCCACCTTGGGTTATTTTATGCCTACAGGTTAGGGAATGGCATTCTTTGTATGTTCATATTTACATTTTTGTGTAGTCGTTTCTTAAGAGCCCTTTTTTTGCACATGGGCCTACCAAATACGAATTGATTGATTGATTTTAATGGCATGTCAATACATTGAGGATTATTTTATGATTAAGGAATTGTGTTCATTATACATTCATATCTATATATTTTGTATATTTAAGAGATTTTTTGCACGTGGTCCTATTAGATACAAATAATTTGTAAACAGATCTATTTGACCTATACATGGGACCCTAACAGGTACTACCACTCTGGATAAAAGTATACCTGGGATTAATGGCAATGAAGAGGTACTCTAGAATTCTCAAAGTTCCAGAACAGAAGCCTCACCATCAGTGAGTCTTACCCCTCTGCAGGGAATACAGTCAGGGTATCCTAATTCCTGTTGATAAGGCATTTGAGTTTTGAGAGAAAGCACTAATTAAATTTTCTGGTCATAAAATTCATGTTTTGCTCCACAAAATATATCCAAATATTAGACAGTTTTCTCATAGAATTAAAGATAACATTTTATTCTTTACATTATTAAGAAAATATACAATGTTATATTTACTCGTAAAATGTCATAACTGTCATATTGACAAATATAAAATGTCACATAAAGAAGTAAAGTTTGAAATTTCATATTATATAAGTGTAGAATGTTAACTCTAAATATTTTGTCTATATAAACAAATATATAAAGTCTCAGCTCTCATTATGTTCCTTGTAAATGTTTTATAAAACACAATATATAAGTTGTCTACAGATATTTTATGCCTAAAGGTTAGGGAACTGTTCATTGTATATTCATATTATTATTTGTTATTGATATTATAGTAAGGGGGCCAGTTTAGCTCAGTTAGTAGGGAATTCACCTAAAAACTGCTAGGTTCTAGGTTGGATACCAGTCCTAGCCAACTCGGCACATGAGTAGCACAGCTTGAGTAATCTGATCTATGCGGTAAATATGGTAGGTGTGGTGCTCTACCCAGCAAAACAATCTCCCTGGTCTATTGCTAACAAAAGGGAGATAGACTCCCTCACTATCTAGCCAACACAGATAATAAGCCTCTCCACTGACTTTACTTTACTTAAAATGCATATTATTATTATTATTATTCCAAATGCATATATTTGCACAGGAGGCACTTGTGGTGTAATGGTTACTGTCATAAAACGGATATAGTGAGACGAGATCAAACCCTGGACCAGGCTGTTTGTATTTCACATAATGCTAATACCCTTGGAAAAGGTATGAATCCAATTATTCTCCCTCTATCTATGGGTAAATAGTACGGCCGACTGAATCTTTAACCTTAGTTAGGCAACCTGTCTAGAAGCAGGAAAACTCTGATTTCAAACCTGTTAAACTTCGCTAAAGAAATTGACCTTGTGTCACATCCTACTCGTGCAAAGGTGTTGGTAAATATGTATATTCACACAGATATTAGCATTCTTTTTCGTAACATCATTGAATCAGAATAATATAGATAGACAGTATTTTAAAGGTTTTATTTGATTATACATTAAGGAAGAAATTGTCCACTCTTGAATCCTAACAATGGCAGCTTATTGTTGTCGATTGTCAATTATATGTTTCTTGTTAAGAATAAACGGTCAAATGCTCTTTGCCTGTTTCTGGTATTGTATCCAAAAACTTCTGTCTTTTGACAATATCATAACATGTTTCTCTTCTTATTGTTTGCTCATCAGTTCTTCATGCTCTTATCAATAAAAAAAAATATGGTTCAATTGTAATAGACATTTCATACAATTAATCACAAGTCCAAACAAACAACCAACCAATTATTACATTATTACACTTCAAACTGTTCCACTAATAGATTTGTAGTATTTATAATGTCTACAAGATTCTTAGTACTTTTGCCAGTTGTTTTTAGCCGTGATTAGCATAACAGGTATCATCATAGGAAATGGAATTGGTGACCCGAGTTCAAATCCTGGACTCGGTTGTTTGCATCTCACTTCATGCTAATGCGCTTAGGATAAGCATGAATCTCTATTCTACCCCCTCCCCCCAGCTATGGGTAAATAGAAGTACAGACTTTGTTCTTTAACTTTGGTAAGGCAACCAGTCTGAGAAAAAAAAAAATTCTAAATTCAAACCAGCTGTACTCCATTTAAAGATTGACCTTGTGTTACATCCTGCTCAAAGTGGAGAGGTTGGGTAAATACATATTGTCCCAAGCATTCCTAATTCTAATAATTTTCAAACAGATCTATTTGATCCATAGATGGGATCCTAAAAATTATTCCAGATATTCTCAGAGGATGTGAGAGTAATGGCAAAAAAGGAATAGCCTCATACTCTCCAGAGAATTAGAACTGGAGTCTCATTAATACATACAGTTTAATATCATCGCTTTCCTTTTCTTAGCTGCACTCACCAAGAAAGCATTAGCACTTTGGAAAGGCATGAAACCACCTCTAGTAGGGCCAACTGGGTTCTTTAGCCTTGGTAAGGCAACCAGTCTAGGAGAAGGAAAACTCAATATTCAACACTAACTGTACTCTACTTAAAAATTGACCTTGTATTGCATTGTGTTTGCGTTGGAAGGGATGGGTAAATATATATATATTTTCAGTTTTTGATAAAATTGTTGGATACAGTAATATTGCGAGGTTATCAACCATATAGAAATATGATCTCTCTGATTAAACAAAACAGGATTTCTTCCAAACTGTCTCCATGTTATTACTACTGTATGACTGCACCACTTGTATTCTAACAAAATACTTGGAGAAAAAGCTAGATGGGAACTAGATATATCAAATGAAAATGAAAATTAGTAAAATAGATCACTAATTAGGACTGAGCCTATTCTAGTAGTGACCATCCCCAAACGGATTTAACAGGTTTGAATTCAGAGTTTTCCTTCTCCTAGACTGGTTGCCTAACCAAGATTATAGAGCCTGGTCTGCCCTACTATTTAGCCATAGCTGGAGGAGGAGTAGTTGGATCCATACCTTTCCCAAGGGTATTAATACTATGTGAACTGTAGCTTCGTCCAGATTTGAACTCGGGTTGACGAGTCCATTTCCTACGACTCTCACCATTACACCTCCAACACAAGGATGCTGTTTTACAAATCCTTGTAGCAGCACCCCACAAAACAGCAACTTATGGAAGCTGCACCATACAAAATAGCAGCTGTATGGTCATTTACCTCATATCACACAAACCATCCACATAAGCCGAACACTGCTGGAAAAGTAAAGGGATGTTCTCCTTTGGACTCCTACACATGGACACACCAGTGTTGGCTGTTCAGCAAAAACTTACATTAACAAGATTAATGGATGCCATACAATGGACTTATCAGAAATAATGGCTGATAGGGACAGAATATATGTTGGTGAGAGAGTTAGAGTTGAGGGAATCCATGCTGTTGGCAAATCTTGATAATGATAACCAAAAGTATCGCGGGTTTTGAAGCAAAAGTTTTCTTCTCTGAACTGCACATCTCTCTCCCTCATAAAATCTGTGGAACTCTAGCAAAAAGAATATATTTGTATTATTTTCTTCTGCTCTTATGCAAACACGTTTGTGCCTTATATAAGCACACACACTCTGCAGGACATCTTATATATTTCCTTCTTTCCTGGAGAGTTCTTCCTTTTCCTCTGATTGCCATGTTTAATGTTCTCTGCAAAGCAATCGTAATTTTCCAAATCTTTTTTTTTTCTCTCACTGCTTTTTCTTCCCCTCTCTCTCTTTCTCTTTTCCTCTCTCCTTCTCTTTCTCTCCTGTTTTGTTCTGTCACCTTTAAGCCTACCACATGGCTACATTGCACATTGACTGAGTTTCAACTCCATTCAACAATTTGTCTGATTTATCTGTCACAATGTTTACCTCTACGTTACACAGATGCCACATCCTGTGTTTATATACATTGCCTAATTGAAGCTTCTTTTGCGCTCGTCTCTACTCCAACAAAACTGGAAGGTGGATGAAAGTTCTGCTTTCTTTTCACTGCCATTTCGACTGATGTCTTTAGAGAAAACCAGTGAAATCTTAGAAGATTTTCAAAGTAAAAAGTTTCAAGCACATATCAGATGGCTCATAACTATCTTAATGCACAGCAATATATATATATATATATATATATATATATATATTGGTTTGTGGGTTGATTTTGAAGGCTATCACAATGCAGGTGTAAAGAATAAGGTAACAATGGTGTTGTGTATTAACCTGTATTTTATTCTTGAATTTTCAAGATAAAATCTCTTTTTCAAAATATCACTGGAACTGAAGTCGTCTTGTTATGGCATTTCTAGTTAACTAGAAATGCCATAACATGTAAAGACGACTTCAGTTCCAGTGATCTTCTGAAAAGAGATTTTATCTTGAAAATTCAAGAATAAAATACAGGTTAACACACAACACCATTGTTACCTTATTCTTTACACCTGCATTGTGATAGCCTTCAAAATCAACCCACAAACCAATATATACACAATGCTTCAAGCAAATTATAAAACTCTCTTATATATATATATTTTTCTCTCTTCCTGTTAAGGTAAGCGATTTTTCAACCTTTAATTTCTATATTTAAACTACAATACATTAGCTTAGTCAGTAGAGCATCCTTTGAGAGAACCACAAGGTTCCTGGTTCAGTACCAGCCCTCGCCAACTCAGCACATGTGTAGCACAGATTCTGTGTGGTAAAGTAGGAAGTTTATTGTTGATGTGGCACTTCACCTCAGATGCAAAAACAATCTCCCTGGTCTAGCACTAGCAAAAAGGGAATAGACTCCTTCGCTCTCTGGCTGATACTGACAATAGGCTACTTTGCCTACTGAAAATCCAATGGCATGAGAAAACGAAATACTGTGCACAAAATCAAATTGAGATCTCATCGTATAGAAATAGCTTCATTAGAACGAATGAATTAATCAACAAAAACCAAATAAAATCTCAACATAAGAAATATATGCTATGTCAATTAGATTTAATCGTTATTTTTTAATTATCATTTTTGTTCATGTCTTTGGGTATCCTAGATTCTTTGAGTAATAATTTGGTAAGGAAAGGTGATATGTAGTAAGAACCTGTTTGTAAATTGACACTGCCAGATTCATAAAGATTGCACTTTATGCAATGGGGTTATGCTAAATTGCTTTCTTTCTCTTTCAGAAATGCATTTCTTAAGTCAAAGTTATGATCACAGGTGTTTCATTTGTGCACTACAGCAAGAAGCATATTATTCATTTGTTCTTTTCATTAAGTTTACTAGTACAAAATAAAAAGACACCCTCCGGGCGATGTAAAAATAGATTTTTGAAACATATTGCCTGAGGGGTGGGAGTAAAAAATTCAATGTCAGCGAGTTTGTACCTTAAGTAAGTGAAATCATCAAATTCATTAAAGGATTAAAAAATAAAACAATTTGAAATGTAAACTTTAAATATGTATTAAAATAAAACAAACTATATATAGATATATAATACCAGTCATGTATTTATTAAAACTTGTTTTAAAAAACAATGAGGACTGTCTAATGTTGCATGTTCAAATTTTGAGTGTATTTATTCTATGTTATGACAATTTGGGGTAATGTGACATAAGCAGTGACGTAATTTTTGTTACAGACAAAAACCGGAAGCAAATCTCTATTATTAATAGATGGAAGTGTTCCTCATGCAATTTTTTTTTTTAGGTATTGCTGTTTCATAAATTTCTACTTTGGAAGGAGAACCCATTTATTTGTTCAGAGGTGAATATACTTTTGATTCTTCTGTCGGCTTTTGTTACTTCATTTATGCTAAGATGAGTTAGGTTATTTCAACACTTTTTTGTTATGGCATACAGTGATAATATTATACATTTGGTATTTATATAATTTTTCTTGAAGTTGTTCTCACTTTTTGCTCTTTTTATCTTGTATAAATTTCTTTTTTCATTGTGTATTAAGCAATTTAGGGTTAGCTCAGTCAGTAGAGCATTCGGCAAGAAACCACAAGGTTCCTAGTTCAATACCGGCCCTTGCCAATTCAGCGTATGAGTAGCACAGGGATCTGTGCGGTAAAGTAAGGAGCTGATGGTCCACCTCAAATGCTAAAAATAATCTCCTTGGTCTAGCGCTAGTGAAAAGGGGATTGACTCCCTGACTGTATGGCTCATATCGACATTAGGCCGCCCCGACGATTTTACTTATTAAGCAATTAGAATAATGTAGAGCTTTGAATGTGTTTTCAATATATATATATGGAGGCGCGTGGGCTAGTGGTTAGAGTCATGGAAAATGGACTCGTCAATTTGAGTTCAATTCCTAGACGAAGCTGTTGGCATTTCACATAGCGCTAATACCCTTGGGAAACATATGAATCCATATATACTATACTCCAGATATGGGTTAAACAGTAGGACAGACTGGGCCCTTCAGCCTTGGGTAGGTAACCAGTCTAGGAGAGGGATAACTCTGAATTTAAAATCCTGAGATCGGTCATTGATTGGGTTTGTAGCAACCCTTGATGCACCAATTCTTTCCTATCGACTGTGCCAAAAAGTATGGATGGTCCAACACAAGCCTCCACCACTATAAACAAATCACTGTGTGGGTGTTCATTGTATGTATGAACCCTCATGCGTCGAAAATCGACGAGAGAGTCCATAATATATATATATATATATATATATATATATATATATATATATATTCAATTAGTAGAGCATTTGTATCACAAGGTTCCAGGTTAGATCCAAGTTCTGCCAATTCAGCATATGAGTAGCACAACTTGGATAATCTGATCAGTGCGGTAAAGCATCTGGGAGTTGAAAGGTATGGTGCTCTACCTCAGTGAAAAAACCAAAGAAACAAATGATCTCTCTGGTCTAGCGCTAGCAAAAATAGGATAAACACCTTCGTTGTTTGGAATACTAACAATAGGCCACTTCGCAGACTTTACTTTCTTTCAGTCTGTCTTTATCATATATATATATATATATATAGATAATAAAGTGTGCTATATTTATAAGAAAAATAGTACTAAATATTGTGGATTGAGCATTTATATCTAAATTAGGGTAGAGTGGACATGAAGTCAATGACGCTTGATTACCTATGCGATTTTCAAACCAAGTGGTTTGAATATTACATAGGCAAAAAACTGTCAGTAACCAAGTGCCATTGACTTTGTGTCCACCCTACCCTTATATATATATATACAGGAAGTGTGTGGTGTAATGGTTAAAGTCATGGGAAATGGACTCGTCGCCCCGAGTTCAAATCCTGGATGTGGTAATTGCATTTCACTTTGCACTGATACCCTTGGGAAAGGTATGAATCCTACTCTCCCTCCAGCTATGGATAAATAGTAGGACAGACTGGGCCCTTTAACCTTGGTTAGGTAACCGGTCTTGGAGAAGGAAAACTCTGAATTCAAACCTGTTGAACTCCGCTCAAGAAATTGACCCTGTGTCACATCCTGCTCGTACGGAGGGGGTTTGTTTTTATTATATATATATATATATATATATATGAAAAAAGACATTACTGAAAAATATTTTTTGTTGTTTTATTAAAAACATTAGTATGGGGCCAAATTAGATCTTAAAGTTCTCAGTAATGCTAAAGCTCACTAAGAATAGCTTGCAAGGATGGTACTCTCAGGCTGTTTTCTCTTGCTCTATCAGCATCTCCTATCATGTTCCTAATTTAGTTAACTAGGATATCAATAATTGTTTTCAGAATAAAACTAACCTTTTTAATAATATAAAAACCCTTGAATACATTAGTAATATGATTGGCCAACACTTCTAACATAAATGGCTTACACTTGAATGCATTGTTTTTATTACAGTTGTTTCTTTCTTTAAGCTATAAACATTTTTCAGAGATACTTTCTGTCTGTTGACAATATCTATAAAACTTTGGCATTGAAAGCACACTACTTCACAAAATGTGCTATCAGCCAAGAGTAATATTTTTTCAACTCTTTTCTTATGAAAAACAACAAAAAAAAGAAAAGTGAGGAAAATAAATAAACAAAGTGAAATTATTTCTTATTTGTCTTCTTTTTATTGCTAATCCAGACAACTTATTGAGTTGTAAGATATATGGTGTCCATCCAAAAAATGGCTCTACATTCCTTGCCACCATTCCACTGGCTGACTGTATTCTTTAAAAAAAAAAAAAAAGTATTGGTTAGAGTTATTAGAAAAAAAAAGCCGCAATAAACACTCAAAAATACAATAAAAACTTTGTTATCATGAAAAAAAGAAAACCTATTGCCAATCATAAAGATGATAGATAATTCTTTCTTTTTTTTTTCCCCCCTATAATCCCTTCGTGAAGAATCTAAAGAATAATTATGTCTCTTTTTAAGGCATTATTCTTTATTATATCTTAGATTTATTTTTTCAGGAATTATTATTATTCTCTTTTATTCTTTGTGAATTTTTATAGCAGTATTAACTGGTTGTCTTCAATGGTGTGACAGTAAGTCTCCTTAGTTCTCCAGGACTCTTCTCAGTATTATAGCCACTCTCTGTAGTTCTGTATGGTCTCAATCCTTCCCCAGAAATCTCTTTTTCAAGTTCTTTGGGATTATTCCAAGGGCTCCAACTATTATTGGCATCACTGTCACGTTCTATAGGTTTTTTTTCAGCAAGGTCCATGTATTTATTCAGTTTTTATAGCAGTATTAACTGGTTGTCTTCAATGGAGTGACAGTGAGTCTCCTTAGTTCGCCAGGACTCTTCTCAGTATTATAGCCACTCTCTGTAGTTCTGTATGGTCTCAATCCTTCCCCAGAAATTTAACTCTTCCAGTCTCTTTTTCAAGTTCTTTGGGATTATTCCAAGAGCTCCAATTATTATTGGCATCACTGTCACTTTCATGTTCTATAGGTTGTTTTTTTTCAGTTCTCTAGCAAGGTCCATGCATTTATTCAGTTTTTTTCTTTTCTTCAATCTCACACTGTCATCTGCTGGAAAGATAAAGTCTACTAGTTTTTTTGCACCAGTAATAACTGGTGATTTTCTTATCAGCAGT
>CM042143.1:6434261-6629302 GCA_023376005.1 Doryteuthis pealeii | reverse complement strand
GTCCGCTCCGCGCGCTCTACTTCAGATGGGCTAAATCGTATATATTCTCCCTTGAGAATCAGCTACACTATTGTGAAATTAGGGTGTAAGATTTGCGCTTGCTGCCTTATCACGGCGCCTTCGTAAGTACGATCTTATAATGGAGGCTGCCCACTCGATCTCTGAGCTTAGCTCAACTTACTCATTTTACCTCAATTATCATCCCAGGTCCACTATTGAATATATCTACAATGTTAGGATTAATTACTTATAATAATACCTTTATATATGAGAATATGAGAGTGAAGAGCCCGCAAGAGAGAAGAGAAAGATAGGCAATAACAAGAAACATCCTTTCTTAGGAGCCTATGATTATCAGCTCAGACGTACCGAAAAAAAAACAACCCAGATACCCAGTGATATATAGCGTGCCAATATGTGTACTAATGAATTCCCATGTATAATTATAAATAAATCAAATATACTATAATACCTAACTGAAGAATTATTGCAAGGAATAGTTACTGGTTCTAAAGAGGTAGATTTTGTCTGGAATGTAAATAGTAATAACTATAAGAGCGTGTAGATATTATGGGCAAAAATTAATAAGCTTGAGAATTAACTTAATTATTAAGAATACATATTACTCAACAAGATCAAATAAGTTCTCTATATTTAATAGCTATGTAATATTATGAATCCTCACATGTGGTCTACTCTCCATAACTGCACCAATGAAGAAAATTGTACGTAGTTCATAGACTCGCCCATAGTCACGAGAGATCAAACAAAAGTCTTACATCAACTAAAGACTTAAAGTGGACCACACCTCTATCCTACTGAATATCATTTATTCTTAATTATAGAATAAAAGAAATATTGATCTAAACCAACAAACAGTACTCCCGCATAAGTACATAGTTAGTCTCATGCAGTCTTAATACCTCAAAGATCAAGTATTAACATTTAACAAACTAGAACAAGCCGTAGCTCCTGCTGCCTTCTTTTCTTCTTCATGCTGGCACTCAATGAAATGGTCAGCCTGGCACTTAGCCAAACGTAGAGTCAGATGAACACTATTGAGCCCAGCCTTACGTATGACATCAGTTCTAACAATACATATCTGCTAATTGACAACTCAGACAAAATGCAGAATAAGTATCATCATCCAGAAAATTTAGAAAATTCTACTCCATGAACCTCAAAGCAAAATCTCCAAGAAAAATCGTACATAGCGAACTGAACAAGAAAACAATAACACAGCATAAAATCAAACTCTCTTGATATTAAGGATAGCTCTCCTTGACACATGAATCATATCCCAGAAATAGAATCCACGTATAAATTAGAGTGTCATATTCGTGTTGCTTTATATCATCTATGATATAGGCTATGTTACGTAGCACTAGTTTACCTTCAACACCATATTGGCCATTACAAGCATTAAGAAAATTAAGATTATATGTCGTGTATAGAGTACAAAATTGTTTCACAAGAATACAAATTAAAGAGCTCCAATATAGTCATACGATCATGGATATAGATTAATATTGTACGATTGTAAGCTAACTAAATAGCCATTTAAAAAGGATACATATAAGAAGAGACAAAAAACAGAACACGAAAACATGAGACGATGGGTAGCATGGATATCAATACGGCGACACTCATCCTCCCAGCGCTCACACCTAAGTCGCACTATAGTATTGGAAGCTATCACATATATTCTCGACACTAAGTATAGATAACCTCAATCTCAGGAATAAGACCACAATCGTGCGTTGATTGAACTATGAGAGCACAGAGTCGCTCAAATGAGATTAACACGATCTCAAATGGAGTTGACAAAGAAGATATAGTGAGCCCAATGGCACAAACACGCTAGAGTGCAACTGGTATACCAAAGGCTCACCTCAGAGAGCACCAACTATATACTCCTCAACTGGCATAATTGCTGCAGATAATAATCATCGTGTAAATAGTACCTTTGGCACTCTGCTAGGCTTCTGATCATTAACCTTAGTCCGTCTATGACCAACTCTCGGTGTCTCGTCATTGAAGCCAAACGCGTGTGGCCCTCATACTCTACTTTATTTCAAACATAATCACATAACACATAACTTCTACCTTGAAGTTAGACGTCTGCTGCGTGGCAGTCCACACATTACATCAGCTCCCTATCTTAAAATGGAATTGAACAATATCTATATTCTATACCAAGTAATCTCCATACAGGGAGTATAGTATATTGGAGTCCACAACTGCTTCGCTGATATATGTGTGAACAATTTTGGTAAACACTATGAATTACTAAGTCATGTATAGTAGAAGCCTGTAAAATAGCCAAGTTCTAGTATCTTAAGTAGTAATAATGGCACCTATAGCTGAGTATCATTGCAATAGCTTGAATCAATCATGGCGGTGCAATGTATGGTGCTAGATTGTAGGGCACTTATCCAATTATAGGCGCGACATCACAGAAAGGAAGCACTCTTCCATAAGGTTCACGAATGATAGATTATAGAGACGGATGATTCAGACCGAAGGATCGTGCTGTCTCGTATTCACTAGTCCGATCACTATGCTAGATCGCTCCTTAGAAAACACACGTTAGTTTAGTTACATTAATATATATGAAGGAATCTAGCTCAGAATATCCACCAACTCAGATTATAACACTGACATAAATCTGGCAAATAGGTCACGTATTATAGTATACAATTCCAAAAATCTCCTAAGTCCTATGTATGTGTATCTCTATCTATGGAAATTAAAATATATAATTATAGATATATAGTACATAGTCATTCTATACATGACAAATATCGATACATACATACATATGCACACAACATAAAGTACCTCAAGCTACCTACATGACGACTTGATAAGACCTGAACATCTAAACCACCCTGACTCTATGATTTGCTTATACATAACTCGACATATGTAATAATAGTGTGCCCGTGTCAAGTTGGATGAGACAAACCGAAGCTATGGGTGATTATTTTTTGAATGCTTAACTCCTGCGATCTTCTAGACATAGATCATAACTATTCTTCTTCATTGTACCCCTACTTATCGTTGAGCTACATGAGTCATCTCATATCTGGTCTATTCTTCTTATCTTATAAAATAAAGTAAGCTCTCGCGTATTAGTCTTTTTATTTCCTTGTTTCTCTATGTTTTCTGCAGCGTACCTCTTTCTCTCTGACTCTCTGTCTATTTCTCTATATAACCACACGACCATCTACATTGTTACGTATACTGTTGCTGCGTGTGTTCTGCGACAGTAATCACAATCTTATCTATACACACTTGCTGCGCACCTAATCAGTGCATCAATACTGACCAAAATCCATTAATTACCTATATACTCCACATATACCTACAATCTCCACCAGTTATCTATGTAATGTATAATATTCTCTAAGTCCTACTATTCTTTACTTTCATACAAAAACCGATAAATAGGAGTACAAATGTAATCAAAATAAAATCCATCAGCATTGTACATCGTCACTGAAAAGAAAAAAAAAGAAAAGCAAAAAGAAAAATAGAGAAATGGTAACTGATAATAGACAAACCACCTCGGAAAGAAAAAAGATACATCCGAAAAATTCCACCAAGACCACTAATACCTAATCGTCAATTTGGACATGCATTCTAAAGCTTTATGGCCTTGTCCCGGACCCAAATATTAAGATCTCTTCTCAGTCTTCCAAATATTCGAGTCTGATATTGAATCATGCATCTTCTTTTGTTTGGCATTGTAAAGACAAGAGATGCAAAAAGATAGCGAGGACATGATGATCTGGTATAACTCGTCATAACGAGGAGAAATATAGGTAGTTGAGAACGTTCTCTGTTATGTCAAGAAGAGGGACAAAAACATGCCGCAATCCTAGCCACTCCAGTGAGTATTTTGCTTCGAACGAATTATGATTGATAGATCAGAGGTGAGTATGGTCTTCTTTTATGTTCTTGCTCCTTCAGTGGAGATCCTATACAAACTATTGTAAGTGAGAATACGATAGTTACCTATATATATAATAATATATAATATATGATATCTCCATAGTAGTAGTATATATATTATTACCTTAAACCCATGGTCACATAAAAAGCCTCTACTTAGCAACTCAGATCAAGTGTCTTAAAGAAATATTACAAAAGTGAAGAAGAGTCAAATGTACGGTGTCGTCACCAGCGAGTGCGCTGGCCAATATATATAAAATGAATGAATATAGCGGATATAATATGGAAGAGGGTCAAAAAAGTGACCACTTACCAGCTGATCTGGGTCACCGAATGCGTTAGTTTGTCAAGAGAATCAGTGGGTCGAGTAAAGGCAGCTGATTCTCTAATTATAAGACATAAATACAAGTGCTCAATACTAAGTCTAAAGCCAATTTATTGATCAATAAGTGGTACGAGAAAATAAGCCTACTCGAGATTCTCACCATAGAGGATACTTAACAGGAAGTTAATATCCACTGTAATTAATCGAAACAACAACGATTAATAGCAGATCGATTTACACTGGTCGTGTTCATTGCAATGTACCTACGAGTAGGTTATCTCTAGCTACTCTATTATAATAGTATATATATACAAAATTATAATTAAATTATGTATTACTACTAAATATGAGAGAGAAGAGAAGAGACCAACTGCTATCACTACAACATCGTATTAGATGATTAAATATAAACAGTGTAACCATGAAAATATATACATAACAGAAGTTTGGCGACCTAGACAAGCAAGGAGAGTCTACTCCACATATATTCACTGAGGCTAAAATAGAACCAAGGGAGATTGATTTTAGTCATCTGAGTATTGCCAGTCGACGTCACAAACCTACGTACAGCCAATACAGGATCACTTAATGTCAAAGTACTACATACACAGTCAGCGATATCTCGAACTAAAAATAGAGCAGAGACCACGACAACTACTGAGGTGGGATCGATGGTGGATCATGAGCGAGCTACATGCAACACGAGTAACCATTAGACGTCCCAGCCTAATGGAACACTCGATCTACACTGAGCCCTAAAACTGTCCCCATGTCATATATTGTTTGAATTTTGAGTTATTTAATAGAAAGCAAGCATTCGGTAAGTCCATGGATGCATAAATTGTACTGCCCGTGTAATCTCTGTTATTATAATCTAAGGCTGAATAGAATTTCCACTATACTAACCAAATCGTGACCCCAAAATCTCACTGTTAATGTACCTTTCCTTAATTAGATAATACAATATAACTCATAGTAAACGTAGTCTAAAAATATTGCGTAGAAGCAATTGTAAGATAATAACATACTATGTGTTATGCGAAGGCTTATGATCCTCTTGCAGAGGCTATACACAAAGCAGATCCGTGCCCAAAGACAATAAATAGTATACGAAGAGTAAACAATGCAGGTGAATGCTGTAGCACTAACTGTGAATACATTCCAATGCCAATTGTCAGAATAGAATCTCGTTCATATCAGAAGAGAGCAGCTAGCGAACTGAATCATCTAATAGTATGCATTTCATCAAGATTAACACAAAAAATTTTTAAATCCAATACACAACGACGACTTCAGTTCAGTGATACATATCTGAAAAGAGAGAATTTATCATCAGAAAATTCAACGATAACAATACAGGTCAACACACACACCATGTTACCTTATTATTAATTTATCATATAACAACCTGCAAAAAATTAGTAGTATAAAATCCTACAAAAAATATAATTTACTAAACACACAATGCACTATAACCACAAAAGTCTGAAAAAGAATAGATAATCATGAAATAACTAAAAGCTAAAATACAATATACTAGAACCTACATGACTCAAAGCCGTCAGATAATATAATATTCATAAGGTACAAGAAAACAGTTAAGATATAAACATAGACACACTGATCGAAACAGGAATCCATGGATGTGATCATAATATGGATCTAGTAACGCTATGTAATAATGCGTTATATATAAAAAAGCACTATGCACGCGACGACTAACACATACAGATTGTGAACAACACAATATCTATAACCATGTAGATATTAGATAATTGCTACTTCATATGATGATATTTTATGAAAAACTCTATCTGAATCATAGGTTTATACATTTTAGTAAAAAATTGCATAATGCATTACGATGAGCAAACAATCAAAAAGATATAAGAGCTAATCAAATAGAACAAACTAATGTAGATAAACACACATCCTATAACCATAAGAATATAGTTCTGACTAGCAGACCACTCAACAAGTTTCATGCACTAAAGTAGTGCTTGCCAGTCTCTACTGGAAGTTGGTATCCTTTGTAGGCAATTATGGGATGATTCTGAAAATCATAAAGTGCAAAAGGTAGTGTTTCTTGATTCTCCTACACCTCAGAGCTAAAAAGACAATACCTTGATATCTTTGTTTTTATTGGCTGCCACTGAATAGCCAAAATATTTACATCTATAAGGTCCTTTAACTTCGTTGTTATTACTTACATCATTTCTCGGTCATGTACATTTATCGAAAAAAAATCCATGAGCAATTGCAGTTCTTACTGATGCAACCAGAATTTTCAAATTTAGATTAATTATAATCTTCTTGATTACTCTGCTCAGAGATGGTGAGTTCAGCATACATGTCTACTCAGTGCGTAGAATTACAGAAATGTCTAACACTGCAGCGATTGAGTTAGTAGTATCATCGTGGTGAATGGTCGAGGTATATAGATTAAACACGCGTGCCCCGTCAAAAGGTAATAGACAGCCACGTACATCATAACTGACAAATTATGTAATGATGTATGAGACCGGTGAGCGTCTTCACAGCTGTACACATTACTCTTTAGCAATCTTCGCAACATAAGGCGAGACACTAGCCTCACCAAGTTATAACACTAATTCCATTTGGAATTCTAGGTTAATCCAACTAATTAACCTCTTAATCATCCTTATATATTCCTTAAGTTCAATACTTCTGTCTACCGTTCTTCCTGTTCTTTCCAATTTTTTCATACCATCCTTTTTCTTTCTTTTAATTCTTTATCATACGTTTTATCTTATTTCTTAAAAAAAATCTATTTCCCTTCTCTAATACTATTTCACTCAGATAACTTAAACTCATCACTGTCATTTTCATGCATACAACCCTTGTGTACGGGCAGGATGTGATACAAAGGACTCTAATTCTAAGAGAGTTTAACAAGGTCTTGAATTAACAGAGTTTTGCCTACATCACGTAGGCGTGGTTGTCTATACTACAATTAAAAGAATCTTAGATTGCCCTACGTATGTTAGCTCATTAGCTCTCGTGGGAAAACTCACATTAGAATGCATATATTAATCCACAAGTATACAATGCTCAACCAGCGTATGATCCAAGAAGACATTCTGACGAACTATGTTGTGACTCGCCTGATCACATTCCCTAAGCAAATAATTAACCATTACAACACAAGACATAGCTACCCCCCCCATTTGCATTCTGATACTTAAGTTTATCGTAATAACTGAATTTTCCCATCTATTCTAAATTAAAAATACAAAACAACACAAAACAAACCCCAAATTAACCCAGAAAATACAATACACTTAATGTTTGAAAATAATATGTTTAAGACTAGTTTATTGAATAATATATACATTAGCAATACTAACACAACACGTAGTCCTACAATAATACGACTTCATAATTAATTTCAATGGTAATTACAAAGTATAGAATGAAAGGGTTTCTGTTGTATTTTGAAGCTAATAAGTAATTAAAAACAACCTTAACCTCCTAAAACTGTAACCGAAGTAATTGAAATTATGTTAATTCATGGGTACTGTCATGCGGACACACCAAAAACTTATCCGTTTAATTATATACCAACCTAAACACGCAGTCAAGCCCACTATAATAGTCCATATACCATCTCATCGAACCCGGACGGAAATGTCACATGCCATTATTACCTAAATCCACTCACACAATAATATAGCCTTTGCTTAACATAGTATATTAAACATATTTAGCAGTCTTTGAATGTAAGAGAAATAAACAGTAACTAGTATGTAAATGTCCATTTTGAGCCATTTTTTAAACTATATCCTTATAGAAATGGAGCTTTTTTGGACAGAAAATTCACAACAGAAGATAGTATAGATGTTAACAGTAGAAGCTTAGCTTTACACTCATTGCAATCATTCTCAAGAAAGAAGAAAACATAATTTAAAATATTCAGTTATAGCAATACGTTCCATATTGCAAAATACTATTAATAAATGGAAGATTTCGCTATCCTGGTGTGTCTGTACAAAAATTTACGTAACACAGACATATAACGTCACATTACCCAAAGTACATAACAGAGAGAATACAATACACTCAAAAATTAATATGAAGTATCAGAATACCAATATAGACAGTCCTCCGTTTTTTAAAATACAAGTTTGGCACTAAATTACAATGACTGGTTATTATTATCAATAGTAAATGTAATACGTTGTATATTTAAACATATAAAGTCTTCATAATTATCAAATTGTTCATACTTTAATTCTTTAATGAATTTTGATGATTACTTACTAGAAGGTAACAGAACGTCAACCAAGAGCCTAATAAGTGTATTAATTATTACTCCCACCCCTCAGAGCAACTATGGTTTTCAAAAATCTATTATTTAACGCACAGAGAGAGTTTTTTATCTACTAGTAAATGCTATAATATTGACACTGAAAATCAGCCTTAAAGGGAAATTTAATTTATATAAGTCTCTGTGTGCTGATGTCATATCGTCATCACAAGCTAGCTGATGGTGATGCGGTAATTAGGGTCGATCCTGTACGTCTTTAAAGGCATCAAATGCTGGTCCTGAAGCAAAAAAAATTACACCTTATAATTTATGAATGACCTACGTAATAAAACATATAATGCTACTATGTAATGAGTAAAATGAATTCCGAATCCAGAATAGATTATGTCCTGAAGTAGAATAAGAGGAAGGGTAACACTGTGCTGGAGGAGCAAGAGCAGGTGGGAGATCAGTTTTTTTATGTTTCTATCTAAAGATAAGATCAGTAGAAGAGGATGAAAATTTCTTTGAATCAATATTCCCATATTACTACATATTCTCAAAAGAATATGACCTTTCTTTACACATTAAGTCTCTCTTTATTGGACTAATTCTCTGCTTTCCCTTAAAAAAATCCCAAAGATACAAATGGTCATTGTGACTAGTCACAGACACAAAATTACTAAGCACCATTAAAATAGATTAACCATAATTGAGTATCTTGCGAATAAGGATTTTTTGATATTGCTGCAAGAAATCTTATGCTGCGACATAAACTCTCAATGGCTATATACAAATATGCTCTCTTTAGCGTATGATCAACACGGTAGTATAAAAGTTAGTTAAGGTTTGTATTTTCTTGTGCTTGAATCAGAAGAATTCGTGTTACTTGACTTCATTGACATTTTTGGATGGTATTAAATGACTATATAGATTTACAAATAAAATTGGAATGTACAATAAGAGAAAAAGAGAGAAGGATTTACGAAGTTAAAATGAAAGAACTCAAAATTTAACCTCCAGTAAATTAGATCAATTGGATAACCTGCTACTATATAACTCCATCTTATACCTCTCTCAACCACTTCTACCAGCTAAACTCTCTTTCAAATAAAATTTGTTAGAACATGGTGCATCTCTTTGGATTCAATGTTCAAAACATTATTAAAATTATCTCCACTATTACATATCCAACATAATTTTTATTTCAATATATTTAAAAAAGTAAGGAATTTACATGAGAGGTAATAGGGTTAGATTATCTTGTGTGTGAAACATTTCTACTATATTTACTACTATTCAATTCATTATATATAGTGCGATGTTGCATTGGTAATAAAAATAATCCAATAGTATAAGAATAATGATCATTGTAATAAACTCCTGACTCGTAAAAACCACGTGTAAGTTATATTAATTAAAATATTATCCTATTTTATCCACATATACTTACTTTATTATCCTATATCAATATCAATACTCATTGGATTCTATTCCATCATTTTACACACACATCAACAGTAATATATATATTATATAATATTGAGATGTAAGTACAAACACAACACTCAGATCGTATATATTTGATTTTGTCGTTATATAGCGACAATTGTAGGGATTCATGTGCATATTAAGAGCTCAACCATAATTGAACATAATAAACAAAGTATATAAGTATAATAAATATGACATTGTAGCTAGGCTATATTAAGTGTCAATGTAGAACCGAAACTCATAGTATTTATACTATAGAGTTATTAATCACCCTATATATGCAGAAAACATAAAATCGTGATAGATTAAGATAAGATAAAAATAATAAGTGGAATTTTTTCAAAATTACTTTTTCTTCACGAAAGAATTTAAATTTAACCGCGTGGCAAGAGAAAAACCACAATAGAAAAAAAGACAAATGAGTATCATAGAAAAAAGGTATAAAAATTCATGTCTGGTCTCCAGACAGAATGTAACGAGGAGAAAGGAAGAATGAAATGACAATGAGAAGACAAAAAAATAAGAGGTATACACAAAGTTAAAAAGTGGATGGCAAAAAAACCGAGACATGAGAGATTAATAGACATATGGTAATCAAAGGAATTGCATAATGTGCTTAACAACAAGTAACAAAGGATAAGTAATTATAAATAAGACAAGTTCTAATGTATCTAAGGTCACATCAGTTATTGACATAACCTGTAGTGGTGGTGTGTGAAGGTGCGGTTTAAACAAACACCAAATTAAATGCACGTAATGAAGAAAACCAAATTACAACATGTGTGATAGTTCTTCGAACATGGAGTCGGAAAGAAAGCATAGAGTTATATAAAGATAACAGATGAAAAACCAACTGCATATACGTAAACCCTTAAATCAGTACCATTAAAATCCTAAAAAGAAACAAAAAAAAATTTGAATCTTAACTAATCTGTATCACACGTATGGAAAAAAACTCAATATCTGGAGTCATAAACTGATTGTACGCACAATGCAGATACACATGTCCACCTCTTTTCAAGCACCTCAAATATTGCTTACTTCTCCTCTTCCTTGTGTTATCTTTGTCTATTGTTAAATCTTAATCTTACTTCTTTTTCCATGTTATTCTTATCAAAACTTGTGGAGTGATATGATTTCTAGATATGCAAATGTAAGCAACTCTTTAGAAATTTGGCCTGACTTCCATGAAAATCCTCGTCATAATAGAAAAAAAAGCGATAAAACCAAAATACAAAAACAAAAAAAAAAAACAAACGTCATTAATAACATTTGTTTGCATTAAGTGTATAAACTGGACTAGTCCTTCCGCTGTTGTTTATCCCATGCTTCTTCCTTATTTAGCTTCTCCAAACCTTAAAGGCCATTGGAGATTTGAGACAGAAATTTCTGCTTCTAGTCCACGACACATGATCACGGAAGTAAAGACAACAAGATAGTTCTTGAGGTGATATAGATATAAATGGGAACCTATGTTTTTGATAAAACACGCCAAACTAAAGATGATTAGTTATCTGAAGAAACATATGGTGCGATAGCAGAAGGACACTATATCTAGAGACATAACTCATGTGTTAGAACAAACATTATAGTCTCAAAAGTTATTTACCTTTAGTTTAATTATGTATGGACCAGTGTGTGGTAACTGGTGTATATATATATAGTATGATATATCGAAATTATATTATCTAGTCTATTATTACATGTAATTAAATCAAATTTAGACTTAATAATACTTTACTTCAATTGAATATACATCTATAGTTACAATGGTAGCTATTTAAATAATTTACTTCTATATCATATTCATTTCATAATCGATACTGATGAATAATTTATTATTAAACTTTAATATAACCGCTAGAAGCTGTATGAGATGGCCAAAGTTGGTAGTCAGCATCAGCAGAAGAGGAGTCATATATGCTCCATATTTCACAATAGACAACATAGACCAAGAGAGATTATTTAAGCATCTGAGAAGTAAGAGTCAGCACCACACCAAATATAATAACAGCTTTTTAACAATTTAAAGTCACACAGATCCCTGGGCATACATCATATGCACTGAGTTTGTTGAAGGAGCAACTCGGTATCGACACTAAGGAACTTAGTAGAGACTCTACCTAGACCAATGCCTTAACCGGACTGAGCAATAAACGCTAGAGCGCCCATTATAATATATTATCACTAAGTTGGGTCAGAGAACGATCACGAAAAGACAATTATTAACAAAATAATATTACTGAGAAATTTAATCAATATGCCAGATTTTATTCCTTCAGTTCATGCATTTTATCATATACCTACATCTTATTTATAATGGAGTATTAAGTGGGTTATGTCTGTCTGATACACCGATACACTATATTACTTAGCATAGCAGTCCGACTATTTTCTTAGTTATTACTATCTTCAAGTATTCCTCATGAACATATATCTTCTTTGAGTTTAAACCTTCAGTTAATTTTTACATAATAATATTGTGAGTTTTACTCAATTACTTTCGCGTGTGCCACATAATACTACATACTTAATTGTCACACGCCCTGTCACTTGCGGTGAGTCCTATACAACAAATGAGGTGTATTACTCAGTGAGAGAACGAGATTATAGGCTTAATTTGCATATTGTAGATAATTTAAAAATTTGAAATTTAATAAATAGATAGTGCTTAAGTAATTATTTGAATTGGTCATAAAAATTGTTTAGTTTCTAATTATAGATGAATATAAGCAACTAAATACATCTTACAATGGAAATCTTATAGATGCGAAAATCTACATTATAACTAAGAAAAAGAAAATACTGTCATATTATACCTTCTGTCGACGGTATCCTCTATAAATTATAGTAAAAATCCAAAGAATAAGAAATTAGACTGAGAAGATGATAGGAAGCAGAGTAGTCTTCTCAGTTGTTCATACTTTTATCTCGACTTCATTACTTCTCTAGTCATCTTTTAACATCCCTCTCTTATCTCGCACAATTTTCATATATTATGTTACAATTATAGAAGAATACCTGTGGCTAAATTAATTAAAAATTATTTATAATAATTAATTAGAAGTTATAATCCATATCTTGGTGCTAACCACGGAGAGGTGCACATTATAATTTGCTAGTACTAATAAGAATTTATTTATCAGTTTATTGTAGACTGAATGAATATAAAGCGATCCTAAAGTAAGGTCTTCAAAAATATTTAGAAAATGACAGAAATGTTTATTGCTTATTGTCAATCATATCTAAATCCTTTTCAAAGTTTAAACATGTTTCTATTTTTCTACATAATTGCTAATCTTTGGCATCTGATGTGCTCTTAAGGGTCAGCAGTAATTTGGAAATTAATAATTTCAGTAAAATTTATTTCCAGACTATAAATCTAATCCTGTTTTATTCATATTTTTTTGGAAAAAAAAAATGTCCTGGTTATATTTTTCTTTGTATTATTCTTTTTCAAAACTTTATTTTTTTCCTATTTCAATTTCTTTGTTTTATCATTACTTATGACTCACAGTATAGATTTTACAAGTAGAAAGAACACAAAGCCCCACAACTTCAGAATTCTCTGTAACATTGCTACACTCAACCTCTGACTCTATCATGTGTGACTAAGAGCAGAATTTCTGTTCTCATCTCAATGGCCCTTTAAGGTTTGAGAGCTAAATAAGGAAGAAGACGAAAAAAGGGCAGAGGAAAAACAAAAACAAAAAAGAAGGAATGAAAAATAAAGAAATAATATTTCAAATCCTTATGAACAAAGAAGAAAAAAATTAAAAGAAAAAAGAAACAGGAAAAAAAAAAAGAAATGAATTAAGAAAAGCGGACTTTAAACATAGATTATATATAAGATAAAATGAAAGTCAATGATTTAAAATAAACTAGTGATACAGATATCCAAGTTAGGAATTCAATTTCTTTGTTTTTTTCTTTTTAGGATTGCTATTTAAGTTAGAAGAAAGTTTTGTTTTTTGTTGCCTTAATATATGTTTCCTTTTTGTCCCATGTTGAATTTAATATCTGTTTAATTAAAGGTTAAATATGTTGTAGCACTTCAAAGAAATAAGTGATGTAATTTGATAATAAACAATAAATGATTTTTATTGTTGTGAAAAAGAAAAGATTCAATGCTAAAAAGGTACAAATGTATGTACAATTTCTTTTTTTCTTTTTCATCAGTGGGGGATGTTTTATTTTTATGAATATGTTTGTTGGTATTTAAATCTTCTGTGAAGAAAAAGTAATTTGGAACCAAAAATATCAATTACTAAATTAAAAAACATGAAGAATTTGAAGGTAAAAACTGAATAGACTTTCTTTTTTAGAAAATGTTTTTTTCTTGTACAGTTTGCTTAGAAATGACCCATAATTTGTGTGTGTATATATATATATATATATATATATATATATATTATATATAAATATAGACTCACTCCTAGTGTGTGTATATTATACATATATATAATATATATATATATATATATATTATAGAGAGAGAGAGAGAGAGAGAGAAGGAGAGGGGACTCACCCTAGTGTGTATATATATTATATATATATATATTATATAGTATATATATAGAGAGAGAGAGAGAGAGAGAGACTCACCCTAGTGTTATAATATATATTATATATAGAGAGAGAGAGAAGAGACTCACCCTAGTGTGTATATATATGATTATATTATATATATATATATATTACACACACACACACTAGGGTGAGTCAAAAGTTTTTGCAATATTTTAGTATGTGCTAGTTTCCGCCATGTAGTCCCTTGACTGAAAAACTTCAAGCCATGGAAGGTACCTATAGTGGCTGGTAGTAGTTGTCTCAGTTGATAGACCATTTGCCTGGGAATCGCAAGGTTCCAGATTAGATAACAGTCCTCGCCAACTCAGCACATAGGTAGCACAGATTGGATCTAATCTCTGGAAGCTGACGGTTTGGTGTGTGTATTCCAACCTCAGCAAAACATATCCCTGGTCTAGCATTAGCAAAACGGATTTTTGGCTGTTACCAACAATAGGCCACTCTGCCGACTTTACAATTAACTACTTGTCTGAGTTGGCCAAAAAGTAAAGAATAATTAAAGGCTTTGAAGAGAAAACACATTTAAGACTAAAGAAAGGCTAAAGAATTCAAATGACCAGAAATTTAGGGAAATCACTTTTGAGGCGTCAAGTTGATTACTTTTTAGTCCTTTTCTCTTTTTTCTGACTGAAATCAAAACCAAATATTTTGTTTGACTAGACTTAAAATCTGTCACGAAACTCTAAATTCCTTAACAATGAAACAATTTAATGCGAATGAAAGAACTTTCAGAACTTGATGTCTTGAACCCAATTCCTAATTAGAAACAACCTTTTCTCGAATAACAAGTAAACTTTTAAAAAATTATTATTTTACTTCTTGTAAGATTTTTACAAAAGTTTTAATTGTTGGTTTTTCACAGAAGTGTAAGTAACAGCAACTGGAAATCACAGGAAGAATTAAAACCATCCAGTCAACAGCTTTGTAAAGATCTGCTACAACACCCAGAAGAATGCTGGGAAACCTGAGGAGACTTATTGTCACTCAGATTTCAGTAAAAGACCATCAGTTTATTCCAGTGTGAAGAACTCGCAGGAGTGAAATAATGATGATGATAATAAGAAAAAAAGAACTTCTCATCTCGAGTCTTCAGGATTCTTGTTAAGTATTCTAATTGAATTTCAACAGTGCTGTGGTCTGGATTATCACAATTCTTCCTCTGATCTCCAGTTCCCCCAGTCTCTCTTACTGGCCTTAAGAGAGAGAGAGAGAGATTCCAAAGGCACCAACTACAATTTGGTATACCTTCACCTTCATGTTCCACAGTTTTTCAGTCTCTCTGGCAAAGTTCAAGTATTGTCTGTCTTTTCATTTTCTTCTTTTTTACTCCTTGTAAGGTTTTTCACATTAGATTTAACTGATGGTCTTTCACTGGAATTTGAGAGTCAAACATGTCTCTCTGATCTCCAAGACTCTCTATAATATCTCTTTTAGTACTGCTGTAGTCAAAACTGGTTTCAATTCATCCTCTATTTCCAGTTTCCATCAGTTTGGCATACTCTTTCAAGGGCCTTGACTACAATTGGTATCACTTTCATTTTCATATTCTACAGTGTTTTCTGTTCTTCTGGGCAATGTCCAGGTATATGTTCAGCTTTTTGACTTCTTTCACTATGTCGTCTGCTAAAACAGGAAATCCATTATGTGACCAATTCTTTATATATTGTAAATGAAAAGTAAGTCTGTTCCTGGTCCAGTTTATTTTCAAAAGTCCCAAAGAATTTTATACATCTTCATTTTCTATTATTATTATTATTGTTATTCACTTTTTTGCAAATGTTTTCACACAACTTAACTGGAGGTCTTTCATTAGAGCCTGAATGACAGCCAAGTCTCCTCAGGCCTCCAGGGAATATTCTAAGTATCCTAGCTGATCTTAACACAGACTATGGGTCTGTATAGTTTTGCTTTTTTCCTTCTGATTCCAATTCCTCTTTTTTCAAAGACTTGGTCTGCTGGTACATTTCAAATGCATCACTTATAATTATTATTATTGTCATGTTTCTTTTCCATATAGTTTTTTTTAATATGAGCTATTTTAAGTATCAGCCAAACAGTGAGGGAGTCTATCCCCTTTACTACTTATACTAGACCAGCGGAGATTGTTTTTGCAATCTGAGGTGGAGCACCACATTTAACATCAGCCTCACTTTACTGCACAGATCCAAGCTGTGTTAATCATGTGCTTGAGTGGTGAGCGAGCCCTGTATTGAACCCAGAACTTTATGGTTCTTTAGGCAGATGCTCTACTGAACTGAGTAAAGCCGGCCCTGCGATATGTAATAATACAATTTTCTAAAGAACTGGATTTATAAGAAACTAGAAATGAGCAGTGAAGTATTAATGATGTTATCATAAAATAAAAACTAAGTGAGATATTTGCTGGAAGCCAATAAAAGAACAGACAAACTGAAATGCAAAAAAAAATATAAAGATGAACAAAGACCGAAATATCAGAGAATGATAATTTCAATTACTGAGTGCAACTACTGAAACTTTGTAGTATTAACTCTCCAGACATTTTCTTTGGATTAGACTTGGAATAATATTTTATTACATCTTTTTATATTTTGCATACAATATAATTAGAACAAAAAATGATCAGTGGGGAAAAAAGTTTTGGACATTAATTTTATAAATCTTGCTACATATACTCAATAAATTCCTGGTAGGAAGAGTTTCAATTTAAGTTTATTTTCCTGACCTCCCACCAGACTGGAGTGACCAAATAACGTTTTAATGAGAGGAGCCATGCAGAAACCAAAGCAGTGGCCAGAGCAAAAAGTGGTGATCCCTTCAGCATTCCTCTTTTGGGGCACTTCAGGCACTGGGAAATAAACCTAACCCTGCCCTTTTTAAATGAGAGGGCAGGTGCTGCCTGAGGCAAAGGCTCCCTGGGACTATATGATTAATTTTACCATCACTTAGTGGTCCAGAAGCTAAAGCCCCTGAACACAAGATTCCTAGAAAAGTGTTTGACACTGAGCACTACCAAAACTTCCTTTTAGCAGATGTATTTACCCAACCCCTCCTCCACAACAAGAATATGAGACTAAGTCAATTTTCAAATGGAGTACTGGTTTGAATTCAGAGTTCTTCCTTCTCCTACACTGGTTGCCATACCAAGGTTAAACATCCCAGTTTGCCTTTCTATTTACTGATAGAAGGATGGAGAATATTTGGATTTGACAGTGAACACCATGAAACTTGCTTTTAGTATAACATTTCAAATTCTGAATTCATACTCCAATGTATATATTTACCCAACCCCTCTGCCATGAGCAGGATATGACACAGTCAAATGAGCATCAATACACACACGCACACATTAGTCCCATAACCTGTTTTGGTCATGGAGGTGTAGCTTGTCTTAGACAGGAATATCCCTACCAAGTCCATCCCTCCCCAAGTCTATATTTGGTTTGAATTCAGAGTTTTCCTCTTCCTAGACTTGTTGCCATACCAAATCTAAAGAGCCCAGTCTATCCTATTATTTACCCATAGCTGAGCACATTAGCATGAAGTAAAATGCAAACAGCCTTGTGCAGGATTTTATGCAGAGTAAATCTGGTTGGAATTCAAAGTTTTCCTTTTTCTATACTGGTTGCTGTAACAAGGCTTAAGAGCTTAGTCTCCCCTACTATTTACCTATGAGAAGAGATGCCTTTCTCAAGGGTATTAGCACAAAGTGAAACACAAACAGCCTTATCCAGGATTTTTAATTTGAGTCACTAAAGTCCATTAACTATAATGATAACTGCTACAGTACAAGCACTTCTACCAGTGTACCAATGTAAGCCAAATAATTATGAGTTGTGAACCAAAGATCTTTGGATTCCTTTTAAAATTGTTTTTATACTTTATGTTGACTCAGAAGCATCAGTATGTGATGATAGTCAAATGTTGGCACTCAACAAAGATAGCACAACAAATAAAGTAGACCCAACGGAGAGAAATGTCACACTGACAAGGTAAATTATCAGAGATTGCAGATTCAGTGTTTGGGCTCTGTTGGTAAAAGATCATTCTTTGTCCATTGGGATTCTTCACTTGTCTTTTTCTTGCTCTTCTCTGACGCCAAAACAGTCTGTGATTTCAAAGAGTTGGTAAGCTGACTGCAGCATGCTTGAATAGGGCTAGGGGAGGGAAGTGGGTGTACATGTAAATGTCTTTTTTTTTTTCTTTCTTTTTTTAAAGCTTTTGTCTCAACATAATATGCACTTTCCTTCAGCTAAGTTTTGGTCTCTATTTTTTTTAATTGTTTCTCAGCATCTCATTCTTAAATGCTTTTCTTTGTTAAAGGTATGCACTTCTACTAAGAAAAGAAAAAAAAAATGAAACATAAAATTACGGATTAAATTGAATGATTAATTTCAATGGCATGTTAACCGGTTATTTTATGCCTAGAGGTTAGGGAATTGCATTCATTGTACATTCATATTTACATTTTTTGTGTAGTTGCTTCTTAGGAGATTTTTTTTGGCACATGGTCCTATCAAATATGAATAATTTTTAAGCAGATCTATTTGGCCCATAGATGGAACCCTAACAGGTACTATCACTCCAGGTCACAGTGGACCTGAGAGTAAAGGCAATGAAGGGGTATTCCATATATATCCAGAAATGCATCATCAAACACAGTTTAGTATTATATCTAGGACACCCCTTAGGTGTGGTTATTAACCTCTGCAGGGGACACAGCATATTCTAATCCTCATATGGGCATTGAAAATCTGCAAAAGAACTTAGATCTGTATCCTCTCATTCTCTCCCCTATTCCTTTTAATCCTCATTGTTCATTCATGTTTATATTTAAATGTTATATAAACATGGATTAGTTTCATATGCCAGAAAGGATTGAAAAATCTGGGAATAATTTTGACTGCATCCTCTCTTTTATCTTTCTTTTGCTCTATCTCTCCATAAAGAATTTTAATATACCACATTGGATCAGAGTGGACCTGGGAGTAATGGAAATGAATGCATACTTCACATACCCTAGATTGTGAAGCCTCACAATCAGATGAATTTAGTATATCATTTCCAAAGGGGGTTCTTACCCCTCTACAAGAAATACAGTCTATGTATTCATTCTAAGCCCTACCAATGGAGCATAACACTTAAGTGTTTAAACAGAAAGAAAAAGTTAGTTCCATATTTTCATATAATCTTTATAATTGCTTAAAAAAATTGATCTGCAAAAATTTTGTATCATCATTGATGATTTTCAGAGACATTTTATAAGAGAGAGGATAGCATTGTAGATTTTACAAGAATACAAATATACTACATATTATGTACATCATAATTTGTATTGTACCAAAATTATAGTCAATTCTAAAAAATCTCTTATAAAATTGACTTTGTTTTGGAGATACTTACCTATCAAAATTTAAGGGTCTAAATATTTACAAGAAACAATGTTCTGCAGATAAAGATGAGGATGTAAAAAGTTATAATGGTATTTCTGGATGACTAAATATAAAAAGATATGTGTATAGATGCTACATTACATATTATCATAGATGTATATAAACAGCTAATAATTGGATATATATATATGAATGTGTGTATAATATATATAAATAAATATATTTATATAAACAAAGTAAATAATAAAAGATACTTTCAAAATGTAAATTTTTCTAATATTTATATCTGAATGTTTAGAATGGTTTATTCATTTTAATATCTATCTCAATACCTATCTATCTATCTATCTATATATATATATATAGAGAGAGAGAGAGAGAGAGAGATTGATATATTCAATACTCATATATTACATTATATATGAGCAAACACGTATATGTACACAAGCCATGGTAGACATTTAAGTCTCTATATGAAGTTCAATTTAGATATATGATATGCATATATATATATATATATATATATATATATATATATATATATATATATATATATAGCATATATGCATGCTTATATACTTTCATATAAACATAAGTAATGATATAAAAAATGCATATATATATGCTTAATGTTTACACATACATGCATATATATCTACTCATATAAAAGCATATAAACATACATATATGTGTGTGTAGCTGTGCACATATATTGTTTACATATATATATTATATATATTGACTCTTTTAATATGCAGACACAGACACACACACACACACACACACACATATATATATATATATATATATATATATTATATATATATGCAGTCACAGCTATGTATATGTATATCAGTATACATGTCTATAGATATACATGAAAGTGTTCAGATAGATATGTATGAGATAAAAAGTGTCTCATCAAAAATTCGACAAAATAATTACTTCCCCTTCAGATATAAAAGCTCCTGGCTATTTCTGATGGGAGAAACTCAGGCTTCATCAGTAATTGAGAAAATGGCCACTGGAATCACTTATCAGACTTGTTTGATGTAATCATCCTGCACAAGATGAAGTTGCCGTATACATGCACAACCAAAGTTTGGGCTTGAGGCAAAGTACTGCAAAAATAAGGCCATGTTCCAGATAGATCCTAATTCACCAAAAACTATATGGCCTGTACCTTGCTATCGTTATGGGGCTCAGATAAGTGAAATTATATTAAAGGTATACCTTGTGTGTATATATATATATATATAAAACACTATTGTATCTTAAGCTGTATTTATGTACATCACATCATACTCTGTGTATTTTTATAGTTATGTATACAAGACTGTTTATGGGTTAACATGGAGATGTGTGAGCTCATGTGTGTGAGTATATATATATATATATATATATATATATATATATATATATATATATAATATATATATATATACATACATACACACACACACAAGGTGTGTCATCAAAGTATGAGATTGAAGGATGTATTTACCAAGATAGGAATAAACAATAAATGAAATATGCAGTGTGTCAAAAAATACAAAAAATCTCAATACTTTTTCGACACCTTGCATATGCATTATATATATATATATATATAATTATATATATATAATATATAGAAGATAGGAGAGAGAGAGAGAGAAGAGAGAGAGAGAGAGGGGTAAGAGATTTAGACAGTTATGAATATATATATATATATATATATATATAATATATATATTATACATACATATACACCAACCCCTCCGCATGAGCAGGATGTGACACAAGGTCAATTTCTTAAGTGAAGTTCAACAGGTTTGAATTCAGAGTTTTCCTTCTCCTAGACTGGTCGCCTAACCAAGGTTAAAGAGCTCAGTCCGCCCTCCTATTTATCCATACCTGGAGGGAGAGTAGGATTCATACCTTTTCCAAGGGTATTAGTGCTAAGTGAAATGCAATTACCACATCCAGGATTTGAACTCGAGGTGATTAGTCCATTTCCCATGACTTTAACCATTACACCATTAACCATTGCACAGAATATGAATATAGGCACATCTATCATGCTGACTGCACAGATTCCCATAATTCTCTATCTATCAGTCATCACTTCTAGTAAGTCCTCAGCATGGCATCCAGTGTTCATACATGGCTGTTGTGCGTAAATTTTTACAGGTCAGCCAACACTAGGGAGTGTGCCCATGTGTAGATGTCCACTAGAGAACATAACTTAGGAGTTTCTCCTTACTCCAGTTGTTTCGTCTTGTTCACGTTACTAGGATCGTTTGCATGATAGGAAATATGCGGCTGTACAATTACTTTTTTGTCGGCTGCTGCTTCCAGGATTTATTCAAAAACCTTGCTGCATCCTTGTGTAGTTCCTTTTCTCACAGTGTTTCTATATATATATATATATATATATGAAAGAAAAATGGAAATAAATCTGATTTTACATAAGTGCAGACATTGAAAAAACAAATATACATAGAATGTAGTTTATATATATATATATATATATATATAAACCATCATCAGGGCAACATTAAGGAGTGACACTAGGAAGCACCTTCAAAAGATGTTATTTTGAAGTGAAATGAAACAAAAATATAACAAACCTATTTGCATATCATTAACAGTGTTACTTATATATGGTTTTATGGCATGTCAGTTTCTTTTCAAACAATTTTCAAGTAACTATTCTTAATACTAATAATTCATACACTAATATATTTTCAAGTAATTATTCCTATTTAATAATAATAATAATTTGCTTGTAAACAATTATCAAATCCTTAGTTAACAATTATAGCTTCAAGTAACTATTCTTAATACAAATAATTTGCACAAAGTTATGGTCATTTATTAAGCTTCACTTACATGTGGCACAAGGCCAAATGTAAGAGGCGCCCAGTTATATGGTTTCAAGTAATTCAAGCAGTTATATGCTTTCAAGTGACTAATAATAAATATCTTCCTAATAGAAATGATTTTCACACCTGATATGTGTTTTCAAGTATTCCTATCTAATACTAATAATTTTCAAACAGATCTATATGACCCATAGATAGGACCCTAACTAGTAGTTCCACTCTGAGTCAAATTGGACCTTGGGGTAATGGCAATAACTTCACAGTACTCAAAGCCCCAGAACTGGAGACTCACCATTTGATTCAGTTTTATACAAGCTTCTTTTTTTGGAGGGGGGGGGGCTGTCTTGTCCCTCTGCAACTGATGCAGTTGGGATATTCCTACCAATAATGCACAGACAGATTTTCATGTTATTACAGATATAGACATCCACCCTACCTATATGAATGCTTAAGTAGAGTGAGAGAAAGAGGGAGGGAGGGAAAGACATACAGACAGATAGAGAGAGAGGGGTGGGAAGCAAGATAAATTTGTGATATCTTACATATCCTATACTTTCATTTATGTAATAATTCTGCTATACATATGCACAAAAATTCTGTAAATATATATATATATATATATATACATAGATCCAGATATGATTGTGTGTGTATATATATATACACACACATCTATATATTAATATATATATATATATATATATATATATATATTCAGCATGCTGAGATCAGTATATCTATAACTTTAACATGTTTTACTGAAAATACTATATAGATTGAGTAACTAAGTCTGTCTGCAGATACACACACACACACATGTGTGTGTATTATATATATATATATATATATATATATTATATATATATATATATACACAAGTTTTGTTGAACTGTACTGACAATTCCTGTCGGACAAGTTTTTCGTTGATCCGTTTCAATTTTGGAAAATTGGAACGGATCAATGAAAAACTTGTCCGAAAGGAATTGTCTGTACAGTTCAACAAAACTTGTATAAAAGAAAAAATGCTGCCAAAATACACTTATTTTAATATATATATATATATATATATATATAT
Source organism: Doryteuthis pealeii (assembly GCA_023376005.1). Taxonomy (NCBI): domain Eukaryota; kingdom Metazoa; phylum Mollusca; class Cephalopoda; order Myopsida; family Loliginidae; genus Doryteuthis; species Doryteuthis pealeii. The sequence continues at coordinate 6,605,355 of CM042143.1, read as the reverse complement.
ATATATAGATATATATAGATAGATAGATCTTCAGTGCATCCCACGTAGTAAGTTTCTGTTACTTATTCAGATCTCTAAGCAGCTCTACGAATACATTGAGCACTTATACCTATCATATTGTGACTCACTCTGTATTATTTCTATTTTTCCTATGAAGTCAATATTGAAAGTCATTCATTATATATATATATATATATATATATATATATATATAAGCAATATCTTCTAAGCCAAAGGAGTTATTACTTAATCACAAGTCCATGGATTGGTTTAAATAAAGTATCATTTGAACGGCACTATTTTTAAGAAAAAAATCTTAAATGCTGACCAAGACTTTTTTTTTTTATTATCAAACTTGAGGATCTTCATTACTTATGGTGATTAACCCTATCACTGCCTTGAGGTAATTCCCTGCCTTTTTCTTTCTGGTTTGCTTTTGGGAATCGGTAACTGATTTTAGCCACGTGTGCATTGGTGCCTCGAGGCTTTTGCCAACTTATTACAGCCAATTTTCAAAAAGTGTTGCATTAATCAAATGAAAAGGTGCTGCCAGCAGAGAATATCAAACAGGAACTAAAAAATGGTCTCTTTGATATCTTTTAGTAAAAGTTCTTAATAAATATTTTAAGTTTTATAAATGTACATATTGATCTTAATGACCGTCTGTTGATCACTTATCATGTGTTCTGCCCTGTCGTCTGGGGCGTTAAAATACACAGACTGCACCTCTGCAGAGGGGTAAGAGGCCCCCAATGGGGACACTTGTTGGTCGTGGGTGGCGACCCATGATGCTTAAGGATAGAACCCAGGTGGCTGAGCAGTACATGACTTGCAATATTCCACTGTAGGCTTTTCTTGGGCTAGACAGGCGGTTGGAGAGGCCCCCTCCAATCAATCGGTTGGTCACATCAAGCCCTAGCACCTATATGATTGCCCCAACCCTATTGCCCTTATGGCAACCCCCAATCCTTCTTATCATACGGGTGCTAGAAGGCGGTGAATGAGGGTCTACATGTCCTGGGAATGACGTTAAACTCTATCTGATGGTGAGGTTCCAGTTCTGGAGGTTTGGGGAATGTGGAGCACCCCTTCATCACCATTGCTCCCTGGTCCACTCCAGTGGTAGTACCTGTTAGGATCCCATCTATGGGTTGAATAGAAAAACATGAGTTTATAAACAAAATTGTATTATGCATTAAGAATGAATTTATTTCACAACTTTGTCAGCATTAGATAACCCACCAAGGTTGATATGCCGTAAAACAAAACAAACCAAACTTATGAATGAATTAGATTAGCAGTCAAATGAAGGCACTAATAGATATGGACACAGTGATCTAAGTTCAAATCTTGCATGAGACTGTTTGCATTTCACATTGTATTAATACCCTTGGAAAAGGCATAAATCCAACTATTCTCCTCAGCCACTGGATAATAAACCCAACCCTGTCCCTTTTTGTTTGCGAGTAAGATAAAATATGCATTAGATGTTCACACATTTTCATCTTTTACATGGGACAAGTAAAAAAATTAGCTCAATCGGTAGAGCGTTCGGCTAGAAACCACAAGGTTCCTAGTTTGATACCGGCCCTCGCCAACTCAGCGTATGAGTAGCACAGGGATCTGTGTGGTAAAGTAAGGAGCTGATAGTAGGTTTGGCGCTCCACCTCAGACGCTAACATAATCTCCTAGGTCTAGCAATATTGAAAAGGGGATAGACTCCCTCGCTGACTGGCTGATACCGACTTTAGGCCGCCCCGACAACTTTTTTTTTATAGGTAAATAGAAAAGTCTGGGCTCCTTAGCAACTGGTGTAGAAGGAAAACTTTGAATTCAAACGAGTTGTACTCTGCTTGAAAATTGACTTTGCTCATGGCAGAGGGTTTGGGTAAATACATACATTAGTGATCAAATGCTGATCTTGATGTGATACTAATATATTTTCAATATAAGTAAAGACAAAATTTTCTGGTAATTAATTTTATTAAACTTTTAGATTTTAAATCAAATGGGACATTTTATTAAATGAAAGAACCATTGTGTAAATACGAATATATAGCTATCCGACTGGAATATCTTGTAAGTTAAGTCCGAACAACTCAGTAGATTATAATAGAACTAGCAGGACCTGTAGATATACTGCAGTATGATAATCTATTTATTACAACAATGGATATGTTTATTTAGGAGCTATTGCAAAATAGTTTAATATGTAAAAAGTATAATAATCTTGATTTAACTCTTATGCTTTCTTAAAAGCAGGTGGGGTTGTAAAATATTTACATTGAATTGCTGATAAAATTCGGGGGGGGGAGTTTCAAATATCTACATTAATTTGCTGACAAAAAAGTGACAAAAACATGACTCTGAAAATATCGAAGTTGGGCTGGGAATTCACCTGACGCTGGCTCACTAAAATATGGCATAAATTTATGCAGGAGGCCTGGACAATATAAGATCAAAATTACCAAAATATATTCCATAATTCACAATTTCAATATCATGAATAAAACAAACATGTAACTTCTTTTTTTTCTTTTCAATTCATTTTAAGTTTACGTTGGGCATTTAAGCGACACAAGACCATTTGGAATGTTTCATTTTTAAAATTGGGTCAAATAAAATGGGACAAATAAGAAATCTATGATTAAGCAACACCAGATAATCTGGATTTTCATTTTTGCATTGCATCTTGGACAATTTGGACGGTCTCATTTGTAACCAGAGGGTGTTGAAGAATGAGAACAGATGGAAGATCTAGGAACACCAGTATTATTATAATTGAATCACATTTGGTTATAATATGTAAGAAAATATCTTTTTGAAAATGGTATATTTCACAAAATTATCTGTTGATAATAACCAACAAAAAACACCCTTAAGATGAAAGTATTTTAAATGTCTTGTAGTGTAGTATTATAGGAATTTAAATTTATTGCTGTGCAGAGAGAAAGCTTAACAATATAACCTAAATATTCTCTCTATTTTCATACATTCTTCTGTTTCCTGGTTAATGAGAAACAGAGAGTCTTTCAAAACCTGGAAATCATTTTATATATCAAGAGAAAGTGAGAGAGAGACACAAGAGAATCATAAATGGGATATTCACATACCATTTCTACTCATAAACATGAAATGTTACAATGAGATGTTTTGTAAGTTTGGATAAACATGAAGTAAAATAATCCCTTTTTTCATTTCTAGTTGAATTTGAAATGGGAAAAACAAATTTAAATTTGAAAAAAAATTCATAAGTGGTTATTTTGAAACAAAACAAAACAAAATTGAAACTAAAATAAGAAACTTGGTTAAATCAAACTTAACGGACCTAAATTCCACCATCGTATGTCACCCAGCCGAAAGAAAAAAAATACCAAAAATCAGGGAATTAATCGAATTTAATGAAATTTTCAGTGTTGATATATTAATGAATAGAAAATATAATACACCATTTATTTCATTTAAAAACTTTTACATTTTTTCAGATCAGTTAACTTTGAAGTATATAACTTTGAGGCGTAACACAGATTTTCAAAGATACGTGGTTCAATGTTAACTGACCTGAAAAAATGTAAAAGTTTTTAAATCAAATAACTGGTGCATTATATCTTTTATTCATTTATATATCAACACTGAAAATTTCATTAAATTCAATTAATTCCCTGATTTTTCTTTTGGCGGGGTGACATACGATGGTGGAATTTAGGTCCGTTAAGTTCGATTCGACCAGAAATTTTGTAGGAAACTAAAAATCTTAAAAGAATTCTCTTCTTTAATTGATGTGTTGGATATTTTTAAAAATTGATGTTAATTAACGATAGTCATTTACTAAGCTTAGCTTAATTTAATACAAGGTCAGTTTTATTGATTTTATTTAAAAACATACATGCAAGCAAAGATCTGATAGTCTTGCTTGCTAATCCTTATATCACATGAAAGGTTGGGTTTGGTTCAGTAGAGCAAGCACCTTGACATCATAAGGTTCTGGGTTCGATACCATCCCTTGCCAATTCAGCACATGGGTAGCATCTGGGAGCTGATGAGAGATGTGGCACTTCACTTAAGCAAAAACAATCACTCTGGTCTAGCACTAGTGAAAAGAGGATAGACTCCCTCACTCTTTGGCTGATACCAATAATAGAACCCTCCACTGACTTTTTACTTTTTTTATATTACACGAGTCATCAATTGTATCATCCAGGATTTGAACCAGGAATGATAATTCACTGTTGTTTAAATGTTTAAAGATTTTATTTCAAATTAACTCTTACAGTTTAAAATGACAGAAAATCTTTAAAGAATTCAAATTCCACTCAATCTATTAAACTTTTCTTCAATATTTCATTATATATTCCTGCCTTACCGTCCAGCAAAGGTAAAAAAAAACAAAACATGTTTTTCAAAAATAGTCTTAATATTAATTGACCAATGCAAACCTGTCTTTCATAATAAAAGATCTGTGCAAAATATGAGGGAAAATAAAAAAAATTATCTGCACTCTTGTTTTATGGAAGCCAAACTCATCATGGATGATTTGATAGGCAAAAACCATCACTAATGTGAAGAAAACAAGCTCATCAAGGATAATTCACCAGTTTGCCATTATATCTATTGAGTGTAGATGTTATCCCCCAGATATCATAGAAACAATACAATACTCACCTTCGCAGTGGGATTCTAACTACCGTCGAGTTAGCAGACAAGAACAACATGCAAGCTGTAATCTAAATACAGTACTTGCATGCTACTGGCATAGTGCAGACTGATGGCTGAAGAGTGGGTACTTATCCATATCTTTATTCACCCTGAAAACCATCAGCCAATCAAAACCCAGGAAGTGAACTTGCCAGAGTTCATAATGGAATAACCCAAAGCTGTATATAAACCACCTACCAACACTCTAGAGTTAGTTATACTTTCAACTTGTAACAGAGCTGAATACTTGACACAAAATCCAACATTGAGCTTGCTGAATCTTCTCATCAGTGGTGGAGGTTGATGGGTATCCTACACCCTCTTTGTGAGTCATGCTAGTCCAGACACTTTTAAACTTCTCTATCCACTCATACACACTTCTAGATGGTAGTGCACAGTCTCTGTATTGTGTGCTAAAAGCCTCTGAAGATAATCAAATATAAAAATTTGAGATTAGATAATTATTTCATGGATTAGGTTGATTATTGTAAAAAGAATGGTAAAATTGACAAGGACTTTGTTGATGTTTTCGACTATTGTCTTCATCTTTGTGATTATACAATGTTTTGTCCACTCTACTTTCCGGCCTTCTTCAAGTGTCTTTCCTTGTACTTTGGTTGAAGAGACAGATAAAATGACATTGGATTTAAGGCTCTTAAAAATTATCTCTGGACTGTCCCTTGGCGTCTTGACCTACAAGATGAAAGCATTGGTTAAGAGTTTTTAATCAGGGTCAACCTGATTAAAAGTTGTGAGTTCAATCTTAGAAGAAAGAACTACAAATTATACTTTTATGATTACATGTTGCTCCCACACTCAAAGAAAGTTCTACAATGTTGACAGCATAGACAAACTATTTGGAAAAATAGATCCCAAGAGGATATTAAACTTTTTGAAAAGAACCGGCCTCTTATCAAGGATGTAAGTTCATAGACTTACAAAAATCACCCACTCACTCTCTTGATGTTAAAATTCTCAACAGAAAACTTGATTTACATCAAATAAACCCCTATACATTTTTGAATACCTAATTACCAATAGAAGTATTCGGCATAAAATAACCCAAGGGGTTGACATGCTGTAAAACCCAACCAACCAATCATTTTATTCTTTCACTTAGTCAACTTATCTTGAATCAAATGAAAACAAATATTTTGCAAATTGACATTTAAATGAAATTTCTTGTGTGGTAAATAACATATCACTAATTATCTTTCGATATCTAAACACAAAAATGTTTTGTTTTTTTTCTTCTGAAAAGTATCAAGTAAATAATATGTATGTTACATAAGAAATGACATTTCAGGGCAAAAATTCTGTTAGTGCAATAACATTTATTTATGCAAACAATAAAACAATTTGCAATTCAATTTGTAAATATCATATAAGATGAGAGAGATGTTTTCTTGTAAAAATCAACAGACAAGACAACCTGAAAATGTCATACCATGTTGCATGCTTATATTTATATTGTTGTTTCTTAAGAGTTTTTGTAGACAGTTATATAATACTAAGTATTCCTATCTTATACAAATAATTTGTGTATAGTTGTATGGTTTCAAGTATTAATATCTAATCTTATTATAATGGAGATTGTGGGTTTGTCTGTCTGTAACCGAAACTATATTTCTATACAAGTCACAATTCCCTTTAGTTATTTACATCACATTCTCCATGATTTTATTTTTATTTAAATCTCAATTATTAATAAAATTGTTTTACATTATTAATACTGTTGACCATATCTACATGCTAATAACATGCAATTGTATTTATATATACAACAAAATAGCGGTTTACAGTTTGAATGGGAAGGCTAATTTGCATATTGATTTTAATAAATATATGCTTAATATTATTGATTTCTAATTGTTTGGTTTTATCTTATTGAATATAAGCAAAAATCTCGGGGATAAATCTTAAAAGAAATCCCTGAACAAGAAGAAATAACTGTAATATTATTCTTTACTTCCTATTTTAGCTAAATAGTTAAATTAGGAATATTTACCAATGAAAGACGGGAGTAACGGAAAATGATGGAAGAGTTAGTTTCAGAGTTGTTCTATTTTTCAATCATACCCCCTCTGTTTCAAATCTTTTTATCTGTATTCTTATTCAGTTTCATTAACCTTTCTAATTCAATATGATATTTTATTATATTAAAACTTAAATACTTTCACCCTACGGAGGGTGCATATATTTGCTAGTGCTAATAATTTATACACAATTATATGGTTTCAAATAGTTACCGTATTTGACAGCATATAGGATGCACTTTTCAAAAAGAGTAATATATATTCATAATTGTAAAACTTTTGAATCCTTATATATATATATATATATATATATATATATATATAGGTGGTCTTGTAATATTTTAACTAAATAAAGAAATTGTTGTTGCACTTTTTTAACAGATTGGATAGTTCTTGAATTATAAAGAGTCATTAGTACCGTATTTGACGGCATATAGGATGCACTTTTTTTCCAAAATCTTGGCTCAAAAGATTGTCCTGCGTCTTATACATCATTGGTGAAGTTTATTATTATTATCAATTTTATTATTATTATTATTATTTCCTGCTATTGAGATGTCTTGTGTATGATTATTGCTTGCCTGTACTGCCAAATTGCTTTTATACAGCTATGTTTCTGCTTGTGTAATGCACAGCTAAACTGTTTTCAGCAGTATATGCTTAAATACACTAAAAACGTTTTTTTCCTGAATCTGACCTGCTGAAATGGGGGTGCGTCTTGTATGCCATCAAATACGGTATTTCCATTTTAATATTAATCATTTGAATACATATATGTAAGTGTAGAAAAAAAAATGAAAAAATCAGTAAAAAGCAAAGATATTTTCACAAGCATAAGTCATCGGGGTGGCCTAATGTTGGTATCAGCCAGACAGCGAGGGAGTCTATCCCCTTTTCACTAGCGCTAGACCAAGGATATTGTTTTTGCATCTGAGGTGGAGTGCCACACCTACCATCAGCTCCTCACTTTACCACACAGATCCCTGTGCTACTCATACACTGAGTTAGCAAGGGCCGGTAATCTGTGATTCCTAGTCAAGCACTCTACCAACTGAGCTAGAACATCCCAGTAGTTACCAAGCAAATGTATTCCACCAGTGTTCCCTGTCAATCATCTGGACTCTAACCTGGCGTGATAGTACCTGTTAGGGTCCAATCTATAGGTCAAATAGATCTCTTTGAAAATATTTGTATTTGATTTTATTTACCGCGTACCCCACTTGTACGGGTCAGGCACAAAGTCCCTATTAACGTGGGACCACCCACAAACCGAAGCTCATGGAATGGTAGGTGCAAAAATTGCGTCGATCCCGTCGGCATTCCCCTCAAGGGGGCGCCTCAGGCACTGGGCAATAAACCCAGCCCTGCCCCTTTAAATCAAGGGGGCAGGTGTTGCCTGGGGGGATGGCCCCCTGGGATCGACGCTATTATTATAACAAAAAAACGGTCCAGCGGCCGAAGCTCGCCGGACCCCCAGTCAAAACCGGGCGGGGGTTTTTGATGTGCAAAAAAAAATCTCCTAAGAAGCAACTACACAAAAAATGTAAATATGAATGTACAAAGAATGCAATTCCCTAACCTGTCAGTATAAAATAACCCATCAATCTTGACAAATAGTATTGCTGCAGGTATGCCGTAATGGTTGATAGAAAAAATGTGAATGAATGTGCATTTGAATATATACTTTTTTTTTTCCATGTAAATTATACCAACAGCTTTTGAAATTGTCATTTTAATAGGAACTTTTTTTTTCCAGATTTTTTACATTAAAGATATATGAGTTCTTTAAATAGAAAACTGGATATGTAATTTCTCTGTCAGACACAAGTTTGACCAATCATAATGTGATTTTCTTGTGGGACAATCATACTGTAGTTTATACTCTAGCATCATCTAATGATTCCACCGACTGACAACTTTTCTATTCATACCAAATCCCTTCACCTGCTGTGAAGAAAATGAGCTTCTGCTTTTTGACTGATTAGTGATTTTTTCTTCAGGCATTTCTCATGCCTGTTCAAAAATCTGAAAAGCACTTAGCCTCTGGTGCAGTGGCACTTGAAGAAGAAAATAAGTTTCCCTTAAGTCTGACAAAAAAAAAAAAAAAAAAAAAAAAAAAAAAATGACAGTTCTCAACAGAATATTATTTTTTGTTTTAATTATGAATTTATGGAAAACTGACCTCTCTGAAAAAATAAAATGGGATTTCTTCTTCCAAGGCCATGTTAGTACTATTTCATGATTGTACCACTTGGACTTGAACAAAACGGAAAGAGAAAGATGGTAACTATGCTGGATGCTGTTTTGATCATATCCTTGATGCATACACTACAAAACAGTGGTTGTATGGCCACTTACCTCCCATCTCACAAAACATTCATGTAAGACAAGCAAGAGGAGCCTGTTCAATACTTAATTGGGTGACCACATAAGCACCAACAGGTACTGTAAGTAACTTGGGTCCTTCGTTTTTCAAAATGACTTGATTTGGCATTAAATGACCTGAAAAGGGTTGATATGGCATAAAACAAAACAAATTTTTAACATTTCTTTCTGATGATATTCAATGCAGCAAGTTAGAAAGATTTGAAAAATTCCTTTTTCATGGAATTTTTCTCAAGCTTATTTAGAATAAAGAAAATTTGAATATTAAAAATATATAAGATATTTTTTGTGAGATCTTAAATAGAGCAAATGAAAATCATCTAAGAGGATTTTTATTTTTTAGAAATGGCTGTTTGAATTTAGTCCATGATATTTTTTAACTAAAATAAATGTCTTTTCCTAACATTTAGTTCAAGATTTGCCTTCATTAAATAGAAATCATTTATCATCATCTTTTATGTATTTGTACATATTGTTGTAAGGAAATATAGAATATGACTGTTAATATGGATATCTTAATTGAATGGTTTGTGAAATGGAAAGTAAGTGACCATACAATTGTTATTTTGGAAGGTGATGCTTCCAGGTTATGATGAAAACAGTATGCAGCATCCTTGATACCATTTAGCTTTTTCATTTTGTTAAAGTCCATGTGGTGCAAATAAACTGATAACATGTTTTTAAAAAATATTTTTTACTTCATCTTATGAAATATATATATGGGGGTAGGGAGTATGTGTGCACTTGTATACCCGATTGTGTAATTGTTTTTGCTTATGTGTGTTTGTTTATATATGCGTGTGTTTATGTATTAGTATGTATAATATATATATATATATATATATATATATATATATATGTAAAAATGTGCATGTGTGTATATATAAGTGTGTGTGTTTTCTTAATCAAATAATCAGTGCTCTTCTATATATATATATGTTTTATAGATTCCTACTTTAGTTGCGTGAGATGAGAGATGTGTGCATATAAACTTCTCTTAAAATGTATGGCTTTTGGGTTCAAGTTAATTGGCTCTTGTTACATCTCGAGACACACACACACTCATTTGGGTTATTTCCTATAAGTCTAACATGATAAAAGGGGAACCACTCTTGACTGATAAATTATTTATTGATCGAGTAGGAAAAAAGAAGATGGGGTTAGGGTTTAGGTTTAGTTTAATGGGAAAATAAATAATTTATCAGTCAAGAATGGTTCCGCCTTTGATCATGTTAGACTTATAGGAAATAACCCTCATTTTAGTAATTATTTAAAGAAGTTTATGCATGCATTTAGATTCCTTATTAAAAAAATCCAAAAGTTAACGGATGATATTTTGGATTTGTCATTTTGATAAGAAAATTTCAAATTTATTTTCTTCTTTAAATCTGAGCAAGAACAATAGCCAGAAACTGGTGACTATCATAGGTGTGTTCATCCTAATAAATAAAAAGTGGATAAACAGTGCAACAAACTGTGAAGCATCCTCCTCTTTGAAGGAGCATCCTCCAATCACAGAATAGGATAATTCCATGTCAAATTGTCCAGAAAAAAGTAAAATTGTCACCCCCCCCCTTCAATAAACTGATGACTATCATGATTAGGATTAAAGTCAATGTGGATAAGTTCTTTCTTCAATAAGTGCTCAATGGATTTGGCCTTGAACCAGTTAATATCAACTACAGATAGAATTAACTATTAATTTCAGACAACAAAAAGCCAATCCTAATGATTAGCAATGTTTAATCATAGATTTCCTTGTGGCTTTCAGAAAATAATCCCCATGTCAGTCTCAGCCAGACAGCGAGGGAGTCTATCCCATTTTCACTAGCGCTAGACCAAGGAGATTATTTTAGCACCTGATTCGTAGCACCACCCCGAAACTCATCTCCCCACTTTACCGCTCAGGTCACTAATCCAGTATTTTTCTAATAAATTCTTTTTTCAAATGTGATCAATAGTGTTCAAGATAATCTTCAGGCATTATACTTACTAGTAAATATATGTGACAGTCCAGGTGCAAATATTTCAGTTTTAATGTCAAAATAAGATTATTAATGTCATAAGATAAGATTATTAATAAATAAGATTAAAATTATGTTTAAAATAAAGATTATTATTATAAAATATTATATAAATTATTATAAAATAAAGATTATTATTATTATTATTAAAATAAAGATTATTAATGTCATAAGATAAAGATGTGATAATGTCATAAAATAAGATGTGATAACCAGACAGATTATTTGTATTATTCTCTATTCATTATTTCCAAAATTCTATATAAAGTAATTTCATCATTTTTATTAATTATTTTCATTCCAACATATGCACTTCTTACAAACCTTTGTGCATTTTATTGCCAATTCTGTTAGGATGAAAAAATATCTTTTATTTATTCAGTGACAAGGCCAAACTTTTAAACTGGTTACATATTCATCACAACTAATATTTTGCTACAGACTATTTTATGTTATTTTCTTCATATACCTACAAAATAAAAATAGTCTTGTGTTTACGAATCTTGTTAGTTGAATAGAGTCAACATTAAACTGTTTTTATCTTGAATCCGTCTATATTCTTTCTTGGTCAAATGAAAAGGGAATCTACAGATTTTAGTTTAATTGTTTGGTGTCAAATTCATTTTTCATCTTAAATTCTTGAACTTTTTCTGAGTTAATTAAAACAAAATTTTAGAGAGTAAACAATCTTTTTGTAATATACTTTAATGTGCAAAATTTCTTGCAAAATATCCAATTGATCGATTGATTGATTTTAACTGCATGTCAACCCATCTGTGGTTATTTTATGCTTAGAGGTTAGGGAATTGTGTATATTGTATTTTTATATTCACATTTTTTGTGTAGTTTCTGAAGTATATTTTGCACATAGTTATATGATATCAGGTATTCCTATTAATACTATGATTTTTAAACCCATGGACCATATTACCTTTAGACACCCCTTTTTATCGTGATAAGAAAGGACATGTTTTTTCATTTACACCGTCAATATCTGGTTGTTTGTTAGGGGTTAGGGTTAAAGGTTATTTTATAATTTTAAAAAAAAAATCTAAAGTCGTCTGTTAAACAACAGGATATTGACAGTGTAAATGAGAATGTCCTTTCTTAAATTGCAATAAAAAAAGGTGCCTAAAGGTCATATGGTCCGACCGCATGAATAGAAAACCAAACAGATACTATTACACCTGATCAGAGTACCTGAGAATAATGGCAATGAATGAGTATTGCACACTCCCCAGATCTCCAGTTTTACCCTTCTGCAGGGGATATATAATTATTGTATTCTAAGACAGGCAGGTGCAATATCTATTTGAGCTTTTATTAATTTATTAATAATTATTTTAAACAAAATTTTAAGTTGAATTTTAATTTCATTGTTTCTTAAAAAAAAAAAAAAAAAAAAAGATCCAATTCTTACTTTTCAAAACTTACTAATTGTCAAAAGTTTATAGTAATAATAATTACATTGCCCAAAACCTAATTAATTTGGTTGTTTGTATGAAAGTAAAAGCATGACTCACACACACACACACAGATATTTTACAAACATTGATTGTTACATATATAATTTCACCATAAAGCAAAATTTCTTGGAATGACATAATTGAATTCCACCAGAGGAGTAAGTGTGTACAAATTTGTTTTTGCAGAAGGCTCAAAGCAATCAGTACGATGCGGGATATCAAGACTAACCTTGTTATTATTTTTCTTCCTAGCTGCCCCTCCCCCCCCGGAGCTATTCCCAATTGCCTAACCACAGATGGGCTGAATGTTTGCAGATTCATCACAGCTGATAGAAACCATTTACAGTCACCTATCTATGCAGCTGAATGTACAACCAATGCAATAATCAAGTTCTGCCACATAAAAATTCTTGGATTCTTTTTTCAACATATTCACCTTCTCTCTAATTCCTCACCCAATGCTATCAAATAGATATCTAGATGCACACATTCACTCAAAAGCAGAACAATTATTTGCAACCCATATACCTAATTTCTCCTGGAATATTATATTAAATATTAGAAATGCTTACATAATCATCTACAGTGTTTTTACAAGTAACCAAATATGTTCTTCTTAGGTTTCTTTCAATTTGTAAAATTCTAATATATATAATAATATATATATGAAAGTACGCAAACAGTTTGTTTGATATGGCTATGCCGACATTTTGGGGAGAATATGTGCTTAATTAAAGTCATACCTATTTGAAAATTAATTAGTTGATAATTAATGAATTAGGCGAATATATCTGTTCAAATGTAAAGTGTAAACAAATCGAGAAAATGTCATCTCTGTATGTACATTTCGGCCTATTGTAATGTACAGGCTTCAGTCTATAACTCTGCTGATGAAGCCAAATGTACATTTACAGAGTTAGGGCCGAAATGTACATACAGAGATTGATATTTTCTCATTTGTTTACGCTTTACATTTGAACAGATATATTCGCCTAATTCATTAATTATCAACTAATTAATTTCAAATTAGGTATGACTTTAATTAAGCACATATTCTCCCCAAAATTGTCGGCGTAGCCATATCAAACAAACTGTTTGCGTACTTTCATATATATATATTATATATATATGAATTTTACAAATTGAAAGAAACCTATGAAGAACATATTTGGATGCTTGTAAATACACTGTAGATGATTATGTAAGCATTTCTAATATTTAAATATAAATATTCCAGGAGAAATTAGGTATATGGGTGCAAATAATTGTTTCTGCTTTGAGTGAATGTGTGCATCTAGATATCTATTTGATAGCATGGGTGAGGAATTAGAGAGAAGGTGAATAGTTGAAAAAGATCCAAGAATTTTATGTGGCAGACTTGATTATTGCATTGGTGTACATTCAGCTGCATAGATAGGTGACTGTGAAATGGTTTCTATCAGCTGTGATGAATCTGCACAACATTCAGCCCATCTGTGTGTAGGCTAATTGGGAATAGCTCCGGGGGGGGAGGGGCAGCTAGGGAAGAAAATAATAACAGGTAGTCTTGATATCCCGCATCGTACTGATTGCTTTGAGCCTTCTGCAAAAACAAATTTGTACACACTTACTCCCTCTGGTGGAATTCAATATGTCATTCCAAGAAATTTTGCTTATGGTGAAATTTATATATGTAACAATCAATGTTGTAAAATATCTCTGTGTGTGTGTGTGTGAGTCATTGCTTTTGCTTTCATACAACAACCAAATTAAATTAGGTTTTGGGGCAATGTAATTATTATACTATAAACTTTTGACAATTAGTAAGTTTTGAAAAGTAAGAATGGATCTTTTTTTTTTTTTTTTTTTTTAAGAAACAATGAAATAAAAATTCAACTTAAAATTTTGTTTAAAATAATTATTAATAAATTAATAAAGCTCAATAGATATTTTGCACCTGCCTGTCTTAGAATACAATAATTGTATCCTCTGCAGAAGGGGAAAACTGCATCTGATGGTGAGAGTCCAGTTCTGGAGATCTGGGGAGTGTGCAATACTCATTCATTGCCATTATTCTCAGGTACTCTGATCAGGTGTAATAGTATCTGTTTGGTTTCTATTCATGGGTCGGACCATATGACCTTTAGGCACCCCTTTTTGATTGCAATTAAGAAAGGACATGTTTTTCATTTACACCGTCAATATCCAGTTGTTTTAAAACAGACGACTTTTAGATTTTTTTTTAAAATTATAAAAACCTTTAACCCTAACTCCTAACAAACAACCAGATATTGACAGTGTAAATGAAAAACATGTCCTTTCTTAATCGTGATCAAAAAGGGGTGCCTAAAGGTAATATGGTCCCATGGGTCAAATAGATATGTTTAAAAATCATTAGTATTAGATAGGAATACCTGATATCATATAACTATGTGCAAAATATACTTCAGAAACTACACAAAAAATGTGAATATAAAAATACAATATACACAATTCCCTAACCTCTAAGCATAAAATAACTACAAATGGGTTGACATGCAGTTAAAATCAATCAATCGATCAATTGGATATTTTGCAAGAAATTTTGCACATTAAAGTATATTACAAAAGATTGTTTACTCTCTAAAATTTTGTTTTAATTAACTCAGAAAAGTTCAAGAATTTAAGATGAAAAATGAATTTGACACCAAACAATTAAACTAAAATCTGTAGATTCCCTTTTCATTTGACCAAGAAAGAATATAGACTGATTCAAGATAAAAAACAGTTTAATGTTGACTCTATTCAACTAACAAGATTCGTAAACACAAGACAATATTTTTATTTTGTAGGTATATGAAGAAAATAACATAAAATAGTCTGTAGCAAAATATTAGTTGTGATGAATATGTAACCAGTTTAAAAGTTTGGCCTTGTCACTGAATAAATAAAAATATCTTTTTCATCCTAACAGAATTGGCAATAAAATGCACAAAGGTTTGTAAGAAGTGCATATGTTGGAATGAAAATAATTAATAAAAATGATGAAATTACTCTATATAGAATTTTGGAAATAATGAATAGAGAATAATACAAATAATCTGTCTGGTTATCACATCTTATTTTATGACATTATCACATCTTTATCTTATGACATTAATAATCTTTATTTTAATAATAATAATAATAATAATAATAATGTTATTAATAATAATAATAATTTATATAATATTTTATAATAATAATCTTTATTTTAAACATAATTTTAATCTTATTTTATTAATAATAATCTTATTTTATGACATTAAAACTGAAATATTTGCACCCGGAGTGTCACATATATTTGCTAGTAAGTATAATGCCTGAAGATTATCTTGAATGCTATTGATCACATTTGAAAAAGAATTTATTAGAAAAATACTGGATTGGTGACCTGAGCGGTAAAGTGGGGAGATGAGTTTAGGTGTGGTGCTACGAATCAGGTGCTAAAATAATCTCCTTGGTCTAGCGCTAGTGAAAATGGGATAGACTCCCTCGCTGTCTGGCTGAGACTGACATGGGGGATTATTTCTGAAAGCCACAAGGAAATCTATGATTAAACATTGCTAATCATTAGGATTGGCTTTTTGTTGTCTGAAATTAATAGTTAATTCTATCTGTAGTTGATATTCACTGGTTCAAAGCCAAATCCATTGAGCACTTATTGAAGAAAGAACTTATCCACATTGACTTTATTCCTAATCATGATAGTCATCAGTTTATTGAAGGGGGTGGTGACAATTTTACTTTTTTTCTGGATAATTTGACATGAAATTACCCTATTTTGTGATTGGAGGATGCTCCTTCAAAAGAGGAGTATGCTTCACAGTTCGTTGCACTGTTTATCCACTTTTTATTTATTAGGATGTACACACCTCTGATAGTCACCAGTTTCTGGCTATTGTTCTTGCTCAGATTTAAAGAAGAAAATAAATTTGAAATTTTCTTATCAAAATGACAAATCCAAAATATCATCCGTTAACTTTTGGATTTTTTTTAATAAGGAATCTAAATGCACGCATAAACTTCTTTAAATAATTACTAAATTGAGGGTTATTTCCTATAAGTCTAACATGATCAAAGGGGAACCATTCTTGACTGATAAATTATTTATTTTCCCATTAAACTAAACCTAAACCCATCTTCTTTTTTCCTACTCGATCAATAAATAATTTATCAGTCAAGAGTGGTTCCCCTTTGATCATGTTAGACTTATAGGAAATAACCAAAATGAGTGTGTGGGTCTCGAGATGTAACAAGAGCCAATTAACTTGAACCCAAAAGCCATACATTTTAAGAGAAGTTTATATGCACACATCTCTCATCTCATGCAACTAAAGTAGGAATCTAATAAAACATATATATATATATATATATATATATATATATATAGAAGAGCACTGATTATTTGATTAAGAAAACACACACTTATATATACACACATGCACATTTTTACATGCATATATATATATATATATGTGTGTGTGTGTGTGTATATATATATATACACACACACACATACATACTAATACATAAACACACGCATATATAAACAAACACACATAAGCAAAAACAATTACACAATCGGGTATACAAGTGCACGCATACTTCCTACCCCCATATATATATTTCATGAGATGAAGTAAAAAAAATATTTTTTAAAAACATGTTATCAGTTTATTTGCACCACATGGACTTTAACAAAATGAAAAAGCTAAATGGTATCAAGGATGCTGCATACTGTTTTCATCATAACCTGGAAGCATCACCTTCCAAAATAGCAATTGTATGGTCACTTACCTTCCATTTCACAAACCATTCAATTAAGATATCCATATTAACAGTCATATTCTATATTTTCTTACAACAATATGTACAAAAACATAAAAATGATGATAAATGATTTCTATTTAATGAAGGTAAATCTTGAACTAAATGTTAGGAAAAGACATTTATTATAGTTAAAAAATATCATGGACTAAATTCAAACAGCCATTTCTAAAAAATAAAAATACTGTTAGATGATTTTCATTTGCTCTATTTAAGATCTCACAAAAAATATGTTATATTTTTTTAATATTCAACTTTTCTATATTCTAAATAAGCTTGAGAAAAATTCCATAAAAAAGGAATTTTTCAAATCTTTTTAACTTGCTGCATTGAATATCCTCAGAAAAAAATGTTAAAAATTTGTTTGTTTTGTTTTGTGTCATATCAACCCTTTTCAGGTCATTTAATGCCAAATCAAGTCATTTTGAAAAACGAAGGACCCAAGTTACTTACAGTACCTGCTGGTGCTTATATGGTCACCCAATTAAGTATTGAACAGGCTCCTCTTGCTCGTCTTACATGAATGTTTTGTGAGATGGGAGGTAAGTGGCCATACAACCACTGTTTTGTAGTGTATGCATCAAGAATATGATCAAAACAGCATCCAGCATAGTTAACATCTAGCTCTTTTCGTTTTGTTCAAGTCCAAGTGGTACAATCATGAAATAGTACTAACATGGCCTTGGAAGAAGAATTCCCATTTTATTTTTTCAGAGAGGTCAGTTTTCCATAAATTCATAATTAAAACAAAAAATAATATTCTGTTGAAAACTGTCATTTTTTGTTTTTTGTTTTTTGTCAGACTCAAGGGAAACTTTATTTTCTTCTTCAAGTGCCACTGCACCAGAGGCTAAGTGCTTTTCAGATTTTTGAACAGGCATGAGAAATGCCTGAAGAAAAATCACTAATCAGTCAAAAAGCAGAAGCTCATTTTCTTCACAGCAGGTGAAGGGGATTTGGTATGAATAGAAAAGTTGTCAGTCGGTGGAATCATTAGATGATGCTAGAGTATAAACTACAGTATGATTGTCCCACAAGAAAATCACATTATGATTGGTCAAACTTGTGTCTGACAGAGAAATTACATATCCAGTTTTCTATTTAAAGAACTCATATATCTTTAATGTAAAAAATCTGGGAAAAAAAAGTTCCTATTAAAATGACAATTTCAAAAGCTGTTGGTATAATTTACATGGAAAAAAAAAGTATATATTCAAATGCACATTCATTCACATTTTTTCTATCAACCATTACGGCATACCTACAGCAATACTATTTGTCAAGATTGATGGGTTATTTTATACTGACAGGTTAGGGAATTGCATTCTTTGTACATTCATATTTACATTTTTTGTGTAGTTGTTTCTTAGGAGATTTTTTTTTTGCACATCAAATACAAATATTTTCAAAGAGATCTATTTGACCTATAGATTGGACCCTAACAGGTACTATCACGCCAGGTTAGAGTCCAGATGAGTGACAGGGAACACTGGTGGAATACATTTGCTTGGTAACTACTGGGATGTTCTAGCTCAGTTGGTAGAGTGCTTGACTAGGAATCACAGATTACCGGCCCTTGCTAACTCAGTGTATGAGTAGCACAGGGATCTGTGTGGTAAAGTGAGGAGCTGATGGTAGGTGTGGCACTCCACTTCAGATGCAAAAACAATATCCTTGGTCTAGCGCTAGTGAAAAGGGGATAGACTCCCTCGCTGTCTGGCTGATACCAACATTAGGCCACCCCGATGACTTATGCTTGTGAAAATATCTTTGCTTTTTACTGATTTTTCATTTTTTTTTCTACACATACATATATGTATTCAAATGATTAATTTAAAAATAGAAATAGTATATAAGATGCATCCCTATTTCAGCATGTCAGATTCAGGAAAAAAACGTTTTTAGTGTATTTAAGCATATACTGCTGAAAACAGTTTAGCTGTGCATTAACCAAGCAGAAACATAGCTATATAAAAGCAATTTGGCAATACAGGCAAGCAATAAGCATTCACAAGACATCTCAATAGCAGGAAATAATTATAATAATGATAAAATTAATAATGATAATAAACTTCACCAATGATGTATAAGACGCAGGACAATCTTTTGAGCCAAGATTTTGGAAAAAAAGTACATCCTATATGCCGTCAAATACGGTACTAACGACTCTTTATAATTCAAGAATTATCCAATCTGTTAAAAAAGTGCAACAACAATTTCTTTATTTAGTTAAAATATTACAAGACCACCTATATATATATATATATATATATATATATATATATATATATATATATATATATGAGGATTCAAAAGTTTTACAATTATGAATATATATTACTCTTTTTGAAAAGTGCATCCTATATGCTGTCAAATACGGTAACTATTTGAAACCATATAATTGTGTATAAATTATTAGCACTAGCAAATATATGCACCCTCCGGGTGCAAGTATTTAAGTTTTAATATAATAAAATATCATATTGAATTAGAAAGGTTAATGAAACTGAATAAGAATACAGATAAAAAGATTTGAAACAGAGGGGGTATGATTGAAAAATAGAACAACTTTGAAACTAACTCTTCCATCATTTTCCCTTACTCCCGTCTTTCATTGGTAAATTTTCCTAATTTAACTATTTAGCTAAAATAGGAAGTAAAGAATAATATTACAGTTATTTCTTCTTGTTCAGGGATTTCTTTTAAGATTTATCCCCGAGATCTTTGCTTATATTCAATAAGATAAAACCAAACAATTAGAAATCAATAATATTAAGCATATATTTATTAAAATCAAATTTTTAAGATCAATATGCAAATTAGCCTTCCCATTCACACTGTAAACCGCTATTTTGTTGTATATATAAATACAATTGCATGTTATTAGCATGTAGATATGGTCAACAGTATTAATAATGTAAAACAATTTTATTAATAATTGAGATTTAAATAAAAATAAAATCATGGAGAATGTGATGTAAATAACTAAAGGGAATTGTGACTTGTATAGAAATATAGTTTCGGTTACAGACAGACAAACCCACAATCTCCATTATAATAAGATTAGATATTAATACTTGAAACCATACAACTCTACACAAATTATTTGTATAAGATAGGAATACTTAGTATTATATAACTGTCTACAAAAACTCTTAAGAAACAACAATATAAATATAAGCATGCAACATGGTATGACATTTTCAGGTTGTCTTGTCTGTTGATTTTTACAAGAAAACATCTCTCTCATCTTATATGATATTTACAAATTGAATTGCAAATTGTTTTATTGTTTGCATAAATAAATGTTATTGCACTAACAGAATTTTTGTCCTGAAATGTCATTTCTTATGTAACATACATATTATTTACTTGATACTTTTCAGAAGAAAAAAAACAAAACATTTTTGTGTTTAGATATCGAAAGATAATTAGTGATATGTTATTTACCACACAAGAAATTTCATTTAAATGTCAATTTGCAAAATATTTGTTTTCATTTGATTCAAGATAAGTTGACTAAGTGAAAGAATAAAATGATTGGTTGGTTGGGTTTTACAGCATGTCAACCCCTTGGGTTATTTTATGCCGAATACTTCTATTGGTAATTAGGTATTCAAAAATGTATAGGGGTTTATTTGCTGTAATCAAGTTTCCTGTTGAGAATTTTAACATCAAGAGAGTGAGTGGGTGATTTATGTAAGTCTATGAACTTACATCCTTGATAAGAGGCCGGTTCTTTTCAAAAAGTTTAATATCCTCTTGGGATCTATTTTTCCAAATAGTTTGTCCATGCTGTCAACATTGTAGAACTTTCTTTGAGTGTGGGAGCAACATGTAATCATAAAAGTATAATTTGTAATTCTTTCTACTGAGATTGAACTCACAACTTAAAAACTTTTAACCAATGCTTTCATCTTGTAGGTCAAGACGCCAAGGGACAGTCCAGAGATCATTTTTAAGAGCCTTAAATCCAATGTCATTTCATCTGTCTCTTCAACCAAAGTACAAGGAAAGACACTTGAAGAAGGCCGGAAAGTAGAGTGGACAAAACATTGTATAATCACAAAGATGAAGACAATGGTCGAAAACATCAACAAAGTCCTTGTCAATTTTATCATTCTTTTTACAATAATCAACCTAATCCATGAAATAATTATCTAATCTCAAATTTTTATATTTGATTATCTTCAGAAACTTTTAGCACACAATACAGAGACAGTGCACTACCACCTAGATGTGTGTATGAGTGGATAGAGAAGTTTAAAAGTGTCTGGGCAAGCATGACTCACAAAGAGGGTCCAGGATGCCCATCAACCTCCACCACTGATGAGAAGATTCAGCAAGCTCAATGTTGGATTTTATGTCAAGTATTCAGTGCTGTTACAAGATGAATGCATAACTAACTCTAGAGTGTTGGTAGGTGGTTTATATACAGCTTTGGGTTATTCCATTATGAACTCTGGCAAGTTCACTTCCTGGGTTTTGATTGGCTGATAGTTTTCAGGGTGAATAAAGATATGGATAAGTACCTACTCTTCAGCCATCACTTTGCACTATGCCAGCAGCATGCAAGGACTGTATTAAAGTTACAGCTTGCATGTTGTTCTTGTCTGCTAACTTGACAGTAGTTAGAATCCCACTGCGAAGGTGAGTATTGTATTGTTTCTATGATATCTGGGGGATAACATCTACACTCAATAGATATAATGGCAAACTGGTGAATTATCCTTGATGAGCTTGTTTTCTTCCGATTAGTGATGGTTTTGCCTATCAAATCATCCATGATGAGTTTGGCTTCCATAAAACAAGAGTGCAGATATTTTTTTATTATTTTCCCCTCATATTTTGCACAGATCTTTTATTATGAAAGACAGGTTTGCATTGGTCAATTAATATTAGAACTATTTTTGAAAAACATGTTTTTTTTTTTTTACCTTTGCTGGACGGTAAGGCAGGAATATATAATGAAATATTGATGAAAAGTTTAATAGATTGAGTAGAATTTGAATTCTTTAAAGATTTTCTGTCATTTTAAACTGTAAGAGTTAATTTGAAATAAAGTATGTAGGCATTTAGACAACAGTGAATTATCATTCCTGGTTCAAATCCTGGATGATACAATTGATGTCTCGTATAATATAAAAAAAGTAAAAAGTCAGCAGAGGGTTCTATTATTGGTATCAGCCAAAGAGTGAGAGAGTCTATCCTCTTTTCACTAGTGCTAGACCAGGGTGATTTTTTTTTTTTTTTGCTTAGGTGGGTTGCCACACCTATCATCAGCTCTCAAATGCTGTTTTACAGCAAAGATCAGATTACACAAGCTATGCTACCCATGTGCTGAATTCACAAGGGATGGTATCGAACCCAGAACCTTATGATGTCAAGCTGCTTGCTCTACTGAACCAAACCCAACCTTTCATGTGATATAAGGATTAGCAAGCAAGACTATCAGATCTTTGCTTGCATGTATGTTTTTAAATAAAATCAATAAAACTGACCTTGTATTAAATTAAGCTAAGCTTAGTAAATGACTCGTTAATTAACATCAATTTTTAAAAATATCCAACACATCAATTAAAGAAGAGAATTCTTTTAAGATTTTTAGTTTCCTATAAAATTTCTGGTTGAATCGAACTTAACGGACCTAAATTCCACCATCGTATGTCACCCCGCCGAAAGAAAAATCAGGGAATTAATTGAATTTAATGAAATTTTCAGTGTTGATATATAAATGAATAAAAGATATAATGCACCAGTTATTTGATTTAAAAACTTTTACATTTTTTCAGGTCAGTTAACATTGAACCACGTATCTTTGAAAATCTGTGTTACGCCTCAAAGTTACATACTTCAAAGTTAACTGATCTGAAAAAATGTAAAAGTTTTTAAATGAAATAAATGGTGTATTATATTTTCTATTCATTAATATATCAACACTGAAAATTTCATTAAATTCGATTAATTCCCTGATTTTTGGTATTTTTTTTCTTTCGGCTGGGTGACATACGATGGTGGAATTTAGGTCCGTTAAGTTTGATTTAACCAAGTTTCTTATTTTAGTTTCAATTTTGTTTTGTTTTGTTTCAAAATAACTACTTATGAATTTTTTTTCAAATTTAACTTTGTTTTTCCCATTTCAAATTCAACTAGAAATGAAAAAAGGGATTATTTTACTTTATGTTTATCCAAACTTACAAAACATCTCATTGTAACATTTCATGTTTATGAGTAGAAATGGTATGTGAATATCCCATTTATGATTCTCTTGTGTCTCTCTCACTTTCTCTTGATATATAAAATGATTTCCAGGTTTTGAAAGACTCTCTGTTTCTCATTAACCAGGAAACAGAAGAATGTATGAAAATAGAGAGAATATTTAGGTTATATTGTTAAGCTTTCTCTCTGCACAGCAATAAATTTAAATTCCTATAATACTACACTACAAGTCATTTAAAATACTTTCATCTTAAGGGTGTTTTTTGTTGGTTATTATCAGCAGATAATTGTGTGAAATATACCATTTTCAAAAAGATATTTTCTTACATATTATAACCAAATGTGATTCAATTATAATAATACTGGTGTTCCTAGATCTTCCATCTGTTCTCATTCTTCAACACCCTCTGGTTACAAATGAGACCGTCCAAATTGTCCAAGATGCAATGCAAAAATGTAAATCCAGATTATCTGGTGTTGCTTAATCAGAGATTTCTTATTTGTCCCATTTTATTTGACCCAATTTTAAAAATGAAACATTCCAAATGGTCTTGTGTCGCTTAAATGCCCAATGTAAACTTAAAATGAATTGAAAAGAAAAAAAAGAAGTTACATGTTTGTTTTATTCGTGATATTGAAATTGTGAATTATGGAATATATTTTGGTAATTTTGATCTTATATTGTCCAGGCCTCCTGCCTTAATTTATGCCATATTTTAGTGAGCCAGCGTCAGGTGAATTCCCAGCCCAACTTCGATATTTTCAGAGTCATGTTTTTGTCACTTTTTTGTCAGCAAATTAATGTAGATATTTGAAACTCCCCCCCCCCCCCCGAATTTTATCAGCAATTCAATGTAAAATATTTTACAACCCCACCTGCTTTTAAGAAAATGTAAGAGTTAAATCAAGATTATTATACTTTTTACATATTAAACTATTTGCAATAGCTCTTAAGTAAACATATCCATTGTTGTAATAATTAGATTATCATACTGCAGTATATCTACAGGTCCTGCTAGTTATTATCATAATCTACTTAGTTGTTCGGACTTAACTTAAAAGATATTCCAGTCGAATAGCTATATATTCGTATTTACACAATGGTTCTTTCATTTAATAAAATGTCCCATTTGATTTAAAATCTAAAAGTTTAATAAAGTTTAGTACCAGAAAATTTTGTCTTTACTTATATTGAAAATATATTAGTATCACATTAAGAACAGCATTTGATCACTAATGTATGTATTTACCCAACCCCTCTGCAATGAGCAAGATACAACACAAAGTCAATTTTCAAGCAGAGTACAACTAGTTTGAATTCAAAGTTTTCCTTCTACACCAGTTGCTAAGGAGCCCAGACTTTTCTATTTACCTATAAAAAAAAAGTTGTCGGGGTGGCCTAAAGTCGATATCAGCCAGTCAGCGAGGGAGTCTATCCCCTTTTCAATAGTGCTAGACCAAGGAGATTGTTTTTGGCATCTGAGGTGGAGCACCACACCTACTATCAGCTCCTTACTTTACCGCACAGATCCATGTGCTACTCATACGCTGAGTTGGCGAGAACCGGTATCGAACTAGGAACCTTGTGGTTTCTAGCCGAACGCTCTACCGATTGAGCTAATTTTTTTACTTGTCCCATGTAAAAGATGAAAATGTGTGAACATCTAATGCATATTTTATCTTACTCGCAAACAAAAAGGGACAGGGTTGGGTTTATTATCCAGTGGCTGAGGAGAATAGTTGGATTTATGCCTTTTCCAAGGGTATTAATACAATGTGAAATGCAAACAGCCTCATGCAAGATTTGAACTTAGATCACTGTGTCCATATCTATTAGTGCCTTCATTTGACTGCTAATCTAATTCATTCATGATAAGTTTGGTTTGTTTTGTTTTACGGCATATCAACCTTGGTGGGTTATCTAATGCTGACAAAGTTGTGAAATAAATTCACTCTTAATGCATAATACAATTTTGTTTATAAACTCATGTTTTTCTATTCAACGCATAGATGGGACCCTAACAGGTACTATCACTCTGGGTCAGAGTGGACCAGAGAGCAATGGTGATGAAGGGGTGCTCCACATTCCCCAAACCTCCAGAACTGGAACCTCACCATCAGATAGAGTTTAACGTCATTCCCAGGACATGTAGACCCTCAGTCACCGCCTTCTAGCACCCATATGATAAGAAGGATTGGGGGTTGCCATAAGGGCAATAGGGTTGGGGCAATCATATAGGTGCTAGGGCTTGACGTGACCAACCGATTGATTGGAGGGGGCCTCTCCAACCGCCTGTCTAGCCCAAGAAAAGCCTACAATGGAATATTGCAAGTCATGTACTGCTCAGCCACCTGGGTTCTATCCTTAAGCATCATGGGTCGCCACCCACGACCAACAAGTGTCCCCATTGGGGGCCTCTTACCCCTCTGCAGAGGTGCAGTCTGTGTATTTTAACGCCCCAGACGACAGGGCAGAACACATAAGTGATCAACAGACGGTCATTAAGATCAATATGTACATTTATAAAACTTAAAATATTTATTAAGAACTTTTACTAAAAGATATCAAAGAGACCATTTTTTAGTTCCTGTTTGATATTCTCTGCTGGCAGCACCTTTTCATTTGATTAATGCAACACTTTTTGAAATTGGCTGTAATAAGTTGGCAAAAGCCTCGAGGCACCAATGCACACGTGGCTAAAATCAGTTACCGATTCCCAAAAGCAAACCAGAAGAAAAAAGGCAGGGAATTACCTCAAGGCAGTGATAGGGTTAATCACCATAAGTAATGAAGATCCTCAAGTTTGATAAAAAAAAAAAAAAGTCTTGGTCAGCATTTAAGATTTTTTTCTTAAAAATAGTGCCGTTCAAATGATACTTTATTTAAACCAATCCATGGACTTGTGATTAAGTAATAACTCCTTTGGCTTAGAAGATATTGCTTATATATATATATATATATATATATATATATATATATATAATGAATGACTTTCAATATTGACTTCATAGGAAAATAGAAATAATACAGAGTGAGTCACAATATGATAGATATAAGTGCTCAATGTATTCGTAGAGCTGCTTAGAGATCTGAATAAGTAACAGAAACTTACTACGTGGGATGCACTGAAGATCTATCTATCTATCTATCTATATATATAATATATATATATATTAAAATAAGTGTATTTTGGCAGCATTTTTCTTTTATACAAGTTTTGTTGAACTGTACAGACAATTCCTGTCGGACAAGTTTTTCATTTGATCCGTTCCAATTTTCCAAAATTGAAACGGATCAACGAAAAAACTTGTCCGACAGGAATTGTCAGTACAGTTCAACAAAACTTGTGTTATATATATATATATATATATATATATATATATATATACACACACACACACATGTGTGTGTGTGTGTATATATATATATATATATATATACAAACACATGTGTGTGTGTATCTGCAGACAGACTTAGTTACTCAATCTATATAGTATTTTCAGTAAAACATGTTAAAGTTGTAGATATACTGATCTCAGCATGCTGGATATATATATATTAATATCTAGATGTGTATATATATATATATATATATATATATATATATATATATATATATATATATTTACAGAATTTTTGTGCATATGTATAGCAGAATTATTACCTAAATGAAAGTATAGGATATGTAAGATATCACAAATTTATCTTGCTTCCCACCCTCCCTCTTTCTCTCCCTCTACTTAAGCATTCATATAGGTAGGGTGGATGTCTATATCTGTAATAACATGAAAATCTGTTTGTACACTATTGGTAGGAATAGCCTAACTGCATCAGTTGCAGAGGGTCAAGACACCCCCCTCCAAAAAAAAAGAAGCTTGTATAAAACTGAATCAAATGGTGAGTCTCCAGTTCTGGGGCTTTGAGTACTGTGAAGTTATTGCCATTACCCCCAAGGTCCAATTTGACTCAGAGTGGAACTACTAGTTAGGGTCCTATCTATGGGTCATATAGATCTGTTTGAAAATTATTAGTATTAGATAGGAATACTTGAAAACACATAACAGGTGTGAAAATCATTTCTATTAGGAAGATATTTATTATTAGTCACTTGAAAGCATATAACTGCTTGAATTACTTGAAACCATGTCACTGGGCGCCTCTTACATTTGGCCTTGTGCCACATGTAAGTGAAGCTTAATAAATGACTATAACTTTGTGCAAATTATTTGTATTAACAATAGTTACTTGAAGCTATAATTGTTAACTAAGGATTTGATAATTGTTTACAAACAAATTATTATTATTATTAAATAGGAATAATTACTTGAAAATATATTAGAGTGTATGAATTATTAATATTAAGAATAGTTACTTGAAAGCATATAAGTAAAGTCGTTGGGGTGGCCTAAAGTCGGTATCAGCCAGTCACCGAGGGAGTCTATCCCCTTTTCATTAGCGCTAGACCAAGGAGATTGTTTTTGGCGTCAGAAGTGGAGCGCCACACCTACCATCAGCTCCTTACTTTACCACACAGATCCCTGTGCTACTCATACGCTGAGTTGGCGATGACTGGTATCGAACTAGGAACCTTGTGGTTTCTAGCCAAACGCTCTATGCCATAAAACCAACCACTCAAAATCTGTTAATATATATCAATTCATCTTTCCTGCTTAAGTATATATATATAATATATATATATATATATATATATATATATATATATGTGTATCATATATATATGTTTTAAAACCGAATGGGTTAAAATCCTCTGACTATAGTTATATATATAATTAACTCTTTTTATTGAGCACTTTTTAAATTGAATTTAATCAATCCAGAAGTAAATATATTTTTTTGCTTTGTGGATTGGCAATTAACTGTTATATATAATATATATATATATATATAGAGAGAGAGAGAGGGGGGAGAGATACCGGCCCTCACCAACTCCGTGTATAAGTAGCACAGGGATCTCAGCGGTAAAGTAACGAGCTGATGGTAGGTGTGGCGCTCTACCTCAGATGCTAAAATAATCTCCTTTGTCTAGCGCTAACGAAAAGGGGATAGACTCCATCACTGTCTGGCTGATACTGACATTAGGCCACCCCGGTGACTTTACTTACTTTACTTATATATAAGTAACACTGTTAATGATATGCAAATAGGTTTGTTATATTTTTGTTTCATTTCACGTCAAAATAACATCTTTTGAAGGTGCTTCATAGTGTCACTCCTTAATGTTGCCCTGATGATGGTTTATATATATATATATATATATATATATATATAAACCAGAAAGGATGAACATAGGGTCAACTATTCATTCATAAATAAATACATTCTATGTATATTTGTTTTTTCAATGTCTGCACTTGTGTAAAATCAGATTTATTTCCATTTTTCTTTCATATATATATATATATATATATATATATGTGAGGTTAAGTAAACAAACAAATGTGTTCATTTTTATATGGCTTTAAGCCGACAATTTTTGGAGGATATGTGCTTAATTGAAGTCATACCTAATTTTGAAAATTAATTAGTTAATAATTAATGAATTTAGGCGGGCATATATGTTCAAATGTAAGGCTAAACAAATCGAGAAAATGTCAATCTTTGAATGTACATTTCGACCTATTAGGTCTCATCAGCAAGGTTATAGATATGGGACACTGCTCCGTGTGTGACTCGAAATATTGAAACATTGTGAGAAAAGGAACTACACAAGGATGCAGCAAGATTTTTGAATAAATCCTGGAAGAAGCAGCCGACAAAAAAGTAATTGTACAGCTGCATATTTCCTATCATGCACACGATCCAAGTAAGATGAACAAGACACGTTGGAAACAACTGGAGTAAGGACAACCTCATAAGTTATGTTCTCTAGTGGACATCTACACATGGGCACACTCCCTAGTGTTGGCTGACCTGTAAAAATTTACACACAACAGCCATGTATGAACACTGGATGCCATGCTGGGGACTTACCAAAAGTGATGACTCATAGATAGAGAATTATGGGAATCTGTGCAGTCAGCATGATTTGATGATGATGATGATAGATGTGCCTATATTCATATTCTGTGCATGTGGTGTAATGGTTAAAGTCATGGGAAATGGACTTGTCGCCCCGAGTTCAAATCATGGATGTGGCAATTGCATTTCACTTAGCACTAATACCCTTGGAAAAGGTATGAATCCTACTCTCCCTCCAGCTATGGGTAAAATAGTAGGACAGATTGGGCTCTAACCTTGGTTAGGCAACTGGTCTAGGAGAAGGAAAACTCTGAATTCAAAGCTGTTGAACTTCACTTAAGAAATTGACCTTGTGTCACATCCTGCTCATGCGGAGGGGTTGGCATATATATATATATATTTTCATAACTGTCTAAATCTCTTTCCCTCTCTCTCTCTATATATATATATATATATATATATATATATATATATATATATATATATATATATATATATATATATATGGTGTATCGAGATTTTTTGTATTTTTGACACACTGTGTATTCTGAAAAAATTGACATTTCATTCATTGTTTATTCCTATCTTGATAGATACATCCTTCAATCTCAATACTTTTATGACACACCTTGTGTGTGTGTAAATATATATATATATATATATATATATATATGAGCACACACATCTCCATGTTAACCCATAAACAGTCTTGTATACATAACTATAAAAATACACAGAGTATGATGTGATGTACATAAATACAGCTTAAGATACAATAGTGTTTTATATATATATATATATATATATATACACAAGGTATACCCTTTAATATAATTTCACTTATCTGAGCCCCATAACGATAGCAAGGTACAGGCCATAGTTTTTGGTGAATTAGGATCTATCTGGAACATGGCCTTATTTTTGCAGTACTTTGCCTCAAGCCCAAACTTTGGTTGTGCATGTATACGGCAACTTCATCTTGTGCAGGATGATTACATCAAACAAGTCTGATAAGTGATTCCAGTGGCCATTTTCTCAATTACTGATGAAGCCTGAGTTTCTCCCCATCAGAAATAGCCAGGAGCTTTTATATCTGAAGGGAAGTAATTATTTTGTCGAATTTTTGATGAGACACTTTTTATCTCATACATATCTATCTGAACACTTTTATGTATATCTATAGACATGTATACTGATATACATATACATAGCTGTGACTGCATATATATATATATATATATATATATATATATATATATATATATATGTGTGTGTGTCTGTGTCTGCATATTAACAAAGAGTCATATATATATATATATATGTAAACATATATATGTGCACAGCTACACACACATATATGTATATGTTTATATGCTTTTATATGAATAAATATATATGCATGTATGTGTAAACATTAAGCATATATATGCAGTTTTATATCATTACTTATGTTTATATGAAAGAATATAAGCATGCATATATATATATAATATATATATATATATATATATATATATATATCATATATCTGAAATTGAACTTCATATAGAGACTTAAATGTCTACGATGGCTTGTGTACATATACGTGTTTGCTCATATATAATGTAATATATGAGTATTGAATATATCAATCTCTCTCTCTCTCTCTCTCTATATATATATATATATATATATATATATTGAGAGAGAGAGAGAGAGATATTAAAATGAATAAACCATTCTAAACATTTAGATATAAATATTAGAAAAATTTACATTTTGAAAGTATCTTTTATTATTTACTTTGTTTATATAAATATATTTATTTATATATATTATACACACATTCATATATATATATCCACTTATTAGCTGTTTATAGACATCTATGATAATATGTAATGTAGAATCTATACACATATCTAATTTTATATTTAGTCATCCAGAAATACCATTATAACTTTTTACATCCTCATCTTTATCTGCAGAACATTGTTTCTTGTAAAATATTTAGACCCTTAAATTTGATAGGTAAGTATCCAAAACAAAGTCACTTTTATAAGATTTTTTAGAATTGACTATATTTTGGTAACAATACAAAAATTATGATGTACATAATATGTAGTATATTTGTATTCTTGTAAAATCTACAATGCTATCCTCTCTCTTATAAAATGTCTCTAAAAATCATACAATGATAATACAAAGTTTTTGTAGATCACTTTTTTTAAAGCAATTATAAAGATTATATGAAAATATGGAGCTAACTTTATTCTTTCTGTTTAAACACTTAAGTGTTATGCTCCATTGGTAGGGCTTAGAATGAATACATAGACTTTATTTCTTGTAGAGGGGTAAGAACCTCCTTTGAAAATGATACTAAAATTCATCTGATTGTGAGGCTTCACAATCTAGGGTATGTGAAGTATGCATTCATTTCCATTACTCCCAGGTCCACTCTGATCCAATGTGGTATATTAAAATTCTTTATGGAGAGATAGAGCAAAAGAAAGATAAAAGAGAGGATACAGTCAAAATTATTCGCAGATTTTTCATTCCTTTCTGGCATATGAAACTAATCCATGTTTATATAACATTTAAATATAAACATGAATGAACAATGAGGATTAAAAGGAATAGGGGAGAGAATGAGAGGATGCAGATCTAAGTTCTTTTGCAGATTTTCAATAGCCATGTCAGGATTAGAATATGTTGTATCCCCTGAAGAGGGTAATAACCACACCCAAGGGATGTCCTAGTTATAATACTAAACTGTATGTGATGATGCATTTCTGGATATATGCGGAATGCCCCTTCATTGCCTTTACTCTCAAGTCCACTGTGACCCGGAGTGATAGTACCTGTTAGGGTTCCATCTATGGGCCAAATAGATCTGCTTAAAAATTATTCATATTTGATAGGACCATGTGCCAAAAAAAAAATCTCCTAAGAAACAACTGCACAAAAAATAGGCATAAAATAACCGGTTAACATGCCATTGAAATTAATCATTCAATTTAATCCGTAATTTTATGTTTCATATTTTTTTTTCTTTTCTTAGTAGAAGTGCATACCTTTAACAAAGAAAAGCATTTAAGAATGAGATGCTGAGAAACAATTTAAAAAAATAGAGACCAAAACTTAGCTGAAGGAAAGTGCATATAATGTTGAGACAAAAGCTTTAAAAAAAAGAAAAGAAAAAAAGAAAAGAAAAAAAAGACATTTACATGTACACCCACTTCCCTCCCCTTGCCCTATTTCAAGCATGCTGCCAGTCAGCTTACCAACTCTTTGAAATCACAGACTGTTTTGGCGTCAGAGAAGAGCAAGAAAAAGACAAGTGAAGAATCCCAATGGACAAAGAATGATCTTTTACCAACAGAGCCCAAACACTGAATCTGCAATCTCTGATAATTTACCTTGTCAGTGTGACATTTCTCTCCGTTGGGTCTACTTTATTTGTTGTGCTATCTTGTTGAGTGCCAACATTTTGACTATCATCACATACTGATGACTTCTGAGTCAACATAAAGTATAAAAACAATTTTAAAAGGAATCCAAAGATCTTTGGTTCACAACTCATAATTATTTGGCTTACATTGGTACACTGGTAGAAAGTGCTTGTACTGTAGCGGTTATCATTATAGTTAATGGACTTAGTGACTCAAATTAAAATCCTGGATAAGGCTGTTTGTGTTTCACTTTGTGCTAATACCCTTGGGAAAGGCATCTCTTCTCATAGGTAAATAGTAGGGGAGACTAAGCTCTTAAGCCTTGTTACAGCAACCAATATAGGAAAAGTAAAACTTTGAATTCTAACCAGATTTACTCTGCATAAAATCCTGGACAAGGCTGTTTGCATTTTACTTCTTGCTAATGCCCTCAGCTATGGGTAAATAATAGGGTAGACTGGGTTCTTTAGCTTTGGTATAGCAACAAGTCTAGGAAAAGGAAAACTCTGAATTCAAACCAAATATAGACTTGGGGAGGGATGGACTTGGTAGGTATATTCCTGTCTAAGACAAGCTACACCTCCATGACCAAAACAGGTTATGGGACTAATGTGTGCATATGTGTATTGGTGCTCATTTGACTATGTCACATCCTGCTGGGTTGGGTAAATATATACATTGGAGTATGAATTCAGAATTTGAAATGTTATACTAAAAGCAAGTTTCATGGTGCTCACTGTCAAATCCAAATATTCTCCACCCCTATCAGTAAATAGAAAGGCAAACTGGGATTTTTAACGTTGGTATGGCAACCAGTGTAGGAGAAAGAAGAACTCTGAATTCAAACCAGTACTCCATTTGAAAATTAGTCTCATATTCTTGTTGTGGAGGAGGGGTTGGGTAAATTCATCTACTAAAAGGAAGTTTTGGTAGTGCTCAGTGTCAAACACTTTTCTAGGAATCTTGTGTTCAGGGGCTTTAGCTTCTGGACCACTAAGTGATGGTAAAATTAATCATATAGTCCCAGGGAGCCTTTGCCTCAGGCAGCACCTGCCCTCTCATTTAAAAAGGGTAGGGTTAGGTTTATTTCCCAGTGCCTGAAGTGCCCCAAAAGAGGAATGCTGAAGGGATCACACACTTTTTGGTCTGGCCACTGCTTTGGTTTCTGCATGGCTCCTCTCGTTAAAACGTTATTTGGTCACTCCAGCCTGGTGGGAGGTCAGGAAAATAAACTTAAATTGAAACTCTTCCTACCAGGAATTTATTGAGTATATGTACAGATTTATAAAATTAATGTCCAAAACTTTTTCCCCACTGATCATTTTTTGTTCTAATTATATTGTATGCAATATAAAAAGATGTAATAAATATTATTCCAAGTCTAATCCAAAGAAAATGTCTGGAGAAGTTAATACTATAAAGTTTCAGTAGTTGCACTCAGTAATTGAAATTATCATTCTCTGATATTTCGGTCTTTGTTCATCTTTATATTTTTTTTTTGCATTTCAGTTTGTCTGTTCTTTTATTGGCTTCCAGCAAATAATCTCACTTAGTTTTATTTTATGATAACATCATTAATACTTCACTGCTCATTTCTAGTTTCTTATAAATCCAGTTCTTTAGAAAATTGTATTATTACATATCCAGGGCCGGCTTAACTCAGTCAGTAGAGTATTTGCCTAAGAACCATAAAGTTCTGGGTTCGATACAGGCTCTCACCAACTCAGCACATGATTAACACAGCTTGGATCTGTGCAGTAAAGTGGAGGCTGATGTTAAATGTGGTGCTCCACCTCAGATGCAAAAACAATCTCCCTGGTCTAGTATAAGTAAAAAGGGAATAGACTCCCTCACTGTTTGGCTGATACTTAAAATAGCTCATATAAAAAAAACTATGGAAAAGAAACATGACAATAATAATAATTATATGTGATGCATTTGAAATGATACCCAAAGTCTTTGAAAAAAGACTAGAGGAATTGGAAATCAGAGGAAAAAAGCAAAACTATACAGACCATAGTCTTGTTAAGATCAGCTAGGATACTCAGAATATTCCTGGAGGCCTGAGGAGACTTGCTGTCATTCAGGCTCTAATGAAAGACCTCCAGTTAAGTTGTGTGAAAACATTTGCAAAAAGTGAAATAACAATAATAATAATAATAGAAAATGAGATGTATAAAATTCTTTGGGACTTTGAAATACAACTGGACCAGGAAACCAAACTTAGTTTTCATTTACAAATATAAAAGAATTGGTCACATAATGGATTTCCTGTTTTAGCAGACGACATAGTGAAAGAAGTCAAAAAGCTGAACATATACCTGGACATTGCCAGAGAACAGAAAACACTGTAGAATATGAAAATGAAAGTGATACCAATTGTAGTCAAGGCCCTTGAAAGAGTTGCCAAGAAACTGGATGAATTGGAAATTAGAGGATGAATTGAAACCATTTAGACTACAGCAGTACTAAAAAGATATTTAGAGGAGTCTTGGAGATCAGAGGAGACATGTTGACTCTCAAATTCCAGTGAAAGACCATCAGTTAAATCTAATGTGAAAAACTTACAAGGAGTAAAAAGAAGAAAATGAAAAGACAGACAAATACTTGAACTTTGCCAGAGAACTGAAAAAACTGTGGAACATGAAGGTGAAGGTAGTACCAATTGTAGTTGGTGCCTTTGGAACTCTCTCTCTCTCTTAAGGTCAGTAAGAGAGACTGGGGAAACTGGAGATCAGAGGAAGAATTGTGATAATCCAGACCACAGCACTGTTGAAATCAATTAGAATACTTACAAGAATCCTGAAGACTCGAGATGAGAAGTTCTTTTTTTCTTATTATCATCATCATTATTTCACTCCTGCGAGTTCTTCACACTGGAATAAACTGATGGTCTTTTACTGAAATCTGAGTGACAATAAGTCTCCTCAGGTTTCCAGCATTCTTCTGGGTGTTGTAGCAGATCTTTACAAAGCTGTTGACTGGATGGTTTTAATTCTTCCTGTGATTTCCAGTTGCTGTTATTTACACTTCTGTGAAAAACCAACAATTAAAACTTTTGTAAAAATCTTACAAGAAGTAAAATAATAATTTTTTAAAGTTTACTTGTTATTAGAAAAAAGGTTGTTTTCTAATTAGGAATTGGGTTCAAGACATCAAGTTCTGAAAGTCTTTCATTCGCATTAATTGTTTCATTGTTAAGAAATTTAGAGTTTCGTGACAGATTTCAAGTCTACAAACAAAATTTTGGTTTTGATTTCAGTCAGAAAAAAAGAGAAAAGGACTAAAAAGTAATCAACTTGACCTCAAAAGTGATTTCCCTAAATTTCTGGGTCATTTGATTCTTTTTAGCCTTTCTTTAGTCTTAAATGTTTTCCCTCAAGCCTTTAATTATTCTTTACTTTTTGGCCAACTCAGACAAGTAGTAATTGTAAAGTCGGCAGAGTGGCCTATTGTTGGTAACAGCCAAAAATCCCGTTTTTGCTAATGCTAGACCAGGGATATTGTTTTGCTGAGTTGGAATACCACACCAACCGTCAACTTCCAGAGATTAGATCCAATCTGTGCTACCTATGTGCTGAGTTGGCGAGGACTGTTATCTAATCTGGAACCTTGCGATTCCCAGGCAAATGGTCTATCAACTGAGACAACTACTACCAGCCACTATAGGTACCTTCCATGGCTTGAAGTTTTTCAGTCAAGGGACATACATGGCGGAAACTAGCACATACTAAAATATTGCAAAACTTTTGACTCACGCTAGTGTGTGTGTGTAATATATATATATATATATAATATATAATATATATATACACTAGGGTGAGTCTCTCTCTCTCTCTATTATATATATATTATATATATATATAATATATATATATATATACACTAGAGTGAGTCTCTCTCTCTCTCTCTCTCTATATATATATATATATATACACTAGAGTGAGTCTCTCTCTCTTATATATATATATATATATATATATATATATATATATATATACACTAGGGTGAGTCTCTCTCTCTCTATATATATATGTATATATATTATATATATACACACACACTAGGGTGAGTCTATATATATATATATATATATATATATATATATATATATATATACACACACAAATTATGGGTCAATTTCTAAGCAAGCTGTACAAGAAAAAAATATTTTCTAAAAAGAAAGTCTATTCAGTTTTACCTTCAAATTCTTCATGTTTTTAATTTAGTAATTGATATTTTTGGTTCCAAATTACTTTTTCTTCACAGAAGATTTAAATACCAACAAACATATTCATAAAAATAAACATCCCCACTGATGAAAAAGAAAAAAGAAAAATTGTACATACATTTGTACCTTTTTAGCATTGAATCTTTTCTTTTTCACAACAATAAAAATCATTTATTGTTTATTATCAAATTACATCACTTATTTCTTTGAAGTGCTACAACACTATTTAAACCTTTAATTAAACAGATATTAAATTCAACATGGCCACAAAAAGGAAACATATATTAAGGCAACAAAAACAAACTTTCTTCTAACTTAAATAGCAATCCTAAAAAGAAAAAAACAAAGAAATTGAATTCCTAACTTGGATATCTGTATCACTAGTTTATTTTAAATCATTGACTTTCATTTTATCTTATATATAATCTATGTTTAAAGTCCGCTTTTCTTAATTCAATTTTTTTTTCCTGTTTCTTTTTTCTTTTAATTTTCTTCTTTGTTCATAAGGATTTGAAATATTATTTCTTTATTTTTCACTCCTTCCAGAGTATTTTATTTTTCATTCCTTCTTTTTTGTTTTTGTTTTTCCTCTGCCCTTTTTTCTTCTTCCTTATTTAGCTCTCAAACCTTAAAGGGCCATTGAGATGAGAACAGAAATTCTGCTCTTAGTCACACATGATAGAGTCAGAGGTTGAGTGTAGCAATGTTACAGAGAATTCTGAAGTTGTGGGCTTGTGTTCTTCTACTTGTAAAATCTATACTGTGAGTCATAAGTAATGATAAAACAAAGAAATTGAAATAGGAAAAAAATAAAGTTTTGAAAAAGAATAATAACAAAGAAAAATATAACCAGGACATTTTTTTTTCCAAAAAAATATGAATAAAACAGGATTAGATTTATAGTCTGGAAATGAATTTTACTGAAATTATTAATTTCCAAATTACTGCTGACCCTTAAGAGCACACCAGATGCCAAAGATAGCAATTATGTAGAAAAATAGAAACATGTTTAAACTTTGAAAGGATTTAGATATGATTGACAATAAGCAATAAACATTTCTGTCATTTCTAAATATTTTGAAGACCTTACTTTTAGGATCGCTTTTATACATTCAGTCTACAATAAACCTGTAAAAAATTCTTTATATAAACTAGCAAATATATGCACCCTCCGGGTGCAAGTATTTAACTTTTAATGTAATAAAATATTTATTAAATTAGAAAGGCTAATGAAACTAAATAAGAACACAGATAAAAAGATTTGAAACAGAGGGGTATAATAAAAGATTTGAAACAGAGGGAGTATAATAAAAAATGGAACAACTGAAACTTACTCTTCCATCACTCTCGTCTTTCATTGTTATTTTTTTTAAGTATTTAGTTAAAAGAGAAGTAAAGAATAAAATGACAGTTATTTTTCTTGTTAATGGATTTCATTTAAAATTCATTGAAGAGATTTTTGCTTATATTCATTAAAATAAAACCAAACAGTTAGAAATCAATAATACTAAGCATATATTTATTAAAATCAATTTTTAAAGATCAATATGCAAATTAGCCTTCACATTCATACTGTAAACCTCTATTTTGTTGTATATATAAATACAATTGCATGTTATTAGTATGCAGATATGGTCAACAGTGTAAGTAATGTAAAACAATTTTATTAATAACTGAGGTTTAAATAAAAATAAAATCATGGAGAATATGATGTAAATAACTAAAGGAATTGTGACTTGTATAGTAATATAGTTTCGGTTACAGACAGACAAACCCACAATCTCCATTATAATAAGATGTAGGTATATAGATAAATAATGATAGAAACATCAGAAACTGAAGGAATACACTGCATAACTTGATTAAATTCTGAAATATTTAGATAAATAATGACATTGTGTCGTTCTCACCAAAACTTAGGAAATATAGAAAGGGCCAGGTTAGCTCAGTCGGTAGAGCATTTGGCTAGAAACCACAAGGTACCAAGTTCGATACCGGCCCTCACCAACTCAGCATATGAGTAGCACAGGGATCTGTGTGCTAAAGTAAAAAGCTGATTATAGGTGTGGTGCTCCACCTCAGATGCTAAAATAATCTCCTTGGTCTAGCGCTAGTGAAAAGGAGATAGACTCCCTCGCTGATTGGCTGATACCAACTTTAGGCCATCCCAACAGCTTTTCTTTATAAATAAGTATTTAAAAAAATGCATCAAAATCATTAGAAATGAATGAAATAGAAAGAAATATTAAAAGTCCTGTAAAAGAGAAACAAATTGAAGAAAGTATATAAGTTAAATGAATAAAAAGATAAATAACTAGAATATTTGAAATAACTAAAATATATTACAAGTACCAACATGGTCCACATATTAAACTAACATAAACTTGCTTTTTTTCTAAACATGTTGTCTTGTATATTGTTTTGTCATGCAAATGTTTTCCAAATGTAAACAATATTTAGTTTCTGTTTCAAAACAAATTACATTTATTTATCAAAAGAACTATTGTTTGTCTTTCTCGGTGGCCTGGAAACCAGCGGAAATATCCAGTTTATACCTTATGAAACAAAAATGTTTTAATGACGTTTTGGCTTTTTTTTGTTTTTGTTTTTTCGCTTTTTTCTTTATGCAATTTTTACATGGAAGTCAGGCCAAAATTTCTAAAGTGACCCACATTTGCTATCAGAAAATCATACACTCCACAAGTTTTATAAAGAATAATGGAAAAACAAATAAGAAGATAAAACAAACAAAAAAATAACACAAAGAAAGAAAGAAAGAAAGAAAGAAAGAAAGCAATTTTGGGTGCTTGAAAAGATGGACAAGGCATCTGCAAATGTCTACAATCTTGCTCGGTTGAATAGATTTCGTTTCTTCCTTTACTTACCCCCCACCCCCCCCCAATGTGAATGTTTCTTCATTTACCCCCCCCCCACCAATGTGAACGTTTCTTCTTTAACTTTCTTCACTTCTTCTTCATTCCTTGAATTAATTTTTCTCTCTTTCTCTTTTTGACTCACTTTCATTTTGTATACTCATTTTTTTTTTTCTCAGTCACTTTCATTCTTCCCTTCCTGTTCATTCTAGACCAGACCAAAGAATTTATCCTTTCTCTCTTTCTTTTTTTTATTTGTTTCTCTTCTCACCCACTTTTCCTTTATATGTTTCATATATGTATATATGTATATATATATATATATATATATATGTTTAGCCTTACATTTGAACTTATATGCCCGCCTAAATTCATTAATTATTAACTAATTAATTTTCAAAATTAGGTTTGACTTCAATTAAGCACATATCCTCAAAAATTGTCAGCTAAAAAGCCATATCAAATAAACACATTGTTTGTTTACTTACTCTCATATAATATATATATATATATATATATATGTGTGTGTGTGTGTGTGTGTGTGTGTGTGTAAAATGGAAGTGAATCCAACGGTATGTTGAAAAGAGAGATAAAGGAAAGAAAGTATAGAATGGATAAAATAGGATATTTTAATCAATTTAACTTACACGTGTTTCGGTCAGGAGTTTATCCATGTGTACATTATTCAATCTATTATTATTTTTAAACAACAAAATGAAATGAAATAATAATAATAGAAAAAATGTAGAAATGTTCTGCACAAGTGTGGGAGCATATATATATATATATATATATATATAAGTTATCCACATACACGTGTTTCGAAGTTTATTTCTCATCAGTGTGGCTTTACTTTAACAGCTACCTCTAGCCAGGATCAAAACCTGACTGAATTTTTGTCTGCCAAGTCTCTTACCCATGTGGCTATTAGCAGCTGTCAATTTTAAGTGAACAATTAATTGATACATAACTTAGCAGACCATTGTTATTAAGTTTTATTCTCACTGGATGCTCCATATTTCTGGCCTTGTGCCACATCTAAGCTAAGCTTAGTGTATATATATATATATATATATATATATAATAAGTTATCCACATACCCATGTTTCGAAGTTTACTTCTCATCAGTGTGGCTTTACTTTTAACAGCTACCTCTAGCCGGGATCGAAACCCGACAGAATTTTCGTCTGCCAAGTCTTTTATATATACTAGCAAATATATGCACCCTCCGGGTGCAAGTATTTAAGTTTTAATATAATAAAATATCATGTTAAATTATAAAGGCTAATGAAACTGAATAAGAATTCAGATAAAAATATTTGGAACAGAGGGGGTATAATCGGAAAATAGAACAACTTTGAAACTAACTGTTCCACCATTTTCCCTTACTCCCGTCTTTCAGTTGTAAATTTCCCTAATTTAACTATTTAGTTAAAATAGGAAGAAAAGAATAAAATTACAGTTATTTCTTTATGTTAATAGATTTCTGTTAAGATTTATCCCCGAGATTTTTGCTCATATTTATTAAGATAAAACCAAACAATTATAAATCAATAATACTAAGCATATATTTATTAAAATCATTTTTTAAGATCAATATGCAAATTAGCCTTCCCATTCACACTGTAAACCGCTATTTCGTTGAATATATAAATATAACTGCATGTTATTAGTATGTAGATATTGTTAACAGTCTTAATGTTGTAAAACAATTTTACTAATAATTGAGGTTTAAATAAAAAATAAAATCATGGAGAATGGGTGTAAATAACAAAGGGAAATGTGACTTGTATAGTAATATAGTTTCGGTTACAGACAGACAAACCCACAATCTCCATTATAATAAGATATGTTTCTACAAGTAATAGAATATGTTTTATTTTTATTAATTGTATATATATATATATATATATTGCTTAAAAGTAAAACAAAATAGATTTTGAATTTAAACAACTTGCAAAAACCTTTTATATAATCTAAATATTCTCCCCAAAAAGTTATATTGCAGAAACTTCCTTTGAGATATTAAGATGATTATTATTACTTGACTGATTGACTAATTTACTGAAGGTTAAATTTTGAGTTCTTCATTAACTTCCGTAAATTCTTTCTCTTTTTCTCTTTTGTACATCCAATTTTATTTGTAAATTCAGAAGTCATTATACATCCAAAAATGTCATGAAGTCAATAAACACAAATTCTTCTGATTCAGCAAACAAGAAAAAACAAACCTAACTAACTTTAACGTCCGTGTTGACCTAAGAGAGCATATTTTATAATAAGCCACATTGAGAGTTTATGCAGCAGCAAAGACTTCAGCAATCAAAAAATCCTTTACCGCAAGAGACTCAATAATGTTAATCTATTTTAATTGGGCTAGTATTGTGTCTGTACTGTCCAGCAAGATGACCATTGTAGGTCTTGGGCTTTTTTTAAGGAGATAAACAGAGGAGAATTAGTCATAGAAAGAAAGAGACTAATGGAAAGAAAGGGAATTCTTTGAAGAAAGAGATATGTGAATATTGATTCAAAGAAAATTCATCCTCTTCTACTGACTTATTTTAGATAGAAAAAAAAACTTGATGCTCCCACCTGCTCCCCCTCCCACACAGTTTACCCTTCCTTCTATCTACTCAGGAAAATATCTACTGGATTGGAAATTCATTTCACTCATACATAGACATATATGTTTATATTATGAGGGTCATTCAATAAATAAAGGGAATTTTTTGCACAGGACTACATTTGATGCTTTAAGACGTAGGATCAACCCTAAGGACTCACCACAGCACATTGTGAGATCTACATGATGCATCAGCACCACAAAAGAACTTTAAAAAATTAAAAGATATTCCCTTTAAGGTTGATTTCAGTGTCAATATTATAATTAACTAGTAGAAAAAAAAAACGCCTCCGGGCAATGTAAAAATAGACTTTTGAAACATATTGCCTGAGGGGTGGGAGTAAAAAATTCAACATCAGCTAGTTTGTACCCTAAGTAAGTAAAATCATCAAATTAATTAAAGGATTAAAAAATAAAACAATTTGAAATGTAAACTTTAAATATGTATTAAAATAAAACTATATATAGATATATAATACCAGTCATGTATTTATTAAAACTTGTTTTAAAAAAAACAATGAGGACTAATGCTGCATGTTCAAATTTTGTGTGTATTTATTCTATGTTATGACAATTTTGAGTAATGTGATGTAGGCAGTGACGTAATTTTTGTTACAGACAAAAACTGGAAGCGAATCTCCATTATTAATAGATTTCAAATAAATAAGAGGAAATATTCTATACTGAATATTTTGAAAAGTCATCTCTTTTGAGAAATGATTGCAATGAGTGGAAATGCAAGATTCATACTATTAACTCTTAACATCCTGTTGAGAATTTTCTAAGTCCAGAGCCCAATTCCTATAAGGATATATTTTAAAAAATGTCTAGAAATGACCTTTACATCTAAAGTTACCTGTTATTTCCCTTAAATCAAAGACTGCTAAATATGTTTAATATTACATTTAAACAAAGGATATCGTTTGGAGCGGATTAGGAAAATGGAGAAGACTTCTGGACAGGTGGAATGAGGTGGTATAGGACATTAAGTGTTAAGTTACAAATTGGATATGATATTGCATAAAAAAATCTTATTATGAATTGTCATTTAAGTCATTTTAAATTATTCTTAAAGTTTCTTCATCGTCTTTTAGTGATGGGTCCTATCTACATTCCAGAAGTTTGTCAGCATGACCTTCTTTACTGACTGCTCTTTGCTTTCTCTACTGGAGAATCAGTGT
Organism: Doryteuthis pealeii; assembly: GCA_023376005.1. Classification (NCBI taxonomy): domain Eukaryota; kingdom Metazoa; phylum Mollusca; class Cephalopoda; order Myopsida; family Loliginidae; genus Doryteuthis; species Doryteuthis pealeii. Next base: position 6,561,384 of record CM042143.1, on the reverse strand, counting down.
GCTTCCACTAAATGGACTGCCTTTTCAACTCAGAATCATTGTGGCTAACCCATGTTTACCTCATTTGTAAATATAATCTATGTTTAAATTCCGCATTATTATGTAAATTTCATATTGTTTGCCCTTCTCAACCACCAAAGATTTTTATGACAGACTTCTGTTCAAAGCTGGAACACTTGTGTTTGATTTCCTATCATTTTGAATAGCCTCAAAATTAATATCTTTTGAGATTAAAATAATTTTTACTCTAAACCAATTCCAAACAATGAAGTGCTTACATATATAGAAAAAAATTCTGAAGAAAATTTATTTTCCTTTTTTCAAAAAAGTTCTTCCTATATATTGAATGACCCTCATATATTTAGTTTCCCTCAATATATGTGACTCCTCAGTTGGCCGACTGTATTTGGGTTATGTCAGTAAACTGCATTTGATGGTAAAATGTTTCATTGCTATGACAAAAGTACCTGTTAATCTATGGTTAAATAGATCCTTTGTATTCAATCAGAAATAGCCCCTTAAGAATCAACTACACTAAAAATATACATGGAACGGAATAAATAAATATAGATGGGTTGACATTCTGTCAATCAATCTCTATATGGCTGAAGATAAATGGCAATTTTTACTTATGTTTATGAAATGAAGAAGAATCAATGAGAGACAGAGTAAATGTAAGTAAAACAATTATAATGAAACAATAAATTAAATATAAGATATTTATATTCTAGAGAAAAAGAAAAATATTGAAGGAAAGGAAAATATTAAAAGGGGTTAAGATGGAAAACAATATAGAAAAAATCAGCAAAATGGGGGGGGGGGTCTTGTGTAGTGGTTATTATTGTAGGAAATGGACATGATCACACAAGTTCAAATCCTGGACAAAGCTGGTATCATTTATACCCTTGGGAAAAGTATGCATCTAATTATTTTCCCTCAAGCTATGAGTAAATAGTAGGGCAAACTAAGATCTTTAATAGTAGTATAGCAACCAGCCTAGGAGAAGGAAAACTGAATTCAAACCTGTTAAACTCCACTTAGAAATTAGACTTTGTATCACATCCTGCCCGTACAAAGGGGTTGATAAATGCATAAAAGAAGTGAAATGAGATAATTACTGAGGAAATGTAAGAAGAAAGGAAAAGATTTTTTTTAAAGAAAAAGATAAAAGAGATTAAAGAAAAAGAAGAAGAAAGAAAAGGAGGAAGAAGAAAAGGAAGAAAAGAACGAAGAAGAACGGTAGAAGAAGATATTGACTTAAGGAAATAAAAAAAGGATGAAAAGAGTTAAATAGTTGGATAACCAGATTTCCAATGTCATAAGTGTAGAAACTTTGGTAGGCAGTGCTGCCACCTGGCGGAAGATGCTAAGGATGTGTACAGCTGTGAAGACGCCAGGTCTCTACATCAAAAAGCATCCATGAGGGTGGGACTGGCTCCTATCCACTTGAAGGAAGGCACGCTGAACAAAAAACCTCGACCATCACCCACGATGAACAAACTCAATGCTGCATGTAGACATTTCTGAAATCACCCTGAGAGAAGAGCTGAACCACATCTGAAGAGATACAAAGAAGAAAATAATCAAAGAAAATCGGGCAAGAAGAAGCAATTGCAAAATGAAGAAGAGAAAGATGTTTAAGTAATAACAAACAGAAGAGAAACCTAATAGATGGTAAATTTGCTAATGGCACCAATAAAAACAAAGATATCAGTATTGTCTTTAGCCGAGGGAGAGAATCAAGAAACACTAAACTTTGGCACTTTATGATTTCAGAATCATCATAATGCCAAAAGAAACCAACCAGTGAGACTGCCAGACTCTTGGGCAGAACTTGTTGAGTGTCTGCTAGCAGAACAACTAAAGGTAAATGGTGTTTATCATTATCATAATTACTCTAATTTTTATTGTTGCTATCTAAACATTATCATTTTACTAAAATGTAAAACCTTGAAATTCAGATAGAAAAACACAGAGTAGCAATACATACACATGTAGATGTGTGCACATTTGAGTGAGTCTCTGTCTGTCTCTTTATATATAAGTTAAATAGCATAGACAAAAGTCAACCAAATTCTGTTGACTGTGTCTATGTTATCTTAACTTTTTATATAAATATATAACTGACATTGAGCATTATATATATATATATATATATATATATTGGTTTGGAGGTTGATTTTGAAGGCTATCACAATGCAGGTGTAAAGAAAAAATAATAAGGTAACAATGGTGTTATGTGTTAACCTGTATTTTATTCTTGAATTTTCGAGATAAAATCTCTTTTTCAGAAGATCACTGGAACTGAAGTCGTCTTGTTATGGCATTTCTAGTTAAATTTTTTTAATTTAACTAGAAATGCCATAACAAGATGACTTCAGTTCCAGTGATCTTCTGAAAAAGAGATTTATCTCGAAAAATCGAGAATAAAATACAGATTAACACACAACACCATTGTTACCTTATTATTTTTTTCTTTGCACCTGCATTGTGATAGCCTTCAAAATCAACCTCCAAACCAATATATACACAATGCTTCAAGCAAATTATAAAACTCTCTTATATATATATATATATATAAAGGAAAAGGTGACTTACCAGTGAATTTGGTCACGATGGTTAGTAATTAATTTATTTCAAGCCTTGATTATAATAACAGAATTACTGTGAGTACAATATACACCAATGCACATTACCATGCTTGCTTCATAATAACTCAAAACAAAACAATATATGCATTGGGGGCCAGTTTATTTCAGTTGGTAGAGTGCTTGGCTGGGAACGTCAAGGTTCCTGGTTCATTACCGGCCATCACCAACTCAACATGTGTAGCACAGGGATCTGTGTGATAAAGTGAGGAGCTGACGGTAGGTGTGGCACTTCATCTCAGATGCTAAAAACAATCTCCTTGGTCTAGCACTAGTGAAAAGGGGATAAACTCCCTTGCTGTCTGGCTGATACCAACTCTAGGCCTCCCTGACAACTTTACTTACTTATATATGCATTGACAAAAGGCTCCATTCTCCTTTTACCAAAGAAAGATGACCTCGGAAAACACTAAGAATTACAAAGGTATAGCTTTCACTGCTATAACTTCAAATATTTATAATGCCTTGCTTTTCAAGCGTATCCACAATGAAGTTGAGAAATTTCTTCAGAAAAATCAGAATTGTTTTCAAAGAAATCAATCCACAACTTCTCAGACGATGACTATTCATTGAATCATTGTTGGAATATATGCAAAAATTACAAGGCAACACTTTTGTTTGTAGATTTCTCAAAGCATTTGATGCATACACAGAAGACGGGGCAAATTCCTGTAGCTTATAGATCTGGTTTGCATACTCCCCCCCCCCCCCGCAATAAATAGATTTATGCTGGGGTCAAGAAGAAGAGTTTTCAAATTTCAAAAGAGGATATCCTAAGCTTTCAAAAAATAGCAAATTTAGCTTGGTAAACAATTTTTCCCGGTCCACCTTCTTATCTACCAGAGTAGATCTGATTTTCCAAAATAAACTGTTACAGCTGTAAATGTCATTGTCCACTCACCTGACAATGACAACTTGGCTAAAAACAATCTCCTTGGTCTAGCTCTAGTGAAAAGGGGATAGACTCCCTTGCTGTCTGGTGCCAAAATTCTGTTTGTATTTTCTTTAAACTGTTTTATTTTAATCACTAAAAAGTTGTATTACAGTTTTTCTCTCTCTCTCATATATATAATATAATATATATATATATATATTATAAAATGGGTACAAGAGATAACCTACATGAGTTTCATTGCAATAAACACACACATGAAATCGACTGCTATTAATTAGTGTCTCAGTTAATTCAGTGGATTTAACCCTGAAGATCCTTATGGTGAAACTCGAGTAGGTTATCTCTCGAACCCATTTTATAATAAATTTGCTCTACTTAGTATTGAGCACTTTGTATTTGTTATATCGCTGACTTACCCCCCTGAATTCCTCTTACTAACCATCGTGACCAAATTCACTGGTAAGTCACCTTTTCCTTTAAATATATATATATATATATATATATATATATATATATATATAATATATGCCACCAGACATGTAACATTTGCTCTTTTCCAACTTTGTATATTCTTTAAGACACTTTACTGATTGTAAGTAGAGGCTTTTATATATATATATATATATATATATATATATATATATATATATATATATATAGGTACTTTTTCCTACTGTTTTATAAGATCTCCATGAAGACCAAACAAAAAAAAAAACATATACTTCTATCAATATAATTGTTCGAAGCAACTAGAGATGCTGGCTTGCATTTTTCCCCTCATCAATATATTTCACTTCCTTAATTCTGATGGCATTATATCATCAACCCTCCTTCTTGCTTTGTCTTTACAATGCCAAAAAAAAAAAAAAAGAAGAGATGATAATATGATGATATTGGAGATGAGAAGAGATCTTTATTTTGTCCACAAGGAAAAGCTTGAAGCATGTCATACATTTTATCTATTTGTATTTCTTTTGGTTTTTTCATTCATTCTTTTTTTCTTTTAAAGGGAGCAATTTAAACATTTCTGTGGATTTTATTTTGATTACATTTGTAAACATCCATTTAACTTTTGTAGAAATAAAGAATAAGTGGACTTAAAGAGAATAAAATAAAATTACATAATAAATGGTGGAGAGTAATAATGGGGAGTAAGAGGAATTAATGGATGGTAGAATAGAGCTGAAAAGGTGGAGAGTAATGATGATAGAATGGAACTGTGAGAAAAAAAAAGAGAAAGTAAGAAAATAAGTGTGTTGTTAAATAGAAAAAGAGAGGAAAGTAGTGAAAAGAAAAATAGAGAAAAACAAGGAAATAAAAAGAAATGGATTTTTTTTAAAGAAAGAAAAATAGAGAAGAAGAGATGACTAAGCTCAACGAATAAAAGAGGAAAATGAAGAAAAAAATGTATAAGAAAATGAGAATAGCACAAAAAAATTAATCCATAACTGGTTTGTCTTAAATTGAACGGGAAACACAAATTAAACAATGCAATAAACAAAACATAGATCAGTGGTTAGTATTCAGGTCTTACAAGACATTGGTACTGAACTTATGTTTGTGTATGTATGTATGTATGTATGTATGTATATATATATATATATATATATATATATATATGTAAAGAAATAACAAAAGACTTAGAGATTTTGGATTATATATATATATATATATTTTTTGCTAGATTTTAAAATAATTAAGAACTAAAAACATTTGTTCTAAACACTGCTGTTATCAAGTGACAGCACATCTCTTCTGAATCATTCTCAATTATTCCTTCCATTAGTAACCCTTTTGTAAAGTCTTTCAAACTGACCCATGTGATCCAATAATCAGTGGCATCACTGTCAGAACTGTATTTTCAGCTCTTTACTAAGATTTTATTTTCCTTCTTTCCAGCAGCTAAATCTCATCTAACTTGAATAGGAAGATCTACTTGAATTTCAATTCATTTAAGATAGGGGGAGGAGGGACAGGAACAGCTCTCAAAGTAGTTTTTTGATTAAAAAGAAGAGAGCCCCTTTGGTTTCAATGCAGACTGGTTGTCATACTAAGGTTAAAGAGCTGAGATTGCCCTACTATTTACTCATAGCTGAAGGGAGAATAGTTGGTTTTATACCTTTCCCAGTGTCCAGGGTTTGAACTCATTTTACTGTATCCATTTATGATGGTAACCATAACACCATGTGCCTCAATATCCCAAAGAATTTTTACTTTTCCAGTTATTATTATTTATTTGAATTATTGAATCCAAATCATTTGCATTATTCCTGATGAGTCATTATCCCCCACTCAGTTGTGTTCGTTTTTGTCTTTCTAAGTACCCAATGAATGTTTGTAAACAATCTACAATAATAACTATGTAACATAATTATCTATTGATCTAGAAACATTTTGTACTAAAAAAATTAATTATGAAAGGAAATTTGAGGAACAGTTGACAAGCAATTAGAGTTTCCCAAATAAACCATTTTTCTTTTTTTTTTTTCAAGTGTAAAGAATCCATTAAAGGTTTTTTTTTTTTTCAAGCTGAGATTTTCTGGAAAGAAATTTCCTGAAAGGTTACAAAGGTAAATCAAAGTTGCTGAGTGAAACCTCTGCATTTGTCGAGCAATTAAGTGCCTATTGAAGAACCATGTACTGGTGGGCCAATAGTTCACTGACCTATTGGCTAAGTGCCAGGCTGACCATTTCATTGAGTGCCAGCCAGTAAGAAGAAAAAAGAAAGCAGCAGGAGCTACGGCTTGTTTAGTTTGTTAATTTTTATACTTTTATAAGTACTAGACTAACTATGACTAGGAGGACTGTGTTGGTTTAAAACAATATTTTTTTTATTAAAAAAAAAAAAAAGATATAGAGGATGGGTGTGGTCAAATTAATCTTAGTGATAAGACTTGTGATATCGGATGGCATTTAATCTAGACATTTCTCATGGGAGTAATAAAAACAGTGAGGATTTCATTATTAATAATATTAATATAAATATATTTTGTAATTATGTTTAAATTAGAATAAGTTATTTTGCTAATATTTCTTACAGTTTTGTAATTTAACATCCAAGACAAAATCTACCTCTTTAGAACCAGAACTATTCCAATTGCAATAATTCTTAGTAAGAAAAAGTATTTTGTATATTATAAATCATAGACCTATGAGTAATTTCTGTTTTGTTTTTTTTTTGTAAATGATTCAAAAGGAAGAAAGAGTTCTTGTTATTGTACTCTCTCTCTCTCTCTCTCTCTATATATATATATATATATATATATATATATAATATAAAGTAAGTAAGTAAAGTCGTCGGGCAGCCTAAAGTCGGTATCAGCCTGTCAGCAAGGAAATCTATCCCCTTTTCAATAGTGCTAGACCAAGGAGATTGTTTTAGCATCTGAGGTAGAGCGCCACACTACCATCAGCTCCTTACCGCACAGATCCCTGTGCTACTCATACGCTCAGTTGGCGAGGACCGGTTTGTGGTTTCTAGCCGAACGCTCTATGGTAAAAAACGCTCTATGGTAAAAACTAAGACTTTAAAATTTGAAGCTGGTGGTAAAATTGTTTCATTCCCTGGGTAATGTTTAACTTTCTATAATACAAGCATTTTTAAACACAACTGGAAACGTTTTGAAATGATGAAAAATATGTTTAAGAAGTCTATTTAATCATTTCTTCAATTTAAATTATGCACAAATCAACAAAAGAACAAAAGATTGAGAAACTGAAATATTATATAGTTCAACTGCCCTTACAACCAAACTATCAAAACTAATTATATCCTTGTTAAATATCAGGTCCTGACCAAATTTTTTTTTAAATGAGTTAATCCGGTATGTTGTTAAGGGGACACAATAGAGTCCATTACTTTCAGTAACAGAATTAATATTGTTTATATAGAATTCTGGTCAAGGAGTCTTTATTGTCTATCTCCTTCCCCTATTGGATTTGTCAAATGAGGTAGGATGAATGTTGTGGGAAATGGTATGCATTAGGAGTGAGATACTGATGGTCAGAGAATTGGGATCAATCTTGGATGGTATCTTCACATGACGACCTCAGTGGTTGGTGGTACCTTAGGAGCCACAACTCTGGACTGTGTTGGCGATGTGTCTCTCTCTCTCTCTATATATGTGTGTGTGTGTGTGTATGTTTAAAAGTAAAATAAAGATCTTTTTAAATATTTCAAACAACAAATGATATATCCGAGTAAGGGATATATTAGTAGAAGTAATAGTGAGGTACACTCGCAGGTAAGTATGAAGTTGGTGCGCCGTAGTAGTAAGGCGTTGTACCTCTACATTGTTCAGTATTTATGGTGGACACTAACCAATCAGATAACTGTGAAGGGGTACCTAGGTATATGCATATTCATTACATCACTAAATTTAAAAGGAAGTTAATTTTTTGAGAATGAAATTATACCTAAATGCCCATGCTAATTTCTTAAATTTTCTCTTTCATTCTTTGTCTAACTATTCACTAGGTAAGTAGGGAGATATACATAAATTCATAAGTTTTTATATATATATATATATATATATATATATATATATATATATATATATATATATATATATGGAGAGAGAGAGAGAGAGAGAGAGAGAGAGAAATATGTTTCACAATGTAAATATACTTAAAATAAAGGATTACTCAAAATCAATAGATCCGAAATGGTTTTATAATAAATATCCAATATACTTCTTTATGTATATATAAATGGATTGATAGATATGAAGAAAATGCAATAGATATGAAGAGAATGAGATAGATAGAGATACAATGAATATGAATAGAGTGTTATAGATAAATAGATAGATATAGGAAGAGAATGCAAAACAGAATTAGATAGATAGATAGATATAATTTGTTTCCTGAGAAAGAGATGCAGAGAGCCAAATTGTTTGGTAGAATTGCCATTAGCCCCTATTTCTCAAGCATTCAGTAAATATGAAATTCACTAGAAATGTCTTATGAGAGTAAACATCTAACCACTTCACTAAGACAGCTGCTTATTGGTAGATGTACCGATAGATGAATGAAGTGCTATGATAGATTAAATCCAAGGGTGACAAATATTCATATTTATGTCTATTTCTACATTCATGTAGAGCAGAGGTGAAAACTGAAGGACTTTGCAACCAAATTAAAAAACAGACCAATGAGCATTAACAGAGTAATTGAGTACTTCATTGAGTTGAGCAGATACTCTGGCAGGTGCACATGGAATCAGGTTGCATCAATCAGCTTCAGATTAAGAAAAAGAACGAAAGCAGACACTTAAAAACTTATTGAAACAAATTAATAAGCAGCAGAAATTTAAACTAAATTTCTGAAAAGTAGCCAAGAAATTAAAATTGAAAGCATACGAGGTGAGTCAAAATATTTGCAATATTTTGGTAATGTGAGGCACAATTTGGCAGCTCCTGATGCTTTTGGGGAGGTTGTGAAAGTGATGAACTCCACTAGAGTCCACTTAATACTCTCATTGGATTTGTTCTATGGCTTGGCACACGGCCTCAGAATCCACAGTATTAGGACTACCTGAACATGCTTGATTAAGGTTCTTGCAACCTAAGAAAAATTTCTTGAACCATTTGATGTGTAGTATTATTTGGACTATTGTCCTCATCTTCACTGTTATCTGTACAACGTTTTGGCCGATGTGCTCTCCAGCCTTCTTCAGGTGTTTCTTGTCAGACTCTGAAAACTTCTCGGACTCAGGAACCATCTTTTCAAACTCGGGAAGGTTCCTGAGTCCAAGATGGTTCCCGAGTCCAACAAAAAATACCTGAAGAAGGCCGGAGGGCACATTGGCTGAAACATTGTACAGATAACAATGAAGATGAGGACAATAGTCCGAATAATACAATAATACTAATTATCAAGCCTCATCTCAAAAATTCAGAGAAATACCATCTGATGTGTGTTATCCACTGCACTTTCATCCTTTGCACAACAAATGTTTTTGTTTACTTCCACATGGTCCAGGTTAAACTTGTAAAGCAGAAGTTTCAGAATAAGACTAGATTGTATGTTCATCTGTTTGAATTTCAAATATGGATTGAAGCAATGCTCATGTCAACAAACTAATGACCACAATACTACTAAGCACAACAGGTATTTGAACTGCTTCGGTCACATGATATATGTGTCACAAACTAGCATGTACCAAAATATTGCAAAACTTTTGACACACCGAAGAACAATGAAAGAAGACTAAAATTCAAGGAGATGGGTGCTGTTTCATTTGGTGAATTGTGTTTCTGAATAAAAGAATATCAAGCCAAAAAAAAAAAACAAGAAGCATTGGAACCTTTTCAATGAGAGTAAATTTGCATATAGCATTGCCAGTATATTTGAATTCCAATAGATGACTAGAATTGGCTTCTGGTCATGAGAATTTTATGATTATAGGAAAACAAAAGAATCAATTTTCTTTATTTAAACTACTTGATGCAACTGTGTCGGCAACATGCTGGGTTTGTCAGAAACAGACCTTCTTTATCATTTTATTTCTGATGGTTTTGTCTTCTTGAAATTTATGGGACAATATTGATCTCACCTTGATTTTATTTTGTTATTATTAATTTTTTTTACAGTAATTTTCATTTCTGAATTTTTTTTTTTTTATTTCTATATATTTTATTTAATTTTGATTTCTCCTGATAAAATTATAAAAAAGAACAAACACTAAAGTTAATTGAAGAATTAAATTCGGTTGTGGGACGAAATTGTCAAAAGAAAAGAAATGACTTCCAAATGAATTAACTGTTTACTTTTAATATTTCAAGAAGAAGGATGTTGCTAAATTTGTGTTTTTAATGAAACATAATTTGAGTCATTAATGTGCAACATTTTATCAAATGAGAAGATCTCATGAATGAATGACTCCTACCTTGTAAAAAAGCATTCAAACAATATGTTGTAAAATTAACATTACATATATATATTTACCAACCCCTCCACACGAGCAGGATGCAACACAAGGTCAATTTCTTAAGCGGAGTTCAACAGGTTTGAATTCAGAGTTTTCCCTCTCCTAGACCGGTTGCCTAACCAAGGTTAAAGAGCCCAGTCTGCCCTACTATTTATCCATAGCTGGAGGGAGAGTAGGATTCATACCTTTCCCAAGGGTATTAGCGCTAAATGAAATAATTGCCACGTCCATTACATAATAACATTACATATAGGTTTGTCATGAAGCATTTACTTAGGTACATAAACACACACACACATTCTCCCTCCAGCTATGGGTTAAATAGTAGGGCAGACTGGGCCCTTCAGCCTTGGGTAGGTAACCCGTCTAGGAGAGGGATAACTCTGAATTCAAAATTCCTGAGGTCGGTCGTTGATTGGGTTTGTGGCAACCCTTGATGCACCAATTCTTTCCTATCGACTGTACCAAAAAGTGTGGATGGTCCAACACAAGCCTTCACCATTATAAACAAATCGCTGTGTGGGTGTTCATTGTATGTGTGAACCCTTATGCGTCGAAAATCGACGAGAGAGTCCATAATATATAGATAAAAGAATATGAAAACACCACAAAATGCTGTTAAAGTGAAAACATTTTATAACATATTCATAGCTGATATTGAACAATATTTCAATTTTATAAAAATCATCTTCAGAGCTTGTTTATACTCCGTGTTATCAAGAGCGGAGACAAAAGTCATATGAGTTCAAAACAAAAACCTTGATGTTGCAAGTGCGGCGGAAGTTCTTACATTCAAAACTATTGTATAACTTTTTCTTTTTTTGCAACATCAAGGTTTTTGTTTTGAACTCATATGACTTTGGTCTCCGCTCTTGATAACATGGAGTATAAACAAGCTCTGAAGATGATTTTTATAAAATTGAAATATTGTTCAATATCAGCTATGAATATGTTATAAAATGTTTTCACTTTAACAGCATTTTGTGGTGTTTTCATATCCTTTTATCTATACTCATACTGTCGGATTCATTTCCTTTCTTTTAACTTATATATATATATATATATATATATATACACACACACACACATGTGAAGAGAAAGTGGAAGAAATTGAAAAAACACAAGTTCATATTAAACATCACTCATTTTATGAACTTGTGTTTTTTTAATTTTTCACTATATTACATATATATATATATATATATCAAAGTTAGTGTATTGTAAACACAGAGTCAATTGTGCTTGGGATTGTCAGTTTATCACCTATGCAATCATCGATCATCAGCCTTGTCAGCTGAGGCAATAATATATGTTGACTGCTCCTCTCAATGGGGCCCCCTGTTGGCTGTGGATGGTGACCTGTAATGCCTGAAGACAGGATTGTGGTGGCAAAAGACAGGATTATCCTGAAGATGCTTTCGGTGAAACCTGGGTAGTTAATTAATTTCTCTCACCAATTTGCTTTCTCTCTCTTTATGTATGTATGTATGTATGTAAATAAAAAAAAAGTAAAGTCGTCGAAGCAGCCTAAAGTCAGTATAAGCCAGTCAGTGAGGGAGTCTATCTCCTTTTCAATAGCGCTAGACCAAGGAGATTGTTTTTAGCATCTGAGGTGGCGCGCCACACCTACCATCAGCTCCTTACTTTACCGCACAGATCCCTGTGCTACTCATACGCTGAGTTGGCGAGGACCGGTATCGAACTAGGAACCTTGTGGTTTCTAGTCGAACGCTCTACCGACTGAGCTAACCCGGCCCATACACTTACCCAGTGTCCAGGGGTTTTAGCTTCTGGACTGGTAAGATATATAATAAATAAGAGTAAATTCCAGGGTCAATTCTCCCAGGCAACACCTGCCTCCTTGTCTAAAGGGGCAGGGCTGAGTTTATTGCCTGGTGCCTGAGGTGCTTCAAAAGAGGAATACCGAAGGGATTCATGCAATTTTTACACTAGCCACTTCATGAGCTTTGGTTTGTGTATGGTTCTCCTCGTTAATTGGGCTTTATGTTCATCTGACATGGTGGAAGGTCAGAATATATATATATATATATATATGTGTGTGTGTGTGTGTGTGTGTGTTCCACTCAGACATATGGACAAAAACATCCACACATATATAGATAGATAGATAGATAGACTTTGGAAAAGAAGGCATAGTACTAAATACAGTGTTAAAGGTTATTGTTACAGTAATTATAGGGTTAATGACATTGTTGATATGTTGAAGGGAAAATAAAAGAGAAGAGACTAGATAAAACAAGGTACAAATACAAAGAAGAATAAAGGAGAGAGAGAGAAAGAAAAGAAAGAATCTGAAGCCATTTTCTTTGCATTGTGCCATTGAATGTTAAGTGTAAATGCTATCAGTGCTTTGTAGCAGTGTTTGTCTCAAGTCAGCAATAATCCTCAGGGGAATTCAACAGCATTTGGAAATATAACTCCAAACAAATATACAGAGGGCTTCAAAAGAAATATTTGCTTAATGCTTATTAAGACCTTAATCTGTGACATTGAGAATGGAAGTATCCAACAATCATTCGTTGAGAAAACAAACGATGTTCATGTTAATGGTCCACAAATAATAGAAGTGTAAGGGTAGAGATGGAGAAAAGAAAGAAAGAAAGAATGAAGGAGAAAGGAAAGAAAGAAAAAAGGAAAGGTACAGAGAAGTAAAGAAAGGAGAGTGATGAGGAAGTGAGTAAAGAAAGAGTAACGTGACAGAAAGGAGTGAAGAGTGAAGGAGAAAAAATGTGTAAGGAATAAGAATAGGAAAGAAAGAAAGAAAAATACAGAGAAGTAAAGAAAGGGAGAGGGATGAGGAAGCGAGTAGAGAAGAGTAAGATGATAGAAAAGGAGTGAAGTATTAAGAAGAAAATTTGTAAGGGATAAGAATAAGAACAGGAAAGAAAAGAAGTGAAAGAAATGTAATGAAAAGGAAGAAGGAAAAATTGGAAAGTTGTTTTTTAGAAAGAAAGAAAGAATGAAGGAAAGAAAGAAAAGTAAATATAAGTAAAGAAAGGAGAGCAATGAGGAAGTGAGTAAAGGGAAGAGTAAGGTGACAGAAAGGAGTGAAGGAGAAAAAATGAGTCAGGAATAAGAAGAAGAATAGGAAAGGAAATAAGAGAAAGGGAAGAAAGAAAAAAAAAAGGTATAGAGAAGTAAAGAAAGGAGAAGCATTCTCAACCTTTGTGCCATGGCATTAACATTAATATATATATATATATATACACACACACAAACCTCTCTGCATGAGCAGGATGCAACACAAGGTTAATTTCTTAAGCAGAGTTTAGCAGGTTTGAATTCAGAGTTTTCCTTCTCCTCAACTGGTTACCTAGCCATGGTTAAAGAGGCCAGTCTGCCCTGCTATTTACCCATAGCTGGAGGGAGAATTGGATTCATACCTTTCCAAAAGAAAGTGAGTTGAGTGAAGGAAAAATGTGTAACATAAGAATGAGAATAGGAAAAGAAAGAAAGAAAGGAGGAAAGAAAGAAGAGGGATGAGAAAGTGAGTAAAGAGAAGAGTAAGATGATAAAACGGAGTGAAGAGTGAAGGACAAAAAAATGGATAATGGAGAGAAAGAATGAGTAGAGAAGAAAACTTAGGATAAGTAATGAAATAAAAAATAAAAGACTGCTTAAAAAGAGAAAGGAAGAGATAACATTTCAGAGTGAGAAGAGGAAGAAAATAAAGAAAAATAAGGCAAGAGGAATTAAATAAAAATGAAAGAAAGAAAGAAAGGAGAGAAGTAAAAAGAACCAATGTGAGAATTGAAAAAAGGAAATGAACATAAAAGGGAAAAAAATGAGTATATATATTTACCAACCCCTCCGCATGAGCAGGATGTGACACAAGGTCAATTTCTTAAGTGGAGTTTAACAGGTTTGAATTCAGAGTTTTCCTTCTCCTAGACCGGTTGCCTAACCCAGGTTAAAGAGCCCAGTCTGCCCTACTATTTACCCATAGCTGGAGGGAGTATAGTTGGATTCATACCTTTCCCAAGGGTATTAGCGCTATATGAAATGTAAGCAGTTTTGTCTAGGATTTGAACTCTGGTCGACGTGTCCATTTCCTACGACTCTAACCATTATTCCACACACCTCTATAAACAAATGAGTATAATAATATTGTCATTATTTTGTGTATAAGATGCACAATTTTTCTTGATTGTCCAGCCCAAAAGATAGAGGTGCGTATTATACACAAAAACTATATTAACTTTTTGTCCTGCCACAAGCCTCACCCTATTCAGGACAGCATGACTGAAAGTAAGTTATATTTATAGTCCAAACTATTATGTATATGCCATTACACAAAAATATCCACTGGAATGTGTGTTTGTTTATAGTTTTATTTCTCCTATTTTTATTTTTGGTGCAAACTTGTTGCCTTTTTATGTGAAAATGTCCGTGTGTTTTCTCTAAATATGGTGCAAATTTTGTGTTTTAAGTGTAAAGTATATAAATTCTTATTTTTAGTCAGTACAAACTAATAAAAGTTGAACAAATATTACATTTAAGTTAAATTTAGCTACTACAAATTCTAAAAAGACAATATGTATTATACACAGGAACTTTTCTTCAACAGAATTTTGTAGTCCAAAGTTAGAAGTGCATTTTATATATGAATGTTTATTATACACAATTATTGTCAAAAGATCTGATAAAAAAATAAGAATGATAGAGAAAAACAAAAAAACAGAAAGGAATGTTAGAGCATATTATACACAGTGATTTTTTCTTCCAGAATTTTAGAGTTTAGAGTTAGGGATGTGTGTTATACATGCGAGTGTATTATACACAAATGATTACAGTAATAAGATCTGACAAAGAAATTAGAGTGAATAAGAAAAACAATTATGAAAGGAAAGAAAGAAATGAATGTTAAGAAAGAAAAAAGAAAAAAGAAAAAGAAAAGAAACAAAAGAAGTATACAATGATTCTTAGAAGACGAAAGAATGTGAAAATAAAAGAGAAGAAAAAAAATCAAAGAAAGCCAAAAATAAGAAAAAAAAAAACTGATGAAAGAAAGAAATCCAGAATGTTTTAAAGTCTCTTTATTGTTTGCCTAAAAATTAGGTTAACCTCAAGAATAATTGGAAAGATTATAAATTGTTTATGTAAAATCTGATGAATTTTTATTATAGATAAGATCTACAATTAAGTGATGCTGTTTAGCCAAATAAGTAAAAAAAAATTTCATTTTATAAAAAAGATTTTTTGAAAAAAAAAAAAAAATGATTTGTTTCTTTAAATATAGAATATTTAAAACTACAAAAATAAAGAAATGACAGAAATCTAGAAACAAAGGTAACCCTGTAGATAAGTAAAAGTAGAGTCGGTGGGGTGGCCTAATATTGGTATCAGCCATACAACGAGGGAGTCTATCCCCTTTTCAAAAGCACTAGACCAAGGACATCATTTTAGCATCTGAGGCAGAGCACCACACCTGCCACCAGCTCCTCACTTTACTGCACAAATCCCTGTGTTACTCATATACTGAGTTGGCGAGGGGCGGTATCGAACCAGGAACTTTATGGTTCTTAGTCAAATGCTCTACCGACTGAGAAGGTCTCTAAAATATTTAGAAATCACAGAAATGCTTATTGTTTATTGTCAATGATGTTTACATCATTTTAAAGTTTGAACATGTATGCAGTGGCAGAAGAATAGAGATCCCAAAATCAATTACGAAAAGAGAAAAAAAGAAAAAATCAAAGATGAACCAAAAAATGAGAGAAAGAAAAATTAATTCCATCTAAAAATTTAAGATGTTCAAAATTCCAGATAAATTTTGAATAGAACAGAAAATTGATAAATAAAACTGATAATAACTAGAATAATTATTGATTGAGTGATTTTAATTGCATGTCAACTCTTCTAGGGTTATTTTATGCCTAGATATTAGGGAATTGTATTCATAGTATGTTCATATTTACATTTTGTGTGTAGTAGTTTCTTAAGAGGGTTTTGGGGTTGGGATATGGTCTTATTGAATGATAATAATTTTGAAACAGATCTATTTAACACATAGATGAGATCCTAACAGGTACTACCACTTTGGGTCAAAGTGGACTGAGAAAAAATTGCAATGGTACTCTCTACTCTCTAGAACTACAGAATTGGTGCCTCACCATCAAATGCAATTTAGTGTCATACCCTGGACCCCCCCTTTTTTGGTGGAGGGGGAATCTTTCCCCTCTGCAAGGGATACAGTCACCAACAGGGATTAAGAATGATTATTGTTTCAGTTTAGGGAGCCAAAAACAAACAGAAAATTTAAATGTTTTCATTGGTTGATTCTTAAAAGAAGAAAAATAAATGCCAATTGTGATTATTCTTTTTAAATCCTATTCTTTAATTTTTTTTCTCCATTGGTTTTTAGTAAAAAAAGTAAAGTCGTCAGGGTGGCCTAAAATCTGTATCAGCCATCAGTGAGGGAGTATATCCCCTTTTCACAGCGCCAGACCAAGGAGATTGTTTTTGCATCTGAGTGGAGCACCACACCTACCATCAGCTCCTTACTTTACCGCACAGATCCCTGTGCTACTCATATGCTGAGTTGGCAAGGGCCAGTATTGAACTAAGAACCAGGTTGTTTCTAGTCGATCTCCCGAATTTTCCCGAAAGGGAGAAAAACTAAATTGACATTAAAAAATCCAAGTCCTACTAGTTTAAAAAAATACTTAAATAACATGTTCTCTTATTTTTAACATCATCATCATCATCATCATTAGGAGTAACAGCATAAGCAATGGCAGGAGCAGCATATTATTATTCACTCCTTGTAAGTTTTTCATACCAGTGTTAGTTGGCATTAGCTGGTGGTCTTTCACTGAAGACTGAGTGACAGCAAGTCTCCTCAGGACTCTCCTGAGTATTCTAGCTGGTCTTAATAATGCTATTGTTTTGGATAGTCTCAATTCTCCCTCTGATTTTCAATTCCTCTAGACTCTTGTCCAAACCCTTGGGGACTGTTCCAAAAGCACCTCCAACAATTGGTATCATGTTTCAGTTTTTTGTTTTTTTATTATTATAATTTCACTCCTTGCAAGTTTTTCATACAAGTTTTAACTGGTGGACTTTCACTGGAGTGACAGAAATTCTTCTCAGGTCTCCTGTACTTTTCTAAGTATTCGAGCTGATCTTAACAGTGCTGTGGTCTGGTGGTCTTCTTCCTCTGATCTTCGTCCTGTCTCCTTTCCTAGCCTTTGGTGACCATTCTAAGTGCACTAAGTACAATTGTGTCACTATCACCTTCATGTTCCACAGTCTTTTTAGCTCTCTGGCAAGATCTAAGTATTTTTCTTGCTCTTTTTCTTTTGTTTTCACTCTATGGACTGCTGCAATGGCAAAATCCGTTAACAAGTTATTTTTTATCCCTATCAATTAACAGTCTGATCTTCTGGCTGGAATTGGGGATCCGTTTTTATCTCAAAATCTCAGAGAATTCTATTGGTCTACTTTGGTAGGATAGAATTTTGTGTAAATACCATTTGTTGGTAGCGGCAAGTT
The DNA here is from genome assembly GCA_023376005.1 of Doryteuthis pealeii. Classification (NCBI taxonomy): domain Eukaryota; kingdom Metazoa; phylum Mollusca; class Cephalopoda; order Myopsida; family Loliginidae; genus Doryteuthis; species Doryteuthis pealeii. The sequence goes on along the minus strand of CM042143.1, from coordinate 6,543,395 downwards.
TTAATATCTTGCATAATTCCAAGTGGATCATTCCCAGTGAGTCATACCTAGTCTTGTATTCTATTTCTACTAGTTTTGCTGCATTGACTTATTATGTGATTAACTGTTTCATCTCTAAAAATAAAGTTTTTATTTTTATAGTGTGTTAGAAGCATTAATTAAAATATAATAATATATTTTTGAAGGCAAAATAATGCAAATTTATGTTGAAAAACATTTATTTAATTTTTTTTTTTTTTTTTTTTTTTTTCCTCTTAATATTTTCAGGCTAGACCCATCTTCAGAGAGTTGAAAAGTTTCCATCTGTGTTTGTTAAACTCAACTGTGGTATTAATCCGTTGAATGTTCTAATGTAAATTCAAACGCTCAGCAAAGATCGTAAAGTTCCATTCGGCAAAGATCGTAAAAACTCCATTAGATCCCGTGTTGCGTCTTGTTTTGTGGGAAGTTTTGATAATCATTTCAGATATATTTTTTTTAATACTATAAAAATAATGAGGCCCTGCTCGGGGATATTGAAATAAAGATTTTTTTTTTTTTTTATAGTGTGTTAGAAGCATTAATTAAAATGTAATAATATATTTTTGAAGGCAAAATAATGCAAATTTATGTTGAAAAACTATTTATTTAATTTTTTTTATCCTCATCATCTCTCTATTAATCCTGTCAAAGACTTTTTCTTAATAGAAATTTCATTATTTTTTTTTTTTCTCAGCTACTAATAACTGGTGTTTTTTCTTGAAGTCTGAGTGCTAGTAAGTCTCTTCAGTTCTCTGGTAGTCTTCTATTCTTGCCAATCTCAGCAGTGCTGTGATTTGGACAGTCTCCTCTACAGATTTCTGGATCTGCCATTCTTTTTTCTTGGTTCTTGTGGATTGTTCTGAGTGTTCCAATTATGATTGTCCTCTTCATATTTTACAGAATTTTAATTCTCTAGCAAGGTCCAGATATTTCTCAATTTTTTTGCTTTCTTTTATTCTAATGCTATGATCTGCTGCAACAGCAAAGTTTATAGCTTGTTTGTTTCTTCTGAGGGATTACAAAAAAGCTCTGGTCTTCTTCTGGCTGGATCTGTTTTTATCCCAGATAATTTTGGGACTTCTTATTGTTTTTATTTTATTTATATGTGGAGGGGGCGGTGAATAACAATACAAACAATCAAATTAATTATAATTTCTCTGTTAGTCCAGAAAAATGTTTCAGACAAAATATTAATTAAATCAATTGTTTGTGTTGTTATTCACTTTCCCTACATATTTTTTCACATTTTGTCAGATTTTTCAGAATCTGTTATTTTTTTTATATATATATATATATATATATATATATATGTTTGGTATATTCATAAAAGTGTTCAATTTTGTGTCAACTCTACACCTTTTATTATCTTTCTTTGTTTCTTACCTTTTTTTTTTTGATGTAATGAATATGTAAATACCTTGGTACCCCCTCACTATAATCTGATTGGACAGTGTCAACTATAAATATTCGACACTGTGGTGGTAAAAGTGCCTAAGCTAAGCCTACCAGTCTAAACTTACTCGCCAGACTACACCACGACTGCTCAAAAGACGTACTGCTATTCGACGTACCAGCTACTACTGCGATAATATACCAATTACCAACTTCATAATATATCCCTTAACCCGGATATATCAGTTTTTATTCTTTTTCTTTTAATCTGAATTTTCAATTAGTGAAGATGTAACAATTGAATATTGATGACTTTTTATACACTGTATTATTTCGATGTTGATTTCTGGGCAACCGGTTCTTATGAAGAGAATTTCTGAACAATTTTGAAATAACCTCATCTCGGAAAATTGAACCGTTTTACATAAATCAAATTTAAGACGGATTTGATGGTCATAATATCATAAATGTTAATTAGGTTTCATCTCATAAATACCTGTCAATATTATGAGCACTTAAAAGTAATTAGTCTGACATGTATGGATTAAGTATATCATACACTTTCTACATCTTTTATGAATACTTATCTTATTGTCTACTTATTTATTGAAAAATATTAAATAAATATTATCATGCCATAAAATATGCATTAATATTGTTTAGGTTAATTAGGTAATAATTATAGGGAAAAGGTTTGAATTATGGATAAATAGATTAAAAGAATGATAAATTATTCCAAGAGATAAATAAGAGTGTGTATGTATGTGTGTGTGTGAGTATATATATGTATATATATATATATATATTAATGTCAGTCATAAATAATATACACCTTTAAATTTTTCATAAATTGTTAATTTTCTTCCAAATCAAAGATACCAGGATTTTATCATTTCTTGTGGAACATTATGCAATCAAAATGGATATTCTGAAGAATTATTTATTGGAATTGAAATGCTGAAAGTAAAATATTAGGGAATTTTAAGTGGTGATTGTTTAAAATTTAATGAAAATTAATAAAATTCTAATATCTTAGATTTAGAGGAAAATTAACATTTATAAAAAATTGTTAAAGATTTACTTATATTTTAAGTATTACTATATACATATACCACAATATATTTCAAACTTAGATATAAGATATAAAACAGGAAAATAACTTAAGACTCAGAGTTTTACACTTTTGACCCTCATTCAACACATTTGACTTCTTCAACTGAACAAATGTACTCTTGATTTCTTTTCTTTAATGTCTATTATGTAATTAGCTACCAGATTGAGCAACATAACTTATTATATCAGCCATGTAATAGTCACATGATACAAAAAAAGAAATATATTGTGATATTGCTCTGCATTTTTGTCCATTGAGCACTGTAAGGATGATTTTACAAATTAAAAAGACTTCAAGTGCTTAATTTTAAAGTCTTAATTGTTATATTTTTTTTCTTTTCTTTGAATATGAGCTCAAAAATTTTTTAAAACATGGAAAACATTTCTGATGTATTTTTGATTGATTGATTTTAATGGCATCTCAACCCTTCAAGTGTTATTTTATACCTAAAGGATAATCACATCCATAATCACATTTTTGTGTAGTTTTTTCTTTTTTTTTTGCATACGGTCCTATCAAATACATATAGTTTTGAAACAGATTTATTTGACACATAGATAGGATCCTAATAGGTACTACCATTCCAAGTAAGAGTGGACCTGGGAGTAATAGCAATGAAGGGGTATTCCCCACTACCCAAATATTCAAAATTGGAACCTTTCCATCAGATGCAGTTTAATGTTTTAACCAGGACATTCTTTTTTTTAGATAGGTGGATACAATCAACATATTTTAAGCTCCATCAACTGGACATACACCTTTTGAATCAAAGTCATAGTGTCATCATCCTTACAGCAGAGATTCACATGACTCTCTCTCACTATCTGTCCCTATTGACCAATATTCTTGGCAGATCTTCTACCCAGCATTCAGTGTCTGTACAGAGCTTGTGAAAGTATGTTTTTGCTGGTCAGTCAACACTGGTGTGTCCATATGTAGGAGTCTACAGGAGAATGTGGCTTATGAGTTCATCCTTGCTTCTCTAGAAATCCCACCATGTCTTGTTTGTATATATATATATATATATATATATATATATATATAAAATACAAAACTTATTGGTAAACCCTTGTGGGAAGAAAAAACCTGGCAAATAGTTTGATAGTAAAAATATACTACCAAACTTCACCTGGGGGAAAAAAATTAAAAAAAGAAAAGACCAAGAGGGTTGTAACAACCAAAAATAATCGATTAATACTATAACACTTGGCCAAAAGAAAAAATTTATATATATATATGAAAAATATATATATATATAAACGGCTAGGTTTATCTAAAGCTAAGATGTAAAATGTTCTCAATACCTCAGTAGAGCAAATAATAAAGTTAAACCTAATAAGATTCTTGCCCTGATGAGCTACAAAGCGAAACTATTGGTATGTATATCTGACTCATTAGGTTTAACTTTATTATATATACTAGCAAATATATGCACCCTCCGGGTGCAAGTATTTAAGTTTTAATGTAATGAAATATCGTATTAAATTAGAAAGTCTAACAAGAAGGCAGATAAAAAGATATGTAACAGAGTGGGGGTATAATAGAAAAATAGAAAGGAAACTTACTCTTCCATCACTCCCGTCTTTCATTGCTGAATTTTACTTATTTAACTATTTAGTTAAATTAGGAAATAAAGAATAAAATGACAGTTATTTTTTCTTGTTAATGGATTTCATTTAAGATTCATTGAAGAGATTTTTGCTTATATTCATTAAAATAAAACCAAACAATTAGAAATCAATAATACTAAGCACATATTTAATAAAATCACATTTTTAATATCAATATGCAAATTAGCCTTCCCATTCACACTGTAAACCGCTATTTTTGTATATATAATTACATGTTATTTATGTAGATATGGACAACAGTGGCTTCGGCCTCTGGACCATTGATATAATTAACGCATCGATCCCAGGGGCCATCCCCCCAGGCAACACCTGCCCCCATTTAAAGGGGGTTTATTGCCCAGTGCCTGAGGCGCCCCTTGAGGGGGAATGCCGACGGGATCGACGCAATTTTTCACTTGCCACTCCATGAGCTTCGTTTGTGGGTCCACGTTAATTTTGTGCCTGACCTACAAGTGGTATGCGGTAAATACAGTATTATATGGACAACACTAATAAAAAGTGAAGCAATTTTATTAATAATTGAGGTTTAAATATAAATAAAATCATGGAGAATGTGATGTAAATAACGAAGGAATTGTGACTTGAGTAGTAATATAGTTTCGGTTACAGACAGAAAAACACAATCTCCATTATAATAAATATATATAATATATATATATATATATATATATATATATATATATATATGAAGAATGTGAAAATAGAAGGAACTGAAAAACGTTTTTTAAAATCCCATTTTTCATATAATGATTTCAATCTTAAATTCTGTTCGTAATTAATTATTGAAATAAAATTAGAAAATTTAATAAGTATTTAACAAATGACATTAAGTTTAAAATTTGGTTAAAAACTCCTATTCTACTGCAAGTGTTGCCAGTAGGCAATTACTTTTCTGTAAGCCAGAGATATTAAAAGTATCTACAACTTAGATATTACTTTTAGGATCTGAGTGGAAGTGAATTCAAAGAGGAAGGAAGCAGTCTAGCATGCACTTATAATAAAGTTGTCTGATCCTTGTGCCAATCTGATATCTTACAATTGGTGTCTGGATATTATCAGTAGTCATCCCTCACTTGGTATTTCATGCACCTAAATAAGTAGTCCTTGAATATCTGTCAAGTCCTTTTTACCTGACAAAACGTGCCCCACTTCATTCGGGGATCTTTAGGATAGACCAGATGACAGGGGGATAGTGCAATCATGCAAATAGAGGTGAAAGTTGATGCTATATTTCATGGAAATGGCAGTAAGTAGTAAAAGTCTATGCAAAAGTGTGGAAGTGTTAGAGGTTGCAAGTTTGGGGGCATTGGAAAATGTCACAGGTCAGGTAGGCCCCACTGGCTGTAGAGAAGCAGTTACTGATGACAATCCACTGACAATAATGGGGGTGATATGAACAAAATCAATGGGGGTCAGAACTGATGACCTCCAAAAAACATGGAATAGTTCAGTCAGCAAAGAAATGTAAAAAGTGGGGAAAGGTATGGTTTTGGGCTGTTTTTTTCGAATCAAGCCTGATTTAAAGTGAGTGGTAGTTTGACAGAGTAGATAAAGGGGAAAAATGTAAGAGTTTAAAATCATAAGGAAGTTGATAGAGAAGAAGGAAGATAAGCATTAAATAAATAATAAGAAATTAAAGAGAAATATAAAAATAAAAAGAAGTAAAACAAAATAAAAAGCAGTTAAACTTGGGAAAGTATAAGCCGAACAGCAAACTTTTTGTTTGCACTAGACCAGAGAGATTATTTTTGCTTAAGTAGAGCACCACAACTACCATCAGATCCAAGATGCTTTAGCACACATTAGATTACCCAAGCTATGCTACTCATGTGCTGAGTTATCAAGGATTTGTATCAAACTCAAAATCTTGTGATTCCTAGGGAAATGCTATACCAATTGAACTAAATCGGTTTTAACAAACGTAGGAAGATGTATGTTTTTTTTTTTTTATATTTTAAGAGGTTAAATGTGTTGACTACGTATGTACTACCATTAGATTAGTTTTAAACTTAAAGAATCTTTAAAACCAATTCAAAATTTTCTCTTTTTTTTTTCTTTTTAATTTTCATTCATTTTTATTTGTCTTTTCATTTTTCTTTTTTTATTCTCCCTTTTTTCTATATTTCTTATTGTTTCTCATTCAATCTTTAAAAATTCTTCTCTCTTTTGCCTTTATATTTTTCTTAATCCTCATCATTTTTACTTTTATTAGTTTGGTTTTCTTTCTTCAATCCTCTTTCTTCAATTCTTTCCTTTCTTCTTTTCAAAATTGCACAAATCCGTGAATTCAAAATATCCTTTCTTGCTTTTTCTCTTCATCCCAAGAATTTTTGCCTTTTTTTTCTTATTTTAAGTTAAATATTTTTATTTCCTCATCATCCACTTAAAATCCTGAGTCTTGATACTTCAAGGAACACCCTTTCTTTCTATACACTCGCTCCTATTAACCCACTCCCTTTCTCAACACTCACTCCTACTATTAACCCCCTCCTTTCTCATCATCACTCATTCTATACTCCCCTCCCTTTCTCATCACTCATATCCCTTCTATCACTCACTCCTTCCCCTCCCTTTCTCATCACTCACTCCTTCTATTTACTCCCCTCCCTTTCTCATCATTCACTCCCCTCCCTTTCCATCACTCACTCCTATTTACTCCTTTCTATTTACTCCCCTCCCTTCTCACACTCACTCCTTCTATTTCTATTTACCCCTCCCTTTCTCATCACTCACTCCTTCTATTACTCCCTCCCTTCTCATCACTCACTCCTTCTATTCACTCCCCTCCCTTTCTCATCACTCACTCCTTCTATTTACTCCCCTCCCTTTCTCATCACTCACTCCTCTCCCCTCCCTTTCTCATCATTCACTCCCCTCCCTTTCTCATCACTCACTCCTATTTACTCCCCTCCTTCTAATCACTCACCCCTTCTATTTACTCCCCTCCCTCTCACACTCACTCTTCTATTTACTCCCCCTCCTTCTCACTCACTCCTACTATTACTCCCCTCTTCTCATTTCTATTTACTCCCCTCCCTTCTCATCATTCACTCCTACTATTTACTCCCCTCCTTTCTCATCATTCACTCCTACTTTTACTCCCTCCCTTCTCATCATTCACTCACTTTTACTCCCCTCCCTTTCTCATCATCACTCCTACTATTTACCCCCTCCCCTTCTCATCACTCACTCCTACATTACTCCCCTCCTATCTAATTTCTTTCTTTAACCCCCTTTCTGTCTTTTAACCTCTCTTTCTTTCAAAACATAGCTTTTCTATCAACTCTCATTTCTAATCACTCACTCTTTCTATCTGCTCCATCCCTTTTCTTATCTCTTTCTTACTATTAACCCCCTTCCTTCCACATCACTAGCTTTCTATTAACCCCTTCCTTTCTCATCACTCTAACAAACCCTTTCTTTTACATCACTTTCTTTCTATTAACCATTCCCTTTCTCCTCCAGCTAAAGTAAAACAATATCAAAATAATAAACTAAAAATTGGTTACTTTAGATTAAAAACAAAAACTTTCTGAAAAAAATTCTGAGGAGCTTCGATCAAAGACATTAATAGTATTTATAATAATGAGTGATAATTATTTCCCAACCAAATTTACAACAGGATATCAATAAGATTAAATTGTTTTAAAGTTTAATTTTGAGTGTTTTTATGTCTACACATAAAAAAATCGTTTGCACACTTCAAAATTATTTGTTGGCAAAAAAGAAAAAATCCAGCAACAAACAATTTTGTTGCAAGACTTTTGCAAACTCTCTCATTAAAAATATTTGCAAAATAAAATTCTTACTTTGATTTCTGATAATTCTTCTTTACAGACAATAATCACATATAAAAATTTCCATTTTTTTTTTCTTAAAATTTGAAGTTCTTATAAAAATTGAGTTTTTCTTTCTTTCTCTCAAATTAATCCCACATCAATATTTAAACTAATTTGTATGAGAATTAGTTTTTATTTTTCTATTTTATTTTTGTTTTTGGTTATTTTCTTAATTTCAGCAATGGATGATTTTCTACACTACACTAAACAATCTGCTTCACAAACTCTCAGCTGACAAATGAACAGAAAAATTTCCCAGACTGTTCGGATGAATTTATTTGTTTCTTTTTCTCTTTCTTTTTTCTCTTTCTTTTTTTTTTCTTCTTTCTTTCTTTCTTTCTCTCTCTCTCTCCAATAATCTTTATTTCTATTACTCTTTTCCTTTCAGTTTATTCTTTAAATCCAATTCTTTTTTAAAAATTTATTCATTCATTCTGTTATTCCATTTTTTATTTTTCATACTTCAGCAATTTTTTTTAATTGTTTTTTTTTTCTTCTTTTCTTTTCTTCCTTGGATTTATTCATTTTTTCATATTTTCTCTCAATTACTTTTTTTCATTTATACTTTTTATCATTTTTTAAACCTTTTTTCCTTCCTTATTTTTCTTCATTCTTTTCTTTTTACACTCATTCTCCCTTGAGTTCTTGCATATTAATTTTTCTTGTTTTTTTTATTTTTTAAACATTTCTCTTTTCTTTTTTTTTTGTTCTCTTTCTTGAATTTCATTCATTCTTTTTTTCATATTTTCTTTCAAACATTTATTTTCATTTTTTCTTAGGTTTTCTTTCATTTCCATTTTTCATGATTTTTCATTTTCTTTTCATTTATCCTTCCATATAAGTTATTTGTGTTACTTTTCTTTTTTTTAAACATTTCTCTTTTTTTTTTCAATTATAGCCTCAAATCTCATTCGTTTTATCATTTTTTCTTTCTTTCTTCTTTTGTTTGCATGATCCAATTTCTTTTACTTATCTTACTCTCCACTCGTACCAACAAGGAACTCAATAGAGACAACTTAATAGATTTTTTTGTTGTTGTGTTGTTGCTGCTGCTCTGGATTGAATCCAAAAAATGGATATTTTAAACTAATAAATCAATGGTTCATTTTTTTCCCTTAGTGTTACAAACAGGTTCTCATAGAAAAAGAACCTTTTAGATCAAAAGAGAAACAAAAGAAATGTATATTTCCCAATCATAAAACTGAAAATTAAAAGTCTTTCAATATATCTTTATGATATGATTATTAAAAATGTTGTCAATGTATTTCAATCTCAAAACCAACTCATCTGATTAGTTACTTTTTATTAGCAGGAAAGTGCTATTACTCCCAGGTCCACTTTGACCCAGATTGTAGTACTTGTTAGGGCACCATCTATGGGTCAAATAGATCTGTTTAAAATTATTTTTATATGAGAAAACCGTGTGCAAAAAAAACTCTCTTAAATGAAACAATTAAGAAAAATGTAAATATGAATTTACAAGGAACATGATTCCCTAACCTTTAGGCATAAAATAAACTGAAAATCAATCATTTTCTTGGCTGGTCTTTCATTTATCTTTTTATGAAACTAATTACATTTGTATGGTTTGAAATGTTGCCCTGTTTTCTGTTTCAACTTCTCTCTCTCAACTGATATAAATTTCCATATGATTTTTTTTTTTCATTTTATTAATACTTCCCTAATGCGGCACATCCATGTGTCCTGGGTATAAGGTTAAAATACATCTAGTGGTGAGATTCTGATTCTAGAGCCCTTGGGAGTTTAGAGTATCCCTTCATCACTATTACTCCCAGGTCCACTCTGACCCGAGTGGTAGTACCTGTTAGGGTTTCATCTATGGGTTAAATAGATAAAAAATGAGTTTAAAAAAATCTATTTAAAAAGATGAGTTAAAAAAAAATGAATACCCAATAAGAATGAATAAAGCAAAAACAGCTTAAAATAACCCCAACTATTGATGTGCCATAAAATCCAACCAACCAAATCATTAAAGCAAAAATAATAACATAAAACTTGCCATCTTTCTTCTCTTTAGTTTTTGATATCCTGAGTTTAGAATAATCATACTAATTCCAATTACCATCGAATTGGTAAGACAAGGCAGCAAGTAGTCGTAAGTGAATACAAACTTTTCTTGCTGCAATACCACTGCAAAATGCCAGGTTATTTATGAAGCCTCATAACATCATAGAAACCAAGCAGCCAATCAGGACTCATGGAATGGAATTACCCAAATGCAAGAATGACTATTCTTGATTTCAGTAAGTACCAACTGTCATGTCACTGGTTCAGTTGTGCTTAGCTAGTTGCTGTTGTTCAAACCAACTGTACACTAACTCACTTCAAATGACACAAAACTGCATCTGATGGTGAGGTTCCAGTTTTTTTTATATCTGCTGTGTGTGGAGTACCCTTTCATTGCTTTTTATTTTATTTGGCAAGGTCTTACTCCTCAGGAATGGATACAATCAGCATATTTTATTCTGTCATCAGGGTATATATTTATTTGCCTTTCGTATAAAATATATAAATGAATAAATAAATAATGATATTGATAACAACATTTAGTTGGGGCCTACCTTGTAACTTAAATAGTTATGTAATTTCTAATGGTTCATGTTGATACTTGAGCCTCAGCAAAAAGTAGAATTTTGAATGTTTGTTTTTCTGGAAATGCAAGCCGTCTTCTTTGAAGGATCAATTCTTCCCATTCAGATCTGTACGAGATGAAAACAAAGAAATATCAGTTATAATATCAATTGTTAAACTTTTGCTTCTCAAATTTTATGACATTTTGATTTTTTTAAATTGTTTTTACAAAGTGAAATGAAAAACAAAAGAACAAAATTCAAAATTATTGTCTGAATCTTTTTTAGATGAGGAATGATGATTTGTAATATTTAGATTTTTCAGATTGTTGTACTCATCTTCAATGTTACATACATAACGTTTGACACATGAAATAATGGATGTACAGATTGAGTTGATACAGTTCTAAGTGACAATCATCTGTAGTTTACAGGTTCAGTCCTGACTACAGGCAAAAATAACATACAATATTTAACATAGCTTAATACTTGCACACATTTATGGTTAACGGAATGAGAACAATCTACTCTAGTGGTAGGAAAGTCAGAAAAAGAATACAATAAATCTTTTCTTTTTTTTTCATAAGTTCCAATTGCTTTTATTACTTTCTTATGTCTTGAGCCTGTGGAGATGCCATGATTTTCTTGAAGTCATCTTACTACAAGTTTTACTCTCTCTCTCTCTCTCTCTCTCTCTGTGCCTGTAAACATAAATTGGTTTCAACTCCAAATGTGTCTTTCTGTTTAACTTATTTTTTCTCTTTGACTGCGCCACTTCATATAAGTGTATAATAAATGGAAATGAATCCGACAGTATGATAGAAAATTTATAGAAAAAACAAATGATAATATCATCATTTGTTTGTTCTATAAATTTTCTAACATTATATATATATATATATACATACATACATACATATATACATATAAAAGATTTGCGCTACTACGAGAAACTTAAGTAGGTAGATTTTAAACCATTTGATTTTAGCTCTATCTCTCTCTCTCTCTCTCTATATATATATATATATATATATATATATAATGACCTCATGCTACCTATCTCTTATGGTCAGAAGCATGTTTTCATTTGCAACTTCCTATTGTCACTCAGAACTTTATAGTCAATCGAACAATATTTAAACATGTTTATATTTTTTATTTTTCATTATTTTGTATTTATTTACAAGGAAGTATTTCATTTTGATGATTTTGCATAGTATAGAGGAAGTGCACTCAGGTATCTAAGTTCAAATCCTGGATAGGGTTGTTTGCATTTCGCATAGTACTAATACCCTTGGGAAAGGTATGAGTCCAACTTTTTGGTTACTATTATTACTATAAGATATAAGTATGTATTTAGCCAATCCTTCGTCATAGACAGGATGTGACACAATGTCAATGTATAAATAGAGTAAAATTTGTTTGAATTCAGAGTTTTCCTTCTCTTAAATTGGTTGTTCAACCAAGGATAAAGAACACAATCTTCCCAACTGTTTACTAATAACTAGAAGGGGGATGAGCAGGATGTGACACATGGTCAATTTCTTAAGCCAAGTTTAACAGGTTTGAATTCAGAGTTTACCTTCTTCTAGACTGGTTGTCTAACCAAAGTGAAAGAGCCTTATCCATCATACAATTTACCCATAGATGGAAGGAGAATAGTTGGATGCATACCATTTCCAAACTATGAGTAGATAGTAAGGCAAACGGGGCTTTGAAACCTTGGTATGGTAACTGATCTAGGAGAGAAAAAATTCTGAATTTAAACTAGTTGGAGACCTGGAGAGGGATGGGTTCCATCAAGACATACTACATGAGTATTGCTACCACAGTCAAACCAGTGATATAGTGTATATTTATGGCACTTTTGTTTTACAAGTCTAAAAGTTAAGAATCTACTAGTGAAATGATTTTGAAACCTGGGAAACTTTGAAAATTCTCATTACTTGATAAATGAAGAGATTGAGTAGTCTGTTAAAAATTGTACAAGCTTTTGCTTGGCAATATACATATATAATCACATATATATGAATTTGCTTTATATTATATATATTATATATATATATAATATATAAGTGAAAGATATATCTATAATTCATAGATGCATGGGTGTTTATTTATGTAATAACTGCATAAGTACACTTGTTCAAGGAGCCTTATGATAAACTCACCTGCTTAAATACCTACATGCTAAGCTTATAAGTCAGCTCTTTACTCTCGTCTTCATCATCATTTTCTACCAGCAACCTGATGAGAAACCCAATTTTAGTACATTATCGACATACTACTATTTTCGGAGAATAAGTCTTAAGTCTTGAATAGTGTCCGAGTCAAAGCAGTTAACCCCTGTCTGAACCAGATTTATTCCCTCTGCATTGATAGCCTCTTTGCTTAATTATTCTTTGCATTTTTCGTTCTTTTTTCTTTCTTTTTTTTTTCTTTTTTCCTTATAGACATCTTTTATGGACAAGAAGATAAAAAAAAATTCTTCTCTTATATAAAATAGATAAATTGCCACAATGGTTCATTAGCCTTATTTTCTATTCCCTTTTTTCTCTTCTTCTATCCCCCCTCCCCCTTTCTCTCTCTCTCTTTCTCTCTTTCTTTTCCAGAAATAAAAAAATCGCATATTTTGTATTGTAAAGTTTCTGACAGTAAGAAGAATTTCTGCCTCAATTTGCTGAGCCTCATTTTCAATGTAATGAAATTTCCTGAGTTTTACAAGGATCCCAACCATCCAACCATTTTGATTGCTCACTTGGTCTCCCATGTTGCATAGCAAAAAGAATATTCAATAATTGTTACCACTTCATCTCTCATAACTCAAAACTCACTGCGCTTGAATTTTCATTCTTATTTTCTTCACTAATCATATTTTTTTCTTCTTTTCTTTTTCCCTTGGTTTTTGTTGAATGCACTTGGAAATAAAGTTGTGTTGTATTTGTCTTTTTTTTTCTTTAAATATTTCTCTTGTGCTTTTATCCCTGTAACAATTTTTGTCAGATTTTCTTCTTTTTTTTTTTTCATTATATTTCATTGGCTTTTACCATATTTTTCTTTTGCATATCATTTTCTTTATTCAACTTTCACTTTCACTATCTCCTATTTTCTTCTATCTCTATTTTTATTTATTTTCACCATGTACTTCTTTATTTTCCTTCCTTCTGTTTTTTTTTTTATTTCTCTTTATTCTTTCTCACCTTCTTTCATTTCTTCTTCATGTTTCCTTCTCTTTCAATCTATTTCTCTGTCTATGTATATCTATCTGATCACACATGGACATTATAATTTTTTGCTCTTTCATTCCTTATCTTCTCATTTTCTTTAATTTATTTTCCTTATGTTGAGGAAAATTGACAGTCATGTGATAATATCAATCAATTGTAGTGGAATCATCAATTGATGAACTTGACTATTTGGCACTTTAACATAAATTCACCTGAATTGGTGACATTCAAAGTCAAAAATTCCATTGCAAACTTGGACGCTAAAGCCACAGACTTCTCACATTTTTATCTTAGAATTGCTTAAACATATAGTAGATAATAGAATGATAAAATATATAATATCAGTGATGATATCAGTAGAAAATATATATTACTATATAAGATACCACTCTTTTTGGTTTGTGAGGCCACACCAGAGGGAAGTTGCAAAATTAGCAACAAAGTGAGTAGAATTTTTCTGTGACCATGTGTCTGACTTTTCCTTTTCTAATATGAACAACCTCATCTCTTCATCATGTCTTTGTTTCTTCATCTTCACTAAATTTCTTCAAGTCACACACAAAACTACAAAAAATGAATAAAAAAAGAGGGAATATCAGTCTAAATATTTCACATGATGCAAGTTTGGAAGATTTTGCCATAAATTAATGATTAACTTAATCGGGGCTTCTGTATTCTGTGATTTGCCAAGAGCTTAGCATCTTGAAATGAAGTTTGTAAAACCTTATCAGATAAATTTAACTGCTGAACAAATCAATTCTTTCAATCCAACATTTTTCCTTCTGGATTTATCAGATCTGAAGACATGTTTGTTGGTCATTGTTATTATCACTTTTATTTTCATGTGTATAAGGCATGGATCAGATTGTAGTGTCTGCCAAGGATCAGATTTTGTTTTGCTAATATTTCAATGTTTATTCACATCACCATAATTACAAGGGTTATACATACACACACACACACACACACACACACAACACACACACACACACACGCAAAATAGATAAAATTATGTAAAATAAATTGGAAAACAAAGTGTTGGTCATTATGAAAACGAGAAAACCAATTTATGTTCATAAATACAAAATAAAAGTCCCAATAAACACTTCAAATATTAATCTGCATTTTTTTGTTGATCATAAAAGTTTTTTTACATTCTGATCAATGAGCAAAGATTTTGGAAGTCTGTATTGGAGAAGATTGTAATTTGTGGGGATTAAAATAAAATTCAAATAAAAAATTAAAAACTCCCATGAGCCTTCACTGTAAGAACCCTCAGAGCATGTGTGGAAAAAGGACCCACTTCTGATCCCCAAAATAATTTCTTGGCCATTCGAGTTTAGGCCTTAACTGGGGCAAGACACTACGACTGGCTAGAGAGAAATTTCCTTGCCACATGGTGGCTATGAACTGTGAATAAAGCCTAAATTCTAAAACTACCTTTTGTCTTTCTCTTTCTTTTTCCTTCCTTGAATTCCTTTCTTTTCAGCATGACCACTAAATGAGATGAATAACCAGCTACCTTTTTAGACCTAAAACATTAAACGTCTTGCCACCCCACAAATTCACAGTATGTCATTACTGTAAAGAGCTTTTTAAGCAGTATTTACATTGATTATACATGCATGCACGCACATACATACATACACACACTTAGAGAGAGAGAGAGAGAGAGAGAAAGACTCACATACATACATACATACATACATAAACTTAAAGGAGAGAGAGGAAAGACACGCACATGCATACACTCACTCACACATGGCAAAATGGTTATCACGAAAATCTACACAGTAAACTACATTCAAATCATGAATGAGGCTGCTCTGTTTCACTTCACCATTGAAACAATATTTTTTTTCACTCCAGCTGTGAGTAAATAGTAGGGCAGAATGGGCGCTTTAACCTTGGTATGGTAACCAGTCTAGGAGAAGGAAAACTGAATTTAAACCAGTTGTATACTGCTTAAAAACTTTGTGTTGCCTCCTGCACATAGTGGTAATGGGTAATCATATGCACATACATAAAGATACGTGCATATATACATACATACAGATGCACACTTAGATACATACACATATATACACATACTTACACACATGCAACTTCTCTGTTCCCCTTTCTGTCTTTCTCCTTATTTTCTCTTTCTCCTTATTTTCTTTATTCTCACCATTCCTTTTCTCATCTCTCCCTTCCACTTGCACTTCCTCTGTGTTTCCTCCCTCCCTCCTCACTCGTCCCCTGTGTTTCCTCCCTCCCTCCTCCCCCTTCCTCTATTCCCATCCCTCCCCTCCTGCTTCCTCTATCTCTTCCAATGAGCATTGAAGTGACAAAATTTGGAATTAAAAATAATCTATCTGCTTTTCCTGCACACTCAATAACTGCTGAGATATTGACTTTCCTTTCCATGTAAAGACACACACATGCACACACGAACACATACATGTAAAGACACACAGACACATGTAAAGACACATGCATACACATAAGTACATAAAGATACACACACACAAAGTAAAGATCCACACACACACACAGGTAAAGATCCACACAAACATATAGGCACATATGTATAGACATACAGGTACATGTATGCTCATAAATACATAAGATACACAGGTAAAGACACATGCATGCATGCATGCACACACACACACACACAACACACACACACTACCATCAGTATGCACATATATATATATATATATATATAATGTTCATATGGAGATCATTAAAAACGTTCTAAGACCCACGTCTTAAAAAAACTAATTTTTATCTTAATTTCTGTACCTATACAAAAAAGTAAGAGGTATGCAACAAATCTAAAAACAGACAAAACAGAGACAAGTAATTATAAAGGATCAATGGCCCTTACAGTTCATTTACACATTATTATATATATATATATATATATATATATATATATATATTGATCATGGGGATTCACTTCATGGTGACAGATTTCTTTGACATTGTCACTGGAATCCTAACAAGGAAATACACTAGCACTATACATGTCTATAATCTGTCTAGACTATGTACTCAGAACATCACTAGATATCATAAAAAGGAAAAGCCTCATCCTAAAAAAAGGCTGACGATACTCTACACAGACTATTACAGATGTAGACTACACAGATGATCTGGCACTGCTTGCAGATACACCAGAACAAGCAGAATCCGTGCTGCAATGGCTAGAAAAGGCAGCAAGAACGATTGGCCTCTGTGAATGCAGATAAAACTGAGTTTGTGTGTTCCAAACAAGATGGAGACATCTCCGAACATGATGGTAAGCCTTTAACATTGTAGATAACTTCACATACCTAGGTAGTAATATTTCATCCACAGTAAGTGATGTTAATGCATGCATAGGGAAGGTATGGCCTGCTATAGATAGATTATCCATCCTATGGAAATCTGCTCTCACTATGTTTAAGTGAGAATTCTACCAAGCAGTAGCTGTGTCAGTGCTACTATACAGCTTCAACACATGGACCATAACGAAGCTCTTGGAAATAATTTGGTTTGTTTTGTTTTACGGCATATCAACCTCAGTGGGTCATTTAATGCCGATAAAGTTTTGAAATAAATCAATTCTTAATGGATAATACAATTTTTTTATAAATACATTTTTCTATTTAACCCATAAATGAGACCCTAACAAGTACTACCACTCTGGGTCAGAGTGGACCAGGGAGTAATGGTGATGAAGGGGTGCTCCACATTCCCCAAACCTCCAAAACAGGAACCTCACCATCAGATAGAGTTTAACGTCATTCCCAGGACATGTAGACCTGCAGCCACCGCCTTCTAGCACCCATATGATAAAAAGGGGTTGGGGCTTGCCACTTAGAAATAAATTAAATGGGAGCTGCACTTGTCTTTAATACCCTTATATATATATATATATATATATATATATATATATACATACATACACATATGCATATGTATATATACACTCAGTATCACATACAAATGTATGTGCATGTTTTGCATATGCAGGGATATATATATATATTATATATATATGTGAGTCTATCTATAATCAATCAATCAATCAGTTAATCAATCAAGCAACCTATATATATATATATATATACATATATATATATATATGCACACACATGTATAATATGCATATATATATATACTTACACAACAATGTGTATATGTATCTTCTGATTTTCGGATGATTTTATTAAGCCAGTGTTTTTTTGCATCTTAATTTCCTTCTCCTTTTAATCTCATTCTCTTTCTCCTTGGATATTTTTTCCCCCCTTTTACGTCTTTTCCATAGTCCTGTTTCTATTCTCTAATATTCTACTACCCTTCACCGTACCGTCTTGCTGCACAGGAACTGATGGCTCCGAACACAGGAAATCAAATTCACAATTAGACCCTAGATGCCTGACTGTCCGTCCGTCCGTCTGTCTGTCTACTTGCCTGTGCTAAAATAAATGAGGCAAAAGACAGAAATGCAAACTTTTAAATCTATCTTCTCATAAACGCTTCCATTGAACAAACTCCGAGGCTATCAATTTCATATGGAATACCTGGACCAACATTTTAAGAATTCTTCATCACCATTTATATCAATAGGAGTTATAATTTGTCTAAATAATACATCTGTCTATCCATCCTTACATACTCAGACACACTCTCTTTGTCATGACTGGTAATGCATCTAGCAGCTATTTATAGGAAACTATATTGAGATTACATTCTTTTCTCTCATCTACTATTTTAGAATTCTGTTTGCGCAGTTACAATCAAAAGGACTTGCAGTGGGACAGGAATAAATTGTATTTAAACCTTTTCTCAGGGTAATCTCAATGATTTATCATCATCATCATCATCATCATCAGGGTGTGCTGACAGCACAGATTCCCTTGACACTCTCTCACCATCCATTTCTATTGGATCTCACTCTTAGTAAATCCTCTAAGCAGCATCCAGTGTCTGCACAGAGTTGATGAAGAAGTTTTTACTGGTCGGCCAAGAGAGGTTTGTCGATGTATAGGAGTCCATAGGAGAATGTCACTTATGAGTTCATCCTTACTTCTACAGCAGTGCCCAGTATATCTTGTGCATCATATTTGGATGGTTTGTGAGATTGGAAGTTGATGTCAATATATACATAAGCAAAGAATGGACCACTATTGATAGGTCATCAACCGTATGGAAATCTGATCTCTCTTGTATGGTATGCACTAATAGAAGATAAAATGTGAATGATGCCAAGCTGTAGCTGTGTTAGTACTACTGTATGGCTGCAACACTTGGACTCTCAATAAACATTTGCAATATAAGCAAGATAAGAACTTGAATTATCAACAACTCCACTCATTTCTTTATAGTCTTTATAAATAAGAGAAGGAGGGAGCAAAATATTTTTGACCCATGAGAAGAGAACCCCTAGACCAGTTGCCTAACCAAGGTTAAAGATCCCAGTCTACCCTACTATTTATCCATAGTTGGAGGAAGAATAGTTGGAGTTGTACCTTTCCCAAGGGTATTAGTGCTATGTGAAATGCAAATATTTACATTTTTACAGAACTAATTTCTATAAATGGCCAACAATTTAAATATGTCCACACACATATACACACACACACCAAATTCCTACCAATCTACCAATTTTCAAAATGGAACATTAGATGTATATTTATATAATCGATTTTTCTTTCTAGATCCACAATCTAAGTTTAAGGGAGGAGTAGCTTTCAAAGTAGTTTTGACTAAGGAGAAGAGAAGCTCTTAGTTTGAATTCAGTTTTCCTTCTCCTAGACTGGTTGCCTTACCAAGGTTAAAGATCTCAGTCTACCCTCCTATTTACCCATCCAAAGGTATTAGTGCTATGTGAAATGCAAACAGTCAGGTCCAGGATTGGAACTCATTGTGCCCATTTCCTACAAACAATAACCATTACACTGCGCATCTCTGCAACTACACAAGCATTTTGCATGCTGTTTTGAACATATTCTGGAAGAAGCATCCTATAAAACAACAGATATACAACAATGTACCTCCTATATTTGCTGTACTGTTGGGTATATTGTGACCAGTAGAATCTGGAAAAGTTTTTTTAGGACACAGGAAAAATAAACGAAGACAATTTGGAAAATGAAAAACTAAATCCAGACTTGAAAAAAAAATTAAGAGAAAAATAAATAAATAACCAGAAAAAAAAAAAGTGTAATTTCGAAGATAACTTTTGTGTTTTATTGAGAAATCTATGTGCAAATGTCAAAATCAAAATTGGACATTTTCTTTCTTTTTCTCTTTGACAGGTTTTTTTTCTTTTCCGTGTTGAGACACGAAGATAGAAGAAAGTATTTTCTTTCTACTTTAGTTCTTATTTATTTATCTTTTTAATCAGAAAATATGCTAATGTTATTTAGAGATGAGTGAGCAGAATGCTGAACCTGAACAATATTGTTTTAATTAAGTTCATTAAATTCCATTCTTTGTCTACAAGGTCAAAGCAAAACTGTGTTCCCTTTCTCTGTTGGAATACAAGGAATGGGTTTTGATTCTTTACTCCCCCCCCCAGGTCAAGATGTGGCCTAGAATAGACTCAAGGGGGGAGATAGAGTTAGAAGGTAATGCTGAGTGTGGGTATTCATGTTGTGTGATTGTGGAAAGATAGTTTCCTGGTTTCTGAGAGTAAACTCCTGTAATTCTCAATTGGTTCCAGTTGCAATGTCTTTGGTAAATGTCCTTTGCTAACCAAATTTTCAATTTTGGTTATCATTGACATTTTTTTTCTTTTTTTGTGTCTTTTTGACATCCTATTTAGTTTTATTTCCTGTATTTTTACAACTTTAAAAAAAATATTTTTTGTTATTCTTGTTTTATCTGTTGTATTAATTATTACCATTTCTTTTTAATTTTTCATATTATTATTTTAGTTTATTTTGAAAAATATTTCTATAATAATTTTTGTACTTACTTTTTTCTTAATTTATATCCTTTACAATTTATTTAGTCTAAAATGGAATTTACACATGAAAAGCAAAAATAAATTTTATAACATAGAAAATTTGATTTTTAATGTTTAATTTATTTAAAAAAATAGTTTTCTGTTTTTATTTAGATTTTGATTTTTTAATTTCAATGTTAATTTTATACTTAGTCTTTTCTTTCTTTTCATCTTTTTTTATTTTTTATTTGTTTTGATTTTCTTTTCTTTCTCTTTTCTTTTGCTTTACTTTTTTCTTTGTTTCTTTTTATTTTCCTTTCTCTTATTTTATCTAATTTTGTTTTTATTTTTTGTTTTGTTTTATGTTTATTTTATATTCTTTTCTTTTTTCATTTCATTTTTCCTTCTTTTTCTTTCTTTTCATTTTTCCTTCTTTATCTTTCTTTTCATTTTTATTTCTTTTTCTTTTACTTTTCATTTCTTTGTCTTTCATTTTATTTTATACTTTTTTAACTTTTTCTTTTTGCAATTTTCTTTTTCTATTCATTTTTTATTTTCTTATTATCTTCACCTTTTTATTTTCTTCTCCTTTTTCCTTTCAATTATGTTTTCTTTAATTCTTTAAAAACCTTGTCATATTTTATAATAGTTTTCCTGAATTTATGACATTTTTTGTGATATTTAAAGGTTGTTGGATTAAGAAATGTTGTATACAGTAAACATCATATAAATATATACATATGTATGTGTGTTCATTATCATTATTTGTAAATATAAATTAAGTTACAAAGACTTGAGAATTTACATATATATTATTATATTATTAGAAAACATTTACAATCACTGACAAATTATGGAATTACAAACTTGGAAGATATTAAACCAAGTAATTTTTAAAACAAATATAACAAAAAAACAATTTTTGCTTAATGGGGGAATCTTTATGAAGTTAAATAATCTAAGTTTATGGTATATTTTTCTCCAAAGAGAAAATTATGCAATCATCTTTTAATTTTCATTTTTAAAACATGTTCAATATCATTATTACATAAGAATATTAAAATTCTATGAAAAGTCAATTGTCAAATATTCACAAAAATTTCAACACTTTAGATGAATTTATGTGAAAAATAGGTTTTTCCTAAAATATATATGGAGAAATATTTTTTATATTATATTTAATTTTATAAAATCTGAACAAAATAGATTTTACTCGTACGATTTTTTAATTTTTCTCAAAAAGATAAGAGTCTGAATAATTAAATCAGAATTTTTTAGAAATGTTTTGGAGGTCACTAATGTCGTAAAACAAAAATATCTCAGTGGAGTGAATATGATGCTTTTTAAGTAAGTAATTAATTTTTTTTCTAATATTAGATATTTTATTTATTAACCCACCCCACCCCACTCCACTCCACTCATGCTATATCTTTAGTTAAATTTATTTTTACACCACTCGAAGTGTGTTTTTTTTTTCTTTTTTTGTTAGTTATTTTGATATATTTGGGTTGTTATCTTTAAGACAGAATGAATGATATTTATTGGGAACAACAATATAGAATTAACTAATTAAAACAAGTTTAAGTATAATTCTAGGTATGCAAATGTGTTTGTTGTTAAAAGAGGGAGGGAGGGAGGGATTGTGTAAATATTAAAAAGCTGTTGAAATTGAAGGATTGAACCCGGAATCCAGAGATAACTGTCACTTAGAACTGTCTTAACCTAACTACCTTATCCACTAGGCCATGTGTTCAATTGAGTGTGAATTTTGGGAACTTATAAACCTAATGACTTGTTTTGGCTAGAATATCTACCTATTCATTTTTATGTATGTTTTTTTACCTAGACTCATTTTTTTTTCAATCTGATCTAGCCTTCTTGATTAGTTCCTGAGTCCGAAAAGAAGGTTCCCGGGTTCGACAAGAAATACCTGAAGAAGGCAGGAGGGCATATCAGCCGAAACGTTGTACAAATAACAATGAAGATAGGGACAATAGTCCGAATAATGCAGATAATACTAAACAAGTTTTTGTTTTCTAATTGCATTTGTTCAAAAGAGTTTAACTAAGACCTGTCTATTTTATTTAAAACTGTATTTATTCATTAATAGATAAATCTTTTCTATAATATCTTAAAAACATTTTATTCTAGAGAGAAACATACACATCTTTATCTATGAAACAACTCCTTGTGGTCGAGAGATCTATAAAATCTGAATCCCTAATAGCAAACAACAAGTTTGATTGTGGTTACAAAAAACCCTGAAAAAACTTTTCCAGCACATCAAATATAAATGCCTAGGGTTTACTTGAAATCTATACTTTAATGAGATTTCTGTGGTTGACCAAGGATTTAAGTGTGAAAAAAAAAAAGATCCATAGAAAATGAGTAGAAAAAGTGAAAGCATCAAGTGTGCTGTGGTAAAGACAATTTGAATATATTTTGCCCAGTATCAGCAAAAAAGTCTCAAATACCAAATGAATCTTGTGAAAAGGAAGAAAGAAAACTTTTAACAAAGGAGCCATAAAATTCTCTCGCTGAACCCCCATCTTCCAAACTCATCCACCTGGTTTTTTTGGGACACATAACTAGACAGGAATGTACTTTCAAACTGAGACATGAGGTCACTGTTTGTAAATGCTACTCAGGGTATGGAATACAAAAGGGGTACTGGATTTAAGGCTGGATGAACCTAGGGTACCAGATAGCCAAATGGGAGCAGGTCAAAAAGTAAAGCCTTTCATTAACAAGTGCCTCTGTGAGTTATGTTTTGTGCTTAAGGGTCAGGGAGCAGGCTGTTGGGTGCTGAGTCCTTACTACTGGATAGGACACTTAGGGACCAGGGGGCTATGGAGGGTTTTGTAGTTAGCCGGGGGGGGCAGGTAGAAAATAGGTAGGTAGAGTGATGATAAAACTAACAAGGGTTGTCACCTGTAAAGTGCAAAAGATAGAGGGTGGTGAGTGAGGTGAGCGAAAGGAGGATGTGTGTGTGTGTGGAGGGGTATTAAAGTTTAAAGTGGGGGGGGTCTGGATGATACAGATCAGCCAGTTTTCACAAATGGGTGTAATAATTGTTTACTGCATTGTAAAAAAAACAAAAAAAAAAAAAAAACAGAACTATCTCCAACTTGCAACCACTTCAGTAATATTACAAAAGTTTTTATTTTTCTTCACTTTCAAGTTTAATATCTATTTAATATATTAATATATAAATCATAAGCTCTGAGATATAAATAAATAAACACAGGTAAAATCACACACACACACACATTCATATGTAAATACATTATATGGAGGTGTGTGGCGTAATGGTTAGAGTCATAGGAAATGGACTCATTGACCAGAGTTCAAATCCTGCACAAGGCATTTCACAGTTCTAATACCCTTGGGAAAGCTATGAAAACATATTCTCCCTCCAGCTATGGGTAAAATAGTAGGGCAGAATGGGCTCTTTAACCTTGCTTGCCATGACAATCTCTCGCCAACCACCCCTATCATTCATTGACCCAGTGAGGTCCTCCGCACAGCATGCTGTATCCATACATAGCTGGTCTATGTAGGTCTTCGCTGGATGGCCCACACTAGCATGTCCATGTGCTGGTTTCCACAGTAGGACATCACTTATAAATTCATCCTTACTTTTCCAGCTGTGTATATATATACACAAATATAAATACACACATATACATATACATATACAAGTAAGTAAAAGTAAAGTCGTCGGTCGGCCTAATGTCGGTATGAGCCGTACAGCGAGGGAGTCTATCCCCTTTTCACTAGCGCTAGACCAAGGAGATTATTTTTAGCACTGAGGTGGAGCGCCACACCTACCATCAGCTCTCTACCGCACAGATCCCTGTGCTACTCATACGCTGAGTTGGCGAGGGGTGGTATCCAACTAGGAACCTTGTGGTTTCTAGCCGAACACTCTACCGACTGAGCTAACCCGGCCCATATATATATATATATATATATATATATATATATATATATATATATATATATATATGTATATATACACAAATACACACACAGACATATATATATATATATGTGTGTGTGTGTGTGTTGTGTATGAATGAGAAAAAATGGAAATGAATCTGACAGATATATTGGAAAAAAAATATATATATATTTGGTATGGATGAAATTTATTGTTATTTGTTGACCTGTGTTTCGACCAAAATTCGGTTACACACAGTATTCTATTTAAAGTTATTTCAAATATAAAAAAATAAAATAACAATAATAGAAAACAAAATTAAGCATGAAAACAATATAAATATATACATATGTATAAATATATGTTCAGGTAGCGAAAAACATGAAGTCAACTGATAGTTTCTATATTGAGCATTCTTTACTTAAAAATATTGTATACTATATTATCAATATATATATATATATATATATATATATATATATATTGTGCACATGCACACAAATATATATTAATAAATGATAGTTCTATTTGTGTGTTAAACATTAAAATGATATCCCTATTGATATAATTTTTGGCATGAAGAATTCACCAGACATCTGCTTAACAGAAAAGAACAAAAAGCCCAAAATCTCTGCTGCAAACCATTTCATGGGGACACACTCTAAATACATCATCTGCATCACACATGATAAATGTGGACAAAAAAATGCACTTTTTTCCTGCAAAATTTCAGCAGAAAACATAAGTTAAAAATAGTTGTTTTTCTCTTTTTCTAGAATAATGCAACAGAAAATTTTGTCTAAAAAGTGATGAAAGATACATTTTATTTAAATAGTTTAACAGATAAAACACATTAATTAAAAAAAAAAAAAAATACCAAAAATCAACTGATAAATTTTAGCAAAATATTTGGTAAATATTGAATAAAAATGCTTCCATTCAAAATTTTGGAGAAAGTATGTTTTTAATTAGGATTAGGACCCCTAATTAATGTGATGATTTATTTTATTTTAAAAATTTTGTATGGACACAAACTAATGTTTGTGACACAAGTGAAAATACATCCCAAATTTGTATGAAGGTTGATTTTATCAATAATTGTTTGTAGCATCAATATTGTCCTATAAGCCATGTCAGATATCACTGCTTATATATATATATATATATATATATATATATTTGTAAATAAAAAGGCCTTAAATACCATGGGTATCATGGTTATGGACCATTTCCACTTTCCATAACCACAATACCATGGTATTTAAGGCCTTTTTATTCACAAATAACTTTGCTCTGTTTACAATAATTAAACATTGAGCTCTCAACGGAACCTGAACTCTACAACAAACTACTGGTAGAGAATAGGACCAGCCTAGAATCACCTTGTACCAAGAAACTTGGTACCACCAAAGTGTATATATATATATATATATATATTTAATCCCAAAATCTGGAGAAGAAATCTTCCTTGCGCCATAGGTTTTTTTTTTAATGTCGTAGTCTTCACTCTTATTGTCAGTCACATTTATTTATTTATCTATTTATATACATAAATACACAAAATTATGAACATGAACTCTTAAGTTTCATGAGGTGTATACAATCACATTTTCTGTCTGACGATTGTCCACATCACTTGACAATTAATCTAACAGACTTCTAGTCAACATAATTTCATATTTTTCTGTGTTGTATATGTGGCATTGAGCACCTTTTCTTGCAAACTTTTCTCATTTACATTTATTTTTATACTATAATATATAATATTATATATACACTAACATATGTATATATAATAGATGGGGAGAAGCCTTATTGGTTATATTAGTAGCATGGAAAAGTAAAAGATAATAAAAAAAACTTAACAAACCGTCATCCTGTTATATTTTTATTTCAACCAGAAACTCAAAATGAGTCTAGCCTCATCAGACAGTTTTACTAATACAGAGAATCTCAAAAAGAAAGAAAATATACCAACAGATAACTCTTCTCATATATATATATATATATATATATATATATATATAGGTTATTTCCTATAAGTCTAGCATAAACAAAGGGGAACCACTCTTGACTGATAAATTATTTATTTAGTTTCCATTAAACTAACCCTAAACCCGCCTTTTTTCCTAGTAGATCAATAAATAAATAATTTATCAGTCAAGAGTGGTTCTCCTTTGTTTATGTTAAACTTATAGGAAATAACCTATATATATATATATATATATATATATATATATATATATATATATATGGGCAAGTTGTGCTGTTTCAAATATTTTTGTTTTTACCAAGCGCAATGGTTATGGTTAATATTTGATTCCATATAAAAGCCAGGATGATGAATTCGGATATTCAAGTTTGCACTTGAAGGATTAATACAACACAATCTTTCTACATTATCATTTTCCCCGTTTATCCTTGTGTTAGTCTTAGCTAGGTAAATATTCTATACACATACACAAAAAAGAAACACATGCATATTATACACACACACACAGATTTATATTATATATATATATATATATATATATATATATATATAAAAGTAGATACACTTGTATAGTCAAACATTTATCTAAATAGGTACACATATAAACATACATTTCAACTCATAATCAGCAAATTCTCCAAAGTACACACTACACATTCGTATACACTTAGTTTGAAAATCCTGTACATATCAATTCACATTCATACACTGTTTTTATAATAAAAAGCATGTCTGTCAAGAGTCGTAGGGACCCATGTTATCCAATCTTCCTGCAATTATAATGGCCCCCTTGTGATGGTAGTGGTTGTTCATTGGTTAAACGGCCGAGTAGGGGACAGCTTTCTAACAAGACAGGTGAGTCAATTCAAGAGACTGACCCAGCTGCACACCCAATAATCCATCCTGTTGGGTCCATGGGGGCCCAAGAGAAAAAGAGAGCATGTCTTCTTTCTATTATCAACTGATTTAATAACCTGAAAGATTTTTTGTATTGTGTTTTTTTTTGTTGTTTTTGTTACCCTTTTAATCATTACATCAGAATTCTTTGGTTACTTGTCCACTGCTTAAAAATCCACATCAGTACATACAAAAATGCTTATATCAATCTCATCTTATTATAATGGAGGTTCAGTGTCTTTCTGTCTGTAACTGAAACTATGTCACTGCTTATGTCACAATACCTTCAGAAATTGCATAAGTTTATCAATGAGTATTTGATTTAGAGTCAAAATCATTAATACATGGAATCTTCTTATTATAATGGAGGTTCAGTGTCTTTCTGTCTGTAACTGAAACTATGTCCCAGATGCTTTTCCACACAGATCAGATCACCCAACCTGTGCTAGTCATGAATAGGCAGGGACCAGTATCAAATCTAGAAGCTTGCTCATAAAAGTCATCAACAGCCTATGAACATTTCATCCCACCCAAGTCTATAAATATATATATATATATAGATAGATAGATAGATAGATAGATTACAGAGGACTTTAAGAATTTAATAATATTCTATTATTTTCATTTTTTTTACAAGAATATCTTCAAATTAATATATATATATATATATATTATATATATATATTATTATATATATATATAGAGAGAGAGAGAGAGAGATGAATATATTAATAGATAGATACTTTGGTTCTCAACCGGGGTTGTCATATGGCCTCCTGGAGACCATATAACATTTTTTAGAGTCTAGGCAAATAAAAAATATTTAATATAAAAATATAACAGGATTTTTAAACCTATGGAGGTGTTCAACATAATAAAATAAAAATCAAAGGCATTCATATGTAAAAAAAAAAAGGGGGGTGAGAATCACTGGATAGATAGATAATTCTTTTTTAAATATTGGTTTTAGATTATTATTCTTTTTAGTTTTTTTTATGTAATTGAAAAAATCATTCTGATTGTTGTTTTTTTTTTATTGTCAATTTTTAATAACATTTTGGAAGAGTTTTTTTTTCTTTTCTTCTAATTTTTTCATTTTTCTTTTTTCATTTTTTGTAAAGAAGGTTTGACTCTTCGGGATTTTTTTCCTTGTTGTTGTCCTTCACAACTACCAATGAAACCCTAACCCTAACCCTGAATAAATATCCTAACATATTCTGTGATTTATAATAAATCTTAGACTTCATCTTTTTAGAAAAGTGGACCATGATGCTTCATGCATTTTTCTCAGGAATATTTCATAAGTTATAAGTGAATGATATGCACATATGGTTCTCTTATACTTCTTGGCCTTTGCAAAAGTGCATTATCCAATAATACAATATTAATCATAAGACAACTTGTCGATAGAAGGGAGGGGAGAGTAAGAAGAGAGAGAGGAGAGAGAGAGAGAGAGAATAAGAAAAGAGAAAAGAGAGATCCTAGTAAAATTAGGAAAGCAGCACATGATAACTAGAGAGATTAAGACAGATAGAAGATAGATACAAATACATACACTCTCTCACACACACACATATATATATAATAATATATATATATATATATATATATATATATATATTTATTGGAGAATATGTGCTTAATTGAAGTCATACCTAATTTTGCAAATTAATTAATTGATAATTAATGAATTAGGCAGGCGTATCTGTTCAAATGTAAGGCTAAACAAGGGTTCAAATCACACACAGAGCAGTCTTCCTGTCTATAACTCTGCTGACGAGGCATAATAGGCTGAAATGTACATACAGAGATTGACTTTTTCTCGATTTGTTCAGCCTTATATTTGAATAGATATGCTGCCTAATTCATTAATTATCAATCAATTAATTTGCAGAATTAGGTATGATTTCAATTAAGCACATATTCTCCCAAAAATTGTCGGCTAAGGCCATATCAAACACATTGTTTGTTTGTTTACTTCTCATATATATATATATATATATATATATATATATATATATATATATATATATATATATATTTTGACCCACCTTGTATTTTGAAAAAAAAAAATAACATTGCATTCATTCTTTATTTCTATCTTGGTAAATACAGCCTTAAACTTGGTATTTTTTTGACACATCTTGTATTCTGAAAAAAATTAATGAATGGAACGTTATTTTTTTCTGAATACAAGATGTGTCAAAAAGTTTTAAAAATCTTGATACTTTTTTGACACACCTTGTATATATGTATATTTTTGTTTTGAGTTTCTATATACTTACACACATACAGTAGAATGAATTAATATCTATCAGCTGAGGTTATTTTGTAATTACTTAGCAGAGGAAAGGCATGAATTCATTTCTCCCTTCAATGTTTCTCATTGCTAAATATCTTGATAATGATACCTCATTCTTGGCATGTCACAATGTTTAACAGCAGAATGTATGGGTGTATGAATACTTGGTAAAACCACTCACCCAGGGCTCGACATTAACGCCGTCCCGTCGACGATAAAAATTACATCCAGGACGATCAATGTCATCCAGGACAGTTTGCTGGGGACGGTAAAAATTTTTCCTAAAAGTTAGTACTACATTCTAATATTGGCCGTCCAACAATTGCCCAAATACTGACCTCAAAAAACGGTCTAGTTCTAGACTTAAAATTATTAATGGCAACAACACTGAAGAAATAGACACAGTCACACAGTATATATTTTTATGATTGGAAAATGTCCGCATAAAGATGGAAATAGAATAAATTTTAGTTTATAACATTTTTATTTTATTATTCTTGATTATAAATAAATGTTTCTGTCAACTGCTTCAGCTTTTCTTAATGTTTTATTACATGTTATTATGCTACTGATGACTGACAAGTATAGATGATGCTAATGAATTAAACAAAAATATTTTGATTTTCGGGACGGTCCTAACCCCATTCGGGACGGTTGATAATTTTTGTTCGGAACGGTCATGAAAAAAGTTTGTGTCGGGGTCTGCACTCACCCATAACTATTTGTCCACCAACTGTCAAAAGGAAATGGAATCCGAGATCTAAATTCAAATTCTAGATAAACCTATTTGCATTTCATTTTGTGCTGATGTCATTAGGAAAGGCATGAATCCACCTTTTCTACCCCCAACAATGGTTAAATAGTAGGGGAGAATGGGTTCTTTAGCCTTGGTGTGGCAACCAGTCTAGGAGAAGGAAAACTCTGAAGAAGGTTTGAGGACATGTGTATATACAATAAAGATGAGACAATAGACAAATAAAATCTAAATAATATTAATCTCTTTTGTTCTGATATTATTTTCTTTTTCTCAAGGGGGATTTTGTAATTGGCAGACGATGATTAAAAGTTGAATTGGTATGACCAGTAAAAGAATCAGGCCAATAGGAATTTTATGAGATAAAAATTAACCAAAGATGGTTTGACATAAAAAAAAGGAGCAGAAAAAGGAAAACTTAAAAATCAAACAATTTAAAGGGAATGATTTGGGTGAACAAAGTTAGTGTCGACAAAAAATATTGAAGAAGAAAAATTAACAAAAACAATAAAGAAATAAAAGAAAACAAAAATAATTTAATGAAGTGAAAAAAAAAAGATGGAATAGAAGAAGAAGAAGAAGAAGAAGAAGAAGAGAAGAAGAAGAAGAAGAAGAAGAAAGCAAAAAAGAAAGAAGATGGAGGAAATAAAGAAAAAACTGATAAAATGAAGAAAGTAGAGAGAAAAAAAAAATAAAGAAGAAGAAAGCCAAAAAAGAAAGAAGAGAAACAAAAAAAGATAAAATGAAGAAAGTAGAAGAAAAAAAAATGAAATAGTAGAAGAAGAAAGAAAAAAAAGAAGAAGAAGAAGAAGGAAAAAAAGAAAAAAGAAAGAAGAAAAAAGGAGAAAAAAAGAAAGGAAGAAAAAAGGAGGAAAGAAAGAAAAAGAGAAAAAAGAAAAAGGAAAAAGGAGGAAAGAAAAGAAGAAAAAGAGGAAAGAAAGAAGAAAAAGAAAAGGAAAAAAAGAAGAAAAAGAGAAAGAAAGAAGAAAAAGGAAAGAAAATGAAGAGGAAATGAAGAAATTACAAGGAAATCAACAGAGAAAGAAAGAAAGAAGAAAAGAAAGAAGAGAAAATGAAATATATCAGGAAATAATGTTTCTTTCAATTTCCTTTTCTTAATCTTTCAATATTTTTTGTTACACACATTTTTTATACTGGAACGAAATCTGATTTGTATTTTTGTATCAAGAGAATCTTGTAACACTATGTCAAGTCACAGAAGTTAAGGAGTAATGAGCCTGTTCATTTTGGAGATGGGTAACCACTAAATAATAACAGGTACTGTAATCAATCTAAAGTTATATAATGTCCTTGGGAAAAGCATGCATCTATCTCTTCTCCCCCTAGCTATGGGTAAATAGTAGAGAAGATTGGGTTATTTAGTTGTAGTTAGGCAAGCAGTCTAGAAGAAAAACTCTGAATTCAAGCCAGCTGTACTCCTCTTTAAATTTTACCTTGTGTCACATCCTGCCTTTAGGTATAAATAAATATACATGTTTCTCTGAATGTTTGAGATGAGGCTTGATGATTAGTATTATCTGCATTATTGGACTATTGTCCCCATCTTTATTGTTATTTGTACAACGTTGTACAAATAACAATAAAGATGGGGACAATAGTCCGAATAACGCAGATAATACATGCACATGTATACTGATTTATATACACATGCGAATATGCACACTCATATGCACAAACATGAATACACTCGCTCACATATACACTTCAACATATACATGAACACATTCATATGCATACTCACACATATAAATATATGCATACACTCACATATGTACACAGACTTGCATATACTCATACTCATATATTTGCATTCCCACTCATAAATATAAGCACATGTCAACATATATTCACACCCACGCAAACAAAAAGATGTACGTTAATATATGTATATCTATAATAAACATCTGAACTGCTGAGAAAATTCATTACATTTTTTAATTAGCAAATGATTCATCAATAATCAAAAGTCATTTTCAGTGATTTCTAAGGTTTCTGCCATTACCATTTGACTCTCATTCAAAAAAAAAATCTGATTTCAAATAAACAATCTTATCTGTAAACAACTTATGACATTTCTTTAGTTTAATATAACTTTATGAATTACTTATCTATTTTTCAACAGCTTGTCATGAATGTTGGTGGTGTGCGTTGTGTAATGGTTATTATCATAGGAAACGGACACAGCAAGACAAGTTCAAATCATGGATGAGGCTGTTTGCATTTCATATAGTGCTAATACTCTTGGGAAAGGTACGAATCTGACTATTCTCCTCCAGCTATGGATAAATATAGGGCAAACTGAGCTCTTTAACCTTGATATAGGCAACCAGTCTAACAAAAGAAAAACTCTGAATTAAAATCAAAGGGTCTCTCTTATCGTTAGTCAAAACTACTTTGAGAGCTCCTTCTAATATGTCAACATATTAAATGTCACTGTGTAATTTCAACATTTTAAACCTAGTCTTTTTCTCTGAGATTAGTTGGTCAGTTCATATACCTTGGTAACAATATCTCTTCTATTGAAATTGTCAGCATATGCATAGGTAAAGTAGGAACTGCTGTTAATAGGTTAACAACCATATAGAAAACTGATCGCTGATAATATAAAACAGGAATTCTTCCAAAGTGTAACCATTGTTTCACTTCTTAAACTTTAACAAAATTCTTAGAGATAAAAGCTAGAGTGAAAGTATACAGAATGCTGCGTAATGTTTGGAATATATCCTGGAACCAACATGCTACAAAACATTAGTTATATGGCCACTGACGTCCAAAACCATCCAAGTAAGTACAGCTGGAGAAGTCAGGAGAAACTCATAAGTAAAGTTCTCTTATGAACCCCTACATGTGGCACACCAGTGTTGGCTGACCAGCAAAAACTTGCATTAATGAGCTTTGTGCAGACACTGGATGCCGTCGAGTGGACTTACCAAGACTGATGATTGATAGAGACAGATGGTGAAAGAGAGTCAAAGGAATCTGTGCTGTCGGCATGTCATAATGATGATGATGCAATAATGTCTGATGCTATCATTAAAGGAAATCTTAGAGACAACTGATAAAAATGGTTTGAATGGTCATCCTTTACTTTATGTTATAAGCTCTGTAGAGTTTGCTATGAAGGGGTACTCCACATTTAATTATCTCAAGAGCTTTTGGAAATACTCCTTCTCTTCAGATAAAAAGAAAATGGCACTAATCCTTAAAGATGTATATCCAGTAAAGTGTTGAAACCAATTGGAAATCAGATCCATGGTCAGAAAAGTTCCAAGACTCTCAGTAATTGGGACTTTGCCTTTTTCCGAGGGGGGGGGGTTCTCACTTTCTTCCAATTTTTTTTTCTTTCTCTCTTTTCATGAAACTTGTACAATAGAGCAAATAAAAATGTCAAGCATGGTTGATTTAGATGAGCCACACAACAAAACAAACTCTGCACTCTTCTTATTCTTCTCTCTCTCTCGCGCTCTCTCTCTCCTTCTATTCCAGCCTTGCTGGTCAGTTGCAAGACTGGATGCAGAGGGTGGGAGTGGCTGTCGTGTATTTATAATGAGTTCAAGGACATTAAACAATCAATGGTTTGTCTGAAATGTTAATTCAGGCTTTGAGCTTAAAAAATATAGAAAGAATAAATGCCAGAGAGACAAAAAAAACAAAAAAAAAAAAAACCCCCAAAACAACAAACCCTCACTCAATACCATAAAGGAAAGAGGACGAAGCAATTCATTTTTATGTTAAAATCTGTTTTTATAACCTGTCTGCTCATTTAAGAGACGCCAGTCCCTTCTGAAAAATCTCTGACAGAGATTGATAGCTGAAAATTGTGATTCCTAATTCAGAAATGTTAATTGTTCAAATAAATAATAGGATTCATATGATCAGACTGTTCAGCTTGTGCAATTGTTGTCACTGAAAAGATTATTTCTGTTCCATCTTATTGTCTTGAAATCCAACAATTCTAAAAATAGATAGAAATGCCAAAAGACAGAGATGAGAGATTGATAGAAATATAGCATGTCACTGTCTGAGGGATAAAATCTCAATTGGAATGTTTTCCAGGCTCAAAATCTATTGCAGGAAAATGAAAGAAGACACTCAAAAGGAAAAAAAGTACCCATCAAAACAATTTAAAAAACAAAAAGAAACAACAAAAAAAACAAACAAAAAAAACAATAACATAAGAAAAAGTAAAAATACACAAAAAAATCCTTGAAAATAAACAAAATCTCAGAAGTCCAAATGAAACATAAAAATCTTGTTTTAATAACATAAATGATAAAAAATTCAAAATGAATTAAAATTGCCTGAATAGACAAGAGACACAAATTTAAAATCATAATTATTATTTTTTTTGCAAGAAATAAAAATGCCCAAATTGGAAAATTAATTTTTAACATTTAAAAAATCTCAAAATAAACGAAAAAGTGCAAAGGTAGAAAAAGTATATTTAAAAAAATTATCCAAAAAAATGGATGACCAAAATGTCCAAAATACTAAACAGCAGACAATACTTCCAAACAAAAATTAACAAAAAAAAAAAAAAAAAAAAAAAAAAAAAATGGGACAGATTTAAGAAGAAAAAATGAATAAAAAATATAATTTTTAAGAAAAAGCAAAACAAAAGTAGAAATAAAAAACTTTAAAAAAAATTATACTAAAATAACTCATCCTGTCAAAATACTCCCAAAGAAATATTGTAATTTTTAGATTTTGGTGCAGGGAGGCTATTTTCAAAGTCTAAATACCTATATATATATATATATATATATATATATATATATATATATAATATATATGTGTGTGTGTGTGTGTGTGTTAACATTTATAATATAGTTTCCAATATCTATAAATAAACAGGGCTCAATATCTAAGGATAGCATAGATACAGAGTCGTTGCTTGGTGTCTGTGTCTTCATGATCCTTATATATATATATATAATTGATAAAGAAAAGTCTTAAATATTGGCAGTTATAAATTTATTTCAACCAAAATTCTCATTTTTGAGAAGAGTGGCTTAATCCTATAGTAGTATGTGTGTGTGTGTGTGTGTAATCCTTTGGTAACTATAAATAAAACATAAATATGTAAGGTATGTACTTATTTTTGGATTCCTACATATTCGAATATATGGTTGCAGAATTTCAATGCTGTACGGTTTGTTAATATTTGTTTTGGTTATATAATTTTACACTATAAATGATAAAATCCAGGTATTTTTGATTAGAATTTAACTTTCTAAACAAAATTGGTTGAGGTGTACTGAGGAAAATACCGTCTTTCTCTTTACCTCTCTTTCCCTTCATCTCTCTTCTTCTATCTCTCTATTACACACTTACTCACTCATATATATATATATATATATATATATATATATATTATTATGCTAAAGCTGAGTGTCTCCAAAAGGCTTTTTTACTGTTTAGTTTAATGACACAAAAATTATACTAAATTATTCCTTAGGATAGTTATGTTTGAAAAAAAAATCCATTTTAATTGGTTCTAATTAGTCGTAATTCGCTATTAAGTCAAAAACTGACCAATCTCTTACTTTACATCCTGCCTCTCTATGTATCTCTTTATTAACTTCTCATTATATATGTTAATTTCTCTGGGAGAGTAGAGAGAGCAGGGGGAGAGATGGGAGAATTTGAAAGGTATTTGTATGTTAATTTCATAACCAGCAACCCATAGCTTAAATTAATGTCAAACATTCCCTTTCTTAGAAAGCTTACAAAATGATTTTAATGTTTTGTCTGGCCATATTTAAAAAAAAAAAGTTAATTCACATTCTAAACTCACATTTCCCTAATCTCAATTATCTATCCAGAGTTGAATGGGTGACCCAACGAGTCACGTTTTATCTAGTATATATAATATATATATATATATATATATATTCAACCCTTTTCAGGATCTCAGCTGCTCAGTTTTGAATGTGAAAAGCCACATTTAAATGATATCCTACTTTTTGTGTAAACTAAAATTCTTTCTCTTTGAATTGATTTAATGAATTCTATTCTTTTTTTTTTTCTAAATCTTTAGACTAACTGCTATCCTTTGTTAGATATTCTACAAAAATTTAAACGTAACCAGAAGACAGTAAGAAAATATTTAAAAAACGATCATGTAAATACTTTTAAATTACCAGATTTTAAATTAATGTCAACTTTCACATGGTAAGTATTTGCACCTATATATACAAGGTGTGTCAAAAAAGTATTGAGATTCTTTGTACTTTTTGACACACCTTGTATACATTTTTAATTTCTATCTTGGTAAATACAGCAAATTATATGTTGCTTAATTGTCATAGCAAAAAGATGATCAGAAAGTTTAAAGTGAAAGAAATAAAAAAAAAAAAAAAAAAAACTAATGACAATGTTTCATCTGAAAGTTTTATAGATAAGCATAAACTTTTATAAATCTCAAGCAAAAAAGAGCTGAAAGGTAGTGATCAGATGTGACTCTTATAAAATGTATCTCAAATTTCTCTATAAAAAAAAAAGTATCATTCATAAATTTTGGGGAAATTTATTAAAAGATTTCATTCCAGTGATTTAACATAAGTATTTTATCTCTTTCCATATATTTGACTTTCAATATAAATTCCCTCATTTTAAATGAGAATTCAGAATAGTTTAAAAAATATTCAAAATAACAATGTTTATAATAAATAGGAGAGCAACAAAACTATTATTGTCTTTTAACCACATTTATCATACATTTATCTGAGATTTTATTATTTTTGTTTCTTACATTGTTTTTGTATACATATTATTATAACTTGAGTATCAGAGGTAACAGAAATAATGAGTATTAAAGATAGGAAAAAAAGGTTTACTAAGCAAAAATAAAGGATTAACAGAATAATTAGCAATTGCTTGGTTGAATTAACAAGTCCCTGTGAGATCTTGTTTCTCTCTTCCAAGGTTTTATCAGACATTATTTATAGGAAAAAAAGATGATTCCATTCACATTATTTAGGTACTATATGACACATATTTTATAATTGTGTTTTTCAGTACCATATCTACAAAGTAATGTAAAAAATCTCATCGATTAGATCATATTTGATATTTGAATGATGATAGATTGTATATGATGCCCTCTCTCATAAAATGATTGGTTGTGAAAAATTCACATCCTGATAAAATTCCCAGTATCAAAAATCTAGTGTTCTTGTATAAATTAAATGATTTAAAAAAAACATTATTAAATAATATTTGTAAAAGGGAAATTGAAATGGAAAATTTAATGTAATTAAAAATGAAATTTATAAATAAATCAAAATCTGTTGTTTGGACCAAATTTAATGCCAGTACCCCAGCTATGGTTAGCAAAATGAGGATACTCCCATGAATAAAGGGTTAGGTTCAAAGTTCCCTGATGGCTCCCAATTATTACAAGAAGGTTTGCAAGTTTGAAAAGAAGGTTCCCGGGTCCGAGAAAGTTCCCAAGTCCAACAAGAAATACCTGAAGAAGGCTGGAGAGCCCATCTGTCAAAATGTTGTACAGATAACAATGAAGATGAGGACAATATTCCCAATAATCCAAATAATACTAATTGGACTAAATTATTTAATTATTCTATGCATATGAATATATCATAAATTGCACAAATTTTGAATTTACAAAAGGCAAAAACTAATATAACATTTATCCAACAAATAATTTATATTTGACAAATGATTGTCGGATTCTGTTTGTTGGAAAGGAATCTTAACTCATCTTTTCTCGACATTCTAACATTGTGGGTAGAATAGACTGATTGCTTGAATATCAATGCATAGTAAATACTATTTTCACCTTTTCACCTTGAAATTATTTGAGAGATTTATGATTAAAACTGAGTGACACTTTGACCACAAGAGTGACTTGAAGAATGACCTTATTGATATTTCTGACCCTTTGTAGAGACAGACAGATAACCATCTGACAGACTTACTGACCACAGCAGAAATTTAAGTGCACAAAGAGATAATTAGACCAAGAATTCATTGATTCTGTGGACACCAAACATGCAGTTCGTGTGGTTTTATTAATCTTATTTATTAATATCTTTGATCTCAAGAATAATACAATATGTTGATCAAAAGAATGAGAGGAACTCATCATTGATTTTAAAATGAATTTATATCATATATAAATTTGTCACAATGTCTTGCCAAAAATGTTTAGAAAAATTACACTTTTTACTTTCTAGAAATCAAATATTTATTTTTAGTGATCATTTTTTATTTTCAGATTTAAGCATGGAGCATTTCTTGTAATAAGTACTTCAATATATTTACATGAGCAGGATGTGACACAAGGTCAATTTTTAAGGAGAGTTTAACAGTTTTGAATTCAGAGTGTTCCTTCCCCTAGGCCAGTTGCCATACCAAGATTAAATTAGTATATTGCCGGAAGGAAAATTGTTGGATTCATACCCTTTTCAAGGGTAATAGTATTATGTGAAATGCAACCAGGCTTGTCCAGGATTTGAACTTGGTTTGCCGTGTCCATTTCCTACAACAATAACCATTATACCATGAGCACCTCCATAAGTACTTCTAAGGTTTCATCAGACAGTAGAGATTCATATATCAAACAAAAAAAAAACCTACCATAAACAAAATAAACTTTGAATCAAGTCAACATGTTCTCAAATGCTTATAATTTTCCGCCTATCCTCCTTCCACTATTCCCCTCCCCTTCTCACTTGTGCCCCCCTCCCACAAAAAAATCTCTACTGCATCGTTCATTCGAACTACTACCAATTCCTACAACCTCCCCCTACCAATTGTTACTACCTCCCACTTCCAATTCCTACACTACTGCTCGTTTTCCCTTAAAAATGAGACCTACCATCAGTTTCCTACCTGAAGATGGCAAATCGAATTGCTGAAAGCGCTCGTAATGAAACCTTTGGTGGACTGCTACACCAGTTCCACCCTGACACCAAAAAGATGGCCAGAAAATTAGAAAGGATCAAACAAAAACTTGTCCAACAAGAATTGTCTGTACAGTTTAACACAACATGTTTAAAAGAAAAAATGCTGCCAAAATACACTTATATATATATATATATATATATATATATATATATATATGATAGATAGATATAGACTTGGAGACACACTTAGCATAACGTTTATCATTATAGGAAAGAATATCCAACCGGAGTTCAAATTTTGGAGAAGGCTGTTTTAGACAAGTTTTATTTCACACTAATATTTTTGGGAAAGGCATGAATCAATATGTTCTCCCCTCAGCTATGGGTAAAAAGTAGGGCAGACTGGGTTCTTTAGCCTTGGTTAGGCAAGGAGGAGTAAAAGTCTGAATTCAAACTAGTACATTGTACCTTCTTCTGGCTACTGAGATATTATAAACCAAATCTACTGTAGTTACACCCCTAACTTTGGACCACAAAATCTGGAAAAAAATTCTTGTGTATAATATGTATTGACTTTTTAGAATTTGTATCAGTTAAATTTCACCTAAATTTAGGATTTGTTCAATAAAATAAGAATCTATGTAATTTACATGATGTCTTGAAACAAAAAATTTCACAATATTTAGAACAAAGATCTGGACAAAGACACAGTGGCAAAAATAAGCTGACATTAGAAAAATAAAATGACCCACATTCTATGGGCTATTTCTGTTTAATGATATCAAACACATTAGTTTAAATTATAGATATGATTTACTTTTGGTCATTCCATACTGAATATAGTGAAAAAAAAAAAAGTTAATTATATAGTTCTCTGGTATAATACGCACCTCTAATGTTAAGACTGAAAAATCTGGAAACATATTGCATCTTATACACAAATAAATTTACTATTTGATAATTATCTGTTTATTTAGTTCAGTCAGTAGAGCGTTCAGCTCGAAACCACATGGTTCTATTTGATACCGGCCCCCGCCAACTCAGCGTATGAGTAGCACAGAGATCTGTGCGGTAAAGTAAGGAGATGATGGTAGGTGTAGTGCTCTACCACAGACGCAAAAACAATCTCCTTGGTCTAGCACTAGTAAAAAGGGGATAGACTTTAGACCACCCTGACGACTTTACTTTTTTTTTTTACTTACAGCAACAAAAAAATGACTATCTTTTTCTTGATTTTTTTTGTTCAAAATGTTCTTTTCTATATAGTGTGTTGTTTGGAATGAGAAAACAGTGCAGTGAAATGAAATAAGAGGCTATGGGGGTTCCATCTAACAACAGAGTAAGATTCTGTTTTACAGTAGACTGTTAGGCTAGGAAATTAAAGAAATGAATGAATTTTAATTGTTTGGCTTAAACTTGCAGATAGGATAATCAAATGCTTCAAAGATAACATCAGATTTTAGATTATACAAAGTAGAAAAAGAGAAGAAAATCTTGGTCATCATCATCATCATCAAGGCATACAGACAGCACATATTCCCTTGACTCACTCTCACCATCCGTCCCTATCTGTTATTGCTTTAGGCAAGTCTTCTTGACAGTATCAAGTGTCCATACGGAATGTAAGTTTTTGCTAGTCAGCCAACACTGGTGTGTCCATGTGTTGGAATCCATGGAGAATACCATTTATGAGTCCACCTTTACTTCTCAAACAATGGCCAGCAAGTTTTGTATGTCTTATATGGATGATTTGTGAGATGGGAATTAAGTTGCCATACAGCTGCTATTTTGTAAGATGCTGCTTCCAGAATTTGTCCAAAATTCACATAGCATCTTTGTACAGTTGCTGTTTAGCTTTTTCTCCAATCATTTCATTCAAGTCCAAGTGGTGCAACCATACACTAGTACTGATATAGCAAAAGTCACATGGTGTAATGGTTATCATCATGGGAAATGGACCCTGGACAAGGCTGTTTGCATTTCACATAGTGCTAATACCCTTGGGAAAGGTATGCATCCAATTATTCTCCCTCCAGCTATGGGTAAATAGTAGGGTGGACTGGATTCTTTGACCTGGATTAGGCAAACAATTTAAGAGAAAGGAGACTCTGAATTCAAAGCTGTTAAACTCCGCTTAAGAAATTGACTATACGTTGCATCTAATTTGTGCAGAGGGGTTGATAATAAAGCTAAAGCCGATTAAATAAAGAAAATGAAAAGATAATCAGTTACATATTTTAAAAAAAACACAGGATGTTAATTGTAGTGTCGATGTTCAAACATTTTGGTTTATAAAGAAACCTTCCTCAGGACCATTTAGTAACTAGTCAATGAGAAAAAAGATTTATGTAGTTAAAATTTTTATTTTTTAATATGGGAGTAAAATGAGGAAATTAATCCGACAGTATGTGGAGAAATGTAGAACAAACACGGGATGTGACAATGGGTGGGAATTTATTTGTTGTAGTGTTGATTTTTAAACATTTTGGTTTATAAAGAAACCTTTTCAGGACCATTTAGTAACTAGTCAAGTAGAAAAAAGATTTATGTAGTTAAAAAGATGGTAGATGTTTTGAATGTGTAGAAAAGATTTGTAACCGTTCATTGATTAGCAATCATAATTGAATCAACGATCAGTTACAAACCTTTTCTACACATTTTCAAAACATCTACCATCTTTTTAACTACATAAATCTTTTTTCTACTTGACTAGTTATTAAATGGTCCTGAAGAAGGTTTCTTTATAAACCAAAATGTTCGAAAACGACACAATGACTAATAAATTCCCACCCATTGTCACATCCCGTGTTTGTTGTACATTTCTCCACATACTGTCGGATTAATTTCCTCGTTTTATTCCCATATTAAAAAAAAAATAAAAATAAAAATAAGAATAAAAGTTTGAAATAACTTTTTGAAAATCAATTCTGTCATTATCAAAATATGACAAAAGATCAAAAATTTTCTATAATAATCAGAAAAACTGCTGATCACTCAAACTCGTCTGCATTATCTTTT
Organism: Doryteuthis pealeii; assembly: GCA_023376005.1. Classification (NCBI taxonomy): domain Eukaryota; kingdom Metazoa; phylum Mollusca; class Cephalopoda; order Myopsida; family Loliginidae; genus Doryteuthis; species Doryteuthis pealeii. The sequence continues at coordinate 6,500,854 of CM042143.1, read as the reverse complement.
GGTAGCACCGAAAATATCTTGTAAAGTCCAAAGAATTTTGACTATTGGAATTGGGCAAGAAATAGATTCTTTTGGAGTGGGATTTTGAATTAAGGTGAATATTCTGGACATTTAAGCTGAGTGAAAGCAAACAACAATTCAAAGCGAAACATTTGTGAGGGATTTGAAAAATGGATTTGTCTAATCTGCATCATCTTCAAGTGATGTTAACTTGATGGCTTAAAGCCAAACACCAATCACCTGGCTTGTCATTCCAAGAAATGGAACTTTGGAATATTTTGGTCAACGTTCTTTGTATTTACAATGCCAACCATTGCAAGAATTTGACATGGAAAGTTAACAACAATTCTATCAAATTTTTATCTTGAACCTCTTCGAAAGATGATTTAGAATGGATAGATTATTTTTCTAATTATATCTGCTAAGCTTGATTGATTGATTTTAATGAATTTCAACCTGTCTAGAGTTATTTTATGCCCAGAGGTTAAGGAATTGTGTTCATTATACATTTATATTTATGTTTTGTATTTCACATTCTCAATGATTGTTTTACATTTCTGTTAACCATATCTCAACAAAATAGTAATTTGCATCGAATTTAATAAATATATGCTTAAATTGACTAACTGATTTTAATCAAAATCTCTTCAATAGAAAATTAACAAGACCCCCAGAATGTGCACTAGTTCATATTTATATTTTTTGTATAGTTATTTCTTAAGTTTTTTTTTTGTCATATTGTCTTATTGAAAACAAATAATTTCTAAACAGATGTATTTGACCCATAGATGGGACCCTAACAGATACTACCATTCTGGGTCAGAATAAACCTGGGAGTAATTCTACACAACCAAGATCTCCAGAACTAGATAAAGTTTAATGTCATATTCAGGACACCCCTTTTTTTTGGTGAATGTTAACCCTCTGCTGGAGATACAGGTAATGTAAGTCTAAGTCCCACTAATAGGGAAATATTAAACTTGATATAGGTGTCTTCTTAAAAAGTTTCTTAAGACTTTTTATCTTTCTTTTAAGTATCTACACTACTTCATCTCAGAACTTTTAACAAACATACCAACACATCAACAATCCTTAAAAATAATAGAAAATAGAATCTACAAAATATCTTGGGTTTTTTGGCCTTTCTAATGGTTGAAATAGTTGACATTTTTCTATTGATGCGAAAAGTTGTTGTTTAAACCTGAGTAAAAACCAAGATTTTAAATATCAATTTTCCTGATAGATTGCCTTTTTCTATTCAAAATGTCTTAGTGCAAAAAATTACCTAAAACTTTAACTCTTAACATCCTATACCGCCTCAGTCCACCTGGCCGTTTTTTTAATCTGCCCCAAACAATAGCCTTTGTTTAAATGTAATATTAAACATATTTAGAAGTCTTATATTAAAGGGAAATAACTCCGATAACTTTAAATGAAAAGGCCATTTTTTATACATCCTTATAGGAATGCGGCTCTGGACTTAGAAAATTCTCAACAGGATGTGAAGAGTTAAAGAAACAACTACACAAAAAAGTGTAAATATGAATTTACAATGAATACAATTCCCTAACCTGAAGGCATGACTCTATACTTGTGGATGAATACCCTTTCAAATTAATAATATGGATGAGTAGCATTGGGGTTACTGTCATAATTTATTATGTTATTCAAGTTGTGGATATACAATGGCAAAATAAAGAGGAGGTCAGGGAGGATCAGTTGCCCTGGGGTGCAGCTTCAGGGGAGCGCAAAATTGGCCTAACCCAAAAGCCTTTGAGCTGCGATAACATTGAAATATATTGCCCCACTTTTGCCATGAAACTCTTGATGAATGCATAGAATTTGAAAGTGGGCTTTGAAAAGTCTGAATCAGTATTTATTGACCACTGGAGGGAGTGTTGGACCGAGCTCTTGCCCCACTCCCTGGATCACGATGTTGGCACATAACTATATATATATATATATATATATTACCAACCCCTCTGCACGAGCAGGATGTGACACAAGGTCAATTTCTTAAGTGGAGTTTAACAGGTTTTAATTCATAGTTTTCCATCTCCTATGCTAATTACCTAGCCAATGTTAAAGAGCCCTGTCTACCCTACTATTTACCCATAGCTGGAGGGAGAGTAATTGGATTCATACCTTTCCCAAGGGTTTAGCACTATGTGAAATGCAAGCAGCCTCGTTCCGGATTTGAACTTGGATTGATGGGTCTATTTCCTATGGCTCTAACCATTACATCATGCACCTCCAACAACTGTGTGTATATATGCTAGATAGTGAGATACAGGCTTAAAACCAAATTTCCCTAAATATTGCTACAATGAGAAAAAGGAATAAAAATAATTCATACACCTCCAACAATAGTGTGTACAAATGCTAAATAATGGGAAAAAGGCTTAAAACCAAATTTCCCTAAATATTGCTACAATGAGAAAAGGGACTAAGAATAATTCACACACCTCCAACAACGATGTGTATAAATGCTAAATAATGGGAAAAAGGCTTAAAACCAAATTTCCCTAAATATTGCTACAATGAGAAAAGGGACTAAGAATAATTCATGCTAAATATCAATTTCGTTCGGTTTCTGCAATAAGAATAAGATTATAATTCATAGCAAGACAATTTTTTTTTCTGTAAGTTTTTTTTTTTTTTTTTAATGATGTCAGTCATGTCTTATTTAGTGGTTTTTTTTTTTTGTTGTCTGATGTTGCGGAAATTTTTGTGTCAATAAATGCTGCATATTGCAATGTTTACATTCATCTTCAATTGGGAAGATGCACAAATTTCAGAGAATAGATCTTTAGTGTTGCTAAGCTTCAAAGAAATGCTTTTTTGATAAGAAGACAAGAAACTAAAACAGGACATTTTTATTCTTTATTCTTTGATTCTTTTACTGACACTGTGATGATGATGATGATGATGATGATGACACTAACATCACATATCAACCTCTTTTCAAATGAATGGTGTGTGGGGGTGGTGGGGGGGGGTCATACAACACAAAGATGTTGTATGTGTAGTCCAAACAAAAGAAAGAGAATACAACAACAAAAAAAGAAAAAGATAGGTTTTCTTTTTTTCACTTTCATCTTTATTTGCTTTTCCAATCATCTTTTTGTGCCCATAATAAACTAATTTTACCTGAATGCATTTATTAGATACATTTTCATGATTCTATGATACAACACAGGTTTCTCTATGATTCATTATGTTATTCAAGTCGTTAATATCTGGTCGGAAGTGGATGAGGTGAAGCCATATCAAACATGAGCTTACACCCGGAGGCTTGTGGCCATGGTTGTGTCAAATACGCAGATACTGGGGAGGGTAGAGAGAGAGGCTGTCAGAGAGAAAGAGAGAGGAGACTGTCAGAGAGAGAGAGAGAGAGACTGTCAGAGAGAAAGAGAAAGGGTAAGATAGGTAGAAATGCAAAGAGAGGGAGAGAAAGATTTGGGAATAAATTTACAAAAAAGGAAATATGAATGACAATAAAAAGATGACAGGTAAATGGAAGTGTTGATCTTTGTAGACCTTTAAATCCTTAATTTACCTGTTTATTTTATTTTTCATGTTCTTTGATTAAATTGGAATTTCTTTATGGTAAAAACTGTTTAAATAAACTATTTGATGACACATGCACCAATAACATATGACATTTTTTCTTTCTAAAAGAACTTCATACCCCTGCCAAAAGTATGTTTGTTCTTCCCCTGAGATGGTTTCATGAGAATAATCAGTTGATTTCCACTTAGGTTCAGAGTTTGATACCAGCCCTCACCAACCAGCACATGTATTGCACATGACAGATCTGTGCGATAAAGTGGGGAGCTGATGGTAATTTTGCCTAACCACCTCACATGCAAAAACAAACTAACTGGTCTAGCGATAGAGAAAAAGGAATAGGCTCCCTCACTGTCCGGCTGATATTGACAATAGGGTAATCCTTAACTTGTTCCTCGTAAATTCCTACTATAAAATAAACTGAACCCTCATTTTAGAAAATATATATGTTTGCAATAAATGTTTGTAAATAAAGAAAATATATTCAGTATTGTAAAATAACGGGTGCAAGAAAAATAAAACATTTACTGCAAAAACACGGATATAAAATGAGGGTTCAGTTTATTTTATAGTAGGAATTTACGAGGAACAAGTTAAGGATTACCGACAATAGACCACTCCACCAACTTTACTATTTCAATTATCTTTTATTATTGTTGTCAGAAATTATTAACATGTGGCTTATGCCAAATTATATATATATATATATATATATATATATATATATAATCTGTACAAATTTATCATATATATATATATATACAAGGTGTGTCAAAAAAGTATCCAGATTTTTGTACTTTTTGACTCACCTTGTATTCTGAAAAAAAAATAACGTTCTATCCATTACTTTTTTTCAGAATACAAGGTGTGTCATAAAAGTGTTGAGTTTAAAGCTGTATTTACCAAGATAGAAATGCAGAATGAATGGAACGTTTTTTTTTGTTTTTTTTCAGAATACAAGGTGTGTCAAAAAGTACAAAAAATCTCAATACTTTTTTGACACACCTTGTATATGTTTTTTTTTTTTTTCAATTTCTATATAAGTTCATCATAATTGAATGTTGAACACACATATTACCATATATATATATATATATATATATATATCAATGCATGGATGACAGTGATGTCAGTTAATTTAGAGACACTAACTTTAAAAAATTCAAATTCTTCAGAATGAAAGGCTAAAGCAAAAGTAAGTAAAAACTTGGGTTGATTTATGGCCTCACGCTTCATAAAGTTTTATTTGAGACCAAACACTTTATAAAGTTATTATGGTTGTCACACTGAATGTACCAGTTCTTGTTAGATCAAGTTGAGCAGCAATGAACCTGTTCAATACTTTATTATGAAATAAGAAGAGGTGATGGGTGCTGCCAAATTTTATCACTCTCTGATATAATATGAAGAACCAAAAGTTCAGCACTGAAATCCAAACTCTTGATTACAGGACCCACCATTTTATATTATTATAATGGATGTTACTCAAATCAATCAATCAATCAATCATCTGGGAATATATAAGGTGTGTCAAAAATGTATTGAGATTTTTGTATTTTTTGACACACCTTGTATTCTGAAAAAAAAATGTTCTGATCATTAATTTTTTTCAGAATACAAGGTGTGTCAAAAAAGTACCATTTAAGCAAGAGAATGTACAGTAAGCCATTGAGTCCTTTGTTTATCAAAAATGACTTGATTCAGCATTAGATGATCTGAAAAGGGTTGATATGCTGTAAAACAAAATAATCTTGATAAAGTTTCATGGTGGGATGCTTGTATAATTTGGCTAAGAGATAATTCTACTTTAGCTGAGCCTAGATTTATCATTTAATGACGGTTGGTTGTTGTTTGGTTAGTTGTTTTGTTTTATGGCATATCAAACCTTTTCAGGTTATTTAATGCCAAATCAAATCATTTTGTATAAACAAAGGTTTCAGGCTGATTACAGTACATGTTGTTGCTTAAGTGGTCACCCAATTAAGAGTTGAACAGGCCCATCACTACTTAACTTTGGTAATCTAGAGGGAACAGTGTAACATGGCCATAATATCATATAATGAAGAATATATGAATGTGGAAGCGCATGGTGCAATGCTTTATTAAAAGATCGAAACAGATCTGTCAGCAAACTAATAACATCATTTGTTTTTTCTAAAAAAATTTCAATTCATACTGTTGGATTCACTTCCATTTACTTCATATATATATATATATATATATATATATTTGTCTTTATTTTTTACGCATTGTATTGCCTTCGAATTTTATTATTTTATAACATACTTAACAATGCTTCAAGCAAATTACCAATTACTTTTATATATATATGCATTAATGTATGAGTAGTGACTTACCGGTAGAAACGGGTACGATCGTTGGAAGCGCACAGTATCCAGGGGTTAAGACTGTGAAAAAACAAATACAAAGTGCTCAATACAATGTAGAGCAAAATTTATTTAAGAAATGGATATAAAGTAACCTACTCGAGTTTCATCATCTGAATCGTCAGGGTTACATCCGCTGAATTAATCGAGTTTTCTATTAATATCAGTTGGTACCATGTATGTCTGTTGAAACGGGTCTTATCTTTTATAGATAAACACGCATTCATCTATAAAAGATAAGACCCGTTTCAACAGACATACATGGTACCAACTGATATTAATCGAAAACTCGATTAATTCAGCGGATGTAACCCTGACGATTCAGATGATGAAACTCGAGTAGGTTACTTTATATCCATTTCTTAAATAATATATATATATATATATATATATATAAGCAATTGTAGACATGAATATATTTTGTTGTGTTAAATTCCTTAATACATGGATAAATAGGCAAAAGAATATATATTTTGTTACTCTGTTCCTAAGGTTCAGTGCATATATGCAAGGATCGTATGTATGTATGTATATAAGCATGCCGATTAACTGTTTGCTGGTAAAAGATGTATATGTAAAAAAATGTGTGTAGATATTGACTGACATGTTCAAGTAATGCAAGTGTTCCCATTTTGTTTTCAGTTGAATTTGTCAGCACTTTGAATGAACAAATTGGAGAGGAATCTTTTTAACCAATGTTACTTATAGGTAATTTTCTTTCTAATTTCCTGGACGAAAAAGAAAAAGAAAAAAGAAGAAAGAAGATACATCCAATAAAAATTAAGATTCCTCTTTCAAAAAGATAGCATATCCTTTCCTCTAGACACACCTAACCCTAACCCTAACACTTCCAGTCTTTTACAAAGCAAATCATTGCAATTGAGTTATTAAATAGAATCTCCTGTGTCCTCATTCTCTACAGAGACACACCTAGAACGAGATGCTTGTGGGACCAAGGTAGGGAAGTCAAATAAGGTTGATCGTAGCTAAGACATCGGTTAGGATGGGAAAAGTTAGTAAGAGAGTGGGTGGAAAAAAAAAGAATTGGATAAGGGAAGGCTGGGGAGAAAGAGAGAGAGAGAGGAAGGAGAAAGAGTAAAATAAAGAGTGGGAGTGAAAGAATAAAAATGTAAGGGATGGAGCGGGGGAAAGAGAGAATAATGGAAAATGATAAAGAAATAGTGAAAGTGAATGAAAGAGTGGGCAAAAACGAGTGGGAGAGAGTGAAAAAGAAAGAATGTAGGAGAGAGAGAGAGAGAGATAGAATTCAGAAAATGAGACATAGTGAAAGAGAATGAAAGAAAGGGCAAATAGAAAACGAAAGAGAAAGATACAAGGGGAGAGGGAGAGAGAAAGAAAGAAAGAATAATATAAAATGATAAAGAAATAATGAAAAAGAATGAAAGGGTGGGCAAAAACGAGTGGGAGAGAAAGAGACAATCAGAGAGAGAAAGGGAAAAAGAAAGAATGTGTGAGAGAGAGAATAACAGAAAATGAGAAGTAGTGAAAGAAAATGGAAGAGAGGACAAAGAGAAAAAGAGTGAGAGAGAGAGAGACAAGGGAAGAGAGGGAAGAGAGAGAGAGAAAGAAAGAAAGAATAGAAAATGAATGAAATTGTGGGCAAAAGAAAACAAGTGTAGAAGAGAACAAAACAGGGAGAGTGAGAGAAAGAGAATGAGAATGAGAGAGAGAAAAAGAGAGAGAGAGAGATACATTTGTAGATTTTTCTATCCCCTATTACATCAAATTAGTTTTTTTTGAATTTTGTTTTATATGAATCCTATGGATTTAACCATGCTAAAAAAATTGCATTTTCTCTTTCATAATACCTTCAAAAAAGTATTGGGTCTTTATCTAAAAATCAGTTCCCCTGACCTTCCTTTAAGACTATCATTTACATAACATTTTGGTATACATTACCTATGTTATGCTGTAACCTTTCTCATAACACAGAAAAGTTTAGATCACAATTCAGCCACGTGTCAAACTTTCTGCTTATTGATCCTCAAATCATAAAACTGGGTTAGCTCAGTCAGTAGAGCGTTCAGCTAGAAACCACAAGGTTCTTAGTTCAATACCGAACCTCGCCAAATCAGCGTATGAGCAGCACAGGGATCTGTGTGGTAAAGTAAGGAGCAGATGGTAGGTGTGGCGCTCCACATCAGACACAAAAACAATCTCCTTGGTCTAAAAAGTATAGAGATTTTTGTACATTTTGACACACCTTGTATTCTGAAAAAAAAAATGTTCCATTCATTTTTCATTTCTATCTTAGTAAACACAGTTTCAAACTCGGCACTTTTTTGACACACCTTGAATTCTGAAAACAATTAATGAATGGAACATTATTTTCTTTCACAATACAAGGTGTGTCAAAAAGTACCAAAATCTTGATACCTTTTTGACACACGTTGTATGAATATACAATGAATGTAATTCCCTAACCTCTAGGCATCATAAAATAACCCAAGACTGGTTGACATGCTATTAAATCATATATCTATATAGATTGGGTGCTTGCTGTAGAACAATTGTTTGCTAGCAATTCTTGTTGAAGTGAGTTTTGTTTTTCACCGAGTTCCTCATTATGATCTTGTGATGCACTAAGCTCAACTAAGCAACAACTTATAAATGCATATAGAGATATTTATGGATATTTGTGGCAATAGATGAAATTTGGCACAATGCCTTCCTCTGACTCTGGATCCGTTCAATTGATTTACAATCTCAGTGGGAGATTTACACCGTTATTGACACATCTGATCAATTTTTATTGAGATGGTTTCGCCATTGTTTTTAGACATGATCATGTTGTTCTAGCCCAACATTATTGGTGTCTATCCCATTTTTTGGGGATTGCATCGTCTCTCTCTCAGCGGTACTAACCTTTCCTAGTGTCATCTGTACTTTCCCAAAAGAGTAAATACTTTTATATACACATGCTGCAACACCTACCTCAAAAAGAAAAAGAAACCTGTGCAACCAACAAACCATATATGTAAGTGAAGTGCGTGGTATAATGGTTAAAGTCATGGGAAATTGACTCGTCGCCCCGAGTTCAAATCCAGGACTCGGTAATTGCATTTCACTTAGTGCTAATACTCTTGGGAAAAGTATGAATCCTATTCTCCCTCCAGCTATGGATAAATAGTAGGGAAGACTGGGCTCTTTAACCTTGGTAAGGCAACCGGTCTAGGAGAAGGAAAACTCTCAATTCAAACCTGTTGGACTACGCTTAAGAAATTGACCTTGTATCACATCCCGTTCGAGCAGAGGGGTTGGTAAATATATATATATATATATATATATATATATATATATATATAGTGAGAAAAATGGAAGTGAATCCGACAATTATGTTGAAAGAATAAATGGAAAGAAAATTTGAATGGATAAAACTTATTTATTGGATTCCAACATGTGTTTCGAACAAGAGTTTGTTCTTGTATACATTGTATTCTATTTATTATTATTATAAATACAAAATAAAATAAAATAATTAAAAATTAGATAAATATGCTTAAATTTTTTTTTTTAAATACTTAAAAAATTTTTAATATTTAAAAAAAAAAAATAATACACTTAATTTTTTAAATATTTTTTCTATTATTATTATTTTATCTTATTTTGTATTTGAAATAATAATAATAAATAGAATACGTGTTGCATTCCAACAAATAATTTTTATCCATACAACATTTTTTTCAACATGAATGAGTGTGTGTGTGTATATACATAGAGTTTATTAATAGTATTAGTATAGTATATATATATATATATATATATATATATATATATAAATATAGACTAGGGGAGTAAACCTCGAAAACAATCAGAAGCTGGAGTCCCTAAAGTGGTGTGATGCTGAAATCCAGTGCTACCCATTAACTTCTGCGACACTACTGTTGGCAAACTGCATTGGTCCCTTACCTTTTCTTTGGCAGTGTGGAGAGGGGGATTTGCTGCATAGGCAACAGCTCATTCTCCACATGAACCCGCCCAGGCTATGTAGTTCAAGTTAAAAAAAAAAAAATTTTTAATTAAAAAAAAAAAAAAAAAAAAAAAAAACTAGGCACTACTAAACAAAAAACAACCTTGACACTACTCCATCGTCTCTCGTGGATGGAAGGCTGCCAACCATATATATATTAGATTCATTGATACATATTTGGTTAAATAGAACAGACAAGAAAGAATGTATGAATTTAAAAAATGTTTTTACATTCAATCTGTATTTTTGTTCTCTTGTTTGTAAACAAGAAAAACTTTTTAAGATAATTCATACATTCTTCCTTGTCTGTTATCTTTAACCAACACACACACACATATATATATATATATATATATATATATATATATAGCAGAATAAACAAATTGTTTTAAAAACGTTTAATGATAAATAAGAAAAGTGCAAATATTGGCCAGTAGAACAGGATAAAATCTAAAATAAAGGAATATTTACTCATCTTTTCCTAACAGTCTCATTACTACTAGTTTCATGTTTTTTTATTTTCTTAAAATACAATCATCAGATGAAACGTCTCTCCTCACTCCCTCTCTCTGTATATATGTATAATAATTGGTTAGAAAAATGCATAGGTTGGTTGGTTGGATTTTTGTCATGTCAACCCTTGTTGGGTTATTTTATACCAAAGACGTTTCATTCTATTAATTCTTGATGGTATTCAAATTTGTTTTTCCTAACTCAATTTTTTAAAACACATTTTTTTAAACTCAGAAAATCGCATAGATGAGAAATTGTCAGTATCCAAGCACCATTATATATATATATATATATATATATATATATATATATAGTTGAAGTGACAATTCTTCCAGGCTGTTATATCAGTACTGCTGTATGGCTGCACAACCTTGACCCTAACGAGGCGCCTTGAGAATAAGCTGGATGGGAGCTGCACAAGAATGCTGCGTGTGGTCTTGAACAAATCGTGGAAACAGCATCCCACAAGGAAATGGCTGTATGGTCACCTGCCCCCCATCTCACAAACCATTTGAGTGAGGCATACAAGGCATGCTGGACACTGCTGGAGAAGCAAGGACGAGCTCATAAGCAACGTTCTCCTGTGGAAGCCAACACATGGACATGCTAGTGTGGGCCGCCCTCCTACATTGACCAACTATGCGAAGATGCTGGATGCTGCACGGACGACCTCCCTGGGACAATGAATGATAGGGAAGGTTGGCAAGAGATTGTCATGGATATCCGTGCTAATTTCGCAACATGATGATATATATATATATATATATATTATATATATATATGAGAGAGAGAGAGAGAGAAAGAGAGAGATAGATACAAAATTTATTTGTAATTGATTTTATAATAGAAAAATATTATAAATTAATTCTCATTATTAATAGACAAATCTTGGAATATATATATATATATATATATATATATATATTATATAAGATATCATCATATGAACTTTTTATGCATAGAACAGGAATTCTGTCTAAAATAAGAGTATTCATGTGGTTTGCATTGAATCAAAATTTTATTACTAGGCTTCTGTTGAGGATCAGTATAGTATTAATTCCAATATTCCAACTTAATTTTAATGCACTGTTCAAAAAGAGTAACATTGGCACATAGTGGTTATGTCAATTGGAGGCTTACTTCTAGGCAGAATTCATTTGTTTATTTTATATATCTTTTTGTTTTTTAAGGGCAAAAGAAATTAAAGATAAATTGATTGATTGATTTTAAATGCATATCAACCCATCTTGGCTTATTTTATGCCAGAGGCTAGGGAATTATGTTTATTATATTTTTATATTTACATTTTTTGTTTAGTTGTTTCTTGATATTTTTTGGGGGGCACATGAATAATTCTTAAACAGATCTATTTGACCCTTAGGTATGACCACACCAGGAAAAAGTGGGACTGGAAGTAATGGCAATGAAAGGTACTCCACATTCCCCAGATCTTCAGACTTGAATCCTCTCAATATAAAGAGAGTTGGCCATTTTCTATAAAGTCTTGTTTTAAATAAAATTGATCAGTACAGTAGATTTTACCAATAAAAACCAAGTAAAGTTTTCTTTTTCTTATGATATAATAAAAAAAAAGTTTTAATAGTTAAACAGGAGGATGAACAAAATACATCTGCAAATATAATAACTATCATGATCATATATTAGATGTTAATTTGATAAAAAAAAAAACTTTTGAAAACTGTTGGAGAAACGAATGCCATGATATTAGATTTAAATTTGCACTCAACATACCAATTTGATCTACAATATGCAACATCTCCTAAGGTTTTCACATAAGCTTTTCTGTCAATTATAAAAATGCCATTGAAATAGTTGAATTTGACTTGTCTTTATTTTTTTTTTTTTTTTTTTAACTTCATATTGTTTCCGTCTCCATATTCCACTTCAGAAAGAGGAGGGAATATTTTCTTTTTCTTAAACATTGAATAATGGATTTTTACTTCCTTATATTTTAAATTGTTTTATGGCTGATTTTAAAAGTTTTTTTTACTATTGATTTTTCTCAATCCAGTTAGAATCTTGGAGTGTTTTTACCATCGTTATTTTTTTTTCAGTGATCGTAGGGAGCCATATTAGGTGACAAATTTTTCAAATTTCATTTTTTTTTTGCCGTTTAAATTCTTATCATTATTGTTCATTTCATTTTTTTTTTTTTTAGATATTTGTCTTTGAAAGAAAATAATTTTTTTTGTGTGATTTTTATATTTTCAAATCATTATTTATGTTCCTGCTTTTTTATTTATTTGAACCATCACCATTTTTAAATTAGAAATCCCCCCATTTATCAGTATATATTATATACTTATATATTAATATCAGATTTTCCTTCTTACAATATTTTTCATAAATCTGTAATGAAACAAAAAGATTATGTATGCTTGTGTATATGCATTCATATCTGTATATGTCTATGTACTTCTCTGTATGTGTGTGTGTGTGTGTGTGTGTGTGTGTGTGCATTTACATTCTTTTTAAAAATTAGTATTTTAATCCTTTTTGTTTTTCTCAGAAAAAATTGGTAACTTTCCAGTGTTACATGAATATTTATAGGAAAATCTAAGAAGAAATGTTGGAAGCAAATGGTAAAATAGTTACTAGCATAGTAAATTTAAATAAGACAAGTTCAAATCCTGGATGCAGTTGTTTGCATTTCACATAGTGCTAATACCCTTGGGAAAGGTATGAATCCAACTATTCTACCTCCAGCTATGGGTAAATAAAAGATGGACTGGGCTCTTTAACCTTGGTATGGAAACCAGTCTAGGAGAAGAAAAACTGAATTAAAATCAAAGGAGCTCTCTTCTCGTTAGTCAAAACTACTTCTTTTTGCCCCCCCCCAAAAAAAAACTTTTTTATTTTTATTTTACCCCTCTATTTGAGAGCTCCTCCACCTTTAAAACTAGAGTGTGGATCTAAGAAAAAAAATCAATTTTTAAATCTATTATATATATATATATATATATATCTAATGTTCCATTTTGAAAATTGGTAGATTGGTAGGAATTTGGTGTGTGTGTGTGTGTGTGTGTGTATGTAGACATATTTACAAATTGTTGACCATTTATAAAAATTAATTTCATAAAAATGTAAATATTTGCATATTATAGATTTTGCTATGTCAAACCTTTGAAAAAAATTCATCAACATTCTGTTTTGTTAATATTGAAGTGAATGGTAAGTATGAGATTTCAGCTGAAAAGTTCCTAGGCTAACCAACATACTCTTATAAGATGTGACTAAATAAGGTTTTATTTCAACATAGTCTACCTTGTGGTCAACACATTTCTTCCATCATTGTTGCAATGTTTCAATCTAATTTGTCAAAAAAGTAATCAATAACAATTATAACATTTTAATATATACCATAAGCCCACATAAGACACTATCTATAAAAGACAACGATTGGAAACCTTTCTTTTAATAGAATGATGGAATTATTTTATTTGTACAATATAGAACTGATAGAGTTCGATTAGGAGTAACACATAATAAAAGATGGTTGAGTTCGCTTGAGACATGGGGGAGATATGGGGCTTGAAAGGTGCCCCCAAAATGCCATTTTTCAGCCATTATAAGTCTATGTATTTTGATGAAAATGTATGTTATCGATTTTATTGTTTTTTCTCATGGAATCTAATGCCTTGAATTTACTGATGGGGGGAAAAAGTGCTCAATTTGGAGTTTTAGGTGATTTTTGAGGCTTGATAAGACCCCTGAGAGTAGGCAAAAATGGACAATTTCATGTACAAATAAAGTGCCAAACCAATATGATTTTCTGATAGAGTTCGATGAGGAGTATCACATAGTAAAAGATGGTTGAGTTCGCTTGAGAATAGGGGAAGATATGGGGCTTCAAATGTGCCCCCAAAATGCCATTTTTCAGCCATTATAAGTTTACGTATTTTGATGAAAATATACGTTATCAATTTTATTGTTTTTTCTCATGGATTCTAAGGCCTTGAATTTACGGATGGTGAAAAAAGTGCTTAATTCGGAGTTTTAGGTGACTTTTCAGGCCTGATAACCCCCCCCCCCCTGAGAGTGGGCAAAAATGACCAATTTCATGTGCAAATAAAGTGCCAAACTAATATGATTTGTACTTGATTTCTTTTTCATCTGAATTTTGTGAAATCAGGATATCTGAACTTCAAGGAATTCAGTCAGAGTGTTTAAAGAGTTAAGGTCTTGTGTTTATATCAAGTGAGAACAGGTGAGATTGGAATCAACCTTTTGTTTGAACTCTGTTTTAAAAAGCATTTACAGTACCAAGGAGTTTAAAGGGATATACATTTAATGATCTTTAAGAGAACCTGTTGTTAAATGGCCATATGTACTTACTGCATAAATAGTTCTTTTTTCTAGCTGTATATAAGCATAACATATGCATATAAATGTATATGTTTGCACTTGTTCACTTTTAAACACCCCTTATACATATGTATACATAAAGAGTGATACATGCAATTAGAAAAGACATAACAGTGCAATAGAAATTAATGTTACTTAATTTATTAACATGAAAGCACTAAATTTAGAATAAATATATTTTATATTTTGGTGATAATAATTCAAATATCTTGATACATTTCTATTTAAAGAATATTTTCTCATAATTATCATCATAACTATGACATTATTTACAATTAAATTTTACACTTTATTTGCTAATAAGAAGATTTAATTTTTTTTTTTATTTGAACTAAAAAGTAAAGATATACAAAACCTTTATTCTTCCATTGTAAAATAGATCCTGGTTTAGACTAGCAATGGTTTCCCCTGGTAAGTAAATGTCACTCCCCCTGGTGGAGAAATGGAGAGTTTATATTGAGCTCAGAGGTTGAGTTCATTTTGGATTTGTAGGGGAGACAAATATGTTGCTCCTGCTAATAGGAACCTACCAAGTTGTAAAAAGGGGGAATAATATCAACAAGAACAAAACAATAAAACAGTTATAACAGCCATCAGAAAAATATAGTGAATTTTCTGCAACTACAAAATATTAAATGGTTATATAAAGTAACAGTTTCTAAAACTGAACATTTGAAGAGTTTTATTTATAATGCTATAGGAATCTACAACATAAATCATGATTAATTATTTAAGGACAAAATCTAGATAAGTTTTTCACAACCTTTTTTTACCTATGGATTCTTTGATTCCTATTTTACTCTGGTAGACTCCCATAGTCATTCAATGTTTAAAAATTCTATTAAATACTTTTTGCTTGCCTGGATAGAAAAATGTTTTATGGTACCGGTGGGGGTGGGGGCATATACATAACTTATGGCTAGTTGTATGGGACAAGATCTAGATCAGTTTTTTTCAACCTGCTTTTTACCTATGGACCCCTTTGATTGGTACTTTACTCTGGTAGACTCCCATAGTCATTCAATGTTTAAAAATTCTATTAAATACTTTTTGCTTGCCTGGATAAAAAAAATGTTTTATGGTACCGGTGGAGGGCATATAGCCCCCAGATAAGAACCAGACTATCAAATAGTAGTAAGTTTAAAAAGTGTCCCTTCTAATACCATAAAGATCTCTAACAAGGGACAAGTACATTCATGAAAAAGCACCATACGAATATAGATTCACCAACTTTTTTTATTTAATTATGGATAAGTTTTATTTAGAAATATTGGATGTGTTTATGCCCCTGTATAAGAGCCCCCCCCCCTTAAGTGATTCAGAGACCATATTAAGACAACGCTGAGGAAATGTAACATCACACCTTCAAGCATGGAAGATCTGGCCTCCAACAGACAGGGTTGACGTGAGGCCTATCACACAGGAGCTAAGCAGCACAATTATCAGATAAACAGGACTGCAGAGTGGCAACGTCTTCGTCGTCATGAACAGCCAGATGTAGATGGGAATTTCCCCTGCAGTGTGTGTGGCCGCATCTGCAGGTCCAGAATTGGACTAATGAGCCACCATAGTGATAAAAATGAAGACATCAAGTGACGTCATCGTTGTCTGCGGCAGATTTTGAAAAGAAAAAAAATGTGTGTGTATATATATATATGAATGTATGAGTACATATATACATATTCACATATACATGTGCATTAATATATATGTTGGCATCTGTGTATCCATTACATGTTCTATGAGAGAAAAATCTGCAAGAATATATTTTAGCACACACATACACACACACACAAGCCTATGTAGTAGAATAAACAAGTTTTTCTAAAAACTTTTTTTGTATATCAGAAAAGTGCTCAATACTGGCCTGTAGAGCAGGGTAAAACCTAAAATAAATGAATATTTACTTATTTCAGTCTCAGTCTCATTACTATCAGTTTTATGTACTTTAAAAAGAAAATACTGTCCAATGCACAACTACTATTAACTTCAAATAATAATATCTAACATATTTATATATACATATACCCATTTTTATGTGCATATATTTATTTACCAGCCCCTGCGCATGAGTAGAATATGGCACAAGATCAACTTTCAAGCAGAGTTTAACAGGTTTGAATTCATAGTTTTCCTTCTCCTTGACTGGTTTCCTAACCAACGTTAAAGAGCTGTCTCTGCCCTACTATTTACCCATAGCTGGAGGGAGAATAATTGGATTGGTACTTTTCCCAACAGTATTAGCGCTATGAGAAATGCAAGCTGCCTCATTCAGGATTTGAACTCATATCACTATACCCATTTCCTTCGATGAGAATCATTACACCATGTGCCTCCACATGTGCATATGGGCAGATATGTATTCATTAATGTTTACACTAAAAACCTTTCATAAACATGTATACACACACACACACACACACATACACAGATACAATAAAAAGCACATACATATATACAAGTATGTTTATGTGATTCAATCCATTTATCCTTTTGTCTTTATCTATGTATTGAAATGTGATAAGTGTCAGGACATTAGCATTTTTTTAATACTTTGTTCATCTTGTTTTTGTATAAAAGTTAGTTTATTTTTTGTTTGCTTTTTTTAACTTTTTCTCTGATCTTTCTTCGTCTGACATCCCCAAACCTTGCAGCTAAAAGTTATGCTTAACCTCTCAAATCCACCCAATGTATTAATTATACTGTTGGAATGTGCAGTACCAGGATGACCCTTAAAAGAAAGACAAGAACAGAGAGGAAGCACTAAGAGGAAAGATTACCAGTGATAAAGAGAGGGAGAGAGAAAGAGAGAGAGAGGAAGAGAGAGGAAGAGAGAGAGAGATGAAGAAAGAAAGAGAGAGAGAGAGAGAGAGGAGGGAGAGTAAATGAGACATGAAAAAAGAAAAGTTTTTCACATCAGTTGAAACATAATCTGGTAACTCACATGCATTGTCCTTTTTTGTTGTATTTACTAAGTTGAATTGATATATATATATATATATATATATATATATATATATATATATTAATAACAATAATAATGATAATATATAACATTATACATACACTCACTTACAATTTTAACAAATCTTACCATCTCCCCCCTTTACAAAAAAAAACAAAAAAAAACTTACACATACATACCACCCACATATATAACTTAATGACAAATCCAGTTCCCCAACACATATATATATAAAAACAATTAAACAGACACACACATACATACATACACATATACATTTATCTTGACCAATCCTTACAATCCAACATTCTGGATTAACACCTGCATTACATTTCTAACACTCCCCATCTAGAGAGAAGAAAAACCACCCCTCCCCCTACTGACGACCTCCTGTTTCACCATTTTGAGAATGTCCATCATTGAAGCAAGAACTATATCCAAGTCCTGAAGAAGGTCTAATAGACCAAAACGTTGCATCGTCGACAATAAACATCCAGTTTCCATAACATCCTGTGTTTGTCTACCTTTCTCCATATATATATATATATATATATATATATGATAATAATTTTTCGTTTTTGTCTCTCTTTTTCTTGTTTAATTTTTTATTTAACCTGGACATGAAAAAATTATGATGATGATGAATTGAGACTTGCAAATGGATTTTGATTTTTCTCTCTCATTTCTTCACCATTGCCTTTTTATGTAAATAACACTTTCACAGGCTGATAATTCTTTTAATCCTTGTAGAGTGGTCAAACTCTTTTTAGCAAATGTACAAAAATAGAGAAAGTCAATTAAGCATATACAAAAAACAACCAAAAAACATGAGAATTTGATCAGCAATTTTCTATATTGTATGTAAGCAAAGAAATAAAATTGGCAGAGTGACTTATTGTTGATATAAACTGGGCAGTTGGGGAGTCTATCCCCTATTGCTAGTGTTAAACCAGGGAGATTGTTTTTGCATCCAAGGTGAAGCACCACACCTACCATCAGCTCCCCACTTTAATGCACAGATTCAAGTTGTAGTACTAATGTGCTGAGTTGGCGGACACTGGTATTGAACCTGGAACCTTGCAAAATGTTGTGATCAGTAATCACATGACCACCGTGCCGACTATAAGCACATATATACAGAACACAGTGTAACAATAATAAAGATAGATTTTGGTGAAAGTGTGAATAATTCTTAATTCACCCTCGTAATAATATATACATTGTGTCAATTCATGTTTGTTGAAGTCAGTCAGTCAGTATATTGTTGGTTTGGACAACAGTAACTGGCTAAGCACAACTGAAATAGAGTCCAAAACAGCTGGTACTTATGGAACTCAAGAATAGTCCATTCATGTATTTGGGTGATTCCATTCCTTGAGTCCTGATTGGCTGCTTGGTTTCTATGATGTTATGAGGCTTCATAAATACACTGGCATTCTGCAGTAGGTTTGCAACAAGGTTAGATTCGTATTGAGTCACAGCGCCTTGTTGCCTTATCTTACCAATTCAATGGTAATTAGAACTTAGTATGATTATTCTACAATGTTTATTAAAAAAAGTAAAGTCGTCGGAGCAGCCTAATGTCAGTATCAGCCATACAGCGAGGGAGTCTATCCCCTTTTCACTAGCGCTAGACCAATGAGATTATTTTAGCATCTGAGGTGGAGCGCAACACCTACCATCAGCTCCTCACTTTACATTACAGATCCCTGTGCTACTCATACACTGAGGTGGCAAGGGCCGGTATTGAACCAAGAACCTTGTGATTCCTAGCCGAACACTCTGCCGACTGAGCTTAACCGGCCTTTATATTATATAATGTATATGCAAGGTAGACTGGGCTCTTTAACCATGGGTAGGTAACCAGTCTAGGAGAAGGAAAACTCTGAATTCAAACCTGTTAAACTCCACTCAAGAAATTGATTTTGTGTCACATCCTGCTCATGCGGTGGGGTTGGTAAATATATATATTATGTTTATAATCCAAAGCATTTTGATCCTATTGTTGCATACCCTTTCTTACTTCTGGTCGTATTTTCTTCTGGCCGGCTTTGCTATTCTGATCGTCTTTGGTATTTCTATCATCTATGACTTGGTCTGGACTTTCTTTTGCTATGTTCTTGCTGGCTGGTCGTCCTGGATTCCTTTCTTAGTCTTGTTACCAAGACATTCATCAACCACAAGAACATTTTACTGATACAAACTTTTATTTCCTTAACTATACATTTCATGTAACTAAATGTCTGACTAACATAGCGTGCGTGAGTTCCAGTTTTAGGCAGAGCATAAAATGGCCGACTGCTCTGCCTGACGTATAAATGCAAACTGGGGACCGAACAGTCCCACGTGACTTCACGTATTTTGGCGGGCTTCTGTAATTTTCCATTGAAGGACCCGGCCATGGTATAAAAGAGTCATCCCCTCAGAATTACAGGGAACCAACAATAATCTTATGCAACCTCATAGATTATGTAACGCTATCAAAAGATTTTTATGACAAAATTTCAGTTATAACTTTCTATAAAGCAAACATATAGACAATGATCTTTTTGACCCGTAGACGAGACCCTAACCAGTACTACCACTCTGAGCTAGAGCGTACCACGGAGTATTGACAACTCCACATTCCCTAGCACCAAAGTATCACCATTAGATGCAGTTTAGTGTCATACACAGTACACTGCTTTTTTGAAGGGGGTGTCATATCCCTCACCAACAAAGCATTTTTATAACAATAAAGTAATTAAAGTAAGGTCAACGGGGCAGCCTAAAGTCGGTATCAGCCAGTCAGCGAAGGTGTCTATCCCCTTTTCAATAGCACTAGACCAAGGAGATTGTTTTTTGGCATCTGAGGTGGAGCGCCACACCTACCATCTGCTCCTTACTTTACCGTACAGATCCCCGTGCTACTCATACGCTGAGTTGGTGAGGACCGGTATCGAACTAGGAACCTTTGTAAAGATTTTTTCATTATTATAATTTTTTTAAAAGTTCAATCATTATGTTCTTCTGTTTTCTAGAGCTGTCAATTTGTGTCTCATGTTAACAAAATATTGCAAAACTTTTGACTCACCCTAGTCGTTATCAATCATAAGGAAAATTCAAAATGCAATGTGTTTTTTGAACCAATAGAAAATATTCTTGTCATGCAAGCCTTTCATAGTAGATTTCGCCAGTGAATATTCTTTAATTGTTGTTTTGTTAATGATTCAAAAATAATTCTCTTCATTACAGAAAGGAATGGCAAGAAAAATTAAAAACAAGAAAATTACATATATTCACTCATACGAACAATGTTGAAAGCCGGCATTATAGTAGGTGCTTTTCAATTTAAAAAAAAATCATTCTACATCACTTTTTTAATAATATAAATTATAAATTACTTTAATAGTAATTATCCCTCCATCCCAAAAACTCTTCATAAAGACAGTTAAAATCTCGATAAGATAAATTACTTCCACAAGAATGGACATTTGCATAAAAAAATAATAATGAATCTCTGTGAAGGATTGTAAAAGTTTTTGACTTTCCACTGAAGTCTTTGCTTATAATTAGTAGTAGTAGCAGCAATAGTAGTAGCCACTTCAGTAGTAGTAATAGTAGTGGTGGATTTCTTTTATTGTTCCCAATAGAAGAGAACCACTGGGTGTTTCAAAAAATTTGATATCATTATATCCACTAGCAAAATAAAAAACACCCTCCAGGTGATGTAAAAATAGATTTTTGAAACATATTGCCTGAGGGATGGGAGTTAAAAATTCAATGTCAATGAGTTTGTACCCTAAGTAAGTAAAATCATCAAATTCATTAAAGGATTAAAAAAATAAAACAATTTGAAATGTAAACTTTAAATATGTATTAAAATAAAACAAACTATATATAGATATATAATACCAGTCATGTATTTAGTAAAACTTGTTTTAAAAAACAATGAGGACTGCCTAATGTTGCATGTTCAAATTTTGAGTGTATTTATTCTATGTTATGATGATTTTGGGTAATGTGACGTAAGCAGTGATATAGTTTTTGTTACAGACAAAAACTGGAAGCGATTTTCTATTATTAATATATTTACCAACCCCTCCAACCAAGCAGGATGCAACACAAGGTCAATTTCTTAAGTGGCGTTTAATGGATTTTAATTCAGAGTTTTCATTCTCCTAGACTGGTTACCTAGCCAAGATTAAAGAGCCAAGTCTGTCCTACTATTTACTCATAGCTGGAGGGGGGAATATATGGATTCATACCTTTCCTGAGGGTATTAGCACTATGTGAAATGCAAACAGTTTTGTCCAGGATTTGAACTCAGGTCAACAAATCCATTTCCTATGACTTTAACCCTTACACCAAGCATCTCCATATTGATATCATTATAAATAATAACCGCTCAATATTGGTGATAAAGCATATGTATTTAAATTAGGATAGCATAGACGCAGATTCTTATGGTGGAGTTTCTCACCTGGGCAATCATCAGACTGTGACTGCATAGGTGATAAACTGACAGTCACCAATCAATGTTGATTCCATCCTAATTTAAATACATCTATCACTGACATTCATTATTTATAAAAGTAAAAAAAGTTGATGGAGTGGCCTATTGTCGGTATCAGTTGCCAACGAGGGAGTCTATCCCCTTTTCTGATTCAGATTGGGTAATCTGATCTGTGCTGTAAAGGGAGGAGCTAACTGTAGGTGTGGTGCTCCACCTCTGCAAAAATATTTTCCATTGTCTAGCTTTAGAGCTAGACCATGGAAAATATTTTGGAGCACCACACCTACAGTTAGCTCTTCACTTTACAGCACAGATCAGATTACTCAATCTGTGCTACACATACGTTGAGTTGGCGGGGATCAGCATCGAGCCAGGAACCTTGCGATCAATGAAGTTAAGCAACGATGAACCTGTTCAATACTCAATTGGGTGACTAATGCAACAGGGTCCTTTGTTTAACAAAATGATTAACTGTCTCATATCTAATTTCTCGCATAAGACAGAATGACTATGAAAAGGAAAAGAAAAACTACAAAATAATCTATATCTATCTGTCTATCTATCTATCTATATATATATATATAAAGATAAAGACATAAAGATAAAGGTTATTTGTTCTACTTAGGTATTGAGCACTTTTTACTTATTAGCTTTAGTTTCCTAGCAGTTTTGTATGAATATATATATCTTATATATATATATGTGCATATACATTGTTTTTTCTTTTGGCCAAAATATTGTACCAATAGATTATTTTTGGTTGGTACGATTATCTTGGTCTTTTCTTTTTTTCCAAATTTTTTTTCTCCCCAGGTGATGTTTGGTAGTATATTTTTACAATCAAACTATTTGCTGGTTTTTTTCTCACCGCAAGGATTTACCAACAAGTTTGGTATATTAAATCATATATATATATATATATATATGTATATATATATAAGTCTTTAAACAGCTGTGCAAAAGTTATGTTGGTATGTTTACTCCTGTAATAATGGGACATGATGGTATGTTGTTGTATACAGGTGCAGTTTAGGGGGTTCTGAAAGGATGACGATTACATAGAGATGGACATGTATGTCACATTATATTTGCATAAGTCAGATGTATATGTACAGGTACATACATACATAAATATCTATGTATAAATATATGTATATATAAATACATACATATATACATACATACATACATGTATATATATATATATATATATATATATATATATATAAATGCATACATACATGTATATATATATATATATAAATGCATACATACATATATGAATACTTACATACATAAATATATATGCTTATATATATATATATATATAAATACATACAAAGTCAAAAAAAAGCAAAGTCAACGGGGCGGCCTAAAGTTGGTATCAGCCAGTCAGCGAGGGAGTCTATCCCCTTTTCACTAGTGCTAGACCAAGGAGATCATTTTAGCATCTGAGGTGGACCGCCACACTTACCATCAGCTCCTTACTTTACCAAACAGATCTCTGTGCTACTCATACACTAAGTTGGCGAGGGCCGGTATCGAACTAGGAACCGTGTGGTTTCTAGCCGAACACTCTACCAACTGATACATGCATATATATATATATAGGAATACATAAATATATACATAAATACATGCACATATATATATATATATATATATATATATATATATATATATACAGAGAAATGGTAGGAAAGAACAATGATATATTTATTTATTTATCTATAGAACTCTGTGAGTGTGTGTGTGTGTGTGTGTGTGTGTGTGTAAACATTATGTAAACAGTAAAGAGGGTTACTCTCCTGTGAATTTGAGCTGTTTATGGAGAAAATGACAGAGTGCAATTTTAGAACTGATGATGACACAGAAGCCGGCACTGACAGTCACACAATGGAGGAATCTTGTTGGATGTGTCAACGAGACACAAACATGTAAAAAAAAATTTTTTTTTGCCTCTTACTGCTCACTAACAAAACAAAAAAAAAGGAAATGTTTAACTTGAAAACAATTTGTAGAAGTAAACCTCTAAGTAGTACCGCCAAGATCATATTTGCGGATAAGAGAAGAAAACTACTTTTTGGGATTACTGGCAGAAAAATGGAAAAGGTCCACAAGTGTATTAAGTTTTAATATGTATTATATTTGGTTTTACTGGTTTTATGAGTTTCATCTATTAAGATCCTCTTCAAGTAGGCTGTTTGTTAAAGTCAAGTTGTTTAAGTTTTTATTCATTTGTCAGATTTAATGGGCTATTTCCCATGAAACCTTATATTGCCATTTCAACCAATTGTAACTATTAGTTACTATATAATTCTAAATAATTTATATATTGATATTATGGAGGCACATGGTATTATGGTTATTGTTGGAGTTATTTTGTGATATAGGGTGTGCTTTAACTCCCCACCTCTATCTATAGACTAGCCAAGGTCCCGTGGGTTGTTCTTGTAACCAATCACTAGCAATACTACTAGCCTGATAGAATACTTAAACCCCTCACACTGGTCTTAATTAAAACTGAACTCTGTGAGGACAGACAGACATAGGATTGCCAGATCTTTACCAATACTCAGGAAGGACTTTATACCAGAAACTGAGAACACTTTAGTAACCAAAAGGATTCATTATTGACAGACTCTTTATCAAGGATCCAATTCCACTAGATAAGCGCTTCTGCTATATGGCCAAGGAATGACCCTTAAAAACGTAACAGTTATAGTTGTAGGAAATGGACATGGGGAAACAAGTTTAAATCCTACATGAGGCTTTTTGCAGTTCACATAGCGCTAATACCCTTGGGGAAGATATGCATCCAACTAGTCTCTCTGGAAGCAGCACCCTACAAAAGACCAGCTTTACAGACATTTACCCCCACCCCTGTCATCTCACAAATCATCCAAGAAAAGCAAACAAGATATGCTGGGAACTGCTAGAGAAATAATGACAAACTCATAAGCAAAGTTCTATTATGGACTACTACACATGGACACACCTATGGTGGCCAACCAGCAAAAAATAATATTCATCAGCTCTGTGCAGACACTGGGTGCTGTTTAGAGGTCCAACAAAATGTAACGGCTCATAGGGACAGATAGCGAGAGAGAGTCAAGAGAATCCATGCTGTCAGCATACCTTGATGATGATGATATGGATTGAATACAGAGTTTTGTTTGAAATTCTTAGAAGTTTAACAACTACAATAGATATCTGAGTTTATGAAATACAGAGGCTGAGGTGGATAAGAAAAATAATATCTTTATAAATTATATATGCATTAACAAAGCACATTCTGGAAACTATCACTATTTTAATTTCAATGATTCCTAAATGTTAGTTAATATAAACAATAAAAAACAGAATGATTTTAGAATCTAGCATTATTTCTAACTATGACACTATTAAACAGAGACCTGTCTTTTTTCAACTTATCCCCTTTCTTAATCAAACTTGTATGAAAATATTACTAAATAGCATATGTATTATCTGCGTTATTCGGACTATTATCCCCATCTTCATTGTTATTTGTACAACGTTTCGGTCGATATACCCTCCAGCCTTTTTCAGGTATTTCTTCTCAGACTCGGGAACCTTCTTTTCGAACTCGGGAACTTTCTTGTCGTATTCAGGAGCCACTACAAAACTTTGAACCTAACAAAAAGAAGGTTCCCGAGTCTGACAAGAAATACCTGAAGAAGGCCGGAGGGTATATTGGCCGAAAAGTTGTACAAATAACAATGAAGATGGGGACAATAGTCCGAATAATGCAGATAATACTAATCTTCAAGCTTCATCTCAAACATTCAGAGAAATAAATAGCATATGTTGATTATTTTATCTATTTTTTTTTAAAATACATTATGTTAAATACAATATGCTTAATATTCATAATTGAAAATTAAAATAAATTTTGATGCTACACAAAAGAGCAGTTAAGTAGTGTAATACAATGAAGAAAATGTTTTTTTAATAATTTTGAATAAATTATGTCACACAGTTTGAAATGGAACACTAATGGCTACACAATGCTAAGTTCTGTCTATTTTGCATATTTGCGTAAACTATACATATCTAAATAAATTGTTCTGCATTCAACTGATTAAAATTTGTAACATGATTAGTTTTAGAAAATCTCTTCTGATATTAATATTTTTGTGTATAAAAGTATACATTTATATACATAAATACATGTTTGTATGTATTCATGTATATATGAGTTTGTGTGTGGTGTCTATTTTTACCAAAACATAAAACATTATATTATATATATATATATATTTGGAGGATATGTGCTTAATTGAAGTCATACCTAATTCTGAAAGTTAATAATTAATGAATTTAGGCGGGCAAATGTGTTCAAATGTAAGGCTAAACATGTATGCCTGCCTAAATTCATTAATTATTAACTAATTAACTTTCAGAATTAGGTATGACTTCAATTAAGCACATATCCTCCAAAAATTGTCGGCTTAAAGCCATATAAAAATAAACACATTTGTTTGTTTACTTTACCTCATATATATATATATATATATATATATATATATAATATATATAAACAAATTTTTGGTACAGCTGAATTTATATATAATTTATTATAAAATTATATATATATATATAAACAAATTTTTGGTACAGCTGAATTTATATATAATTTATTATAAAATTTTATATATATATATACATGTATATAGGATATGCTGAGCTAGCCACATAACCGAACCGAACTGGCTGCTAGCACTGTGCCTTCAAGGATGTCTGCAAGTGCAACCTAAAAATCACGGGCATTGACCTAGGCAGCTGGGAACTGATTGTAGACGATTGCGGTAGCTGGTGCCATGCTGTTCAAGAAGGAGTCAAGGGGAGGGCAAGGAAAAATGCAAACAACAGCTGGAGGACAGAAGAGAATGAATGCAGGAAGCAAGAACGACAAACTCAAGCCTTTGATCCGTACTCCAACTTTATTTGCAATACCTGCACAAGAGACAGGTATGCAAGGGTCAGATTGATGAACTACTTCATATGCTATGCTCATCAAGACTGATCTTGACCATCTAAGATACTACCATCATTTCACAAGATAAAAGGTTATATATATATATATATATACTAGCAACAGAAAACACCCTCCGGGCATTGTAAAAATTAATTTTCGAAAGACATTGCCTGAATTAAAAATTCAATGTCAGAGGGTTTGTATCATAAGTGAGCAAAATCCTCATATTTATTAAAGGAGTAAAAAAAAAAAAAAAAAAAACATTTGAAATGAAAACTGAGCCCCGTCCCTCTCAAATAAAATGTTGCATGCATGTAATAATCTAACAATTATTTTGAATATTTTCCACATCAATTTGACACAAAAGCGTAGGTATTTATTTATTTGTAAACTTTTTAATTCACTTCTTGTTACTGTAAAAAAAAAAAAAAAAAAGGACAAGAGTAAAAAACAATTTTTAAAATTGCTTACTTAATTTTTGGGTGTATATAGCATAAGAATATTGTGACGTGAGCTATGACGTAGTTTTTGTTACAGACAGAAATACAATCTCCCTTATTAATAGATATATACATACAGGGTGTGTAAAAAATTGATATCATTTGAAAAATACAAAAAAATTGATATCATTTTGTAATATAATAACTTGAAAAATTCCTGTTCAGATCATGTAAAATTTTAACAGCATGTGTAGAAACAATTGGATATTCTATGTTTGATATTCAAATTCCTTTTCTTTTCCAGTGAATGTCATTTCTTTACCTGAAAAGAAACAAACATTAAACATAGTATTTCCAGTTGTTTCTACACATGCGGTTAAATACGCCATGATTTGTATGAGAATTGGTCAAGTTATTAGATTATGAAATAATATCAATTTTTCTGAAACACCTTGTATCTTCTCTCTCTCTCTCTCTCTCTCTCTCTCTCTCTCTCTCTCTCTCTCTCTCTCTGCTGTAATTACAGCATCTTCAGACATGGAGCAAAAATGGGTAGGAATGTTTTTTCAGAATATTCTTTTAACATATATATATATATATATTTACCAACCCCTCCACATGAGCAGGATGCGACACAAGGTCAATTTCTGAAGCAGAGTTTAACAGGTTTGAATTCAGAGTCTTCCTTCTCCTAGCCATGGTTGAAGAGCTCAATCCGCCATACTATTTACCCATAGCAGGAGGAAGAGTAGTTGGATTCATACCTTTCCCAAGGGTATTAGAGCAATGAGAAATGCAAACAGCTTCGTCCAAGATTTGAACTCGGGTTTGACAACAAGTCCATTTCCTACAAACCCTAACCATTACACTACGCACCTCCACCTCTTTTACTCTGTGTTTCTGTTTTTCATTTGTTTTTGTTTTTTGTAGGAGTGTGTGTTTTGTCTTACTATGGTGATTTCAAAGTTTGGTTTGTTTGGTTTGGTTTGTTTTGTTTTACGGCATATCAACCTCGGTGGGTCATTTAATGCCGACAAAGTTGTGAAATAAATTAATTCTTAATGCATAATACAATTTTGTTTATCAACTCATGTTTTTCTATTTAACCCATAGATGGGACCCTAACAGGTACTACCACTCCGGGTCAGAGTGGACCAGGGAGCAATGATGATGAAGGGGTGCTCCCCATTTCCCAAACCTCCAAAACTGGTTGGTTGGTTGGGTTTTACGGCATGTCAACCCCTTGGGTCATTTTATGCTAAATACTTCTATTGGTAAAAAAATGTTTAATGCTGAAAAAGTTTTGAAATAATTTCATTTTTAATGGATAATACAATTTTGTTTATAAACTGATGTTTTTCTATTTAACCCATAGATGGGACCCTAACAGGTACTACCACTCCGGGCCAGAGTGGACCAGGGAGCAATGGTAATGAAGGGGTGCTCCACATTCCCCAAACCTCCAGAATTTATTAATAACTTATCATAACATACAATTATCATAATACACAACAATGTAACTTATAGTATACAATCATTTTAGCATTATTAATTATTTATCTATGTATTAGGCTGGTTTAGCTCAGTTGTTAGAACATCCACCTAGGAACCACAAAGTTCTGAGTTCAATACTGGCCCTTGTCAACTCATGAGTAGCACAACATGGATTTGATCCGTAAAATCGGGAGCTGATGGTAGGTGTGGCGCTCCACCTGTATGCTATTAATTATTATTATTAATAATTCATTATTTATAAACATCGGGTTAGCTCAGTCGGTAGAGCGTTCGGCTAGAAACCACAAGGTTCCTAGTTCGATACCGTCCCTCACCAACTCAGCGTATGAGTAGCACAGGGATCTGTGCGGTAAAGTAAGGAGCTGATGGTAAGTGTGGCAGTCCACCTCAGACGCTAAAATAATCTCCTTGGTCTAGCGCTAGTGAAAAGGGGATAGACTCCCTCGCTGCATGGCTGATACCGACATCAGGCCGCCCTGATGACTTTATGATTCATATGATTATTTATTAATCTACTATTATAATTAATTATTATTATCTGTTTATACAAGTATTATTAATTAATTATCATACATGATATACAATAATGAAATTTATCATAATGTACAATTATCATACAATGTGAGTAAAATAAGTTATCTAAATATCTCAAAAGAAACAAAAACTTAGATAATACTAATAACTTATCATAATATACAATTATGGTGTAAGGTTACAGATAAAGTACATCAGAGAATTATTGACTCTTAAGGGTCCCCGCTGAAGATTTTCTGAAGATGCTTAAATCCTTGAAACTCTCATTGAAAGAATGTGATAGACAAGACTGTCTTGAAGGAAATTCTATCCCAAGAAGAAAAAAAAAATCTTTGAAATAGTTCAAAGTATCAGTAGATTTCAAGACATGATTACTTGTGTTTGCATCCAGATGTTCTTCATCTTTGAGCGCTCTCTCTCTCTCTCTCTCTCTCTCTCACACACACAAACCAATTACAAAATCTGATGGTGTTACAAAATTCAAGATGATACAGTGTAATTGTGTCTCAAGTATCTCATAATACTCCACACTAAAACACAATGTGTAGCTCTTTTGTGCTATAAAACAACAAATGGAAAACAAACTGAAAACTTTTGAGAGGGAGTTAATCAATAAGCAGACATCTTTTTTTTTTTTTTTGGTTTTTGAGAAAAGTCTCACCTGGTTCTAAACCCACCTTCAAACCCACGGGTAGAACTTATATAATGTCATGACCTTTTGGATAGAGAGTTCTGTTTCCACCTGGCTTGCCATCAACTACAGAGCACAAATAATGAGATCACTATCAAGAAAATCAAAATATTGACTCGCAACAATGTTCCCACCACTTCATACCATCTAATAAGTTTGGCCTTTTTCCGACAAGATTGATTCTCAAAGTTTGTGTTACTGCATTCATTGTTCATACGTTTAAAACACAAGTTCATTCTAGAATATTTGTTTTCTTCCGCTAAGTCAAAATTTAGTTGCGATTAATAAAATGTGTATCAACTTGCTTTGACTAAAAAAAACTTTTGTTTAAATCAAAAGATTTTTTAAGAAATTAATTGAATATTTTCATCAATTTTTATCTGGAATTCTCAACTGAAATATTCTTAGGATTCAATGATTGTTTTTTTTTAATTACCATCTTCATGTTTAATGTCTACATTCTGTTTCAACCTTTTTATACTAATCTTTCTTTAAATGTGAAGGAAATCTTGATAAATAAACTACTTATGCAAACCATTATGTAACTGGCTGGACTTATTCAATTCATTAAAACTTCTCTAATGTATAAGTAGTTGTCATTGGGGCGGCCTAATGTCGGTATCAGCCAGTGAAGGAGCCTATCCCCTTTTTACTAGTGCTAGACCAAGGAGATTATTTTAGCGTCTGAGGTGGAGTGCTACACCTACCATCAGCTCCTTACTTTACCACACAGATCCCTGTGCTACTCATATGCTGAGTTGGCGAGAGCTGGTATCGAACCAGGAACCTTGTGGTTACTAGTCGAACACTCTACCGACTGAGCTAAACCAGCCCTTTCTGGCAATAGGAGGGGGGATATTAAACAATAATCACATTTATATTTTAACCTTATTACCAATTCATTGATTAACTGTAATATATTATTTAACCATCAAATTTTGCAAAATTTATCACAGTAAGTGTGTCATATCTGTGTATATTGTGTCTTGAAATTGAGAGGAAATAAACTTTTCAAGTTAAACATAAAACTATCAGGTGTCATGAATAAACATGATTAAGAGACATTTATTGGAAGTAGGGAACATTTAGCTAAATCCCTACTCTCCAAGGACCAATATTAACATCAATATATCCATGATATAATAACACTGAATAAACAGAAGGAAAGACAAGATAAACTCATTTACACACAGAAACATTTAATAAATGCATAATATACATACCTAGGCAGTAATATCTCATCTACAGAAAGTGATGTCAATGCATGCATAAGAAAAGGATAGATCGTTATAGTTTATCCATTGTATGGAAATCAGATCTCACTGATGAGATAAGGGGAGAATACTACCAAGCTGTAGCCATATCAATGCTACTGTACAGCTGCACCACCTAGACCCTAACAAAATGCTTAGAGAAAAGATTAGATGGAAGCTACACAAGGATGTTGCATGCTTGAACAAATCATGGAAGCAACAGCCCATAAGAAAGCAACTGAACAATCATCTGCCTCCTATTACACAAACCATTCAAGTGAGATGAATAAGACATGCTGGTCACTGCTGGAGAAGCAAGAACAAACTCATAAGTGACATTCTCTTTGATACTCACCATCACAGTGGGATTCTAACTACCGTCAAGTTAGCAGATGAGAACAACAGGCAAGCTGTAACTTAAATACAGTCCTTGCATGCATGCTGCTGTGCAAAGTGATGGCTGAAGAGTGGGTACTTATCCATATCTTTACTCACCCTGAAAATCATCAGCCAATCAAAACCCAGGAAGTGAACTTGCCAGAGTTCATAATGGAATAACCCAAAGCTGTATATAAACCACCTACTAAAACTCTAGAGTTAGTTTTGCATTCATCTTGTAACAGAACTGAATACTTGACACAAAATCCACAAAATGGACACCTACATATGGGCATACTTGTGTGGGCCAACCAGCAAAAACCTATATCAATCATTGCTGTGCAGATTCTGGATGCTGTGCAGAAGACCTGCCTTGGGTGATGACCAATAGAGATGGTTGTCAAGAGAGAGTCATGGAAACCTATGCTGACAGCATGCCATGATGATAATGATGATGATACATACAAGTAGTATTGAGATTATATACAAAGGTACCAACAGCAAGAAATATGCACATATTGTTCTATGAACAAGCTGTATATATAGAAGGAGTACAAAAATGGGACAAGGGTCACTGCATGCCGATGAAAAATAAAATGGCCATAGTATCTTTACTGTTCCATGGCAGGGGACAAGAGACAACATCTCTATTCAAAGAACAGAGCAAAAGAAGTCAAGAATGGGTTCCTGTAACTGTCATGGGATATCCCACAAAGCATCCCAATGGAACATCTCTACACAGTCATTTTTTTTTTTCAGAGATTCGGTCTAAGAAGCTACAAAATAAAAACTTAATAAATTTCTGACATGATTATATCTTTCACTTGTCTAAGTAAATATCTACATGAAAATATTGGGTAGTATTTGGTTCTTGTGAAAATGAAGCCTTAATTGCAGGATTGGTTTGGTTTGGTTGGTTGGGTTTTACGGCATGTCAACCCCTTGGGTTATTTTATGCCGAATACTTCTATTGGTAATTTGGTATTCAAAAATGTTTAATGCCGACAAAGTTTTGAAATAATTTCATTTTTAATGGATAATACAATTTCGTTTATAAACTCATGTTTTCTATTTAACCCATAGATGGGACCCTAACAGGTACTACCACTCCGGGTCAGAGTGGACCAGGGAGCAATGGTGATGAAGGGGTGCTCCACATTCCCCAAACCTCACCATCAGATAGAGTTTAACGTCATTCCCAGGACATGTAGACCCGCAGCCACCACCTTCTAGCACCATATGATAAAAAGGGGTTGGGGCTTGCCATAAGGGCAATAGGGTTGGGAAAATCATATAGGTGCTAGAGCTTGACGTGATCAGCCGATTGATCGGAGGGAGCCTCTCCGACCGCCCGTCTAGCCGAAGATAGGGCCAAAGTGGAGTATTGCAAGTCATGCCCATCCACCTGGGTTCTATCCTTAAGCATCACGGGTTGCCACCCACGGCCAACAGGTGGCTCCATTGGAGAGAGTCTTACCCCTTTGCAGAGGTGCAGTCGGTGCATTCTAACGCCCCAGTTGACAGGGCAGAATTGCAGGATTGAAATCGAAATAATGAATGCATGACCAAAAAAAAAATAAGACCTTATCACAAAGAACAGAGAAGTGTAAGTCCAACCATATGAAGAAGATCAAGCACCACACCTGATATTTTTACACAAACATTTGAATCTAGATTAAACCAGAACATATTTGTGTAAAAAGTTTTTTTAAAAAAAACATATACTATCCTGTCTGTAGTGACTTTGAAAGAAACGTTGATTAAATTTATTGAGATTGTTTATTTGTCTCTTATCAAAAAAACATGTTTACCTCAAGAGTGAAATTTGAGACATTTACATCACATTATTTTTTATAGCTTTTGATCTTTGGTTTGGTTGGTTGGGTTTTACGGCATGTCAACCCCTTGGGTTATTTTATGCTGAATACTTCTATTGGTAATTAGGTATTCAAAAATATATAGGGGTTTATTTGCTGTAATCAAGTTTTCTGTTGAGAAATGTGAACATCAAGGGAGTGAGTGGGTGATTTTTGTAGGTCTATGAACTTACATTCTTGATATAGCTTTTGAATTTTCATTACTTTAAGAATTTTATGATAAGTAAATGAACTTCCTCGATGTTTATTTTACTTACACTTTTAGTTAATTTGTATAAACAAAAAAAGTCAATATTTCATCTAAGACTTGTGTGGAAAAAAATCAAGAAAGTATTTATCAATATCAGCGGTTCTCAACCATTTTTTTTACCTATGTACACTATTGATTCCTATTTTACTCTGGTGGATCCCGACTCAATAACCATTCAATTTTTTCAATCCTATTGTATTTTTATTATCAAATACTTTTTGCTTGTCCGAATTGCAAAAAAATTATATGGTCCCCAGTTGAAAATCACTGGTTTATATGATCAATATTTGATTATTTTACTATTATTTTACTATTATTTAGTTCTTTATTATTAATATTTCATATTAGTTCTTTATTATTTACTATGTATTTACTATTATTTACTAGGTATTTACTATTATTTACTAGGTATTTAATATGTATTTGATTATTTTACTATTTAGGCCATTATTATACTTAATTTTCTTTAAAATATGAAAAGTCATGAATTAAATTTTTTAAAAATCCTATTGTATTTTTATTATCAAATACTTTTTGCTTGTCCGAATCGCAAAAAATTATATGGTCCCCGTTTGAAAATCACTGGGCTATATGATCAATATTTGATTATTTTACTATTTCGGGTTAGCTCAGTCGGTAGAGCGTTCGGCTAGAAACCACAAGGTTCCTAGTTTGATACCGGCCCGCACCAACTCAGCATATGAGTAGCACTCGGGATCTGTATGGTAAAGTAAGGAGCTGATGGTAGGTGTGGCGCTCAACCTCAGACACAAAAACTATCACCTTGGTCTAGCACTAGTGAAAAGGGATAGACTCCCTCGCTGTCTGGCTCATACCGACATTAGGCTACCCCGATGACTTTACTTACTTATATTTAATTAATTTTCATTGAAATATAAAAAGTCATAAATTTTTGGTTTAATGATTACATCTATACTTTTCAATGTGCACTGAACAATGTTGCCCAACATTTAATAATAAATAATTTGATACCAATTCAAAGTTAACATTCTATAAATCTATTTAGAAAAAAAAAAAAAAGATAATTAATTAAAGTGTCAGCTTCCTATTTGAGTTATACAAGGTGTGTCATAAAAGTAAATAGATTGAAACTGTATTTACCAAGATAGAAATGAACAATGAATGGAACGTTAATTTTTTCAGAATATAAAGTGTGTCATAAAAGTGCTGAGTTTGAAGCTGTATTTACCAAGATAGAAATGAACAATGAATGGAACGTTAATTTTTTCAGAATATAAAGTGTGTCATAAAAGTGTCGAGTTTGAAGCTGTATTTACCAAGAAAGAAATGAACAATGAATGGAACGTTCATTTTTTCAGAATATAAAGTGTGTCATAAAAGTGTCGAGTTTGAAGCTGTATTTACCAAGAAAGAAATGAACAATGAATGGAACGTTCATTTTTTTCAGAATACAAGGTGCATCATAAAAGTGCCGAGTTTGAAGCTGTATTTACCAAGATAGAAATGAACAATGAATTTGTTTTCTTATTGCCATTACTCCTAGAGTGGTAGTACCTATTAGGGTAAAAAATCTGTTTAAAAATATTTGTATGCAACAGGACAATGTGCAAAGAACACCTCTTAAGCAACAACTACATGAAAAATGTTCTGTGGAGATCCTCGTTGTGTAATGGTTATCGTCATAAGAAATGGACTCGGTGACACGTGTTCAAAACCCAAACAAGGCTGGTAGCATTTCACATAGTGCTAATACTCTTTGGAAAGGTATGAATCCAATTATTTTCCCTATAGCTATGAGTAAATAGTAGGACACACTGGGATATTTAGCTTTGATATAGCAACTAGTCTAGAAGGAAAACTCTAAATTTAAACCTGTTAAAATACACTTAAAAAATGACCTTGTGTCACATTCTACTCGTGCCGAGGTGTTGGTAAATACATACACAAAAAATGTAAATATGGACATACAATTAACACAATTCCATAACCTCTAGGTATAAAATAACCCTAGATGGGTTAATGTGCCAATAAAATCAATCAATCAATCAATCACCCAATCAACCAAAAAAAGGATATCTATTGTTTAGATAACCCGGCTAATGTTCTGAGCCAGAACTTAAACTTCTGGCAAACTGATGGAAATGAACAAAAACAAAGAGATTTTTGGAAAGCTAAAACACAAACTAGCCTACCTGCCAGTTAACAAAAAAACAACAAAAAACAACAACATTGAACCAGTCAACCATCGAACTGACCAATCAGCCAACCAAAGGACAACAGCTTCCACGAAAATTTGATGAAACAAATATTGATCTGGTTACTCAATAACAAAACAAAACAAATAAAATACCCAATTGAAATCCGCCAAGTTTTAGCCCACAAAAAATGAATAGCAAAAAGAAAAACACGAATAAACAATCCTAATCTTGCAGTATCATTCAGAAAGAAATTGAATGATGGAAAGAGAGAAAAGGAAGGAGTTTAGTTCAGATCTACAGTGGAAATCTTTCTTTTATATTGCATGACAAGTATGATTTACCAGACGGACATCCTAATGCTTCAGCTTCTGGCAATCACACTTTGATCAAAGCCACTGGCAAATATTTCATATTTTATGATGATTGGTCCTGAGATATGCTTCACGAGTTGGCTTGGCCCAATGATCAACTCAGTACTACTGACCAACACTTACTTCTAAACTTCAAACTAGAAAGTACCCAAAAGCAGGGTAGGAGTGTATGGTGTTACCATGGTTAGTAAGAGAACCAAAATAATACGAATATATATATATATATATGTATATATATATAATGGACTTATATTTTGTTGGTGTCTAGGTAGATATTAGGTGCTTTTGGGGGTGAAAATAATCAAAATGGTGTAAAATAAAAAAAAAAAAGAAATATGTGCAGAAAAAAATATTGTGTTTAACCAAACAATTATCTGATATTGGAAGATATAGAAGTGCAAATTTTCAGATGAGATTTTGTCTGGGTGAGTTGTTATCTAAGAAGGTTAACCTTACTTATTGCTTATAGAAATATCCCTAACTTAAGAAAAGAAAAAAATTGTTGATTGTATTGATAAATAGATGAATGAGTGAAAAAAAAAAAAAGAGGAGAGATTATTGTTCTGAAGGTCATGGAAAAGTTAAAAGTCCATTGGATAGAGTATTAGTCTGAAGGTCAGTAAAACAGGAGGTTATGAATATGATTCTGATATGATCATTTAAAGTTTGAAAAAATTATCAAATGTTTTCTGAATTTCTGAGGTTTTTGAAAGAATTTAATAAAAATAAACATAAAGATAATAATAATTTGGGGAAGAAGTAATCTTATTCTTGTATTATAAAATCACAATTATTTTCATGTGTATATGGGCATGTCTATGTATAGGAAAGAGTTCTATAAATAAATATATATATATGCATGTGTATATGTATGTATATATATATGTGTGTGTGTGTGTGTGTGTGTGTCTGTATATGCGTGTGTGTGTGTATATATATATATATATATATATATAACAGAACTCACTGGAGATTCACTATACTGCGTGAAACTATAGTCTGAGGATTTTAACCATTCGATTTTAAAACATATATATATATATATATATGTGTGTGTGTGTGTGTGATAAAAAATACAGGGAAAAATGTGGACAAAGGAACAACTCAGACAAGTAGATGTAGGAGATATATTTCGCTGTGCATTGAGTATATATATATATTTATATAAATATTAGTATATATCTAACTTAGAGTAGCTTTAACATGAAGCCAATGACCCTTGGATACTGACAGTTTCTATATATATATATATATATATATATATTATATGGGAATTTCTGTGAGCCTGAGTTTCATGCAGTGATGATTTCATCAGACAGAATGCACTACTGCATGAAACCTAGGGTCACAGAAATCCCCATGTAGAATATATATATGTGTATGTGTGTGTGTGTGTATAGATAGATAGATAGATATAGATATATTATTATATATAAACAACTCAATCACAGATATTGTGCACTCTACCAATTATACTGCAAACAATTTGGTCCACTACTAACTCACCAAATTAGCTGCTGATAACCATATATCATTATTACTATATATATATATATATATATATATATATATATATATATAATGGCAGTAGATTCTGTTGTGGGTATATTTTGTTAAAAAATAACAGTAATTACCTTTTTATCTGTATTTTCTCGTTGGCAGCTGAGATGTCACAACTGTCTAAAGCAATTTAAAAACTATCAAATTCTCTATTATTGTAGTCCAAGTACAGGTACTTCTGGACATTTTTGGCCATTGTCATTCACACCTGATATCCCCTATGAATGCTCAAACTCAGAACAAATCCTAAACTACAGAATACAATAGTACCCAATAGTACCCACGTCCATGTGCCATACTCACCAGTTTGTTCACATGTGCATGTGTGTTTGTGTATGTATGTGTTTGTCTCTATTTTCTATTTCCATAAAAAAAAACGTTGCGCATCTGCTGAACTAAAAACTTTATGGAATTGACATAAAAACATGTTGTTTTTTTTTATCGTAAAAATATTTGACAAACTACCAAAAGCAAACAAACAAGTAGAAAAATAATCTTAATGGTAGAAGAAAAAAAACAAAAAACTCTAATAATGAAAAAGACTTAACAAATGAGCTGAGTAAATCTCTAAATAAAAATAATATGAAAAAGATCATTGTCTATATGTTTGCTTTGTAGAAAGTTATAACTGAAATTGGCCATATAAATCTTTTGATGGAATCAAAATGACTTGGATTATAGAAATCAATTGACACAATGTATATATATTTTTACTTTATCTCTCACACTATCTCTCATCTCATTCTACACACACACACACATATATATATATATATATCCTGTGGAAACCAGCACATGGGCATGCTAATGTGGGCTGCCCAGCAAGGACCTATACTGACCAGCCCTGTGTGGATACTGGATGCTGTGCAGAGGACCTCCCGGAGACAATGAATAATAGAAAAGGTTGGCAAGAGATGGTCATGGATATCCATGCTAATTGTGTGACATGATGATTTTGCACACACACACAGGCATTTCAATCTTATATATATATATATATATATATATATATTGAAGATTGAAATGCCTTTCAACCATTTTATTCTGTTCATTTTTTGTCATTTTTTACTTCTCTAACTTGTTTCACTTTCACTTGCACCGAGTTAATTTTTTTTTTATAAAACTAAACTGCATCTGATGGTGAGGCTTCAGTTCTTGAGATCTGGGGAGATGGAGTATGCTTCTATTGCCATTGCTCATAGAACAACTTTGATCCAGAGTGGTAGTACCTGTTAGGGTCCCATCTATGGGATAAAATAGATGTTTAAAAATTATTCGTGTTCGATTGGACTGTGTTAAAAAATAAAAAAAACTCTTACGTGAAAATACACAAACATTTTTAATATGGATATAGAATGAATGTGATTCTCTAACCTCAAAGGGTAAAATAACCCAAGATGGTTTGACATGCCATTAAAATCAATCAATCAAACACTGATTCCTATTCTATTCATTTAGTTTTAATTTGTTGTGCTGTACATTTTGCTTTTGAGTTTGACATGCCATTAAAATCAATCAATCAATTTATTCAATTTTTAAATCCTTCTGAGATGCTTTTTTTCTTTCTCTCTTTCTTTCTTTCCTTCTCCTCTTCCTTTTTTTTTATTTGTTTTTTATTGTTTGTTTTATTTATGTTTTTTTTCTTTTGTAATTTCATTTTTTTTAGATATTTAGCCTTTTAACACTTTCAATTGTTTTTGATTTGTTATGTTTCTTAAGTTATTTCCAAATGTCATAAAGTGTTATCATACAAGTCACCTCACCAAAAAAAAAAAATCTAATATATGTATTTTCAATCAAAGAGCTCTCCAATTTAAAAGGTACATATATATATATAAACTATTGGAGGTTTCATGAAATCTGATTGGTTCGTTGGAGATTATTATAAATTTTTAAACCAAATTAATTGATTCCTTATTCATTTTGACAACTTTTCTTTTCAAACAAATTCAGGAGTTTGTAAAATATTTTGTAAGCTGAAGGATGCATGTATGTATTTACCCATTCTCTCCACAACTGGCAAAATGTAGAGCTGGGTTTTCATCTGCTGAGATCTTAAGCTATATTAAGTTTGAGGCCCTTCTCTCATTTTTTTATATATTAATATTAATAAAGAATGTATGTATATATATATATATATATATGGGAGTAAATATGGAAATAAATCCGACAATATTAAGAAATTTGAAAAAATAAGTGTTCCAAAAATAAGATGAATTTATTTATCGACGCTTAAACGTTTTGGTTTCTTTAAACTTTCATCAGGATGTATTATGGGGTGAAGAAATTGATGGATGTTTTATATAAAGATTTTTTTTATCTCCTGTCATCTATAAAACATCCATCAATTTCTTAACCCATAATACATCCTGATGAAGCTTTAAAGAAACCAAAACGTTTAAGCGTCGATAAATAAATTAATCTTATTTTTGGAATACTTGTTTTTTCAAATTTCTTAATATATATATATATGTATATAGATATATATATATATTGGTGTGTATAACTGTTGAATTCATTAAAGAATGAAAACTAATGATGAAATAAAAATATGCTTAAAAAATGAGGCTATATCTTATTATCAAAGTAGTTTTGAATAATGAGAAGAGAGCCCCTTTGGTTTGAATTCAGAGTTTTCCTTCTTTTAGACTGGTTTCCTAACCAAGGTTAAAGACACAGTCCCACTAGTATTTACTCACAGCTGGAGGGAGAATAGTTGGATTCATACCTTTCCCAAGAGTATTAGTGCAATGAAAAATATAATGTGTCCATTTCCTATGATGATAACCATTACACCATGCACTTCCACACAAGGTTATGTTTTTAAAGCAGAGTAAAACTGGTCTGAAGTCAGAGTTTTCTTCTCCTAGACTAGTTGCCATACCAAGGCTAAAGAACCCAATCTGTCCTACTATTTACCCATAGCTGGGGGAGAAGAGATGGATTCATGATTTTCCCAGGTATGAGCACTATGTGAGATGAAAACAGCCTCATACAGGATTTGAACTCGGGTGGTCAATTCCATTTCCAACAATTATATCCATTAAGTTAAATTCACCTCCACTATAAGAAAGAAAACACTTTCACATGTTTTGTTAGAGGTAGCATAATCAGAATTAATTGTAATGAATTTAATACTCCAAAATGAATCTACTGCCTTGTCCAGGATTTGAACCCGGGTTGCCGATTCCATTTCCTTTGACGACAACAATTATGCTAAGCACGCTTGAAGGATGTATATATACCTTCTTAACCTATACACAAACACACACACATTTTCAGATATAGTTACATAGATAGAGTAGAGTAAAATGAATGAGACACATGTATAAGTATTTAGAAATACCTTCACATACACAAACACCTATTCACATAGAAAATGTGCGTTCACTTACAAATAAAAATATTAATCTGTCTCGTCTCAACTGGAACAGTTTGAATCCTCAAACCAAAGCCAGCTGAATGTTTCAAAAGCTTAAAACATTTCCTTAAAAAGATTTTTCTTCCAAAAGGCAACGTTTTGTAGCTTGTCTTATTTCTTTTGTCCATTGCAAAGAATCTTCTTCCAACTACCAAAGTTCTTGATTTCACTTGTTTATTTCGCAAGCATTTTTCAACCACTTTCACTTTCACTTTGAACCTTCCACTCCCTTTTCCTCTTTCTCCTTGTCAACCACCATCTCTGTCTCTGTCTGTCTGTCTCTCTCTTTCTCTGTCCACTTTTTATCTCATTGTTTCCTTTCCTGTCTCTCTCTGAGGTTTATCCACTGCCATCTTTCAAAGCCAATCCTTGCCTAACGGATCACCCGGATAGACTCAGCTTGAGGCACAACCACTCTACAGGCATACTTGGAGGCAGCAAATACTGAACCATATGACCAATCTAGTGAATTGTATTATTCCAAAGTTACCGGCCCTCTGCTTTAAAATGGGACACGAATAAACTGATCATGTGACCATCTATAAAACATTGGAAAAGGCACTGACCACTTGCTCACCCGGTGTGGTCCACTGGCTTGACCTTCAGATCTCTAGTCAAAATGTAAACTTTCAACAAAACTTTTTCTCCTGTTACATGGACTTTAAGAGCAGAGATTCTTCTAAAAGACATCAAAGATGCTGGTCCCTATATGTACATCTGCCGCCACCTGCCAACATGGGATATATGATATCAAGTAACAGTAAATTAACTGCTTTCTCTGTCTGTTGCATTTTAAATGCCCTGTCAGCAGGAACTGGGCACTTAATGGACTCTTGTCCTTTTTTTTTCTTCTTTATTCTCAATAAAAATAATAGTATTATTATTATTATTATTATTATTATTAGTAGTAGTAGTTATTTTTTGTGTTTTTTTTGTTTTTTTTTTTGCTTTCAGATCAAAGTCTGCAACAAGTTGAACACATTTATGGAATGAAAAAAAAAAGTAGTGAAGAGAAGGAAAAAGATGAATAAAGAGGAAGAAAATCAAAGAATGATGATGATGTTGATGACAACAATGACTTTGAGGATGGAAATAAAAAAGGAAAAAGTAAAGAAGGAAAAAGAAAACTAGAAATCCTGATGCATACTCATGAAGATATGCAAGGTACAATGGTTTGCTCTCATAGGAAATGGAATCAACAACCTGAGTTCAAATCCTGGACACAACTATTTTTCACTTTATGCTAATGCCCATGGGAAAATGAATACACTTGTTCTCCATCCAGCTATGGGTAAATAGTAAGACAGACTGTGTTCTTTAGTTTTAGTTATGGAACCAGTCTAGGAGAAGGAAAACTCTGAATTCAAACCAGCTTTAGTTTTTTTTTTTAAACTGATCTTGGCCATGGAAAATAAGAAGAAGAAGAAGAAAATATATTTTACAAATGATCATTTTTGGTACTACAATTTATATATATATATATATATATATATATATTAACAGTACTTGGTTACCGACTGTTTCTCACCTATACGATTCTCAAACCCGGTTTGAGAATTACATTGATGAGAAACAGTCAGTAAACAAGAACCTTTGACTTCATGTCCTCACTACCATAACTCAGATATACATGGTCTATCTATGATATTGAATATTATTAACATATAAATATAGCACACTCAGTTTAGCTCAGTCTGTAGAGCACTTGACTATGAATCGTAAGATTCTTGGTTTGATACCGGCCCTCACCAACTCAGTGTATTAGTAGCACAGGGATCTATGTAGTACAGTGAAGAGCTGATGGTAGAAGTGGTGCTCCACCTCAGACGCTAAAAAACTATCTCCTTGGTCTATTGCAAGTGAAAAGGGAGAGACTCCCTCGTTGATGGCTGATACTAACTTTAGGCCACCATGATGACTTTAATTACTTAACATAACCAATTACTTACATAATCAAATTAATATAATCAATTAAAAAGTCGTCGGGGTGGCCTAAAGTCGGTATCAACAAGGAAGTCCATCCCCTTTTGACTAGTGCTAGACCAAGGAGATTGTTTTTGCGTCTGAGGTGGAGTGCCACACCTACCATCAGTTTTTTACTTTATTGCACAGATTCCTGTGCTACTTATACGCTGAGTTGGCAAGGGCCAGTATCAAACTAGGAACCTTGTGGTTTCTAGCCGAACGCTCTACCAACTAAGCTAACCCTGCCCTATATATATATATATATATATATATATATACACACACAATATATATATATATATATGCATATATTCATAAAATTCTACAGTAATTGGAAGATTTATTTTTGCAACATCACATTGCTGTATATTTCCAAAAAGAAATCTGTTTATTGCTTATACCAAGAAGACAATCCAACACATACTCCAATAGAATACAATCCACAATATTACAGAGCCATTATCAGCTTGCACAACACCCTCCTAACAGTCCTGATTCATAGCATGGTATATTCTCCACACTGTGGCACAGCAGTGGTATTGATGATCCAATGTAGATACCAATTCCTTGCTGTCAAAAATTGTACCTTTGTTGATCAATGAGTAGAAACCCACATAGAATGCTGTGTATACTGTAGAGGGCATTGACTAATGGGTTGAACAATGACAGCATTAAATTAAGGATGTTATTTGATGCAATGTTACCCTTCACTGAGTTGAGCCATCTTAGACATAGAGTACCCTATATTTCTGGCCCCAACAATCATTTCATGGTCAAATGGTATGAAATCCTATTTGCATTTCCATGGCTGCCAAACGTATACGGCTTCTTTATCTATTATGTCACATTTTTTGCACTTCATTTTATATAATATGATAATATAACAAACAAATTACTGAACAAAAGAAGCAAGGTGAATAT
This sequence comes from Doryteuthis pealeii, assembly GCA_023376005.1. Taxonomy (NCBI): domain Eukaryota; kingdom Metazoa; phylum Mollusca; class Cephalopoda; order Myopsida; family Loliginidae; genus Doryteuthis; species Doryteuthis pealeii. Next base: position 6,456,189 of record CM042143.1, on the reverse strand, counting down.
CAAAGTATAGACAGATTCATAAATTTATAATATGTCATTTACCGCCTGACTAATTCCATATTTATTCTCCTCTATTTGGACAGCACTATTGATATATTTGTTTGTATATATATTATATATATGTATGTATTTTATACACTCATATATTATATATTATATATATATATATATATATATATGTGTTATTAACACGTCACTTTACTATACAATTACGATTAATTGGCAAATTTTCTCACTTTTCCATCTGATGATTATACACACAACATGAAACTTAAAGGAACCGATTTCTAGTGTTCATAATTGGATATGTTTCTGCGTTGTATACCTGATTAGCTGTAATGGCATCAAACACTTTTTCTTGCAAATTCTTCTCATTTGCATTTTTATTTTTACTATATTATTTCATATTATTACCCAGCTATGGGTAAATAATGGGGCAGACTGGCTCTTTAACCTTGGATAGGTAACCAGTCTAGGAGAATGAAAACTCTGAATTCAAACCTGTTAGACTCCACTTAAGAAATTGACCTTGTGTCACATTATTACTTGTGAGGAGGTATGTGTAAATATGTATATCATAGTATATTTATATGGACTAACAAATATATGCACCCTCCAGGTGCAAGTATTTTAGTTAAATTTTATAATAAAATATTATATTAAATTAGAAAGGCTAATGAAACTGAATAAGAATGTAGATAAAAAGATTTTGAACAGAGGGGGTATGATTGAAAAATAGAACAACTTTGAAACTAACTCTTCCATCATTTTCCGTTACTCCCGTCTTTCATTAGTAAATTTTCCTAATTACTGTTTAGTTGAAATAGGAAGTAAGAATAATATTACAGTTATTTCTTCTTGTTAAGGGATTTCTTTTAAGATTTATTGAAGAGATTTTTGCTCATATTCAATAAGATAAAACCAAACAATTAGAAATCAATAATAAACATATATTTATTAAAATCAATTTTTTAAGATCAATATGCAAATTAGCCTTCCCATTCATACTGTAAACCGCTATTTTGTTGTATATATAAATACAATTGCATGTTATTAGTATGTAGATTGGTCAACAGTGTAAGTAATGTAATACAATTTTATTAATAATTGAGGTTTAAATAAAAAATAAAATCATGGAGAATATGATGTAAATAACGAAAGGAATTGTGACTTGTATAGTAATATAGTTTCGGTTACAGACAGAAAAACTCACAATCTCCATTATAATAAGATATATTAATGATTAAATATATACTTTTACTTATTCAAAGCCAAATCTCAATCACTGAGTTGAGTATTTTCTGTTAGATGCCATAATTAGTAGAATTTTAATGTTGATTTACTAAGTCTGGCATCAATTTTTCACTTTGTAGATTGGTGCAACACAGTCTTTTTACAAATTTTGCCTCATTTAGCGACAGTCAATATCTCTATACATTTGGCTATGCTTGTAAATTTAAAGAAATATTCCCTTTTATAAGATTTATCTTTTGATAGAAATAAAGTAAAAAAAAAAAACACTTGGAGAATGCTTATTCAGCATTTTTACTCCACAAAGCAATTTGTGTTTCATGGCTGAACATTCTGTCTTCAGGAATTATACAACAAACAAATTGAATTATCTAAATTAATGGCATATTTATCAAGATTAAGCAAAGGAAAATTATTGTAGAATCATTTTGAAGAAAAACTTATCGAATCCCCTTGTAATTTGCATCTCTAAAACAAAGGCTAAATTAATCTGCAGTTAAAGAGTGAAGACGTTAATGGATTTGAATTCATTGTACAGTTGTTCTAAATTGTTTTTTTGTTTTTTTTGGCATACAGTCCTATCAAATAGAGATCTGATTTGGTTGTTTTGTTTTATTGCATATCAACTCTTTTTGGGGTCAGCTCAGTCGGTAGAGTGTCCACCTAGAAATCTGGTTTGATACCGGCCCTCACCAACTCAGTGTATGAGTAGCACAGGATTCTGTGCTGTAAAGTGAGGAGCTGATGGTAGGTGTGATGCTCCATTTCAGACACTAAAATAATCTCCTTGGTCTAGTGCTAGTGAAAAGGAGATAGACTATCACTGTATGGCTGATACCAACATATTAGACTGCACCCCCCCCCCCAACTTTACGTACTTACTTGCTTGATGCTGAATGAAGTTATTTGGATAAACCAAGGATTCAGGAAGTTTGCAATGACAACAAAGTAAAACACTTCCTCAACAACATGGCAGTGAACTGGTATGACATGGGCAAAATAAAAACTGCCACAGCACCGAAAAAAGTGCATTGACCAAAATGGAAATTAAGTAGAAAAATAGATACATGTTCAAAATTTAAAATGATGTAATCATCATTGACAATAAACAATAAACGTTTCTGTGATTTCTAAATATTTTTGAGATCTTAGCTTGTACATTATGTATAAGGAATGATAGTAAGCTTAGATTGTTCCAAAACATATCAAATGTAATGAACAACCCCTTGTTTTTTTTTTTAGGAGAAATATTGGTGTTAAAATGTCATTCATTACAGAGAGAGTGCAATAGAAAGAGAACAATCAAAGATAACATTGAGAGAAATAGAAGTGGAGAGAGAGAGAAAGAGAGAGTGAAAGTAAAGAAAGAGTAAGAAAAGAAGAGGGGGTGAAGAGAGAGCAAGAGGTTTATTTGTTTAATGGCATATCAATTTCTTATAGGTTATTTTATGCTGAAATGGGATTAATGTTTGATTATAACAGAAGTGAAGAGGGGTGGAGAGAGAGAGAGAGAGGTAGGTGGAGAGAGTGAGAGAGAAGAGTAGAGAGATAGGTAGAAATAGTTGGTTGTTTTATTTTATGGCAGAGCAATTTTCTTTGGATTATTTAATGCCGATTCAAGTCATTTTTGATAAACTCTAGTTGCTTACAGTACATGCTGTTGCTTAAGTGGTCACCTAATAAAGTATTGAACAGGTTCATTGCTGCTTAAATTCAGTGATCCATTGCTTTCAGCATGATTTGACCATGATAGATAGATAGATAGATAGATAGATAGATAGAAAGAGAAAAGTTTGTTTTTTTTTTGTTTAACGCGCATTTAATATAATTTAAAACCAGCTAGCAAAGATCAGTCATTGGTCAGTAGAACAAAGAAGAAGTGTATAAAATATGATACATTTTTTTAATGGAATTGAATAAACATTAAAACATTTACTAAGTAACCTTTACTATCTTTTGCTTATTAATCAAAAATTGATTTCTTCTTCCAATTTAAAATAAAAAGCTTTTATTGAAAATCACAGAGGAAACACTTAATGACATTCACAGCAACAAAAATTGTCTTGTGATTTCAAGATTAAATATTTGAACATTTTATTTCAAAGTTTCTTTCCTCATTTTTATTTTGCTTTTTTACCCTTGTCTATTCTTAAGTCATTTAAATATGAGATGTGAGTTCAGTTTTAAACCAAAGCTACTTCTTCCTGTCAGATTCAAACACTATATATATATATATTTTCAAAAAAAAAAAATTCATTTAGGAAGAAATGCCATAGCTGTACTGCTTCAGTTCAATTCTTTTGATAAAGAGGTATTACCTCGAAAATTCAAGAAATAATAAAAAAAAATACAGGTCAACACACACCACCATTGTTACCGTATTATTATTTTTTATTTATTCCAAACTGCATTGTGATGGCCTTCTAAATCTACCTCCTAACCAATATATATATATATATATATATTGGTTTGGAGGTTGATTTTGAAGGCTATCACAATGCAGGTGTAAAGAAAAAATAAGGTAACAATGGTATTGTTTGTTAACCTGTGATTTATTCTTAATATTAATATTTCGTGATAAAATCTCTTCAGAAGAAGAACACTGGAACTGAAGTAGTTGTCGTCTTGTTATGGCATTTTTAGTTTAAAAAAAAAAAAAATAATAATATATATATATATATATATATATATATATATCAGTTAGTCAAGTCAATGGCTCTTGGTTACTGATAGTTTCTCGCCTATGAGATTTTCAAACAAAGTGCACTTGGTTTAAAAATTGCATAGGCAAGAAATTGTCAGTAACTAAGTGCTATTGGCTTTATGTCCATGCTACCCTAACTTAGATATTAATGCTCTATCCAGGATATTGAGCACTGTTTACTCATAAATATAGCACACTATATTATATATATATATATCTATTATATATATATGAGTAAAGAGAAAGGAAATTAATCTGACGGTATATATATAGATAAAAAGGTATGAAAACACACAATATTGTTAAAAATAATATATTTTATATCATTTTCATAGTTAATATTGAACAATATTTCGATTATAAAAAATCATCATCAAAGCATGTTTTTAATCCGGACTCAATTCTCACTTGATGAGTCCGGATTAAAGACATGCTCTGATGATGATTTTTTATAATCGAAATATTCTTCAATATTAGCTATGAATATGGTATAAAATATTTCCTTTTTAATAATATTGTGTTTTCATGCCCTTTTATCTATATATATATTTATATATAAAAAATGTTGTTCTGGTTCCAACGGGAGAAAATTTAATATTTTATAAAAAAGAAGAAGGTCCGCAAAATGTATCGTTTCAGAAAAAATGTTTTATTCTTTTTATTTTATATACGCAACACGTGTTTCAGATATTCTGGTATCTTCTTCAGGCTTTGATCAATACATATATTTTATACATATATACACATATACATTTATATATATATATTTATATATATATGTACATGTGTGTTTATATATGTATGTGTGTATATATGTATAGATAGATATATAACTAGATAGAAAGAACAGCCAAGAAAATAGATAGATCTAGAATAAGAGATATAGATAGATATAATGGCCAACAAAATAGATACATATTTTTGGAATGAGATAGATAGAATGTCCAGCAAAATAGATAAGTATGTAAAGAGTGAGATAGATAGATATAATGGTCAAGCAAATACATAGATATGTATAGTATGAGATATATAGATATAAGCAGACATTGTTTGATAGATTGGCTGTAGATAAATAGGAAGGTAGATTAGCTATCAAACCTCTTTCCCTACAACAACGTCTAAAGGCAAAGGTACTCCTGAGAAAATGTCAATACATTTACAGCAAAATGTCAAGAAATCTTCACGATACATAGAAAAGAATAAGTAGAGATTCTGAAAATTGCAAGAGTAATAATGGAAACTTATGCAAGAAAATATCTTTTATTTGTGACACATATAAGTAAATGAAGGTATGACCATATACAATGTATATATATATATATATATATATATATATATACATTTACTGAGCAATATGCACACACACTACTCACATACAGACACACACCAACCAATTGTGCATACATTCACACACATGCATACACACACACACACACACACACACATACAGACACACACTACTCACATACAGATACGCACCAACCAACTGCATGTACATTCACACACACACTACTCACATATGGACATGCACCAACCAACTGCATGTATATTCACACACACACACACACACACACTACTCACAGACACGCACCAACCAACTGCATGTATATTCACACACACACACACTCACACACGCACCAACCAACTGCATGTATATTCACACACACACACACACACACTACTCACAGACACGCACCAACCAACTGCATGTATATTCACACACACACACACACACACTACTCACAGACACGCACCAACCAACTGCATGTATATTCACACACACACACACACACACTACTCACAGACACGCACCAACCAACTGCATGTATATTCACACACACACACACACACACACTACTCACAGACACGCACCAACCAACTGCATGTATATTCACACACACACACGCACTACTCACAGACATGCACCAACCAACTGCATGTACATTCACACACATGCACACACACACACACAACCAATCTTTCTTAAAACATCTAAGAGATAAAGTCATCTTGACCAAGAAAACAAATTTTTATTCCTTGACACAAAATTGTTTCTTTATTTGAAGACATTCTTCAACATGTTTTTTATTTTCAAAGATATTTTATGTCTTCTTTGTTTTTGTAAACTAACCAAAATTTGGGGCAAAATGAGAAGACCTCACAGAATGTCAGAATGACATTCTTTTGAAATAAGCAAAGTAGGCAGATTGTCCTATTGTCAGTATCAGCCAATGAGGGATTTTATCACCTTTTCACAAGTGTTAGACTGAGTCCAGCATAAACTAGAGAGCTAGAGAAATTGTAATGTGATGTCACAAAAGTCATCCAAATAGTTAACCATGAACCTTGTAAATGCTCATTAAAGTAAATATCACATTCTGTTTCATTCAAATTTAAAGACTGAAATTCATTCATAATTTTATTTCATATGTGAAAAGAGTATTGTTATAAATTATAATCAACATTGTTTTAATTTGCATGTTTTTATTTTAATTTAAAAAAAAATCATTCTGCAAAGTTACAATATTGTCATTATTAAGTGATTATTACTCTTATACTTTACCTCACAGACTCAAACTATGCTAATTAACAAGGAGTGAACTTGTAATCTCATGGATTTTGCCATACTGTCCGATTACAGAGTGAAAATGAAAGAAAATGAAAACATAGACAAATTCTTGTACCTGGCCTAAGAACTGAAAAGAGATGTGGAACATGAGGGTAAAGGTCATAGCAATTATAATTTGTGTCCTTGAAACAGGGTCCAAGGGTTTGGAAAGGAGTCTGGGTGAATTGGAAATCAGAGGATGAATTGAGACCATCAAACAACAGCATTGTTAAAATTGGTTAGAATAATCAGAAAAGACCAAGAAACCTGAAACTTGCTATCACTCAGCCTCCAGTGAAAGACCAGCAGTTAAGATGGGTTTGAAAAACTCTCAAGGAATGATATAATAATAATGATAATAATAATAATGATTTATTGTAAATACATTAATGGGTTTTATTGATCTGTTTGATGTTCTTTTATGACCAGATGAGATTCTTGTTTGTCCACAATTCCTGTCTCAATAAAACCAGATATTTATTAACAATTATAATGCAATATTCTCATAAAAATGACCTTTTGTCAGGCTTAGTGAATATTAGCTGATCAATATATAAATATTTGACTCATACAGGGGTGGCTCAATATGTGAGTATCTTGATACAACTAAAATTTGATTTTAAAATTTTTTATGTAGATGAGATTCCTCCCTGAATTAAGTGCATTGACAAGGAAAGGGATTATGTTGAAAAATTTAAGCACATATAAATACCTCAAATAATCTCTATCATCTAAATAGCAGCCTTCCACACAAAAAAAAACACAGCCAACCCCCCCCCCCCAAAAAAAAAAACCTCTCCTTACCCTCTGCTCCTGCCACTTCTAACAGAGCTTAGAATTAACAGAGACAAAAAATAACATCAAAGATAACCAGCTAATTAACTACCGGACAGAACACCATGTGATCCCAAACAGCATAGACAAGAGTGTAGAATAATCATACTAATTCCAATTACCGTCAAATTGGTAAGACAAGGCAGCAAGCAGCCGTAACTTAATACAAACCTGATTTGCTGCAAAGACTGCTGCAAAATGGCAGGTTATTTATGAAACCTCAGAACATCATAGAAACCAAGCAGCCAATCAGGACTCAATGAATGGAATCACCCAAATGCATGTGTGGACTATTCTGAATTCCCATAAATACCAGTTGTCTTGACACTGGTTCAGTTGTGCTTGGCCAGTTGCTGTTGTTCAAACCAATAGTAGACTGACTGACTGACTGATTTCAATAAAGAGAAGTAACAGTCAGTCTATCTCAAAACTTTGAGAAAGAGAAATGACCCTAGAAATATTGGTAAATAAAAAAGATTAAGAACACAATATTCATCATTTCGTTTCTGATTTTAATTCTTTTATGCTTCTAAATAAAAAAAAGTTTTTGCTAATATATATATATATATATATATATATATATATATATATATACTCATTAGATATACTGACAAAGAAGCATATGTGGACTCCATAACATCATATATGTATATATGTTGTATAACATTTGTTGTCTAAAATGATTAATTGTTGATTTAATGCTGGTGTAAATACATAAATTATTTGTAACAGATGAAATACCTGATACCATATAATATAAATTATTTGATCCCATCAGCTCCAACTCTAACATTTCACTCACACACCCGAACTCTGTGACTGCCTCCAGTAATGATACTAGGAGGCTCTGTCCAGGTTATTGCCCTCCAACAGGCCTGGCCTTAAAGAGCTGCTCACTTCAAGTAGGACCCTGCTCACTCAGGTGGGGGGTGGGGAGATTTAGAAGCAATATTCCAATTACTGTTGAATTGGCAGACAAGGCTACAAGCAAATTGTAACTCAATACAGATCTTGCATTGTTGCAATCCTACTGCAGAATGGTAGATGTTCATCAAGCACCATAACACCACAGAAACCAAGCAGCCAATCAGGACTCAAATAATGGAATCACCCAAATGAATAAATGTAGTATTTCCTGAGTGCCATAAATACCAGCTGCTTTGGGCACCAGTTCAGTTGTGCTTAGTTAGTTGTTGTTTTTCAAACCAACAGTATACTGACTCACTTCAACATGTACATTGTTTGTATTGAGAATAGATACTTGAAACTATAATGTTTTACTAAGGATCATTATTATCAGTAACTTATAAACATATAACTGTATTTAAACAAATAACTATTATTAACTAGGAATAATTACTTGAAACCATATCATTATTTGTTTAGAGAGAAATACTGGAAACCATACAAATGTGGTAAATTATTTGTATTAATAAGAATACTTTATATAATATAACTGTGGGTAAAAAAAAACTCTTGAAAATGACACAAAAAATATGAATATGAATGTACAATGAATCTGATTCCCTAACCTCTTAGCAAAGAATAACCCCTGGATTGGTTGGTATGCCATTAAAATTAATCAGTCAATCATTTATTTTATTTTTATTTATTTTGGCTGTATAACCTTTGACCTTCTACAGGTGATGTTGGATTTATTCAACTAGTGGCAGCTATTATTTAGAATTAAGAAAACTGATCATTTTTGTTCGTAGATAGAATGTCTTATGTCAGATGTATATACAACTTAAATGACTTGAAAAGTGACCATTAAAAAAAGAAAGATAAAAATTATAAACAAACAAAAAACAATGTCACAGAAAATACTTCAGTAATCCATTGTGTGAAGGTACTTCAGTTTTAGAAAGTTGAATGTTTAGCCTTTTGTGTTTGTTTGAGTGAGAAAAATAAATTATTAGAAATCAGAATTTTTTCAATAGGTGATTTTAAATATCTGAGTACTTTTTTTTTTCCAAATAAACAAAGGTTCCTCTTTTTTCTTTTCATATGAAATAAAAAAAAATGCAAATTTAAACATTAACAACAAATTTTTTTTTTTTCAAGAAAAAAAACAAAACAAAAAAAAAAACAGAAAAATGATAAATTGAATTAAATGAATTTATTGAAACACCATTATTATTAAGTGACAACTGACCTTGAAGAGGTCAAGTGTGTTTGCCATTGCGATCATAAGGTCTCCCTTATGAATATTCATGACACTCATGTCAAGCAGTCAGGGATTTGAACAGTAACAAATGAATGGCAGGATTTTCTAAGTGTACAACTTTGTTTTATGCTGAGGAATGAATGAATATGTTATATCTGAATACATACAAAACCTCCAAGACATTTGATAGAAAAGATTAAATTTATTTCTCTTGCATTTAGCATGCATTATCAGCACAATTATAACTTTGAAAGTTCAAGTGTTGCTTTTTAAACTATTTGTTGAACTTACCACATTTCTAAAGCAATAATCAGTAAATTTACTTCCAATGGCTTGCAAGTACAGCATTGGGAACTTTGTATCATTTGGATTATTCAGACTATTGTCCTCATCTTTATTTTCATCAGTACAATGTTTCAGATGATGTGCTCTCCAGTGTAACACTATTAAAAGTGTTATGGGTTGATTGGCAATCTGTTAATTAATTACTAATTAATTAAAACTACCTAATTATTAATTATGGTGGTTTGTTAAAATTAAAAGTAAAAATAAGAAAAATAAGAAAAACAACAATAATAATAATAATAATAATTGTTTATATTAAAAATAAATTTATCTAAGCAAAGAATTTTCACGTAGACAATGAAATTCCTTAAATTATGGAATTTGACATATCATCGGAATTTTAAATTTTGCCAAAATAAAATGATAATTTAACAAATAAATTCCAGTTTTTGAAAAGTTGGTCTTGTCAGACTTGGGAACGTTCTCGAACTTGGGAACCTGTTTGAACTCAGGAACCTTCTTTTTGGGAATCTTTTTGTTGAAATTGGAGCCTTCACGGAACTCTGAACCCAAATCTTTATTCAATCCATGGAGTTAGACTGTTCTCATTCAGCTAACCATGACTGGGTACAAGTGTTAAGTTGTGTTAATTATTATTCTATGTTACTGTCACCCTTGACCAGGATTGAACCTGCTGCCTGCAGTCAAACTGTCTAAACTCAATGCCTATATCCACTTTAATGTTTTCAAAATTCAGAGAAATAGTTTTGAGAAATTGTCATTGTTTATTACTGCATACATTTTAACCCAATAAATATTTCTAAACTATTTGGGTAATTTTAAAGACTTCATCAACTTTGGCACAATCTATTTTTTTCTAAAGCAAAAAGCAGTTATTAAATTAAATTTCAGTAATTTACAAGGGCAACATGTTAATTCTATTATAACAATAGACAGACATTTTTTTCAATTATCTGGTTTGGTTTAGTTTTTTGCTTAATGGCATATCAACTTTCATGGGTTATTTAATGCTAAACTCATCCTTGTAGAAAAACAGTGGTAGTACTATTTAACACATATCTTTTATCATCTGGCACAGGCTTACTACACATTATGGAGAAAACACACACACACACATTATATATATATTATATATATATATATATCTGTGTGTGTGTGTGCATACATACATTTGTATGTGCATGTGTTGTGAGTAAGCTTAGCAATAAACAGTTATCATAACTTTATACATTTGTTGATAGTTATGTTAAGAATTATACAAAATCATATATATGCGCACACACACACACACATATACATATATATATATATATATATATATATATATATATAACCCCAGATGTGTTGATATGCCATTAAATTCATCAATCAGTCCTTTATGTTTTTGTTTTTTATTTGAGATGCTTTTTTGTATACCCTCTGATCTTCTTCATGTGGTATTGGATTTATTCAACTGGTAGCAGCTATATATATATATATATATATATATATATGAAAGTACGCAAACAGTTTGTTTGATATGGCTATGCTGACAATTTTGGGGAGAATATGTGCTTAATTGAAGTCATATATAAATTAGGTATGACTTCAATTAAGCATATATATATATATATATATATATATAGTCAATGAATTTAAATTCATAATTTTAAGAATTCATTAATAAAAGAGTAACACTAAGTTTTTTGTACATTTATATTCATTTATCTCTACAATAACGTCTGTTATACACCAATAAAGTAAGTCTTTTAAACTGTCTTTAAATTGGTTTATTTTTGTTAAATTATATTTTCTTAAATTCAAATGTCTGAAATATTCTTGAATTGCTCATTAAATTTAATTTGGTTACATAATCAATTTTCCAAAAACTTTATTTTTATTTCTTATGATGAACACCTCTTAATTTTACTAGATATATTAATCTAATTAATAAGATGTAGATAAAAAAAAAGAAAACTGATCTTACATAAGCCACATTTGTCTATATATTGTCTCTTGTCTACACCGACTTTAATGCATGAATACATAATTTTATTGTGTTGTTTGTCTTCCAATATTTTTTCTTATCTAAAATTTGAAATAAAATGTTTTGATTATTTTGTTTCATTTTAGAATTGGATTTTCAAATCACAGCAAAAATGTCTTACCATTATTTTCTCATGAAACATTAGTTTTAAAATCAACTAAAATTATTTAGACTAGCAAATATATGCACCCTCCAGGTGCAAGTATTTAAGTTTTAATATAATAAAATATCATATTAAATTAGAAAGGCCAATGAAACTGAATAAAAATGCCATGATTAGAACTATGATTGAAAATAGAACAACTTTGAAACTAACTCTTCCATCATTTCAATTACTCCTATTCCTAATTTAACTATTTAGTTAAAATAGGAAGTAAAGAATAATATTACAGGGATAAGATCTCATATTCAATAAGATTTAAACAATTAGAAATCAATAGCACATTCAAATTTTTAAAGATCAATATGCAAATTAGCCTTCCCATTCACACTGTAAACCGCTGTTTTGTTGTATATATAAATACAATTGCATTTCCTGGTCAATCCAGTTTCAGCGTCGATCCCAATTATTTAAAAGGGGAATGACGCAATTGCCACTCCATGAGCTTTAATAGTTTACCCGTACAAGTTACGCGGTAGCAACAGTCTTAACAATTTTATTAACATGGAGAATGGGATGTAAATTTGTGATTCTTACAGACAGAAAAACATACAATCGCCATAAATCCTAGTTTTAACATAGAACTTATGAAATTTATTTAAGTACACATATTAACTTAATTTTTTCTTAATTGCAGAATAATGTAACACCATAAAAGCAATATGTAAATCTAGAATTGAAAAGACTGTGGGGAATTGCAAGTTCAGGTTATCTAGAGAACAACATTTCTTGAAACTCAAGCAAAATTTCTTGAACCATCTGGTTACTGTACTGTGATCAACTGTGCCTTCAACAAATGTGCACAACAAATGTTTTTGGCTGCTTCCACAGTTTGAAAAAAAAAAAAGCCTAAATTCTCACATTAGATTACGTTACACATTTATCTGTGCAGTTTTCAAATCACACAAGGAGTAAAACAATGCACAACTTGTTAGCACACCAACTACTAAGATACTACCAATCACAGTCTGATCTGCTTTGGTTACATTATATATGCACTGAAAAGTTGTTGGAAATGGATTGTCGACCCGAGTTCAATTCCTGGTCGAAGCTGTTGGCATTTCATTTGGTAATAATACCCTTGGGAAAGGTATGAAAATTCTCCCTCCAACTATGGGTAAATAGCAGGGTAGAATGGGCTCTTTAACCATGGCTAGGTAACCAGTCTAGAAGAAGGAAAACTCTGAATTCAAACCTGTTAAACTCCGCTTAAGAAATTGACCTTGTATCACATCCTGCTCGTGCGGAGGGTTGGTAAATATGTATATGCACTGAAATATGTGATGGGCTAAACTTGCAAATCGGTCAGAACATTTAGGGTGACCTAGAAAAAAACAGAACGCATAATTTTTGTAATAAAACTGTTAATTTTAACTAGGGTTTAAGGTTAGGGTTAGAGGTGGGGTTTAGGGTTAGTTTAATGGGAAAATAAATAATTTAGGTTCTGTTTTTTCTAGGTCACATGTAAGTAAGTAAAGTCGTTGGGGCGGCCTAATGTCGGTATCAGCCAATCAGCGAGAGAGTCTATCCCCTTTTCACTAGTGCCAGACCAAGGAGATTGTTTTTGCATCTGAGGTGGAGCGCCACACCTACCATCAGCTCCTTAGTTTACCGCACAGATCCCTGTGCTACTCATAACACTGAGTTGGTGAGGACCGGTATCGAAACTAAGGAACCTTATGATTTCTAGCCGAACCTCTACCGACTGAGCAAAACTTTTGACTTACCTTAGTACAATTTAGTACATCCTCAGATTCTGGTTTAAAATCACCTAAAAATGTTTCATGCATCTTTTATGAATAGTTTAAAAACCAAAGCAAATGACTATGAATCCTTAAACTCTGATTTAAAGATCAATAAAAAATGATTATTCTATCGTTCACCCTTAGTTCAAGATGCAATAAAAAGTGATTAAGCTTCTCATCTAATCTAGTTTCAAAATCAATAAAAATGATACGGGTTTCCTTCAGCTATACATTTAAAATCAATAACAAAAATAATTGCAGCATTCTTTTTACTCTCATTTTAAGATGAATAAATATTAGATAAAATCATGAAAACAATTCTAAATATTTAACAAAAAGTCTTTGTAAAATTCAGCATGTAATATTTAATATTGTCGATTTAAAAGTTAATATTGGTAATTGATTTTTATTTAACTATCCAAATGTTAAAAGTTAAGTAAAAAAAACATCAGGATAGAAATATTTTCATAATTTAAAAAAAAAAAAAAAAGATTTTGATCAAAACTGAAGATCAGTCAGTAACAATAAAAATGGAAGATGGAAAATACAGATGAAAGCAACAAGCTGGATTATAACAATAAAGTCATGTCAATGTTCATCTACTCAACCCCAACACACAAAAAAAACATTTGTTAAGACAAGAAAGAAAAGAAAAAAACAAGAAGATATTAATGAAACAGAAAAAATAAATAAATAGCTTCCAGGGTTCGATTTTACTCTGTCCAATCAGAAGCTATCAATCATGTTTTTAGAGACAATGTTCTGAATTACCGAAATTAATTCGATTAAACATATTGAGACATTTAAAGTCAGCATGTGTAATGCCCCGGCAGTGACTGAAACAAATTAGCTTTAGCTGGATAATTCATCAAATCAACTAGTTTCACATGAATATTCATTTTACACTGGACAAAATGGTTGAAACAGAAATATTAACAAAGGAGACAGAAACATAAATAAATAAAAACAATAGAAAAAATAACAATAGTGAAAAGGTTAGAAAGAACAACATAGATACTTCTTCATCATCATCATTACCATCATCATCAACAACATCAATAAGCACAATAAAAGCCCCCCCCCCAAAAAAAAAAAAAATTTCATTCATTCAAGTCATATGTCAGAGAGTGATTGAACAGTTTAGTAACAAAAATAAAAAATAAATAAAAATTGGTAAAATAAATATATTTTTCAAAAATTCAAACATTTTGTCTTCTACTATATCTTCCTAGGTTATTCACATTTATTTATTATTTATTTTTGATGAGTGAATTTTTCTTTGATTAAAGGAAAAAATGTTAGAAAATTTGCTACTTACTGTTTAGACCAATTGAAAACTGTTGTGAAAATCAGATTCTTGTTATAAAGTATTAAAAAAAAAAAAAACAACTATGATTTACCCCTTTCTTTTTTCTTTTTTTTTAAGATGTCAACATACTGTATTTCTAAATTTAAGAAAAATGTTGAATTAAACAGAAAAGGTTATTTATTTCAATTTATTACCACAAGAAGTATGCAAGAATAACACCAAAAAGCAGAACGGCTTGAAGAAAAGTTTAATTACTAAAACAAAATGAAAAATATCAGAAAAAAAGAAAAAAAAAAGTTTATTACAATTGTGACAATTTTGTTTTTAATTTATTTAATTTGAATTTTTCTAATTTTTGTCTTTTTTTTTTTTTTTTTAATCGTGCAGTTGTAAAATCCTTTTTTTAGATGAAGAAAATAATTTAATTCTTTTAAAAGTTTAACAAAGAAAAAAAAAAAAGACAAAAAAAATTCCTTATTTACTGATTATAAAGACTTTGCCAGATTAACACATGGACAAAAACCAATTCTGGCATTTATTCATTCATTTTTCAAATAGCAACAAAAAAAAAGAAGATTTTTTTTTATAATTCATTATAATATAAAGAACACAAGTACTGATGTTAAAAAAATTAAAAATATCATAAAAGGTTGAAGTAAAGATTTCAGATCTGTAAAGCTTAATTTTCTCTAATTAGATTACTGATACATTCACAAGGGAGAAGGAAAACTTTAAATTTAACTTCAAATTAGATATTTCTTTTAACTGTTATTTAGTTTTAACCCTTTTATAATTCTGAATAATGAAAATACTCTCAAAAAGATTTATAAGAAATAAAAAAAAAAAAGACTTATACCATAACTTGATTTGGTTGTAGACGTGCTATTATGTAGCATGTTTTGAGGTTTGAAATAGCCTGGCAGAGTCCAGAGTTTTCCTTTCTGGATGAGAGATTCAGCAAGCCCAAAGATGGTAATGGGCAAACTGTTAATGGCAAGTTATTATTAATGAGGTAGCTTGTTCTCTGTAGTTTAGTCATGGGTCTGCTTATCAAATCAACCACGATGATCTTAATATCCATAAATCTAGAGTGCAGATAATTTTTAATCTCCCTCATATATATATATATATATATATATATATATAATTAAATAAATAATTTTTGAATCTCCCTCATATATATATATATATTTATATATATATAATTAAATAATTAAATTCATATATATATATATATATATATATGAATTTAATTATTTTACCTTTTTATCTAACACACACACATACCCACTTATGGACAAGGTAAATATGAAAGAATTTTTAAAAAATGAATAAATAAATAAAAATAAATGATAATAATTATAATAAGAAATGATTAAATGATTTATATTACATCCAACACGAAATATGATACATCACCATGGCCACCAAACACAAATACACTCTTTCATACGCTCATATGCACGTGGATACGGTCATAACATCACAGTCTACACGCATTTTCATGTGCATGACAACATACGCACACGTACAAACAAAAAAGTGCATTCATGTAAACATGCAACACGAGAATACAGTTATAAAAAAAAATACCATCTGTTACATTTTCAAAAAAAAAATTTCATTTAACTAAAAATGCCATAACAAGACGACAACTACTTCAGTTCTAGTGTTCTTCTGAAAAAGAGATTTTATCTCGAAATATCAAGAATAAATTACAGGTTAACAAACAACACCATTGTTACCTTATTATTTTTTCTTTATACCTGCATTTGTGATAGCCTTCAAAATCAACCTCTAAACCATATATATGTAAAGTCGTTGGGGTAGCCTAAAGTCGGTATCAGCCAGACAGTGATGGAGGCTATCCCCTTTTCACTTGTGCTAGACCAAGGAGATTGTTTTGGTGTCTGAGACAGAGCACCACACCTACCATCAGCACCTCATTTCTTTTTCTCTTTCTTTATTTTGCTATATACTGTATAATGGATAGTATTTTGCTTCTTTGTTTCTCTTTTTGTTTGTCCATAACTTCTATTAAGATCAGAGTGTAGTATCTGTTTGCCATGTCTAGTTTCAATGTGTCACTCTCTTGTACTTCTACTTACAACCAGAATATAGTTGCCATCAAAATCATATACCAAATATCAGGGAATTAACCGAATTTAATTAAATTTTCAGTGTTGATATATTGATGAATAAAAGATATAATGCACCAGTTATTCTATTTAAAAACTTTTTACATTTTTCAGTCAGTTAACTTTGAACTACATATTTTTGAGGGGTAACATAGATTCTCAAAGATACATGTTTTCAAAGTAACTGACCTGAAAAATGTAAAAGTTTTAAATAAAATAACTGGTGCATTATAACTTTTATTCATTAATATATCGGTTAATTCCCTGATTTTTGGTATTTTTTTTCTTTCAGCAGGGTGACATACGATGGTGGAAAACCTAGGTCCCGTTAAGTTCGAATTAACCAATTTTGACTCTCCCTTCATCTCTCTCTCTCTCCTCTAATATATATATATATATATATATATATATATATATATATAAGAGAGAGAGAGAGAGAGAGAGAGAGAGAGAGAGAGAATATGAGCAAAAATGATAAGACAAAGAGGAATATTTCTTTGTGTTATTTATTTATTTATTTTTATTGTTTTCAACTAGTTTCAACCTTAGGCAGGAGAAAAGTGTTTGTGGAAAAAAAACTTTTTTTTTTAAAAGAAATTTTTTTTTTTTAAAAAGTTTTATAAGAGAAGCAAGAAAAAATGTTCTGGTAACTTGGCATATCCATTTGTTGAATCAACAAAAATTTTGAAATTCAATATAGCCATGATTTTTTCAGCGATATTACCAAAGTAAACTAGACAACTGAATCTATCTTTCTCTTTTTTCTGTTCATTTTTTCCTTTCTCACTCAAACTTTCAATTTTTCAGTCTTCTTTCTTTATCAATTTCTTTCTATTTTAAACATATTCTATCTTTCTTTCTTTTTTTACCAATGCTTTTTTTCTTTTTTTTTTTATTCTTCATACATTCCTTTCTTTCTTTTTTTTCTCTTCTTTCTGTTTACTTCTGTGATTTGAAAAGGATATCAGTCAACCAATGACCCTGCAATTCTCAACTAATAACAGGACTGATGAACCCAATAACAAGTAGAAATTATGATCTAAAAATAATATAAGTAATCCTGTAATCATTATTTCTCTATTAGTATAATGGTATATAATTGTACACACACACACACACACATATATATATATATATATACATATGTTTATATATGAAGCTGATCACTGCATCTGTAACATAGTACTCTTAATACCTGCATTCTGATCTGACATTTCACTGCATTATGTTTGATCTATATAATTAATGGGGAAGGATTGAATTAAGTGTAGTGACATGAAAAGAGATAACATAAAAAAATATATATAAAATATAATGATTTTTAGATCATTAGGCTGCAGATTTATTGATGAAGTTTATATATATATATATTATATATATATTACTATATATATATTAGGCTGCTTAAAGATAGAATAAAGAGAAGGAAAATGAATTTTAGGTAACCCAATATATATATATATATATAAAGATAAACCTAATGAGTCAGATAAACCTACTGAAAAGTTTCGCTTGGTGCTCTTCAGGGCTAAGATCTGACTAAAGAGATTTGGAGCAAGCTCATTTTTATTGGTTGTATGATTATCTTGGTCTTATCTTTTCCAAAATTTTTTTTCCCAGGTGATGTTTGGTAGTATATTTTTACAATCAAACTATTTGCCAGGTTTTTTCTCACCACGAGGATTTACCAACAAGTTTGGTATATATATATATTGTGTGTGTGTGTGTGTGTGCGTATAAATATATATATGTATATATATACCTTTATAAAAGGTACTTACATATACATACCCAAACATATAGACATGCATAAATATGCAGAAACATATAAGCATACTTTCAGAAAGGACATTTCATTTATTTTACTATCTTAATGTGTAAGCATACATTCATAAGGATTCATGGATTTAGGTATGCCTATATATATATATATACAATAAAATATTTATGAAAGGTACTTACATATACACATAAATACCAAACATATAGACATGCATGAATATGCAGAAACATGTAAGCATACTTCAGAAGGGACATATTTATTTTACTATCCTTGTGTAAGGATTCATGATTAGGTAGCCATATATATATATATTATAAAATGGGTACAAGAGATAACCTACTCGAGTGTTACCATAAAGATCTTCAGGGTTAAATCCACTGAATTAATCGAGAAACACACACGTGAAATCGACTGCTATTAATGGTGTCTCGATTAATTCAGTGGATTTAACCCTGAAGATCCTTATGGTGAAACTCGAGTAGGTTATCTCTTGTACCCATTTCATAATAAATTTGCTCTACTTAGTATTGAAGCACTTTGTATTTGTTATATTGCTGACTTACCCCCCCCCCCCTGAATTCCACACTTACTAACCATCATGAACCAAATTCACCGGTAAGTCATCTTTTTCCTTTATAAATATATATATATATTATATACAATAAAAATATTTATGAAAGGTACTTACATATACACATTAAATACCCAAACATATTAGACATGCATAAAGATGCCGAAACATATAAGCATACTTTCAGAAGGGACATTTCATTTATTTTTACTATCCTGTGTGTAAGAATGCATTCATAAGGATTCATGGATTTAGGTAAGCCTATATATATAATATATATATATATAATATTACAATTAGAATATTTATGAAAGGTACTACAATACACATACATACCCAAACATATATACATATGTTAATATGCTTGAAATGTTAACATACTTTCAAAAGGAACATCTCATTTCTTTCCTAAAAGAGGAAATTAAATTATCTTAAAAAGAAATTGAAAAGTTTTTGGTGGCATAAATTTAGCCCACTATAAAAAAGTAAGATACGAAGATTTGGCTTTTGCTTAATGTACTCAGTATCTTGTGGTCAAATGGTTTACGTAATCTCTACAATTAATTCTTTGATTCATTGGTCAATTTATTTACATTTATTTAATTCAAAGAAAGGAAAGTGTAGCCAAGTAATATGAACTATTTTTTTTTTTGCGCTTCTATTTTTTTTCCTCTCAGTATGAAAAAAAACAAACAGAAATAGTTTGAATTTAAGACAATGCTCTCTTCTTTGCTTTCAAGATTAATATGTCATTATATTATATATATATATATTATGAAAAACAGAAAGAGTTTTTGAATCTAGGTTATGTACACTTATTTGCCTTTAAAATTGTCTGATGTTTTGAACATCATCCGAGTCTATTCTTGAATTTTTGAGCATGAGGCTTGATAATTATTTGGAATATTCGGACTATTGTCCTCATCTTCATTTGTTATCTGTACAACATTTTGGCCGATGTGCCCTGAAGAAGGCCAGAGGGCACAGTCGGCCGTAACGTTGTACAGATAACAATGAAATGAAGATGAGCGACAATAGTCTGAATAATCCAAATAAATACTATTCATCCGAGTAATCCATTTATATTTTGCTTGATCTCAAATTAATGATTCAGTAGAACCATTCATATAAAACAATGTTTGTATGCATTTACCCAACCTATCGCAGAATGTGGCACAAGGTCAATCTTTAAGAGGAGTTAAAGTTGGTTTGAATCAGAATTTTTCTTGTCTATAAGACGAGTTGCTTTACTAAGGCCCCAACAACCCAGTCTGTCCTACAATTTACTTGGTAATTCTATGAGGAAGATGCATCCCGTCTCCTGCCTCAAAAAATTGCTAATACCTGGTGACTATGGAAATATAACAACCCCAGCTCGTCGTAATTCTTAGGTTATTTATCATTAATTTGTCGTAATTCTGTTTAGATATGAAAGATGGATATATAGTTTGGAACTAGACTGAGATAGATAAACAAACAAAATAATATAGATAGATATGAACAAATGGAAATAGATAATTTTCGACAAGTAAATGTATTTGGCGGGCGTTGCTTCTTTTTGTTCGTAATCTTGTTTATTTTAAAACTAAAAACAAGACATTAAACAAACATGAATAAAAAAAAAATTACTTAGAATAAAGTAATATAGATTAAATATGAACAAATTATAAGATAGAATAGATAGATATGAAGCATGGATAGTTTGAATAGACTGAGCTGGGTTGTTATTTTAAATAGTCACTCGCGCTGGTAGCAATTTTTGAGGCAGGAGACCTGGGGTACGCCACTTTCCCTCATAAATTTACCATTTACTTCAACTAGGTGGAAATGAGCATGGATTCATGCCTATCCAAGGGCATTAGCACCAAAGCTTGAAATGCAAACAGCCTGCGTCCAGGATTTGAACTTTTGACACACCGTATTCTCTTTCCTATGATGATAAGTGCAAACAAATATAAACTTTTAATGTTTAATAAAGATGCAAATTCTAAATTGGCATTGTGCAATGAGTGACCTTGCAGGAATTGATCTAGATTTAAGACAGAAACGTTTTGTCTTTTACAAAGTTTGAAGGTGCGTAGATGACATTAAAATTATAATTAGACTCAGGCTTCAAAAACTCAGTTTCAGAGGTGCTTCGATCAATGAAAACTCACTGCGGAATGCCAAAAGGAGACTATTGTGCGACAAAAAAAATTAATGTTCAATTCATTGTCATTTCTATCTTGGTATAAATCATCCAAATATAACTCTTAATGTTCAATTTGTTAATGATTGATTTGATTTTTTAATTGGCATATCAATTTGTCTCAGGTTAATATCTCTC